>CM031611.1:16908073-17013073 GCA_018398815.1 Conus ventricosus | reverse complement strand
CCAAGTGCTTAATGAGATCGCGCATGGAGTTAACACTGCTGGAGAAGTTTCAGCAATGACATTGTACACGGCAGGAGGCCACGAATCGTGTTCTGGAACAGCTATGACATCAAGAGCATGGAAGCGGGGTTTACTGATGGAGTGGAGTGGGACTGAACACCCTTCAATAGGTCATCACGAAGAGTGGCACGAGGCTGAATATTGTACATGTATCTACTTAGGTTCATCAAAATAACTGATTCTAATTGCACTCATTGTGCGATATAAAAAGGTGGAGCAAACTCACTTGTACAACATAAAAAGTAAGCAAGTCGTGGCTGAATTCTTCTTCTTCTCTTCTGTGGTCGATTTTTATTTGTTTGTTCGTTTGTTTGTGCCGTCAGATCTTCAACCCTGTCGCCAAGACGAAACGCACAGTCTTCTCGATATCTTGACGGCTGCCCCAAAGGTGCATATGCAGTTCTGCACCCTCGGGCCAGGTCTGACGCCGTAGAACATCATAGCTTGGACAGTGTTGGAAGATGTGTTCTGGGGTCTGAGATCCAGTGCCACACGGACATTCGTCTGTGTGGGCAATCTTAATTCGGCTGAGGTGGCTCAGCAGTCGGCAGTGGCCAGTTCTCAGTCTGAAGAGGATTGTTTGCTGGTGTTTCTGGAGCCGATGGATTGGACCAGCACCACTGTCTGCACCCAGCCTTCTCTTCCACTGGTTTCGGTATTGGTTGTGGATGATAGTTTTGGCGTTTCTGTGAGTCACCAGGTGGCTGAACCGGTCCATATTGCTGCCTGCTTTGGACAGAGCGTCAGCCTTATTCCCAATGACCCCACAATGGGATAGAATCCGCTGGAGTACAAGGGTGGATCGTCTTGAAAGATCATGGAGGGCTTTTTGATGTTTTTCAGCTGCTGTTCGCTTCTGTTGCTCTGAAGTCTGTGCAGCATGGATCTGCAGTCAGTGAAGAAAGCAATCTTGGGTGGTGGATTGTTTGACTTTCTAACCCTTACGCAGCAAGGACCACAGCTGCTGACTCTTCTCTGTACTTGCAGGAAATTCTTCCGTTCGGAAAAAGCTCTGGGGTCAGTCTCCCATCAGCGTGTTTGATGACGATGCCTGCTCCCCCGTTCATCACTGCTCCCTTTGGGGTCCATCTGTGAACACGTGCGTCCACTCACTTGAGGTTGTACTGGTCATCAATCTTCTTCTCCAGTGCCAAAGCTTTCAGTAGCTGTGAGGCTCGGCAATCCTTCTCGTCTATGCCAGGACTTCTGTGCTGATTGTCACTTCTTCTAGGAGGTCGTCTGGCTCCTCAAAGTTGGGAAGCATTTCCACTTTGGTTGAGGATGTAGACAGCAGGTCCTCATTTCAGCTGTGTAGACTTTAGGCGAGATAGTTGAAACTTTTACGCCTCAGCCTGCTCTTGGTGGGATTCTTTATTTTGGCATGCATTGGGTGGGAGAGCACGCGTAGGAGGTGGCTGAATCAATTCTGGCCAGCAGCTTGAGGCAATCTGGTTTCCAAACCAAAGTCTTTGCCATTGAAATTGGAGCTAGGGGATTTGTAGGTTCGTCAGCCTACCATCTCATGAAACAGCTGGGGATTTCTGGTCAGAAGAGGCCCAGAACTGTACAGGCAATTCAAGTGTTCCATCTGGATATGGTAGAGGAGGGAAAAAAAAAAGAACTTCGTAAGGCTTAAAATTCCCAACTTTAAACATGAGTTTGAGAGCGGTATGAGTAAAACGCCCATCCATGCCCACCCATCAAGACACTGTTGGTTCGAATCCTGGCGGCGCCAAGAAAACAAATTGACCGCTGAGAGGCATCTAGCGGTCACGACCAGCATGCAGCCCAGCCCCCATTGAGTGTGAAGAGTTCAGGGCTGAAACACTTGTCCAAGGACGGGTTGGGGTGGAGGTGGTGGTTCTTCTCTGAAGACGTTTTGCTGTCCAACTTTTCCTAGAGGATCTCATTTATTAAACACACACACACACACACGCACACACACAGAGCAAAATCTGCCCCATCTACCTTTATTTTTTCCAATTGTATTCCCAGTTGGCTGGTGTCCTCAAGCTGTCTAGATTGGTATACGTCTTGCTCTTGGTTATATTGGTACACGTGTGCTGCCTCCATTCACAGAAACGGAGCGGGCCTTGGCTTCTGCCCTCTCCCTATCCCCCCCCCCCCTCCCCCTCCACTCTATCCCCATTCTGGAAGGCCTGCTGTGCACTTCTAGTTACCCACTTAATCCAGTAAATCCCTCCATCATGCATCATAAGTCACAGTTGTTTCCAACTATGATCCGCTGCCCCTTGCCACGTAGAATGCTGTTGCTTCCTTGCACGCCGTTCGCATGAAAATTTAGTACAGTACAATCATTCTTTTTGTGTTTTACCCTTTTTGAAGCATATGGCCATGCGCATTCCTGCATTGCTGTAGGAAGCCTTGAGGATAAGCAGTTCTCTTGATGAATAATTGGCACGGGATTACAGCTGCCAGCCGAGAAGATGGGGGACGTTTTGCTAACATGTTGTAGACACAAATCTTTCTTTTTAAGTCTGTAGCAGTTAAACCTACAAAATGTCTCACTCGACACACACACACACACAGAGAGAGAGAGAGAGAGAGTTTTTGGTTTTCCTTCTTTCCGCTATGAGCATGCATCAAGGTAATGTGTAGGGGATGCTGCCCCGTCTTTTCTTCTTTTTAGTCTAGTATGTGTGTTGTTCAGTGCACATGTTTTTGCTTGGACTGTGTGTGTGTGTGTGTGTGTGTGTGTGTGTGTGTGTGTGTGTGTGTGTGTGTGTATGTGTGTAAGGTAATGTTGCTTTTAGCCCAGCCGACCGCAAAGGGCCATATCAGGGCTGTGTGTGTGTGTGTGTGTGTGTGTGTGTGTGTGTGTGTGTGTGTGTGTGTGTGTGTGCATGTGCGCATGTTCTTACAGTTATTTCGGAATCAATTGATCACAAAAAATGTCAACAATATGCACCCACTTACAATCAATGACAAACTGCCTTTTTCTCTCTTCATTCATTTCCATTTGCAGACACAAAAACAATTTATAAGGTGTTTATTGATCAAAGCCGTCTTGTACAATTCAATCCATTTGTATGTCTTGTTTTTCCAACGGAAATACAGACATAAAACAAAACAAACAGGAATTAAAAGGTGTGAACCATAATTTAACATCCCTCAATAACACAGTCCACAGATAATCTGAACTTTGCAAAGTTTGAAAGGAGAGATGACCTTGTCTCTGTAACGAACAACCCTGCTTTCACCAAATATTGTGAGTGAAATCAAACGTAAGCACTGAAATAATAGCGAGTGACTCGGTAAAACAATCATCTTAATACACATAAGGAGGAGGAGACGAAGGAGGAGAAAACAAATACAGACCACCTAACTACTGAAACATAAACCAAAGAAGCACAATTCAGAAGAGTCTAATTTTCGTTTGTAATTATACAACCATTGTTTTACTTCATGTACCCTTGCACATTTCTTCCATTTAAAAATACCAATGATTTTGCAACCATTAAAAGGAATCGTTTCAAAAAAACCAAACATCTGACATGGGAACCAGAGAGATGAACACAGGAAGACGGAGACGGACAGAAATAGGCCATGTAGCACACACTACTAAAAACAGATGACGCAGATTTACAGGTCAAAACTCCCTCCGACAAAAGCCATACACAAACAGAGTGCAGTTGCACTTCTCAAACATGACCTATAAATTACAATCCCACAACCGATTCTCTAGCCAATATATCAATATATAGACATATATATATATTTATTTCTATACATATTTATTACAGACGTGTCATCACATGCTCAGCATCAAGTTAAGCAACATTTCACATCATTCTCTGTCCCACAATTGAACAAAAACAACTTTCAATGTCATGTAAAAACAGTGTCTGTGATTCTTCACACATGTTCACACATCAGCCACAAAAATTACACAACTGCAATTCTTTTCATGCGCAAACAAGTAGGCCACAAAAAAACCACACACACACACAAAAACACCAACAACCCACCCCAATTCCATTCCATGCAGATTAAACCAAAATTGTAGAAAATCAACCCTGCTGATAAACAACCTCTTCAAACAGCCCATCATCCACCACACCAAAATGAGGAAACCTTGGCCATGACCTTCAGTTTCCAGGAATCTGTCAGGACAACCTATCGTATCAACTGATGTGCATAGCTGGGAATGTACTCTCCTTCAATCCATCCACTATGTCCACTCACACTCATGTCAGTTAAAACAAAATTACAATTAAAAAAGAAAAGGAAAAAAAAAAGAGAAGAGTCCTAATGACCGTCTTAGTTCAGAAGACAGTGACACGAAAACTAAAAGCACTCGTGACCATGTTCATACAAAGAGGATTTATAAAACAAACAAAAAAAAGGACTCGTGACTACGTCATTTAAGACCTCACAGTGAGAAACATGGGCATTCATGGATGTTTGGAATTAGAAGCCCAGGGAGGAACAGAAAAAAAGAAGAGAGAACAGAAACAGGAGAGGAAGGGAATCTCTAATTAGGTCCATGGGTGTGGGCCAAGAATGAATGGGGACACCTGACTCACACCACTGGAGATCAAAGACACAAACTGTAAAGGCACCCCTAAGCAGGTTTTATTTCATCATACCACTCACTATTCTCAATAAGTAATTGACATACCACAGTGAGGTGGGGGTGTTAGCACTCAAGTCTACCATATTAAGGTTTAACAGTACAATTTGCACTTCCTGCCTTCTACCGGCTTACAGATGGGCCGTCCCTCTGCTGGGCTACACAGAGGCTATTCCACCACCACTTTTTTTCTTCTAGCATACTCCTATGCCTGTGATCCTAACAGCACAATGCCATGTTCCAACTGATCTGGGATGTCTGCCACGCTGCAATATTCTACACATTAGTGTAGACTGTTGCAGTATTCAGGAGTTTGGTTCTAGCCCACCTGTCCACAATGGGCCCTTTCAGCGTTGCTGAGAACTCTGTCATGATCACCATGGTTTGGCCATGTGGATGGGACTGGACTCCCCCCCCCCCCCCCCCTCCCCTAAGGAAACATCATCACAACCACAACCTGAACCAGTGGTCTGGTTGCCCTAGTCGTCGTGTGCTTCCCCACACTGCCCTACACAAACTTGCGCATCTTGCGCTTTGCGGAAAGAAAATCTCATGTCTTTATGTGCTCAAATTCATTCAGTTTCACATTTATAATGACTACTCCATTAATCAAAGGAAAAATTTCTAATCACTCGTTGGCATTAACACTTGGCACATCAATGAATCAAACAGGCCAGTAGTTTTTGAAGGGTTCCTTTTTTTTAATTTTTTTTTTTAACTCACATTCATAATTAGTCATGGAAGAAGCAAAACTAAGACATTTAAGGATGGGAAAAAAAAACAACCAAAAATGAACATCACCCAAAAGAAAAAAAAAAGAAAAAATTGACACAGACATTTCCAGGCCCATCATCAGTGCAACATATTTTTTTTTCTTAATGATCAAAATCAAATTAAAACCTAAATAAAACTTAACTTGCAATGAATCTTGCACCTCAAGGGAAAAAGGGCTTGTAACTAATTTCAGGGCGATCCCACTGTACAGACATATCCTGCCTTTGTTACTAAGGTACCTGTGCACGTCTCCACACCTTCCTACGCAGGGGTCCCCATCACACTTACTACATCACCAACCCCCCCTGATGCTCACAGACGTTCATGGGACACACGATGAGGACAAAGAAATCCCCAAAGCAAGCTTCTTCTGGGTGCCAAACTGTGAGGGAATGCCTGATGACGCCATCAACAACCCAAACCATGCACGCCCAGGACAGTTACTTACCACTGCTCTAACGACAAGCAGGATGCGTTTGAAACAAGCAGTGCGCCATCCCACAGCTCCAAGTTGGAAACGCACATAAAATGGGCATGTCAGCGCATGCATCAACAGCCCACATGTATGAAAAGATGTACACAACAAATAATTCCCATCATCTGCCACAAAGAAAAAGGTCAACCCAGGCAAAAAGCAATACATCAAAGCATCAACCAAGCTAAAATGAACCAGGTATTATAGGATCTGAACCGATTCATGAGTTTGCAACAACAACAACAACAAAGTAAGTTATCAGGTACGTTTGTCGTGTGTTCAGATCTGCAAGTGGAACAAGATAATTTCTATCATCCAGTAATGCTGTGTGACCGAACTCGGAATACTGGTGAAACACAAATCATTAGATAGCGAAGAATTGTTTCTGTTCTCTATGAAGAATAGCTCATCACATTATCAAAACTGTTTCTGACCTTTTTTGAAGAACAGATCATCATTACGGTGCACTTTTAAAGGTGATTCTCATCTTTGAAAAGAATGGATCATTACACCATAAAAGCCCTTTCTGCTCTTTGTAATGAAGCCCCACTCCACCCTACCAAAAACAAACCCTACCTGGATGTAATTTCTTTAAACCAAACTGACACAGCAAAAGACTGTTAGAGACACAAACAGAATAAAAAGCATTACCGCACAGAACTGTGGACAACTGGAGGAAAACATCTACCATAAATTAAGAGCGTGTGTGTGTGTGAGAGAGACAGAGTGTGTGTGTGTGTGTGTGTGTGTGTGCGTGCAAGCCAATGTGTGGCTTACGGATTGGAAGGGTGGGAGGAGAGTCTTTTAAAAAAAGAAGTAACAGAGGTGGACAGAGTGGGGATATATCTTACATCGGTCACAAACTAACAAGAAGGTAAAGCAGTGAGGGGAAAGCTATGAAAAACAACAACAAACAAACAAACAACCCCCCCCCCCCCCCCCAAGAAGTGGGTAGCACATGGGAATGGGTGGGTTTGGGGAAAAATAGCTACAAGTAAGCATTGGGGTCCTAAGAGAAGAGAACAAATTGTATATTTCTTTTTCCTTGCCTCAATTCAGATCAAACTGAGAGCAGAAAGAAATTTAAAGTAAATACTATTTCATCATTACTACTTGGAGTGGTTTGTGCTTCCTATTCTGAAGAAAATCATCATTTTGGAAGAATTTCACCTCAAAGTTTGTGACAAACGTATTTTCTAGCTGTCTTACCACTATAGGACAATCATCAGCCATAAACTAGTTGGAAAGAATTTCTCAGACAGCTAACAATTATGAATAACTGTAGAAAAAGATCCAAAGCTTTGTTTGCACATATCGCAAGCACAAAACTCTATACATCCCATGTAAAAAATTTAAAAACAAAAACAAAAACAAAAAACCAATAATATTTACACCTTTATTACCACTTGTTTGTGTTCTCAACTACTGAGCACAGCTTTGAACATGAGGGATGCGAAACTTTCATACAAACTTCACACACTACATACTTGATTAAAGCGTCTGACACACCTATCAACCATGATTATGAGCAAAACGCGGGCAAACCATCGAAAACAGCATCAGTTCCATCTTGTGAAGATGATGTGCTCCGCAGAAGTGCGGGCACAAAGAGAACAGTCACTTGAGATCACAGACAGAGTGGTGTATCATGACAGTACAGTGTGTACGAAGCGATAGTGTTGTAGTACTATAATGTATCCAACACATGTAGAACAACGAGAGCCACACAGCATAAAGACACATGAACAAAGGGACAGAGAGGTGGGAAATGTGAAAAACAAAAACCATGACTGCAGAGAGGTGGGAAATGTGAATCAATGTGAAAAACAAAAACCATGACAGCAAAAAAAATAGGGAAAAAATAAACACAGAGAGAGCGAAGCATTAAGTACTGTTTGCTTAATATTTTAATTCTTTTTCAGTGTTCCGATCTAACTGTTTTGGAGAAATTCCTACCTTGACTTACCCATCACATGAGGTTCACCCCCCCCCCCCCCTTTTTTTTTTCCAGTTTTCCGACTCTAGTGTTATCGGTCATGAGCAAATGTTTCACTTCAATAAGTTTTCCATTTTCAGGGGTTTTTCTGCTATCGTTCCAGGTAATGTTACCTCATTTCGCAAATAAAATTTTCCCTTGTCTGTTTCCTATTGGTACTGTTCTAATGCCCCAAAAGAACAGCCTGCTCTCCACAGAAAACTAGTCAGAATACTGAAGAGATACACACCCTGTTTCCCCTGACACTTCCACCTGATGAAAGAAAACGGTCACACTAGGAGTTACCTCCCTTGACTCCCGGCACTGTAAGGCACTCGCAGCGATGGCAAATCGTTACCTCGGAATTGACAATACCTTGCAAAAACTGTTGAAAAAAAATCTTCAAACATAACACTCTTTTCTTCCGCCAGTGAACATCACACACCAAAAACTTGTTAAATCAAGACCATACATTAAAAACAATTTGTGTGTGTGTGTGTGTGTGTGTGTGTGTTAAAACTCGCACCTTTATATGAAATAGTTTGGACCCAAATACACAACCCCAAACCAGAATGCGACATCCTTTACCATCTACAGTGCAATGCAGTGCAGCGTCTTGTGAGTTCAGTCTTTGGCACCCTCCACTGATGAACATAACTCTGCACTCCCACAATGAGAATTCTACGCATCACACACTGCCACTCAGAGACTCTATGTCATGTACACATCACATACATCAAACAATACCCACACAGAAGCCATGGACACAAAACACCAATTCCAACACCTGTCACTTGCTGATAACCTGTTGTTTTAGTGGGACAACTGACACGCTTTCATCAAATCACTGAAAAATCCAAAGGTTTGGGATCAGATCCCGTTGGTTTCCAGTTTGATGAGCAGATTTTAGCAGATACAAAATAGCTGTTGGGATTCAAAAGGAACACAGCAAAGAGGAAACCATTGGCCGATAGGCTGGAGAAACATGACATGATGAAGAGAAAGAAGAGAAATAGGACATGATGACGTGAAAAAGGAGAAACTGGACATAATAATAAGCAGGAGAGAAGCAGGAGAGACAGGACATGATGAAGTGAAACTGGACATAATAATAAGCAGGAGAGAAGCAGGAGAGACAGGACATGAGCAAATGGAGAAATAGGACATGATCAAGAGAAACAGGATTTGAGGATAATGAGAAATTGGGCATGAAGAAGATTAAACAGGGGAAAGAGGACATGCAAAAAAGAAACAGGAAAAAATTGACTTGAGAAAAATTAGAAATAAGACACAAAGAGAGAAACAGGAAAAAATTGACTCGAGAAAAATTAGAAATAAGACACAAAGAGAGAAACAGGAAAAAATTGACTTGAGAAAAATTAGAAATAAGACACAAAGAGAGAAACAGGAAAAAATTGACTTGAGAAAAATTAGAAATAAGACACAAAGAGAGAAACAGGAAAAAATTGACTTGAGAAAAATTAGAAATAAGACACAAAGAGAGAAACAGGAAAAAATTGACTTGAGAAAAATTAGAAATAAGACACAAAGAGAGAAACAGGAAAAAATTGACTTGAGAAAAATTAGAAATAAGACACAAAGAGAGAAACAGGAAAAAATTGACTTGAGAAAAATTAGAAATAAAGACACAAAGAGAGAAACAGGAAAAAACTGACTTGAGAAAAATTAGAAATAAGACACAAAGAGAGAAACAGGAAAAAACTGACTTGAGAAAAATTAGAAATAAGACACAAAGAGAGAAACAGGAAAAATTGACTTGAGAAAAATTAGAAATAAGACACAAAGAGAGAAACAGGAAAAAATTGACTTGAGAAAAATTAGAAATGAGACACAAAGAGAGAAACAGGAAAAAATTGACTTGAGAAAAATTAGAAATAAGACACAAAGAGAGAAACAGGAAAAAATTGACTCGAGAAAAATTAGAAATAAGACACAAAGAGAGAAACAGGAAAAAATTGACTTGAGAAAAATTAGAAATAAGACACAAAGAGAGAAACAGGAAAAAATTGACTTGAGAAAAATTAGAAATAAGACACAAAGAGAGAAACAGGAAAAAATTGACTTGAGAAAAATTAGAAATAAGACACAAAGAGAGAAACAGGAAAAAATTGACTTGAGAAAAATTAGAAATAAGACACAAAGAGAGAAACAGGAAAAAATTGACTTGAGAAAAATTAGAAATAAGACACAAAGAGAGAAACAGGAAAAAATTGACTTGAGAAAAATTAGAAATAAGACACAAAGAGAGAAACAGGAAAAAACTGACTTGAGAAAAATTAGAAATAAGACACAAAGAGAGAAACAGGAAAAAACTGACTTGAGAAAAATTAGAAATAAGACACAAAGAGAGAAACAGGAAAAAATTGACTTGAGAAAAATTAGAAATAAGACACAAAGAGAGAAACAGGAAAAAATTGACTTGAGAAAAATTAGAAATAAGACACAAAGAGAGAAACAGGAGAAACTGGGCATCAGGAAGAGAAACAGGACACATAGGCCATGATGAAGAGAAACAGGATACATAGGACATGATTGGGGTGGGGGTGGGGGTGGGGGTGCAGAGAAACATGACTCAAGGAAGAGAGAAAGGAGAAAAAGGACTTAAGGAGTGGCAGAGAACCAGGACATGAAAGAGAAGCAGGAGAAATAGGATACAAAGAAGAGAAGCATAAGAAACAGCACAGTTCAGAGCGCAACAGGGAAAAAAAAAAAACCCCACCAAATGAGAAGTAAAGGCCAGCCAACAGCATAAAGAAATAAAAGATGAATAACTAATGATTTGAACACTTCCAAGTCCATGGCAGACTCCAAAGAGCTGAGAGGGCGATGGAACAAACAACACTGAAATCTTGCATCCTGTGTCCAGTGCATATTGAAAACTCACAACAAGCCTGTCGGAGAACAACGCCACAGAAACTGTTATCACCAAATTACGTGCATTTTCACTGACAGAGACATGAACATAGTGACCCCCAATTATCTGATCCATCAATACAACCACAGTAGTTGGCATGGGCAAAACACGTAACAGAACCCACAGATCAAATAACCAACCATCACCAGAAAGTAAAAATAAGATACCAGTATTATGTTTAAAACCCACACTTTTTGTTTTGTTAGCAAAAAAAGGTAACCCACAATCTGTAAGTCATTCAAGCGGAGGCTGACACAATAAAGGAATGTTAAGGAGACCTAGTGTTCAACACACAAAAGTCCAAGACTCCCTCAAAACATACATCAACCTCTACCACATCATATCTCAGGTCTTCTTGCTGTATTAGCTCAAAGTGCCTTCATTCGATGGCAGGTCCAGACTGGGAAGTGGAATCCAGACTGCCGCAGTGACCCTGCTGACCCCCAGAGACCTTCCCAGAGCTCTGGCTGGATTTGGCCATACCTGGCACCTCGGGGCACCCAAGCTGGGACAGGACTCTTCCATACCGGGTAGGGTCTGTGCCACCCTGGAACACCCCAGGGTGCCACAGACACCAGTCTGCAGCACTCCCAAAGAAAAAAAGGAAAGGCATTTCATCTCATAGTTTAGTTCTAGATCCAGGTCAGTCCACAGAGAATGATTCTTGACTATTTGTTCGTGGTGATCCATCCTGTGAGTTAGCCAAAAGGCCGACGCACACATATTATGGCCTGAAAAATTCAGTCCTCCCATTTTGCCGCAGCATACACCGACTCACAATCAACAACCGAATGGAAATAAAAGGATGATGCTGGAACTGGTGAAAGTGGATGAATAATGGAGCGATGATATACATAATGCGACATATCAACACAAAACATGGCCCTCCATGTATCCCAGAAGTGGAAACTGCGTATTTCTCAGAAGACCCCACTTCCGCGGTTTGAATCGCAAGTCTCTGACCATTTTAAAGTGGAGGAAACAAAAGAAATGCTGGATGATACACATGATAAAATTTGTGATTTGGGTTATTGCTGATTCTACAGTCTTTGAGCTGTGTGACACAAAAACGCACTATCTTTTGTACTACCACTTTCAGACTATGAGCCCATCTTCTTTTATTCTTTTTAAAACTTTTTTTTATTACTTTTTAAATTCAAACCTGGGCGTCTTACATTCTAAAGCTCAGTGTGGGCACCATGTTGGCCAAGTTTAACAGAGAGCCTGTGTGATCACCTAGAGTGCAACTCTATCCAGCACACATCCACAGCATGTTTTGGCTGCGTGTACTCTACCATAGTCAAGTTGACAGGTTCTACTACATCAGGGACAACTACTGCGCTTTTGTGTGCAATGAAATGAACAAGTCATATTCCAATGCAGGTACAGATGAAATGCGATTTTTTTTTTTCCAAGATCAAGAGTTGTGCATGTTCAACTCTAAACTGAAGGGTGGAATTTTCTTTTTGGATCAGCTATATTTCAGAGCAGATTCAGGAATGTCTTGAGAACCAATCATCTATTCATGCAGATTGGAAACTTCTTCACATCATGCTTTTAGGGAACAAATTTTTTACCCGACTGCACACACTTTACAATTTACACAGCCCTGTGAAAAGTATGAACATGCCATTGACTGCATAAATACAGGGCAAAACTATGTTGCCGACATGACACAAACCAAACTCTTTCATTGACAACATGGATATAAAACTCTAAAACTTTGTGTCTTCCTGCCCTGAAGAGGCCACTCTGGCAGGGAATGCTCACATGTGGTTCCTATCATGCAAAATTTTCATCTACTTAACTAAGCACATCCCCCTCCCACCCCATCCATTTATCTTTCATCACATTTTAACTGTATCTTGAACATGCAGCTCTGCATACGGAAAAGAGACATGGAATGCATCATTGATAAATTACACTACGATGATCATATTAAGACTGATCAGACATTTAGTAAAAATCGGTTTACCAGTAATATCTATGTCCTATAAACTTACACAAGGAACACGAAAAAGTTAATAAACCCACTGAAAACAATCACCTTAACCTCAAAAAAAAAAAAGCCAATGCGCCATGTTCTGTCATATGCAAGATGAGACAAGCATCCACACATAAAGGCCAGACTGACCAATATTGTGTAAAAACAATAGCTTTAACACAAACACCAATCCTATGAGAATGTGTTACTGGTTACCAAGGGCATGCCCATGTCCACCGATGATGCCATTCCTGTCAGCAGGAACAGAGAAACCCTGCTGGAGCAGTTGGAGTCAACATTTTCAAAGACTCCAGTGAGCACAAATTGCGTGCATTCTCTGTTCACAGCAACATGAAAAGATCCTCAACCCTGTCCTAAAACTCAAGGTTATTTGGATGTGAAAAAAAAAAAAGGAAAGAGAGAAACACGACAGAGAGAGAGAGAGAGAGAGAAGAGAGAGAGAGAGAGAGGGGAAATCCTTTCTCATGATGCACAGAAGTGGACAGAAACGCTATCTGCCACACACAGCTCTGCCAAATTCTGATGACATCAGTCATATTGCTACACTGGGCACATCATCATTCTGAAATCATCCGCACTGCTGATGATGCCTTTGCAGGCCAAAGAAAAAAATTGCTGTCATGCAATCAAAACAAAATTATGAAAATACTGGTAACATCATGATGAAATTGGTGTTGGGTGGCTGTACTGATGCCTAAACAAATTTCTCCCCCTGATGATGATGATGATGAAGATGATGATGACGCTATCATTGGTGTAAGGAGGACACAGAGCTAATGTTCATCAACCTAACCTATTAAAGGTGAAGATAATGATGACAACGATGATGATGACAATGGTTTCACAGATGTTGGTGGACACACCTGATATTCAACCCAAACTGTTCTATTGGTGATGATGATATCCTTTCTGTTGGCGGACAGACCAAGAGTCCATCTGAAGTTGTCCTATTAATGCTGCTGCTCCTGGCAGAGGGACTACTGTCCAACTAAAGCTACACAGACCTAGCGTCCAACCAGCTAGGTTCTACTGGTGACGATTGTCATGGTAATGGTGTTTTCTCCCTAAAACCCTACTGTGGACAGTGACCAGTCTATGCAGTCACCATCCTTCCACTACAATCCTAAAGATGCACTGCAGTCGTCTTCACTGATGTAGTTCTAACTTGGTAATCCTTGTTCTTGCTGATGGTACTTCTCCAATGATGTCCCTGCTGCTGGAGTTCTCTCCCTGTAACCCTCGTGGTGTGTTGACGTCCCTGCTGATGGAGTTCTCTGCTGTTATCTTGGTGTGTATTGATGGTGTACATGTACATAGAGTTCATTCCCTGTGACCTTCGTGGTGTGTTGATGTCCCTGCTGATGGAGTTCTCTGCTGTTATCTTGGTGTGTACTGATGGTGTACATGTACATAGAGTTCATTCCCTGTGACCCTCGTGGTGTGTTGATGATGTCCTTGTGGATGAAGTTCTTTCCCCATAACCCTAGTGGTGTGTTGATTATGTCCTTGTGGATGAAGTTCTTTCCCCATAACCCTAGTGGTGTGTTGATGATGTCCTTGCTGATGGGAGTTGTCTCCCTGCAACCTTAGTGGTGTGTTGATGATGTCCTTGCTGATGGGAGTTGTCTCCCTGCAACCCTAGCGGTGTGTTGATGATGTCCTTGCTGATGGAGTTGTCTCCCTGCAACCCTAGCGGTGTGTTGATGATGTCCTTGCTGATGAGAGTTGTCTCCCTGCAACCCTAGTGGTGTGTTGATGATGTCCTTGCGGATGAAGTTCTTTCCCCATAACCCTAGGTGTGTTGACCAAGTCGTTGCTGATGGAGTCTCTCTCTATAATCCTTCCTGAGGGGCCACTGGCTGGGCTCCATGCCGACGACCTGCAACAACAGACATCAGATGTTTTTTTTTCTTTTTCCCTCTCTCTTCATAAAATTAGCACAAAACCCACAACAACCATATACCTCAGTTCACCAGGATAATCAGACCCCTTTACCGTAAAAATGCCACTAATGTAAGTTTCCAAAAATTGTCTGTTCAATATTTTAGGCATGTGAACTGGCAGGAAGGTGAAAATCTGAGCTCTATGAGGAGGTCCAGTGGCATGCTCTCCAACAAAATTATGGGAAAAAACATAAAAACCCCACCCCAACACCAACAAAAACCGCATCAAAATCTGTGCTATATGAGACACCTTTGAAGTGAAAGAAAGTGTAATCCTTCATCATAATGGTACAAAAATATCATCATACTCCATGTCTGAACTACAAGAAATGCAACGTGCGTCACAGTGTATGCTGATTTTCCACGTGAACAAACCGACTAGTTAGTCTTCAGCTAGTGAAACCTTGTTGTTTTTTTTCATTGGTGAAAGTCTGACATTTGTCCATCCCCATCCCTGTTTGCTCTTCAATTAATCGGTGTGAATATTTTTCTGTTTCTGATGACAGCACAAAAATCTTAATGCAGTTAACTTCTGACGCATGGCAGATAATGAACCAGAAACGTCTTGTGTAACACACAGGCAAGGCCATAATTTGTAACAGAAGTTGCAAGTTGGGAAATTTTCACTTCGCATGTAGTAAAACAAACACTGAACAGACTCTTCTTGGACTCTTTCTTTGCTTCTCCCTCCTTTTCCTTTTTGTCAACAACAAAATCTCAATTTGTTTTTTGAAAAGTCTGAACATCACAGATCAATAGACAATTCCATGCCTCAAGGTGTGTATTCCAACAATATACTGTAAGGATGGACAATGCTGAACTGGACAAGATATGCAATACTGAAGTCACAGAAGCTGTGGTGTTCAAAGTTTTCTAGACAGCAGATTCTTTCAAACCTGGCCTATTGGCAAAATCTTAAAAAAAAAAAAAAATCTGCTCTCTAGCTCTGTGTGTGTGTGTGTGTGTGCGCGCGCGCGTGCCTGTTCCCCTTTAGGGCCTGTAACCCTACATTTCAACATGTTGAAACAGCAGACAAAGTAAGACAAGATCTTTCCATCCAGAGTTAGCGACAGCTGTCAGCGACTGCTCAGAGCTCCCAACGAAGCACATCAAGACAGCAGAGTTTATACTCCACAGTTGCAATTACCACTCAGAAGATCCTTGTCTAGATTTGTGTGTGTGTGTGTGTGTGTGTGTGTGTGTGTGTGTGTGTGTGTGTGTGTGTGTGGTGTGTGTGTGTGTGTGTGCTATTTTCTTCATTCTTTTGTGCAAAATGTGTGTACTGAGTATGCCGAAATGGTAAGGGTAAACAGGTAAACATATCCTTTTTTCCATCTCTACCTAAGCCTCAATAAGGATTTCATCCATCAACAAAAAGAGAAAAGAGAAAATGCATAATGATCATGAACGCAAACAAGTAAAACCTTCATGTTTATGCACCAAAGGAAAGTTGAAACAATGAAATGACACTGAAATGAAAAAAGAAAGGGTAAGAGAGACGGCTCGAAGGACAGAGAGGGAGGAGACAGAGTGAAGAGACAGGAAGATGGTGAACAATGGAAGACTTCAGATCAATACCCAATATGATTAAGATCGATCATCAATCAAAGACAAACTGGTAAAAACTCTAAAAATTGGAAACATATGCACAAAATGCAAAATGGTAAATGGCAAAGTTAGATACTTTCAGACATAAACTGAATGAATGAAACTCTTCTGATTAACATACAATTTCGAGACAGACAGACTTGGACGAACTACGACACAGCCACACACAAGACGGTCTTTTGCTCTTCAAACCACATGGGACACATCTATTATATTCCACATCAAATAAGTCCACATTACATAAGTACATCAAAGTACGCATGAGCAGACATTCAAGAATCTATGACCAAGACGCACAGAGTATCAGTTCAATATTATGTATAATAAACAGCATTCTTAAATATTGAAAACATTGTGTTATCATCATGCTGCATAACAACTACATTTAAAAAAAAATATCAAAAGATAGCGTATCATAAATACTGTGTTGTAACATCTAATTCTGCCAACATACACACAAAAAGAGTGTAAGGTATTCAGGTACTATGCTGTAATAAACTACACTCACAAGCACGCAAATGACAAACGCTACTTCCTTTTGAACACTTTGTCAAAAATGAACTATTTTGACAGACATAAGCCAGTCAGACGCTCTTCTCTTAAAAGTCTGATTACATGAAGGCAAAATCTGATTTCATGGAGGCACTAATAGTTACTACTCAGCAAGCAAAAACTGTATTCACTGTAACTCTCACACTTACAGACCTTTTTCCCTATTTTTAATAAAAATGATCCTTTTCTGGATAGAACAATGTTCCAAGTCTTCTAAGCTGACCCCTCAATGCACAACTCTTTTCTCTCCGCTCTCTCTCTCTCTCTCACACACACGCATCTGTGAAATATATGCCTCTAAATGGACTCGAACTCACAGCCTCCCCGCCTTCTACAACAAAACATACCACAACACAGCTGTGTGGTTGATCTGTGTCCACCACAATGAGAACAGGTAATATGAAAATGGGTTCCAACAGAACAAACAACAAGACGCATCTTACCAGCTTCACATTATGACAGGCTGGGAACACTTCCACACCATTGTTTGTTTGAACATTTGTTGCCTGACCTTTTTTTTCCCCTACTCCATGCTGGTCAGAACCTTTCAAGTAATTTCATCTGACTGGGATATTCTACAACTTAGTGTAATTCCCTTCACAGTGACTTCCTTCATGCAAACTCCAAGGCTTTTCTGACCCCCTCCTCCCCCACCTACCTTCTACCTGCAGCACACACACCCCTCATCCCTCCCCCCCCCCACCCCCTTTCTTTCATACATTTAAGTTTTAAAAACTACATAATATAAGCAGGTTGTCTGTTAATAAGAAAATGGAGAGTCAATCATACTTTTATTTGCTCTTTCATAAAACAGTAAACAAGTGGGGTATGTTTTGCTCCCGTAAGGAAACCTAACACAGAGTAACTTTTGTTCAAGACTGGCACAGCCTTTTAAACTTGAATAAAAGTCAGACAAATACATAGACGAACAATCTAATAGTGGGGGAAAAACAAGCGCAGGTCAACAACTGAACTGTCTTCATAGTAATGACCTGGCAAAGATTTGGACTTGAGGGGAGGGGAGAGTTTGAAGATGGAGAAACTGGGAACATGAAATTTTTAAAAAAAAATAATAAAAAAAAATGTTACAGATATGAAAAACTCTTCACTAGCTGCATTAGGGAACCATCGCAATCCTTTTTGAAGGCAGATATATTTGTATTGCTTGCTCCGAGGCCTTTCGCCCGCTGGGTCGGGACTCATCAGGGAGACATGGCTGGTTTTGTCTGCGCTCCCGGCGTCAAATAGAGACACACCACAGTCCATAATACTGTGGTGTTCTCACCACCATGGGTGCAAAAAAGAATCCAATAGCACCCCCAGAGCAGCCAGCGAAGAGTAGTAAATGCAACCAAACGAAAGTGTGGGGAGGAAAAAAGTTGCTGTAAAACTAAAGACATTATGCAAATAATATAAAATGTAGGGGACAGTCTTTGAGCCTACGCATGAGGATCCACCCAAAGATGCAAGGGAGATCAAAAGACAAACACACAGACGGACAGAAACAAATACAAATAACCTCAATTTAATCAAAGCAAAATCGGAAATGAAATGAGGTAGGGAACAGTAAACGATAAACAGTAAACAAGTGGGGTATGTTTTGCTCCCGTGAGGAAACCTAACACAGAGTAACTTTTATTCAAGACTGGCACAGCCTTTTAAACTTGAATAAAGTCAGACAAATACATAGACGAACAATCTAATAGTGGGGGAAAAACAAGCGCAGGCCAACAACTGAACTGTCTTCATAGTAATGACCTGGCAAAGATTTGGACTTGAGGGAGAGGAGAGTTTGAAGATGGAGAAACTGGAAACATGAAATTAAAAAAAAAAAAAAAAAAAAAGTTACAGATATGAAAAACTCTTCACTAGCTGCATTAGGGAACCATCGCAATCCTTTTTGAAGGCAGATATATTTGTATTGCCTGCTCCGAGGCCTTTCACCCGCTGGGTCGGGACTCATCAGGGAGACACGGCTGGTTTTGTCTGCGCTCCCGGCGTCAAATAGAGACACACCACAGTCCATAATACTGTGGTGTTCTCACCACCATGGGTGCAAAAAAGAATCCAATAGCACCCCCAGAGCAGCCAGCGAAGAGTAGTAAATGCAACCAAACGAAAGTGTGGGGAGGAAAAAAAGTTGCTGTAAAACTAAAGACATTATGCAAATAATATAAAATGTAAGGGGACAGTCTTTGAGCCTACGCCTGAGGATCCACCCAAAGATGCAAGGGAGATCAAAAGACAAACACACAGACGGACAGAAACAAATACAAATAACCTCAATTTAATCAAAGCAAAATCGGAAATGAAATGAGGTAGGGAACAGTAAACGATAAACAGTAAACAAGTGGGGTATGTTTTGCTCCCGTAAGGAACCTAACACAGAGTAACTTTTATTCAAGACTGGCACAGCCTATTAAACTTGAATAAAGTCAGACAAATACATAGATGAACAATCTAATAGTGGGGGAAAAACAAGCGCAGGCCAACAACTGAACTGTCTTCATAGTAATGACCTGGCAAAGATTTGGACTTGCGGGGAGGGGAGAGTTTGAAGATGGAGAAACTGGGAACATGAAATTTAAATTAAAAAAAAAAAAATGTTACAGATATGAAAAACTCTTCACTAGCACCCATGGTGGTGAGAACACCACAGTATTATGGACTGTGGTGTGTCTCTATTTGTTAGGTTTCCTTACGGGAGCAAAACCTACCCCACTTGTTTACTGTTTATCGTTTACTGTTCCCTACCTCATTTCATGTCCGATCTTTCATAAAAGAAAGAAAGAAACAAACAAAAATGTTGGTGCTATCTTCAACATATGAAAGCAGTTAACATATACCAAGGACCTACATACAGAGACTATTTCTATAACGGACACACACACACACACGCACGCACGCGCACGCACACACACACACACACACACACACACGCACAAAGGACCTCTCCTGCATGTTACTGATCATCAAATAATATATCTGGCACACAGAATGAAAAATGAACACCAGTTGAGAAAAAAAACACCCTGTGAAAGGTATCACAGAAAAGGCTGTGTGGTTAGTTCCAACAAATATGCCCATCGCAATGGCAGTAAAACACAGCAAGCAAACAAACTCCCCAGAAAATTGCAAGATTCAGCACCCAAGTTCTCTTGTAAAATCAATCTCTGCTCGCACTCAGGGAAATCCCCGGAGGGCGACCCAAACAGACAAAGATTCTCTCTCTCACACACACATGCGCACACACGTAGCACACATGCGCGCACCTCTGCCTGGTGTTAGTGTCATTGGAGTGCAGCATTCACTGTGAGGTGCAAAAAGCAAACCCAAGGCAAAATGCCCCAACTGTTTTTTTATTGGCAATTCGCTGCCAAGGGAGAAAAATCCATCCCAACATGACACCAGTGCACATGCATCTATGTGGTACACTGTAACCATCTTTTCGTTTCTTAATTTAAGTGGGGAAAGCCGACCTCGTGTTGTTGATTTGTCTACTGATGACACATGTACTGTCAGCACTGTGGCTGTCATTGTTTCTTTATTCCTTTTTTCTTTCTTCTGAAAAGCAGGCTCCATGTTGTAATGCTGGTTGTCGGATGCATGGAATGTGAGGACACTTGTTCTGTTAACTACATACATTTTGGGGGGAGGGAGGGGTGGGGTGAAGCAGGCTCCAGGTGTTGTCCAGTGCACCGAATGTGATCGAGTCAGCCCTGCTTGGCTCCTGCACTCTTGACCGGGGACAGGAGTAAAGGAGATGACAGATTTCTTTTATTCCACACCCTTCCCTTCTCAATACATGCATGCATGCATGCACACACACACACACACACACACACACACACACACACACACGCACGCACACACGCACACACACACACACACACACCAGCTAGTTCCATGCATAAATCATGCCAATGAATCAATGAAGAAAGCCAAGCTCTGACCAGCATGATGGGTTCATGCGCAGGTCAGATGTCTGCTAAGCTGCATCCACGAAACCCTGGTCTTAAATCCTTATGTCAGTCATTCATTGATTTGCCCATCAGCTGTAAATCCTGTGTAGTGTGGTCTTGAAATGTTTATGTGGTGGTGTAGTGCATGTGGACTAGTCCACAAACAGTGACACTTCCCTGATGAAACTGAAACGATTAAACCAAATGGGAACTTGGGAGAGTGCAAACCCATGTCATGTTTCAACAGATCCTGGAGCTGTTCTTTGATCCTGATCCACACCCGAGATCCCCACCAACATTCACTGGCTTTGGCCTTTGGCCATCGTTCCAGCTTTACCCGTAATTTTGTTGTAATTGGTTCAGCATTTTTAGTTTCAACTTGTTTACAGCCAGAGAGACAAACAAGTAGGTGCAGGTCAAAACGCATCCTCCCTGACGGAGACGACAATCACCCTCAATCAGCGGAAAGAGCCGCAGCTAAATCTGCAGTCCTGACCAGTGTTCTTTTTCTACTGCTATGTTCACTGCCTTCAACTCCACCATTTAACACTGGTGAGATTTGTTTAGCCAGTGTGTCCCACCACTACGGTAACCATGTTTATCTGCAGAAGCGATGTCCCCGATACATTATTGCACGTGTGGGATTTTGAAAATGTGTGTGTGTGTGTGTGTGTGTGTGTGTGTGTGTGTGTGCGTGTGTGTGCATGTGTGTGTGTGTGTGTGCGTGCGTGCATGTGTTTGTGTGCACTCCCCATCCCACCACTACACAATGACCTGCTCTTCAATGAAAGATGTAATGGGATTTCACATGCATGCACGTTTCGTGTGTGTGTGTGTGCGCGTGTGTGTATGTGTGTGCATGTGTGAGTGTGTGTGCGCGTGTGTGTGTGTGTGTGTGTGTGTGTGCGTGCGTGTGTGCGTGCGTGCGTGTGTGCGTGCGTGCGTGCGTGCGTGTGCGTGCATGCACATGTGTGTGTGTAAATGCAACAATTCAGTTTAAAATGTCAACTCTAGCACATGGATGGGAACTGAAGTCTGCACAGATGCTGATCTGATGCAAACATCTCCTGCACCCCATCTGTCTCGTGTGGAAATTGAACTAAGAACTCTCCCATTAGGTGAATGATGCTTTATCCGTTGGGCCAACCAGACCCTGTGGATCCCTATTGAAATCAAGACATGGAAAAGACAGGAGAACTGAGACTGACCCAAAAAGAACCTCCATGGCTGGCTGACTACACTACAAACAGTGCACACTGGTCAACATACGTACAGTTTACAGCATACGCCAAGAGAAACTGGGACAGAAGTGGCGGCAGCAAAGAATGCGAATGAACGATGATGTCAAACTGCTATAAAGAACTGCTATATAAAGAAGTCTTCTGGTGTGTGCGTGTGTGTGTGTGTGTGTGTGTGTGTGTGTGTGTGTGTGTGTGTGTGTGTGTGTGTGTAAGACCCCTGTACCCTCCCTCCATTCTTGCCATTTGCCTCCAACAGTTCCAGCTTCCTTTCCCACCTCATATATCATTTGTTCATCTTCACTCACCATTCTGTCCCATACCCCCTATTTCCCGTATGTGATCTTCTTCTCATACATACGTGCATGCACGCAGGCGCTCACACAGCACGCGCAGTCACTCACACGCGGGCGCTCACTCACGCACGCACGCGCATGCATGCGCTCTCACATACATTTGTCTCTTCCCCTCTCTTGCTAGGTCTTCTACTCTGTTTCCACCTCAGGCCACACCTCTAGCCCCCATCCCATCTTCTCCCTCCACCCCCTTCCCATCTCACCCTTCACTTTCAATTTCCTTTCTACCCTCCCATATCTATTTATTTGCTCGTGTCAATGGTGGAGAGAGGGTGATGGTAATGATTATTGTTAGTGTGGTTACTATGATCGTTGTTGCTTTTATTGTCTCTCCCACTCCCAGCTCATTTCACCACCTTCCCTCCTCCTCCCACCCTTTGCTTTCCACCCTCTACACCCTCACTCCCCCCCCCCCCCCCCTTTTTTTTCCCCCTGCCCTCCAACAAGTCCCCTTCCATCCCCCATCCTCTAGTGAACTCCTTTTTTCCAGTGAACTTCGTTCTTAAGCGAACTCTTTTCTAGTGAACTTTTTTCAGTGACACAACAACAGTAATCTTAAGTGTTATGTTTGTCAGTTGGCCAGTGTGGCTTGAGAAAGGTTGAAATAAACCGAAATATTGCCATTATCTCATGGGCGTTTTGTGGCTTCTATTTTTCATCTTCTCTTCTGGTCATTTGTGGCATGTTTCCATTTCCGACTGATAAGAATTTCTATGGGAAGGGTTCATGAAAAAAACTGCCAAGTTACACACAGTGGGTAAAAAACTGCCAAGTTACACACAGTGGGTAAAAAACTGCCAAGTAACAGACGGTGCAAGATGTTAAGGACCAACCTCTAAGGTTAATAACAAAATACACCTGGAAACTACACAGTGAACCTTCTAATAAAGACCCAGATGATGGGGACCCTCTACCTATGAATATACGGTTTTCTCACTTCTACCTTACTGCCATAATCCTAGTTGGCAAAAGACAACCTTACAATACCAGAGATATTTTAAAGAAAAAAATGGGGAGAAAACCTCTTTGAAGCACTCTTCAAGATTCACATCCTCTTCAATGACACATATCTGCTAAAACAGCTGATGTTAAGCTTTCAACCACTTACCACTGGCAAACGAAACTTTCCAAAAACCTCTGGTCAATTTGTATGTGCCTAGCGATGGTGACTTTATTTCATTTCAGTGCAGGTTATTTTGGGATAGGTCGAATGTTAGATCTGGTGTTTTCAGCTGTCTGCTTCAGCTCCAGCAAGCACCATTTGCAATGTGCTTCCTTAAGGCCGTTCTTCACTCAACAAACTTTCAGATCGTGACCCTAGTTCATCTAGTTTGCAACCTCCCTGATCTTGTCTTTGGTTCTAATTCCCTGATCTTATAGTTGCCAATCCAAGATCAGTTAAGTTTTTTTAACTTTACGGAACCAAGGTCCACATAGAAAAAAAGGATCGCTCAACGTGTGCTGTTAACTTGGGTTTGCGCAAAGGGAAGTAACCATACGAAAGCCTTCTTATAAAGCTAATCAGTTTGTGTCAACTCCCCAGTGACTGAAATCAGTTTGTGGTGGCCACTTTCATTATGAGCAGATGTTCCCAAACCATGTGTACTAATGCTGAAAACTTTCCAAATAAACTGAGTGATTGGATAACAAAGTAAAGGTCACCTTTGATGGACAATTATAGCAAATACAGCAGTAAAAGCAATTGGTCAGAATAGCAGTTCAAAGGTCTGAACAACCTTCCATTCATCACCCGTTTTCAGTGAGTTCAGGTCCTTATACAGAGGTTTTCTGTGCCGTCATGTACACCATGTCGCATTCAGATTAGAAGACAAAACATACGCTACTCAATTCTGGCCACAACAAAGAACACAAAGATAAGAATATTAATCAGAAAAGCAATACATGGACACATCTTTCATGATGTTAGTTCAAGCCAAACATTGCTCAACTGTACTGTACTTTTGACAGAACTATTCAAAATACAGAAATAAAACAAACAGGTATACCCTTCACCCCTTGCCCCCCCCCCCCCTCTCTCTCTCTCTCTACACACACACCAACTCCTCCCACCCCACCCCCCTTCCATCCATCCCTCTTCCCTCATCCTCCCAATTTGTTACCTCTTAAAAAGAAAAAAAAAATCATTCAGCTCGAAATAAATACCATCCAATCAATAAATAACAATAAGCGCTGAAACTTATCAACTGAAATCAAACATTAACATCTTATATGGGAAGCAGGAAAAACGAAATGGAAAAAAAGAAAGAAAAAAACCACGAAACAAACAGAAGCACACGAGCTGCAGAAGAACCAGAAATGCTGCAGAGAACAACATGGATACCTCTGAGATTCATGATCTGTCAAATCTCTGAAATCTCAATGAGAGAGGAAAGAAAGAGAGACAGAGGAAATACCTCATCAGAAACATTGAAAAAATTGAAAAGCTGCTTTGATCTGAGAAAGAAACTGGAAGCAGATAATCCACACCCGAAAGGATGTGAAAACAGATTTTAAGAAATTGCAAGAAAGCAATCAGGATTACATTTCCCTTTACAGTCGTGAAGAACCCACAGGGATGGTGAGGTACAAAACAAAGTCCGGAGGGTGTTCAAACATATCCACATCAACAAGGATTATATTCACGCACTACTTATATTCATCCTGCACAGACAAAGCACTGTGATGCATGGACATGAACTTTTGAAACAACATCTTAACGGTTTTTCTGTCGAAGTTACTTCTAAACGTACATGCCCACAAATAAAGAAATAAACGTTTTATTGCTAAGAGGAAGCTAATAACTGTCAGCTTTTGGCCATGGTCTGAGATGTGTCAGTGTCTACTACAGACTGACCTCACAGGCTGTCAATGAACTGTGATGAAATATAATGTGAGGAATATTCCGCCATAATGACCTCCTCCTAGCCTTTTGAAAGAAAAAAAAAAAAGCTGAATTCCCTGATGCCAGAATGTAGCAGCCTGCAAGGCTAATTAATTTATCTATAAAAATGATCAAATGATTAACCAACGTAAAAAAGGACCTGCCATACAAGCAATTTTCTCACTCAATGGATCGCACAAAATCGCTCGCTACTTGCTGTGCATGGTTGCACTGGCTGTATTAACCCTTTCAGTACTGAAGGCGCCGCTCAGTGACAAACACTGCACAAGACCATAGTTCAGTTAACCATCAGCACCATCACAGCAGACAACAACTGTCAGTGCCTATTAACGATGGAGACAAGGACAGAACAATCTTCCCTTAATTTTCCCTGTAAGAGATCAGGAATGGCCCGTCTTTTTTGCATTTCAACAGATATCGTTTCCACTAACACTGTGTAAGTAATTCCGTGGTGATTTAGTGGCCAGAAAACGTGTGCTTTTTTTTTTTTTTATAGCAAGTTTTCTTTTCAAAACATGAGTGAACTGAGCTCTTCAGGTTCATCACACACCTTTGTACAAACAAGCTTGGCAGCATGACCTCAGGTCATGACTGAAGGCCGACTTATCTTTGCCAGTGATCCATCTTACCGAGTCAGACATTCCCAAACTTGTGCTTTGAAAGAATGAAAAGCTTGCGCTTTCAAACTTGATCCAGAAGAACGATGACTGATTTGGTGCAATGAGAAAGAAAATGAAACATGAAATGGGATGTGGTGTGTTTTTTGTGTGTGCTTCTGCTTGGAAGTCATTATCTTTTCCTCCTGTTTGGTTCATTCGTTTCATTGTTCTGTTGTAGCGTACACATGTAACACTTAGCAACAGTACAAGTTCTGACAGTACATTACAAGACTGTGTATTAATTTCAACTAAAGCACTGACAAACCAGACTTTGCAAAAAGCTCAAAAACCATGAAAACAAAATAATGTTGGACAACAAAAACAACATTTGCACACTATCAAGTTCACAATTAGATATCCTGAAACCTAGCTCACAAGCATTACACCTGGCTTATCTTGCACTGACTTTCAATGGCTGAATGCATGGCTGCTGTTGACAATAAGCCGGCCAAAACTTCTGTCCATTTACTTTCTGGAGCTGGTGGAAGTTTCACCATGACCAAATTTCCTATTGTACAGTTGCCCTTGCCCACCCCCTGTGCCTTCTAAGTGGAAGAGATGGGAGAAACATCAATAGCCATCTTCTGGACACTGCAGTTTCTCATTGATTTATGATAAAAACAACACAAATGATTGGTTGATAGCTGTGCTCGTTTCAAAAGCTACTGTGATTGGGTGGAACTGGAAAATCATGCGTGTGGTAAATTGTAGCATCATTGACTCAGCAGACATTCAAAGACATTTTCTTGCCAGAAAATTCAATGATTAAACACAACAAATTCAATGGAGTAGATCGTATGAAAGCATAATCATATGGAGAAGCACCTCTGCTATATAAACAATATCAGTGATGTAGATTTCCATCGGTCCTCCGGTCATTGACCGATAAAAATGTAAAATGACCGATCGGCTCGACCTCCATCCGGTCAAATGTCCGATCCTAATACAAGCGAAGCGGTCGCATGTCCTATCGTTTTCGCGAGGTCGCGGACAAGTCTACAGCCGTTTTATTGTGCGGAGGCGTGCGAGACTGAGTAGTGTTGAAAGGCAGAGCCAAGCGCATCGCGTGTTCGGGAAAATTTGCACAGCTCAGGCTGACGCACCGACTGAAGCGCGATGCAATGGGCGAGAGGAGCACAGACTTAGAATTCAGCAAGAGCGAGTAACTCTTGTTGAATTTCCGGCCTGCGCGCGGTTTGTTTTCCTTCACATCCGACAGTGGTAAAAACGTGTGCATCACGCCGTCAGTCTTCATCATGCCACCAAAGAAGAGACTCAAATGTGAAAAAGATCAGCGATCTTTGAAATCTATGTTCGCACCATCGGCGAGTGTGCCAGAGGTGAGTGGCAGTGCGTCTACCAGTTCCGAATCGACGACTGATGCGTCAAGTGCCTCTTCCAGTTCCGTATCGATTTTATTTCAGGATCAGGATCAGGATCAGGATCAGGGGCGTTGTATCAATACAACTTAGCCTATTTAGGCTTTTTACGCCCCTTCTGTATGTATATATCCTTTTTTTTTTTTTCATAACCGTTGGTCCAGTCATAGGCTAGCTCAGACTTATTATCCATCAAATTCATATCTAATTTTTGTTAATAATTCATGTTTATCTATGAGGTTCTTGAACACATTAATACTGGGTGCACGTTTGATGTTAAGTGTTAGTTTATTCCAAAAGTTGGTTACTCTATTAGTAAAAGTAAATTTTCTTAAATTCGTTCTAGAATATTGTTTAAATATCTTATCTTCACTGTTCCTTGTAACATTCTTCTGCGGAGTACAAAAAAAGCGTGCTTTATCAACATCATCAATTTCATTAAATATCTTGTATGCCTGAATCAAGTCACCTCTTATTCTTCTTGCCTGAAGTGTTGGAAGTTGCAAATATTTTAATCTTTCCTGATATGAGTAATCTTTTATATTATGAATCATTTTGGTTGCTCTTCTTTGTACCTGTTCTAGAGCTTCTGATTGTCTCTTTAGCATTGGATACCATACAGTGTTGCCATATTCAAGAACAGGTCTAACTAGTGTCTTATATAATTGCAAAAAAGTGTCCTTTTCCATAAATGTAAAGGTTCTTTTTATTATTCCAATCATTCTGTTAGCTTTATTAATACTATTTACAATATGATTGTCAAATAATAAGTTTTTGTCAAAAGTCACACCTAGGTCTTTCTCTTCTTCACATTTAGATACTTTTATTTCCTTGCCCCCAATTTTCATTATATACTCCTTTTGTGGGTTTGTTTTACCAATATGAAGTACTTTACATTTTTCTGCATTAAAATATAGGTTCCAAGTATCAGACCACTGTACTAATGTTTCAATGTCCTTTTGTAATTCCTTATGTAATTTTGGAGAGTTATACAGTTTTGTGTCATCTGCAAAGACTTTGCATGTACTCTTTAATTCTACAGGAGATCATTTATAAACACCGTAAATAATATTGGTCCCAATATACTACCTTGTGGTATCCCACTAATAACATCAGCACTATGAGAGAAGGAGCTACCAATCCTTACCTTCTGAGTTCTTTTTGATAAAAAGTCTCTAACCCAACCAAGTATATTTCCTATTATTCCATAAGACTCTAATTTCTTTAAAAGTCTTTCATGTGGTACTGAATCGAATGCTTTTCTAAAGTCTAAATACAAAACATCTATATTCTCTCCTTTATCTATCTCCTTTGTGAAGTCTTCCATCACTTCTAAAAGTTGAGTCACACAAGATCTTTTTGCACGAAATCCATGCTGACACTCAGCATATAATTTATTTTCTGTCATATGTTTAATAATAGCCTCTCTAATAAATGATTCTAATAAATGATTCTAAAATTTGTATTTGTTTTTGTATTTTTTAATACTTTTCTCCAGTTCTAGTCGGCGGACCTTGAGTTCATAAAATACATTTATCACAATGAATCCTGTTCCGAGTCTGGTGTCCTATTATTTTGGTTACTCCAGGACACTGTGTCCTATTGACATTTAATCTCTAGGACACAGTGTCCTATAGGGTGATTAAAAAATCTACATCACTGCAATATACAACATTCCCTGTTTTTTTTTCCCTTGTTTTTTTTCTTTTCTTTTTTTTGTGGTTGAGGAGTGGGGGGGGGGGGGGGGGGGGGACCTGTTAGTACAAAGAGTGTGAAATGTCACTGAACAGCAAATACAGTTAGCAAATGCGACTATGTTTTAAAGTTGTAAATAGATGTACTTTTAGTTGATAAAGAAATGATATTATCTCCAGACATTTTCATCCCATAAAAGCTACTGTTTCCCCTTTCCGATAATTAAAAAAACAAAACCTCTTGTGCGTATAGCACAGACTTCAATATTTCTTCCTTTGTCTGTACATCCATTCAGAGTTCATAGACCTATATTTTAATCTTTTGGCCTCGCATGCAATCCTCCAAACTTTGATGAAAACTGCTCTAAAATTTTTCAATCCTGTGCGCGCACACACACACACACACCAGAGAGAGAGAGAGAGACAGAACTAAAACCAATGCCCTGTTTCACGGGCTGAGTCAGTGAGCAGGAAACCACAATGATACAAAACAAAGTCACTACAAGAGCAAGTACAGAAAAGCGTTAGTGCACCTCTACCACAGCCCCTCTACAACAGTTCTCCAGCAAATATGTGCCATAAAAAGAAGAAAAGAGACCCCATCCACAACTGAAGGCAGTTAAAATTTTTAAAAAGGCGTCTACACACGACACAGGCATGCAAGATGCAGTGCAGCACCATGGGAACACGTCACACCATCTGCATGGCATGGCCACACACCAAGCTCACACCTGACCAGGCTGCACACCAAGTTAGCGGAAATCCGCCTCTTGGTTGTTGATCTCAACATTGTTGGGCTGTCTTTGGCGGTCATCCTCTTTGTCATCATACTCATCTTGATCCTCCTCCTCTTCCTCCTCCTCCTGCTCTTCTTCTTCCTCCTCTGCAAACGGCACTGACATCCTACAATAATGCACCTGCACCGGCCGGAGCTGACCAATGATTTGGCGTGGGTTTTTTTTTTCCTCTCGTCAGTTCACCATATTATCCCTTCAAGAAATTCTTAAGCAAATTTTCTGTCTGATTTTGTCTGAGTGAAGCTTTATGCACAATGAGACAAATATCAGTCATCTGGACAACATAGATATTGTACTGTAGATAAAGAAATTATCATTATTCTTGTGTACTCGTGTGTGTGGTGTGTGTGTGTGTGTGTGTGTGTGTGTGTGTGTGTGTGTGTGTGTGTGTGTGGTCAGTCTGATTAACTGATATTATCTGGTCATGAAATTTCCCAAGACCAACAATACAATGTCTGAGCTCATTTCTCCAAAAGCTTTTCTCCACTGTGTAATAAAAGATTAAACTTTACACCTGACAAAACAATGGGGGAACACAACTGCAGGCAACCAATCCTTTAGTTATGAAGCCCTGACAAAGTTCAAGGAACAGTAAAAGGGAAATTCTGAAAGGGAAACACCAACAGACCTAAACTATTTAAATAAAAAACACAATTAGACTAGAGATAATATTTTATAAAAATAATTTCCAATCAGAAAAAAAGAAAATCTTTACTGTGATAACTTTTCTAAAATTTCCAGATTGTAACTTTTTCTCTATTTATTCCAACCTGAACACAATTTACTTATCCTTCTTTGGTTATATTTTCAGCAAAATCTCTCTCACACACGCACACATACTGGTTTGGCTGATAGATTTCCGAGAGAAAATAGCATCAATTTCTTTTTTTCAAATATCACTGCAACATGATTCTACCCCTCCCTTCTTTTAATTCCTGTTAGTCATAAACAATCTTTCATCAAACATGAGCTTCCGATTTTTTTCTCTGGCACCATTTATTTTAAATCTGGTTCCAACTGAAACGTGGTTGGAAAAAAAAACAACCCACTCATCTGTCCTTTGAAAGACCTAAACGAAGCACCACCATTTACTGACTAGACACAAAATATTTTACACAATTTTTTTTTTCAACTTAGCGAGTACAACTTCCAGAATACATTCCAGAACAAAAAACGCCATGGAGAAAACTCAATGACAAAATAATAAAAATGTACACCAATATCTATTAAAAAAAATTAGAAGGGTACACTGCAGGGTAAAGACCTCCTCGAAGGTCATATGAATCCTGGATCTACCCTTTGACCCCCACTGAAATATAATGGGTTTGCCTTGGTCACATTCCACCATGTTTGGTTCAAATAGGTATCACAGTTATAATTTAGTTGTGCTGACTGGATCTCAGATCTGTTGCTTGATCCAGATCCACACCCTTTGATGATTCATCTCTGGGCTGCATTTCAGCTTTCCGCAAGTTACAAAATTACTGGTTTCTGTTTTTGTGTAATCTTGCAACCAGACAAATCAGCCAGTGTACACATGTCTATTACATACCCTGATGGACAGGGGCGATAACAGTGATGTCATCAACTAAGGAAACGAAACAGGAATGATCACAAACAACTAAAAACAGCTGAAATCACAGCCTCGAGACACAAATCACGATCCACCTGCATCTATCAAGTGGTCCTGTTATTGGCTGACCTTTATTCCCATTCAGGTTTAGTCAGCCAATGGACAATAAAGTTCATGAATTTCTCCGTCAGTATACCAGCCAGCCCATTGTTATACAAGTCATTAGTGGGGCTTCAGCGACCCTTACCCATGTGATGAGAGAGGCTAGGCAAGGCAAAGGCAACACAAGCCAATCAAAATACAAAACAAAGCAAAACTGTTTGGGGAAGCTGCCTGGCACAAAAGCAGACAAATTTGTGCAGGAACAAAACATGTCCATAATGGAAGCTCTTCCTTAACTATATTCTTCAAACCCAACACAAACCCTTCACCATTTTTAAGAAAGCACATGGTGTACACATATTGAACTCCTTCTCCCCCCCCCCCCCCCCCACCCACCACCTTGTTCCCCCCAAAATCCATATATGAAAAGACATGCACAGAACCTAGTACAGATCAGCCAAGACCGTAATCAAGAGAGAGAACTCATGCCAGAACTAGATGAACTTCCCTAGCGGACTAAAGGACAGTGCATAGCCACCCACACCACTCCAAATATCCAACAAAACCAAAAAGTCCACCTGTCACGGATATCACACACCCACTGCACAAAATTCAACAATTCCATCAAAGGAACAGCCACACAACAAAGTACGAGTGGAAACAAAACAAAAAATCAAAACTTAATAAAAGGAACAGCCCCAACAACAAACTTTGGTCGAGAAAACAATCCAATGAACAAGCAAGACCACAAAATGACAAACATGAAACTCGGAGAAAACCATCAAAACTTGTATCTTGGGGTGAAGGGAGTAGGGGGGACAGTAAAAAGTACACAGACTGAATAAAACTCGCAGAAGGGCACCGTGTGTTGTGTTCAGTTCTCTGACATAATGCTTAGCAGGACACCTGAAGTACCAGGGATGTGAGAAAGGTACAGGGAAAAACGCTTCTGGGGCTAAAGTTTAGGGGGCATGATGGTTCATATTCCTCACAAATAAAAAATAAAGCACAGCTGGATAGGTAGCTGCTGGCCAACCAAAAACAAGCTTACAAAAAAAACAGCCAATGGAGTGCGGAGCACGCTAACTGGTACCCTTTCACAAGGTCAATGTCGATGTCAACGCACAGCAGGAAGGGTTTGTGTATGTGTGTGTGTGTGTGTGTGTGTGTGTATGTGTATGCGCACATAGTTTTTCTTTGTCTGTTTGCTTTTTGTGTTACAATCAATGAAAAGAAAATTTCTGTGTTCACATCCCTGAAATACACTGCGCCCCCAAATCAAGTTGAACTGTCTTCAGTTTACTCTTGCACCACCTACTCCCCCCTTCCCACTGTTCCTCAAGCCACAATCAACGTACATCAGAACAAAACCAACCAAGCACAAACAGTTTTAACCATCAGAACAAAACCAACCAAGCACAAACAGTTTTAACCATGTTCACTTACCTGCTTCATTCCTCCCTCCCTGCTGCACCCTCTGAAAGCCATAAACAGTTCACATTACCTCCACATTGGACCAGGTAACAAGTTCATAGTGGACCACATCACAGCACAGTTCACATTACCTCCACATTGGACCAGGTAACAAGTTCATAGTGGACCACATCACATCACAGTTCACATTACCTCCACATTGGACCAGGTAACAAGTTCATAGTGGACCACATCACAGCACAGTTCACATTACCTCCACATCGGACCAGGTAACAAGTTCATAGTGGACCACATCACAGCACAATTCACTGTAGACCACACCACATCACAGTTCACATTACCTTCACATCATGACCGTTTCACAAGGCTGAGACTGAACCACATCACATCACAGTTCACATTACCCTCACATAATGACCGTTTCACAACACAGCTGAGACTGAACCACATCACATCACAGTTCACATTACCTTCACATCATGACCGTTTCACAACACAGCTGAGACTGAACCACATCACATTACAGTTCACATTACCCTCACATCATGACCGTTTCACAACACAGCTGAGACTGAACCACATCACATCACAGTTCACATTACCTTCACATCATGACCGTTTCACAACACAGCTGAGACTGAACCACATCACATCACAGTTCACATTACCTTCACATCATGACCGTTTCACAACACAGCTGAGACTGAACCACATCACATTACAGTTCACATTACCCTCACATCATGACCGTTTCACAACACAGCTGAGACTGAACCACATCACATCACAGTTCACATTACCTTCACATCATGACCGTTTCACAACACAGCTGAGACTGAACCACATCACATCACAGTTCACATCACCTCCACTCTGGACCACCACACATGGCAGTTCAGACCACCTTCACATCATGACAGCATCACAGAACAGTTCACATGAGAGCCCACATCACAATACAGCTCACATCTGACATCACAATACAGCTTGCATCTGATTACAACACTGTTCACATCTCAATACAACCCAGTTCACACCTCAGCACATCACAACACAGCTCACATCTGACACCACATCACAACACTGTTCACATCCGACATCACATCACAATACACTTCACATCTGACCAGATCACAACGTGGTTCACATCTGACCACATCACAATATAGCTCACATCTGACACATCACATCACAATAAGCTCACATTTGACCACATCACAACACATCTCACATCTGACCACATCACAACACAATCAACACTACATCACAACACAGCTATTTTCGCATCACAGTCGCTTCATACAGACATACATGCAACACATGAACATTCTCAAGACATCTGTCTTGCCAACAGACAAAGAAAATCGGACTTCATGCTCTCTGGTGATGACTGGGACCATACCCTTCACCTCACTGTACTGGTGGTGGAGCTGTGAGATAAAGAAGAGTGGTTGTTCATTCTGAGGCTTATCTGCACTCCCTCTGTTTATGTGGACATGTGCTTGTCTTTGCCTTTGGCTGACAATCTACAGCTGGCCTTGAAATGACCTTGTTGGGTGGTGTGTGGCTGGGCTTTTATCAAATTATCACAAATTAGTGTTGAAGTGTGTACAGTCAGCCACCATACAGCTCTGCTTGTCAGGAGGTGAACTGAGCGTTAACTTTTCACATACCAGTCACCCTGTCTACCATTACAAGTTAGCTACATATCTGCCTGCTGAAGGCAACCCTACATTTTGTTTGAATTTGGGTCATTTGAGAGGCTTTGAGCTTTAAAATCCTGTGTTTAAAAAGCATCTGTTACAGCAAGAGTGGACAGCGTTTGCCAGGTGCTTCAATTCATTTTCCAACCAATTATTTAAGGATCTCATTTTTCACTTCGTGTTGAGTATGACAATGAGCAACAGTGATATGGGGACTTTCTGTTGACAATCTTGCAGCTCAGGCATGCCAAAATCAATGACAATAGCTAAGAAAGCTTTGCCTGCTGGGATGTATGGCTGTGTTTGCACTCCCTTCCAACTTCAATAGCAGAGTGTGACATGACTCAACAAAACAGGAGTCGATGCTGTCTTAAGGCCTATTTCCGATGTTTTAAAAGTGGACAAATGACCACAATGGTCTGTCATTAACATCAAGCATGCACTGATGCACACACAGCACTATATTTCTTTCACTAAATTTTGTGTCATTAGGACTTAAATCCAAGCCTATGGCCCTGTGCACTCGTGTATGTGTGTCTATGCATGTAAGTGTGTGTGAGTAGGGGTGATGTTTTAAAACAACATTCCAGTTTAACAAGTTCATCTTGTGCTCTATATCATTACAGTCACAGCTACATATGTTTCAAGCCAAAACAAAATTTTCTTTTTAAAAGGAATAAACCAATCATCAAAATCTACACACTAGGTTTCTAACAAACAAATCGACCAATCAAAAACAGCCAATACACAGAGCTTCACATTTTGTTCACAGAGGTGATTCTAGGATTCCAAAAAAGGGGGCCCAAGGGCCCCCTCAGTGTAAAAAAGGGGGCCCCCCAGGGGGCCTAAATTTTAACTATATAATTTCTATATTTTTCAACGGCAGGTACTACTAGTGTTATAAATTGTTAACTCATAGTATTAGTAATCATTCAGAGGATTTACTTGAAGTAATCCACTCCATCCAGCAAAGCACCACACAGAAAATCCCAGATCCAGGTTGAAGGCAACAAAGTTCTCTATTAAATTTTTTCTTTGTGACTGCAGTGTTTGTCTCCTCTGTGTCTGGCTTCGCTGTACTACTGTCCACAAGCGTCTCTGAAGCGGTCCCTGACTCAGTCTCAGGCATGTCGCTTGCAGACACAACACTGGTTTTGATGACGAAAATCCCGTACCACCATCATGATCACAGAAACTTGACACAGGCTCCGATTCCCGCTCGCATGACGAAACAGAACTAACCCGGTCGGACTGACAGTCTGATTGCGATCGCGTATCTACATCTCCACTGTCGGCACTGGCACTCGTTGAAGGATAACTAGGCGGCTGCTCAGTGACGGTCGAACACTCGCTTTGTACATCCAAAGAATCATCTGCCTCTCCTCCTCTCTTCGATTTCTTCGCCCCTCGGGTAAAAGAAAAATCCAACAACGTGCCTCGTTTCGCCATGATGGAACCTCAGGCAGAAACGCAGGGCTGCCGTACCGCGAGCTGTGATTGGCTGAAAGCAAACTTTCCAACCAATCGCAGTTGACTATACAGACATGCGTTTACATTCAGTTCCTACTGCTCATGCGCACAAGGCTGACCTTGACATAGCTGATAGCTCGATGACAGCTTCGCTTGGTTCGCTCGGTAGATTACTAGGCCAAGCGGACGCGAGATTAAAAAGGCAAGGGAGTGAAAAAAAATTAGCGCAGTCACGACTGGCGAGCGCGGCATTTCTTGTTTGTGTGCGGAGCAGCGGCCGCGCTGGGCTTACGGTTTTGCGTCTTTCGATTTTTTTAAGCGGTATTCCGCTAATTCCGCGCTCTAGAATCACCTCTGTGTTCAGTCATCGGGTGTCCCCTGGCAGCTTAAAGTGAGGGGACAAAACGCAAAAGCATGAGACAAACTTTAAGTTAGTATTCCGAAGCCATCATACAGTTTCAACGAGTCGTTTAACAAGTTGTAGGCCTACTTTTCATCTGGCGGACACTGTGTACATGTAGACTATTTATCACACCACGCTGCTGACCTGGACAGGTGGTTGCTGCTGCTCAACGCCTCTGTCCTGAACCTCGTCCTGAACCTGAGGCCGCTGCACCTGCTTCAGCTCCAGGGGGTCTTCATGCTGGTCATCCTCCTCCTCTTCCCGGTCTCCAGGTCCCCCGGGTTGCCTGTGTAGCTGTCTGGCGTCATTCTCCTCCTCCTCCTCTTCCTCCTGAGCGTGTACGTTGGGGGGTCTCACCTGGTGGTCTTCATTGTTCACCTCCACTGCGTGGCCACCATGCTGGCCGTCCACCTGTTGGGAGAGAGATGATCATGATCACAACAATAGTAAAATGAAATGCTGAGTGCTTTTCTTCACCTTAGTTCAAAATATACCACAACAAAGGCTATAAAGGAGCCATTCTAACATCTTACACACATCTCCTATCCTGCATATCAATCACGCAACCGCACAGCAATACTAAGCTAAGGCTATGAGCACAAGCATACATTAATCATAGTTATTTGTGTATATGAGTCATCACTACCTGGTTTCATAAGTCCTAATTGCCTTCTTAAATGGCGATCACATCGTGTCTCATTGTCTAGGTGAAGAACAAGAAAATTGAAAATCATGATGTATCAAACTGAACCATTTCCATTTGGAACAACGCTTTCTTAAAGAAACTGACTGTTTTCATATAGAAAATCAACATCAAGAACAACAAAAGCAATGTGGCAAGAACACTATTTACAATCATCACTGTCATTATTCACAAACAAGAAAATCGAAAATCATGATTTATCAAAATGAACCATTTTCATGTGAAACTATGTTTTGTTGAAGAAACAGACTGTTTTCACACAGAAAATCAACATCAGAAAGAACAATGATGCCAGAACCCTATTTGCAATCATCATCACGATTATTCACAAACACCTTCAACTCTCACCTGGGCATTGAGAGGTGCGTCAGGGTTGCCAGCGCCAGCATTAATGTCGTTGTTGTGTGGTGGCAGCACCTGATGCTGGGCATTGATTTCTTCCACACGCTGCTGGTGCTGCTGCCTCTGTTGCTCCTGTTGCTCAAACTGCTTCTGAGCATCGTTGAAGACACCTGAACATATACCCCATGAAAAGAGAATGAGAATTTAGCATGCCCCTTCCTTATCCACAGAGTCACAATGTATCCACAACCATAAGGGGCAGTAATGTATTATTCAAAAGAACACACTCTTCTGCACTCCTAAGCACAAGGATCATACACCATCTCTGGTAAGTAAGTTTCATAATACACCTGCTATATCAACAGTTGTCAATTGTCCCCAGTCAAAGGGAATCATAACTCATACTCTACCATATGTACATGTAATGCATCCCAAATTGTTCAGTCAAATGCAACCCCAATCCTGGGGAGCAGCAGTCCACCAAAAGCCATATGGGAGTCCCCAATCATTAGAAATTGTAATACAGTTTCAGTCATGAAGAGCTGAAACTATCTCCTATCAGTGGAAGTTGTAACACATCTCCAGTCATTCATAATCCACTGACTGTCAGTGAGTTGCTGCACTTGGGTATTCACTATGCCACAGCAAAGGCTCAGTTTCTGTTGGATCCCTCAGCAGTGAGAACAGTTTACAGTAAACGCAAAACAGGCCTGTCGACAAGTAGTCTTGACAGAACTGAAATATAATAATACCATGTTATTTCCACTAGTTTGCAACGATTCATCTGACTGACAGGAAAGCTAGCACCATACCAACAGCTATACTGGCCATTGCTTTGGAAAGCTGGTGACGGGATGTATGGAAGATGTCATGTGCATGAACACTAGATTATATTGTGTCATTCCAGAAATGGAGTCAAAACCAATGTTAACTGTGAGAGAAAAATCCTCCTGTGCTAAAATAGCCAGGCATAGATTCTAACCTGCTATCCAGTATCACGAGTCTGATATTCTACCAACTGAACTATTTCTGCTCTAAACCCACCCCACAACTTTTAGAAGATTTGTCCCCGATTCAAACCAATACAGAAAAAAGAGAAGAAAATGGTTCTTTTTTTTTCGTACGCATACATTAAAGCCATTCTTCACTGGAAGAATTTCTAGACCATGAACCTGTATTACCTAGTCAAGCCATCTTTGTGAGCCTTTGTTAAATTAATTGTGCTATCTTTTTGGTCCTCAATCCATCATCCCAGTTTTTAATAATTTAATGATTCCTGGTCCTAAGAGGAAAACAGATCCCTTAATATTTTCTGGGAACTGGGTTCTCACAAAGGGAAGAAACTATGTAAAAGGTCTCTCATGCAGGAAATCCATTTGTAGCTGTCTAAATTAACTTGGTAATCTCTATTCATACAGCAACATTTACCTGTCATAAATAATATTCAAAATCACTTTTGGGGGGGGATGGAAAAGATATTCTTGGTAAAGCGGATTTCACAGCCTGTTCCAAACAATTCTACAGTTCAACTGGGTTTAGAATATCATCTCAAGTCTACCACCTGTGAGGAAAATCTTGCAGTGTGGGGCATGTTCTTCCCCCTTCCCAAAAATGCTCAATAAAGGTGACATGACCGTAAAACACTAGCTTCAATTAAAACAGAAATTTGGATTATCAGATGTAAGAGACCTTCTACAAAAACAGTTCATTTAGAAATACAGATTATCAGAAGTATGAGACATTCTTACAAAAACAGTTCATTTAATCAAGAGCAGCAGTTTAACAAGCCAGTCCTTTAAAGCACTTCATCAAAACGCTTTCCTGCCAACTACAGACAGTCAGTGAGGTCACATCCAACCCCCAGGGCAAACCAGTGGGTAAAGCACTCTTCTCTGACCCCCCCCCCCCCCCGCCAAGTCAAGGTTTTGAGGCACTGCTGCCTTTCTCTCCCTTCCTCCAGTTCACCTTCAGCCATCGCATGAGCACTAGTCTATCAGATGGGACAATCCAAGGACCCCACATGCTGCATGAACTCTGTGCATAAAAAAAGTATGTTGCGATGGGGGAGCAGTCCCTAACAAAAAATTCTGAAGAAAATAAATCCAGTCAGATTGGTTAAACCCCCCCCCCCCCCCCCCCCTCCCAAGCATCCAAACCAGACAGAAACAAAACACTAAGAAAACGTCAAAAATTGAGCAGCAAGGTACAACTGGGATACAGAGAAATCTATCATACCTCTTTCTCCATTTTTCACCTGTAAAGGGGTGGGTTTAGGTGCTTGGAAGAGTTTGGAAGAAGGCGGGGCAGAGAAAAACAAACGTGGTCCAAACCAGTACTGTGAAGGATTGTGCATTAACAAAAGAAAAGAAAAGGCCATGGACAAGACCTGAAGCCAGGACCGCTGTGTGCACAGGACGGGCCAACCAGGTCACTGTGGCACACCCTTGTCAGACACCCACCAGCACAACCAACATACAGCTGTACTAACACACAAACTTCCTCCCCCATCGTCTTCTCTGGCTGTCAAGACAGGAATGGGGGAATTTTCAGCTCAGACGGGACTCCTGCCCAGCCTGAAATGCGCCATGGGATAAAATGGCAAGACTGGAATTGTTTTGTGGGAGTTTTATCCACATAATAAACGCTTCTGTGAACTGTTCAAATTTCCTAACCAACCTTGCATCTCTCAAGACTGGTTGATGCTGGGATACATCAGGAAAGGAAGCATAAACCAGAGCACAGCCCTGTGATGTAGTCCAAGACCATAGATTTCAATCTATCGCACCATCTTCATCAATTCCTCATCCTCACGGAAAATAACACCACCACCAAAAGTCTAAACTCCTATGCCTTGCTCTCACTGTAACATCAGTTTCAATTTCTTCTCCACGTTTCACTTCCAGGGTGAGTCTGTGTCAAAGAAGCTGGTATCAGCAAGTTCATGGTGACTGTCGCTGGATGGACCCAACCTCACCTTCCAGAGGAGAATGCCCACTTACACTGCCTCCATGTCTAACACAACTATTGCTGCTATTAAAGGGACTTGGTACACGGTATCCTGTGTATGCTGGATAAGAACAGGCAAGCCCAAATACCACTTAAGTGACACAGTAGCAGCTGAGCGTTTCCTCTCATCAGTTGTCCCATGATGACCTGATGAGGACTACTTCTTGCCAACTGGGTTCTGGGGCTGTGACCGTGTTAAGATGGGTATGGCTACAGATGTGGAAGTGGTGTGGGAATAATGCCGGTGAGGATGCATGTATGATGATACAGAAAAGGAAAAAAAAGAAATCTGAGGCACTTAAACTGTGAAAAGTTACAGACATAGGACAGATTTTATGACAAATTCAAAGCACCGTTACATTCTTTTCCACTTCAAGGCTACAACTCTTTGAGGTTCACCATTTGAGAATTTGTTGCTACTGTAATCATTTTGAAGCCTACTATTATGGTATTCATATTCCCTATTATTTTGGGAAGGAAGACACAACTCCAGTATGAATATTACTCTCTTGTGTGTTTGCATGTGAGATCCATCCCTCCAGCGAATAATGGCCTACTGTTCCAGAAAAGATTAAATGGGATTTAACGTGTGTGTGCATTTTTGTCTCAATTTTCTAATGCCTGGTCTCCTAGAGAGGAACTTTGTGAAAGGTTTCACTCACAGAATTTGGACAGAGACTGGAGTCTGCACACATGGTGACCTCCCCCCCCCCCCCCCCCCCCCCAAAAAAAAAAAATTTTTTTATCTCTAGCACGGTCGTTTCAAGTAGGAATTAAACTTAGTACCCTAGGACCTTTAGGGCTAGAACAGTTGGTAGAATGCCAGACTCTCGATCCTGGTGATCCTGGGGTTGTAGATTCATTATCTCTACTGGGCTGTCTCGGTACACAGGGTTCTTTCCCTCAAGTTGACACTGGTCCTGACCCCATTTCCCAAAATGTCCCCTGAATAAGACAATAAAATGACTTTCCGTTTGTGAACCCATGCAAAAGATATTATGCACATATAAAAATCAAAGGAATGAGTGAAAGTCTGAGTGACTGATACTTGACTGAATGACAAGGGAAGCAAATGAGTTGCACGAACACGCAGCTCTTCAGTCAGCCCTACCCAGGTAGGCAGCCAGTTGTGTAAACATCAGCGTGGATCTTAAAGCGCTTTGAGCTTGGCTTTTAACTGAGGATACGTGTTACCTAAATATGATAATTAAAAAAAAAAAGTAAAACACTAACAATAATAATAACAGCAACAGACCTGCCTACCTCTGATCAGACTTGAGAGGAATATTTTCAGTGATAAATCTGAGCAGGTGGGCTGGAATCTGTATGCAGCATCACACCACAAACTAAAAACCTTTTCTTTGCCTAACATTTTATTGTCTTTGCTCGTTTGTTTTTCCAACATTAAAAACTTTACTTTTTGGGTCTGCGGTAGGTTTCATTGTTTTTTGTTTTTTTTTCCATTTCTGTGTCATTTTCTACACCACTATGACTTCAGCTCTATGGGGTTTGCATTCCCAAGCACATAATTTTCTTCTTTTTATTTTGTGTAAACATTTGAGATCATTCACTTTTGGTGGCTGCAGGAGATTTTTTTTTCTTTTTTTTTCAAATTTCATTTCTATGTCAGTCTCTTCACCAGTATGACTATGGTTGCATGCGGTCTGTTATTCGAAACACATTATTTTGTTCTTTTATTTTTCCTTAATTTTTTATTTAAAACAAAAATATCCATTTTTTGGTGTCTGCTGCAGTTTTCTTTAAAAAATATCTGTGTGTGTGTGTGTGTGTGTGTGTGTGTGTGTGTGTGTGTGTGTGTGTGTGTGTGGTGTGTGTGTGTGTGGCACTGTGTGCGTGTGTATGCGTGCGTGCGTGCGCACATGCATGTGCATGTGCATGCATCCATTTGTCGTAATAATCCATTACTATATCTTCACTTTCTGTGGTAACTCGTATTTGAACTTTTTAACCCAACCAGACTTGTAAATCCAGGCACAATTACCTACCAGAAAAAAAAGAGAAAAAAAATCTCTTTTGAAGGTAGGGGAAGGAGTAAAAGAAAGCAAAAAGAAAGCATTATGTGGACAGGCACCGAATAATACTTTGAAGGTGGAAGGAAGGAGGCTGGGAAGGAATGAGGAAAAAAATGAGAACAAGCATGGACAGACAGGTAACACGTGTCGTGCTGGGGGTCAATCATCGGGGTCAGAAAACAGCGTCATCACCACAACCACCGCAGGCCACTGGAGCAGCCAGAACACAAGTACCTGTTGACACGGCCAGGACTCCAGCCAACAGACCCCTGCCCTCCTCTGACTGCGCACCAACAGAGCCTCTACCACCCCTTCCTTCTTTCTCTGACGCCAGGTCCCCTTCCTTCTGCAGGTTCCAAAACCTCCTGTGCGGCTGGCGTTGAGAGGGCTGTGGCTGACCTCCCACAGGTGAGACGGGGCTAGCACTACTATCAGGTCTAGTGGAGGTGGGAGGAGGCAGAGTTGACACATTACCTTGGGCCAGGCCTCCTTGCATTCCAGCCTGGTCCTGCTGTCCTGCCTGGTTGCCGTCGCCCTCGTTCTGCCACACACACAACAAGAGCACAGCCTTCAAACCAGAGGTCTGTTCTGTGTACAGGCTTGGTTTTACATTATCTATCCATCAGTCAACCAAATGATCACTCCATCATCACAATCGAAAATTGCATATCATATCACAAAAACTGGACAGCAAAACTCAGACCCTTTATCAACTTTGACCATGAAACACCCATTCATTCAGTTTGGTCATAACTCACCTTTACATTTGTATTAGCCGCAACTCACCCCTGTTTTAACTTGGTCATTACTCACCCTTACATTCACACGGGCCAAAACTTACCCCTATATTTCATTGGCCAAAACTCTTGCATTCACATACGCCAAAACCTACCCTTCCATTTAATATACTACATTTTGCCCAAACCTTCATCACACTGGCTACAACTCATCCCTGCATTTAATTGTTCACATTTTATCCTTTCATCCACGCTCATCAAAACACACCTGAACATTTGACAGGCCACATTTCATCTTACCATTCACACTGGGCACAACCTGCCCTACATTCCTACAGCCTCCTAACTCATCCCTGTATACACAACTTACACCTATACACACTATACTTAATAGGCCACATTTAATCCTTACGTTCACACCGGCCAAAACTTGCCACTATACTTAACTGGCCACATTTCACTCATACACTCACACTGGCCAAGACTTGGCCTTATATTTAATTGGCCAAAACTCATCCATACTTTTACATTCGCCATACTTACCTTTCCATTTAACAGGCCACATTTTACCCTAACATTCACACAGGCCACTACGTCTTCAATTACAAATTTTAGGTGTTGGGAGTGAATTTGAAAAAAAAAAAGAAGAAAAAAAAGAGTACTCGAGTTTCAAAAGTTCTAAGTTTGTTTGGTGCCCCTCCGTCTCATGCCACCCCCACCCCACCTCTCCCTTCCCAAATGATCTGGAGGTTACTGGAATGTTACATAAAAAAAGGCAGGTAAAGGTAAAAAATCACTAATAAAGAGGAACCACAGACTCTATGACAGAAAGCCACTTGAATATGATTGTCTAACAAATATTTTGCAGCATGAAATTAGTGATTTTCATCTCTTTTTTTAACCAAAGGAACCTGTCACGGACGGACAGCCCTCCATCCTGCTTTTAATGTAGTTTGTCAGTTTATTATCATTTTTTTTTTATGTGTGTAAAAGAGGGATTGGCAGCTGTGTGCTGTCAACTTTTCAGGGAGAAAAGTCTACCCGTCCGTGCGGTTTGCGTGCATCCTTTTGCACCGCAGGAACATTGTTTTTTGTGAGATACCCGTATAGTTGTGAAAACCCGTGGAAAGTTCACTGAGTCAGTTGGAAGTTATTCCCCTTGGATCGGCAGCTGGTTTGGGGAAATCTTATGTTGACTCGGATTGGAGCCACGATGTGAGAGATCCAGTTCTCTTTGGCGAGGCATTTCGTAACCGTGACGAAGGCCACTTGTCTGCCTGACGGTGGTAGTCTGAGGGTGAGACAGGGAATCCCTATTCCTGCCCACCAAGTCTTCAACTTGACCCTCTTCGCTGGGGGGACCGAGCTGTCGCCATCTCATCGTGAAGGGCTGCTGGTGCTGTCGGCTCCGAGGTTCCGGACAGTCTTATCGCTGAGGTTAGCCTGCGGGCCCACTTTTCCCTCCTTTCCACCCGCGTTCTGGGGGGGGGGGGGTTTGTATTCTTGTTTTCGTTGGTTGACGGGGTGTCCGGGCCAGACGCGTCTGGATATACATTCGAGAGCTGTATGAAGAGGAGAGGACGCTGACCGTGGTACTAAGAGCGAGCAGAACGCCCTTCCTGAGTATCAGCTTCTTTGGATGCACCTGTGGTTCCCTGTTCGGACTTGAGAAGACTAGCTAAGTTTATTCTAGCTGTGTATGGGTGGTGTTTGGTGATGCTGGCGTGTGGGAGACATTCTGTTTGGCTGTGAGGTATGTGAGGGTATATGTGTGAGTGTTCCATGAATGTGTAAGTGTGCGAATGTTGATGAATATGCTTGTGTGGCTGGGGATAGACCCTGTTCTCCTTCATTTAATTGTTTCTCCCCTGTCCTCTCTTTGTCTTATTTTGGGATAGATTAGTGGTTGTTTAAATTAGTTGTTCCCTGGGCAGGGTGTGGGGTCTTTTGTTGGGTTATTTTGTCCATTAAGTTATCTTCTTTTAGGTGGCTGTCATCTTCTATTTTCCTTTTCAATTTATCTCTCTATCCTCCCTCTTCTTGATAGTTGTCCCTCCTCGCTAGGTGGTGAATGAGATATTTTTATTAATTAATAATTGTTTATTTGGTTTACTGTTTTCCCGGTGGTTTGAGTGTGTGGTCGGTGAGTGTTGTGCCTGCTGTCCCTCTTCCTCTTCCATCCTCACATCCTTGATACGTGGACCTTGACCGCGGACATTTGGGGGCTCGTCCGGGATGTGAAGGTCTGGAATTGAGGAGGGGGTTGGTCGGGATTTCACAGCACTCTCGACTACTGCTCCAGCCCTCATGGCTGTGTTGTATTAAGCGGGTGGTTGGCTGGGCCGGAGTCCCACCGTGAAGGGGATCCACGCGGGCGGAACGTTTGTGGGGTGCCGTGACCGGAAAGTCAGTTCCCGTCCTTGGCCGCCGGCGCTCTAGCCGCCTCCGTGTCTTGTTCGTTTTATTGTTTTCAAAGTATCGCGGTATGTGTAACTTAACTCCTTAACTTTACTGTTATCTTTCAATAGGTAAACGGGAGGGTAAAGGGTGGGAGTGTATTTTAGTTCCATTGTGCAGGTTCTACAGCGTCAGTGTTTGTGCTGACATAGGTTAGACCGTATTTGCTTGCCTGATTTGCCTGTACCAAGACTACGACTGAGAGTAGCGCAGGTAAAAGTAGGTGGATCTGTTGGTTTATTGGTCTAAATGCGTGCGGAAAACTAGCTGGTAACACCCCTCTGTCCTGTTAAAATACTTAAGTATTTATTTTTGGTGATTATTTTTGTTTACACTAAGGTCAGGTTTCTGTATTTGTTTAGTAGTAAGGAGACTAGCTCCCTTTAGATAGGCTTTTCTCTTCTATCTATTCGCACTCACTAGCTATTTTATATTTTTCTTGTTAGTTTAAAATTTACACTCTTTAATGGTGGTGTGTGGGTTGCGAAAAGAAAAGAAATAAAAGTGTTAGTGTGTGTGGATTGAGAGGTTGGCTTGGCTGGTCTGTGTTTATCCATTACGCCACTTCCAACTTACAGTGTACCCACCTCCCTTACCACTCTCACCGCGTGTTACACAGTTCAGGCGTGCTCGCGTGGGCTTGCCACTGCGCGCCGTAACTGGGTCAGCTTAAAATCTAACAGGCTAGGCGTGTTGGTGCAGTGTGTTCATATCAGCCGCGGGGTAGTCAAGCAATCTTTTCGATTTTGCGAAACTGTTCAGTTTGCGTCGTCATCTCGTAGTTTATTCCATCGTGATTTAGTCAGTCCATCCGGCCGTTACTCAATATCCATTCTTCCGTCGTTGCGTTTTTCGTGTGTAGTCCGTGTTTTGTATTTATATTGATTTTGCGGCCGTTACATTTCGCGTTGGCGTAGCTGAGTAAAATCAATGAGTTGATGTTTTGCTCAGTCAGTTGCGACTTGTGATCTGAGGATTTGTTTGGTTAGTGTATTGTTCCTACACGAGGGATCAAGAAGGCCTAATCACCTGTCTAGTCTGCTTATTCACAAGTGATTGTTATTGGAAAAGAGGTTTAGGCGGTATTCCTTCGTTAGGAGTCTGTAGGCTCTATTCTAAGTTTCTGCATAGTTCCCTTCTGGTTTGTCGACTCGACTGTGCGACAGTTGAGGGCTTCATTCAGAGGAGTTTTCTTGGTCAAGAGGGTTTTGGAAGAGTTGTTTCCTTTGATCAAAATAGGTGTATTAGTGACGGAGATAGGGTAGTCTCCTGTTCTTTTGGTAACGCGTTTTCATTGTTGCGGTGTTAGGATAGTGTTTCTGTAAAGGGTCGTTCATTCCTTTACTTGATGAGATTTTTCACAAGCTTTTGTGTGTGAATCTGTCCGGGGACAGGTGCTTTTCACTTTGTGTTTTGATTCTGCGTCGGTCTCAGAGGGGTATAGGAAATTATTTTCCTTACCTTGTTGTTGGATTGGGTTATTGATTTGAAGGCAGGTAGTCTTCCATTGACTGGTGTGATGAGACATAGTGGGAAGATTTGTGGGTTGAAGACCACTTTGTCATAATCTCCATTTTGTCATTTTGACTTGTATTTCAACCAGACTTACTTCCACATTAGCTGTGGGTCAGATCTGTGCATAACTTTATTGGTTTCAAGTGTTTGGAACTGACATTTCATATGTAACCATATTCCTGGAAGCGTTTTGCCCCGCGTGTTTACTTGAAAACTATTGTGCGTAATCACTTTGTGGGAAAATGGCTACTGGAGAGGATCGGCGGTTCACCCGTTCTCAAGTAAAAGGAACAGGGATTGTACCTGGACTAGCTACTCCTGTGTCTCACTACACCTCCCGTACAGGATCTGATATTGATACTCACGTGGTGTTCTCTATGGAGGAGGACAACCACCTGTCACGACGTCTCCGTCAGTCAGTATAACCATACCCCATGGTTCACCGTCTCGAGGAGACGACCCACTTCCCACCTCCTTTTCCAGTGTTGGTCGACCTACCCCTTTTCCGAGGGAGGACCTAATACGGCCACCGTCACGTTTCGCGTCTCCCTGGACAGCTCCACTGGATCCATTACTTATGATGAAGTTTGAGAGAGAAGAGAGGGAGGCGAAGGAAAGAAAGAAAGAATAGAGAGAGAAGAGAGGGAGGCGAAGGAAAGAAGAGAAAAGGAAGAAAGAAGAATAGAGGAGAGAAGAGAAAGAAGCAAAGGAGGAAAGGAGATGGAGAAGGGAGATGGAGGAGAGGGAAGCGAAGGAAAGAAGGTTAGAGAGGGAGGAAAGAAGGTTAGAGAGAGAGAGAAAGAAGCAAAGGAAGAAAGAAGATGGAAAATGGAACATGGAAATGAAAAGACAAGAACAAGAAGACAAGAAAAGAGAAGAGGAGAAAACCAAAGGAAGAGAGAATTCGATTTCGAAACTCGTCTTGAGGCTGAGTCGAGAAAAAATGCGAGCGGAATTTATCTCGCAACTAGAGGATGACAATCTCTCTCAGGGCCCGCCACATGCTCGGCATCTGTAGCCGGCACTGTCAGGGTGGAAAATATACCCCACTTGTTCCCCCCATGATTCAAATGCCCAGATACAATGATAAGGAGTCTATTGACACTTATATCGAACATTTTGAAGCTGTGGCTCAAGCTTATGAGTTAAACACGAAAGAAGGCTCTATATCTAGTGAGCAATCTCACGGGTAAAGCAAAGGAAGCTTTCGTGGATATTCCACCAGGAGCTACATATGACGAGCTGAAGGCTGCTTTGAGAAGTAGACTCCACATGACCCCAGAGAGCTACAGGAGGCAGTTTCGATCCATGAAGAAGCTTCTGATGAGACGTTCTACCAATTTGGCGAGCGGCTTCGTCGATCCCTCGATTATTGGGTGGAAACGTCAGGTTTGGAATTGAGACAATGTATTTTATTGGAGCAGCTCATGAATTCGGTTTCGCCTGACCTACGCTGCAAGTTGGGTGAGGCCCAACCACAGAGTTACGCAGAGGCATTGAGGATAGCTGAGGCCTATGCCGATGCACGACGATATTATTACCATTCCTCGGCAAGTACCAGTAAACCACGAGGTGAAGATTCGTCTGCCACCGGACAGTCTTCGTCTGCCACCGGACAGTCTTCGTCTCCAGCAAGTGCAGCACCAAAACCCAAGGGGAAAAAGGGACAAACCAGGCGCAGAGCCGACAGTGTTTTGTATGTGGTCGCATCGGTCATCTGGCGCGTGTCTGCCCTGACCGTAAAAAACAACCTACAAACGCAAGTTAAAGTGGCATATGGGGAGGTGGAAGTGACTACGCCAGCCTGCCCTACCTTCCTGTCAGTAGTAGCAGGAAACGTTGTCGAGGCCATCAGAGACACGGGCGCTACGGCAGTGTTTGTCGACGAGAAGTTAGTACTGAGGATGCTCCTCGCGGGGGAAATACCTGCGAAGTCGCGGGGATCGAGTCATCGTTCACTGCCACTCGATCACGGTGCTTGTAGACCTCTCGACGCCCTACTTCAAGGGGAAAGTATGGGCAGTGGCTTTGAAGCAACCAGCGTACTCTCTCCTCATAGGGAACACTGTCTGCAGGGAGGATGGTGGAAGCTTCTCCATATCACCCAGTTACCTCGGAAGTGTTCGTCGCCGCCACCACTCGGGCGCGGCAGAGAGAGAAAAGAGAGTCATTAAAGCCTTGTTAAAACCCGTGCCTTCACGCGACCAGGTCAGTTTAGAACCTTCAGCGATCAAGGGACTACAAAGCAAAGACCCCACACTGAACAAGATAAGACAGCTCGTGGGAAAGTCTACTCGAGAACGGCATAATGGAAAGATCAAGTTCATCCAGCAAAAGGGACTTCTGCACCGGCAGTTCGCTTCAGCCACCACTACGGTCACCAGTTGGTCGTACCAGAAGCGCTTCGGCAGACAGTGTTGCGTCTGGGGCCTGACCCGCCATGGCGGGCACTGGGACAAAGCGCACTCTGGAGAGGATTCAGCAAGCCCTCTATTGGCCTGGCATGACTCGAGATGTTGGAGATACTGTCGAACATGTGACATATGTCAGAGAACACGCCCAAGGGACGGCATCCAAGGTGCCTCTAGGCAACAGTCCTTTGGAAGAAGAAAATAGGAAACTTCGCCCTTGTACTCCAACATCCCATGTGTGGCAACTCAGCTCAGCGAAACAAGAAAAGACGTCCAGGTTGCGCAAGACCTACCTGAGGAACATCTGCGCTTGATCAGGAAACTTTTCCATCGTCTCCGAGAGGTGCAATCGCCGCACGCCCTACCAAGTGCAGGATAGGGGAGTCAGAGGTGCCGTTTTTGGGACATGTGTTGGCAAGGGGTACCTTCTGCCAGAGCCGACAAGGTGGGAAGAATCGAGGACGCTCAGCCACCAAGACTAAGAAGGAGCTCCGTTCATTCTTGGGCCTGGTCGGATATTACCGAAGTTTGTACCTCACTTTGCAGAGACAGCAAAGCCCTTACCGACAAAACTCTACTCGAAAGCCTGAGAATCTGGATTGGAAGGAGGAAGACGTGAAGGCTTTCAGGGAGCTGAAGGACGCCCATATCCAGACAGCCAGTGCTGCAACTTGCAGACCCTGACGCCACTTTCGTGCTTCGCACAGATGCGTCCAGAATTGGGCTCGGGGCTGCTCTACTCCAAGACCAAGGTCGAGGTCTGCTTCCCATAACCTATGCCAGCAAGAAGTTAACGGGAGCAGAATTGAACTACCACACCATCGAGTTGGAGTGTCTCGCGTGGTGTGGGCCGTCCGCTGCTTCTATCCGTATCTCTACGGCAAGGAATTCATTCTAGAGTCTGACCACCATCCTTGGCCTACCTGCACAAAATCCGTCCAGTAATGTCGTCGACTGATGGGTTGGGCGGTCGAGCTTCAAAGTCATGCCTTCAGGTTCCGACATATTCTGGGAAGGACAATGTGGAGGCAGACTTCATGAGTCGAATGCATTGAAGATTCTTCCCCTGCACTCTGAAACTTACCAAGGTTTCACCCAGTTTCATTTGTGTGTGTTTGACCTCTCCGCATGCTTATAACCAGCGGTGCTGGAAGGCTGCAGGGGACTGTGCCTCGGTGGCACAGGCCTTTTTGGGGTGGGGGTGTTGTCACGGACGGACAGCCCTCCATCCTGCTTTTAATGTGTTTGTCAGTTTATTTCATTTTTTTTTTATGTGTGTAAAAGAGGGATTGGCAGCTGTGTGCTGTCAACTTTTCAGGGAGAAAAGTTTACCCGTCCGTGCGGTTTGCGTGCATCCTTTTGCACCCAGGAACATTGCTTTTTGTGAGATACCCGTATAGTTGTGAAAACCGTGGAAAGTTCACTGAGTCATTGGAGTTATTCCCTTGGATCGGCAGCTGGTTTTGGGAAAATTCTTATGTTGACTCGGATTGGAGCCACGAGTGAGAGACCACGTCTCTTTGGCGAGGCATTTCGTAACCCGTGACGAAGGCCACTTGTCTGCCTGACGGTGGTAGTCTGAGGGTGAGACAGAGGAATCCCTATTCCTGCCCACCAAGTCTTCAACTTGACCCTCTTCGCTGGGGGGTGACCAGCTGTCAGCCATCTCATCGTGAAGGGCTGCTGGTGCTGTCGGCTCCGAGGTTCCGGACAGTCTTATCGCTGGAGGATTAGCCTGCCGGGCCCACTTTCCCCTCCTTTCCACCCGCCGTTCTGGGGGGGGGGGGGGGGGGTTGTTTCTTGTTTTCCGTTGGTTGACGGGGGTGCCGGGCCAGACGCCGTCTGGATATACATTCCGAGAGCTGTATGAAGAGGAGCCGGACGCTGACCGTGTACTAAGAGCGAGGCCAGAACGCCCTTCCTGAGTATCAGCTTCTTTGGGAATGCACCTGTGTTCCCCTGTTCGGACTTGAGAAGGACTAAGCTAAGTTTATTTCTAGCTGTGTATGGGTGGTGTTTGGTGATGCCTGGCGTGTGGGAGACATTCTGTTTGGCTGTGAGGTATGTGAGGGTATATGTGTGAGTGTTCATGAATTGTGTAAGTGTGCGAATGTTGATGAATATGCTTGTGTGGCTGGGATAGACCCTGTTCCTCCTTCATTTAATTGTTTCTCCCTGTCCTCTCTTCTTTCTTTATTTTGGGATAGATTAGTGGTTGTTTAATTTAGTTGTTCCCTGGGCCAGGGTGTGGGGTCTTTTGTTGGGTTATTTTGTCCATTAAGTTATCTTCTTTTAGGTGGCTGTCATCTTCTATTTTTCCTTTTCCAATTTATCTCTCTACTCCCTCTTCTTGATAGTTGTCCTCCTCCGCTAGGTGTGAATGAGATATTTTTATTAATTTAATAAATTGTTTATTTGGTTACTGTTTTCCACGAGTGGTTTGAGTGTTGTGGTCGGTGAGTGTTGTGCCCTGCCTGTCCCTCTCTCCTCTTCCATCCTCACATCCTTGATACGTGGACCTTGACCGCGACAGAACCTACTATTGTATCATCATTTTCATCTCTTTTTTTAACCAAAGGACCTACTATTGTATCATTTACACTTGAAAACATTCTTCTGCTACCCAACATTACCCTTTTATGGCCAGGTTTTACAACTCAGTGTTTCTCAGCCCTAAAACACCTACAAACACTTGCACTACTGTACAAGGGCCATTTTCAGAAGACCGGACCAACCCAATCCAAGGACCTAAGAGGCCTCGGGCTCTCTCCAATCCACTTCCAGAACCTGGAGCAACAATGGGGAAAAGTGGGAACACTGCATAACTCACCGCTACATTCATGTTGGCCACATTTCCTTGCTGACCAAACCCTGCTCTCTGCTGCTGCTGTTGGACAAACTGCTGCTGTTGACCAAACTGGTGTTGTTGCTGTTGCTGCGGACTGAGCGTTGGGATCATACTGAAGGCCTGCTGTGGCTGTTGCTGCTGGATGTTGTTGGCGTTTCTGCACGCCTCCGGCGTACTGCTGCTGCTGCTGCAGGTCCTGGTGTGCTGGAGTTCAGCATTCTTGTTGAGCAACTGTTGCTGAAAAACAGAGAGTAGGCCCTGATGAGGGGCAGGACAGTCCAGGGTGCTCCCTGAGCCACCAGAACTGAGGGCGGCTGGAAACCTCCACCCCATGACAGACAGATCTGAGTCAGTCATACTAGACAACTGAATACAGCACTGACATACACACACACACACACATAGTCTGTACTTCAAGGTATGAGTCCACCACCCTATGACAGGACAGATCTGAGCCAGTCCAGAAAAGACAACTGAATACAGCACTGACATACACACACAAGCACAGAGACAGTATTTCAAGGCAAGTGTCCACTTAACATTTTTCTTTTATCACACATTTCTTTCTTCCTTACATGATACAATCTGACAGCACTTTTTCTTTCAAATATCATGAACAGCCTGAGATGACTGACTATAAATGACAAGCTATCGGATAATAGTTGCTTGAACTTGAGCCAAGAGATAAACACAAATTTCTCAGCCAAAAACAAACTTATATACAGTCATTCTACTCAGATCTGATCAGCTGATTCCCTAGATGTTTTGACTTCTTCAAAAGTATGATGTTCTTACCACATTTGGTTTTGTTATGCACCCACATAAAGTCACCCAGACATATCTTTCCCATCGGAGTATCATCCATACACAAAGATGGCATGACCAATGGGGCTATGGTTCTATAAAGAGTCTATGTTGCTTTTATTCTGGGACTGCTGAAAGTGGTTGTTCTGTTCAGAAAATCCCGTGAGCTTTTGTGGCGCATTTTGCATAGTTGGAGCTGAGAGCAACCAAGTCAAAAAATCAGCTGACTTGACATGTTATGTACGGATGGACTATGCAGCACATAGCAAAACCAAATCATGCACATACATTACATGCATCAGCAGTCAATCCCTGATGGCGGGATGACTGAATGCTGATGACACTGAGCATATCCTTGGCAATGGCTAAAATGAGCATTTTTCAAAAACAGATTTTGCTTTAAGATCTACCAACATGACAGTAACCACATCCACCTGCGTCTTTTCATATACAGATACATCAGTGAAGCATCTGTGTGCTTTCATTTGAGAAAAAAAAAAAAAATCAAATAAATGAACGAGTACCGTTCACTTTTGTTTTGTCACAGGAAAATGGTACGATTCACTCTGTCACATAACAGTGTCATTAAATGCTATGGCAATCCAAGGGTTCAGAGGCATGACACATGAAGACTTAATCATCTAGCTCCTCTAGTGATGCCAGTCAGGGAATAAAGAATAGCGAAAGTAGGAAGGCCTGGGCCTTTTGCCTTGAAACACACACACACATTCATTCACACATATACACACTTATTCACAGATACACACACACACACACACACATACACATACACCCCCCCCCCCCCCCACATACACTCACACGCACACAAGTGAACACTATCAATCAGTACATACCCATCCTTCCTCACCCCCCTTTCCTTTTCAACATCATATCAACTGATTTACTGACAAACAAACTGTTTCACCGATCAACACGACTGAGGGACTAATCAACTGACTGAAAAAGATGACATAGTGGATATGTGGTTCTCAATTCTATTCAACTGATCCATAATAAAATGATCCACAATTTAAATTTCTTCTTTTCAATACAACATGACTGCAAACATGACAGACAAGAATACTTTTGGTTATCATCACACTGATGATTTATTCATAAATCACGGGATAACATTCAGTCTGACTAAACATAGCAGCAAACCATGACATACCAAAAATAACATCCATTTCTGAGCTCATTTCTACTTTTGTTAAAAACAAAAGAAAAGATCGAAGTCCAAAGTATTACTATATTAATCAGTTGTTATCAAATATTTCATCATATATAAATGCTGTTACAGACTTAGAAGTGTGGTTTTCTTGTTGTTGCTGTTGTCTTTTTTTTTTTTTTTATAAATAAATGTGACATATATGTTGATTACATATTGTGTTAGGACTCGTGAATTAAAAGTTCAAAGGTTAAAAGAGATGAAAGTAACATTAGGTAGCTAAAGTTAAATGGAGTACCTCAAAATGTTAATCGGTTTAAATTTTAGCTGTCTATTAAAAGCTAGAAATAAAATCTGATAGTCACAAGATAAGGTATTTCCCTATCACCTTGCTTACACACAGTTTGACTCAGGCATGCCTACCCCTAAATTGCTCTTTCCAGGGACACACATGTTAAAAATCAGGGACAGGACACAATTTTCAGGGACACCTAACTATTCGGCAAATTATTGGTCATCAACAGAAGCAACACAAAAACAGAAAACTAAAAATAAAAAGCATGAAAAACAGCTTACCTTTATTTACACAAGTACAAATACAGTCCTTTTTGTATTTTAATGAGACTGAGAGGGCTGAAGAGACCTGTAGTAGGCACTCTCAGATCACCAGGTCAGCCTCTTTGTACTGTCTCTCTAGTGAAACCCTCGACCTGGACTTTGCGAAACGCTTGGCTATTTCCGAATCGGGAAACATGACTTTCACTGCTTTGCTGAGTTGTCCAACGTTGCGACCGGCAAATTTTGTTCCAAAACAATGTCCCACCATCATCACTTCAGCACGGGCCAAGGGTTATCCTTGGGAAACCTTCGGGTGCGGGGAGGAGGTTAAAATCTCCAGTCGGATGGGAACGAAGGTGAGCGGGCAGTGGTGCACCCTCCGGGTGCTCCCCTTGTATCACCCTAGCCTAGGATTCTGTGTCTTTATGCCGTGGTGCTGTGTGCGGCTCGTGCTGTTGCCTGTCTGTTTATCTGTTGTCTGCTTTCCATGTGAATGGGGCGGTCTCGGATGGCGTGGGGGGCGCATTGTTCGGGCGGGTATGCAGCGCGGCGGTGCGGGGGCTGGGGTCTACTTGAGGCATCCATTGTGGTAGAAGTCCTCCGGCTAGCATAGCACTCCCATCCGAAAGACCGTTGTGCGTGATCTATTATCACATCCTCCACGAGGTCCCCCTGTAAACTGGGCAGCTTGCGCCCCCAGGCTAAACACGAGGGATCAGGGAGGGGCCCCCGAAAAATGCCCTTTTGGCTGAAGCCGGAGATGCAGGACCAACGCGTGCCTAACAACTGCATCCCCGCATCTACAACCACATGATGGGACAACGCCACGAATTCTCGAGATGGTGCTCGCCCTCTGAAGTCCCGCCGGGAGGGAGAGTGCCGGGCCCCGCGCCTCAACGGGGTCCACCCTTAGCTACCGGGGGTCACCTCCCACGCCTACGACCAGGAGGTGTGGATCGAGGGCAAATGCTACGGGCCAAAAGAAGAACATGGAGCCAAAGCCCATCAACATTCTGCACTGGAATGCAAAAAGGGGCTTACAAAAAGAAACTCCCACTAGCACAGAGACTACAGAAGGAGGACATCCACATCGCCTGTTTGCAGGAAACTATCTAAAGGGAATCACAGAGATTCAGTGCCCCGAGGCTATCAAGTCTACAGACAGGACAGGAGGGAAGAGCAAAAGGGTGGAGTGGCCATCCTCGAAAAAAAACTGTATCCCCGCGCGGGAGTTCGCCAAAAAACCCACCAACGCCGGGCCGAGAACCAGGGGGTAAACATCAAGGTCGACAACCGGCAGTTGAAAATAAATCAATGTCTACTGCCCTCAAGACAAAGAATTGCCCCTTTGACCACATGATTATCTCAGAAGAGCTATGTCTGATCTTTGGGTGACTTCAACAGTCACTTCCGAAGCATGGGGATACCCAGAATCCGACCGACAGGAGAGGAGGTGGAGGTTTGGCAGATTGAGAAAAACCTTCTTCTCCTGAACGACCCGGATGATACGCCGACATTCTTCTCGAGAAATGGCTAACCTCCACAACCCGGACCTTCCCTTTGCGACAAATGAAGTCAGCCGGAAATCCACACGAATGGTAACTAGAACAACTCGGAGGAAGCGACCACAAACCAGTAAAAATCCCTCCATCGACATGACTTCAAACCACATCAGGCAAAGGCTTTCCCAAGATGGAATTTTAAAAGAGCAAACGGGAGAAATTTGCCACCCTCACAGCCCCACTTGCTGAGGGATCAGGGACAAGCGGTGCACCTGAACAAGAAAGTGAGGACTCTAAAACCAACACATCCTGAAAGCTGCCAGGGAATCAATACCTCGAGGAGCTCGCAGAAACACCGACCATTTTGGACGGAAGAGTTTCCAACAACAGGAAGATGATGTCCAAGATGCCAGGGAAAAGGTTGAGAAGATCCCATAATAGAAAATAACATCGCTTTAAAGGAAGCTACAGCTAAGCACAGAAGAACGCTTAACCAAGAAGCAAGAAGAAGCTGGGTGGAAAAAACAGAGGAGTTAAACCTGGACAAAGAAGGCCAGAAACTCTGGAGACTTGCAAAAGCCCTAAACTGAGGACAGCAGAAGCTCACCCATCACTCTCTTGAAAGATGGCCAGATGAAGACAGGAAAGCAAGCTGCAGACGAGCTCATGCAACAGAATGCAGACAATAGCGACCTGGAAGTTACGGCAGTCAGGACAAAAGAAGTCCGAGAAGCACAAGACACTTTCACTGGCCATGAAGGTGAACCAGAGATAAACCAGCCCTTCACCTCGAGAGAACTACAAGAAGCTATGCTCTCTTTAAAAAAAAGAAGGCCCCAGGTGTGGATCAGACACCAATGAAATGCTCCTCCATCTCGGGCCCCAAAGCAAGAAAAAGCTTTTTCAGCTGTAAAAGAAAGCTGGAAGTCAGGAAAATTTTGCCTCAGATATGGAAGGAAGCACCAGGTACCTGTCCACAAAAAAGCAAGGAGAAGTCCAAAGCTGATAGCTACAGCCAATTAAACCCCTGAGTTGCGTTTTGGGAAACTGCTGGAACGCAAGATCACACCAGACCATGTGGCACCTGGAGGAAAAGAACCACATCATCCAGAGCAGGCAGCCTTCAGAAGCAACCACTCCACTGAAGACCAGGTAACTTACCGCCCAAGCCCTCGAAGATGGATTCCAGGAAAAAAAGCACACTCTAGCAGTCTGGGTTGACATGGAGAAAGCTTTCGAAAAAGTCTGAAAGATGGGCGAAACTGAAAATGAGACAGTGTGGAGTCCATGGACGAATGTTCAGATGGATTTACCAATATCTGAACAACAGAAAAGCAAGAACACGGACGGGGGAACACTACAGCAAAAAAAGTCCTGAAACAAGGAGTCCCACAGGGTGGAGTCTTGTCTCCCACGCTCTTCCTTTTCTTCAAAAAGACATCATCCACAGACTGCCAAGAAACGTCAAGGGGGCAATCTATGCGATGATCTTGCTATATGGTGCAGCGAAGAGCATCTTTCTACTGCCAATTACAGACTGAAAAAGGCCCTCGGAGAAATAGAAGCCTGACAAACAAAGGCAGGTTAAGATCAATGAGCGAAGACAACCTACACACCATCTTCTCCCTATCAAGCCTGGAACAAAAGGCCAACCTTAAGATCAACTCCCATGAACCCAGCACGAAGACAACCCCCAAATTACCTTGGAGTCACCCTGGACCGCCGCCTGACCTGGAAACACCAACTACAGAAAAGTCAGGCCAGAGCAAAAGGGCGTCTTGCACTGATGAAAAAGCTCAGTGGAACCCAGTGGGGTGCTGACCAAAAAAGTTCAGAAGAGACGTACGTTTGGCAGAGTGAGACCTGTCATGGGGTAAAGGCCTGGCAGCAAAACCCCAACAGCTGCCAAGTCCACACGGACAAGTTGCTAGGATCCAAAACCAGGCAATGAGGATCATGACCGAGCCATGAGGACGACAACCGTCAAAGAGCTGGAAACAGTCACAGGCCTGCACAGCATGGAGGACAGAAGAGATATCAAGGTCTGACACAGGCAGCCAAGACAAAAAAACTGGAGAGCCACCCAATGAACAACAGAATGGAAAAGCCCACCAAAGGATGCCTGAAAAGGTCCAGCTTCAAACCACAAAGCAGAATACGTGAGAGAAAGGGAAACCCTGACCGCTGGAGCACACGCAAGCCCCTTGCCAAAAAACACTACCAGTACCATCCAGCTTGGGAAAAAAGAAGCCTACCCCATCCTCCAGACTACTATCCCAGGAGTATGCAACAAGGGGACACAGGCAGACCTAGCTAGGAGGGCCCTGACACTAGCTCATATCCCAAGCAAACTACCCGTCTGATCAATGGACACATGCATACACTGATGGCTCTGCCACGAAGCAACCAGAGACGGGGGCGGAGGCGTGTATATCACGTAACACGGATGTGAAGAGCGATGCCCATTGCGACGGGAAAAATTCTCCACAAACTTCAGGGCAGAAGCAATGCTCTGAAGAAAGCAGCAGAGAGGGGTCACCAGGAACCACAACAGGACCCATGACAATATCGTCATCTTCACAGATGCCCTCTCTGTTCTACAGGGCCCGCAAAACCCAAAATCAAAAGAACTGGACAAGCTGTCTGGCACCCTGGCAATACTAGCAAAGAGCGCAAATCTTACCCTACAGTGGATCCCTGCACCCCTGCGGGGTACAGGGAAACGAGATGCCGATGCCCCGGCCAAGGAGGCGGAAAGCTGGACCAGACAGACACCCTTCCGTGTCATACAAGGACGAAAAAACCATCGCCGAGCATTGTCCAAAAGAAATGGTCTCAGTGGCATCCGGGATACAACAAAAATGACAGCTACCACAGCCTGAGCAGGGCTGACCCCGGTCATCATCTTGAGGCTCAGGACGGGTTTCCCCAAAAGGCTGAACGCTCACCTGTATAACAAGAAGAAGATCGACAGTCAGAGAATGTGCCCCCTCCATACACGCTAAAACAACCGAAAATCTCCTGCAGCACTGCCCTCTGCATGACGCCCTGAGGAACGAAACTTTGGGCCTGAGGCAAAGGCCCTGAACGAGAAGCTGCATGGCGGCCAGGCAGCCCTGGAGAGGACGGCACATTTGCGAGGCAGACTGGTGTATCCATCTAACGTGGTGATCGACGAAGAAGAAGACTTCAGCACGAATGAAAGGCTGTAGATTCCCTTCTTTGTGGCCGAAGTTGACACTCCACTGTTAAAAAATCCAGTGATTTTTTATTCTGTTGCTGTGCTTCAGAAATTTTATGTTCGCTTTATGCTTGTCAGTTTTGTGTGTGCCGCCGACAGTCGTCTTTTCCACCGGATTTGATGGAGAAATCACATGCACAAACTTCGCAGAAAGCGAACGTTTCTCCTTTTCCCCTCCCTGGCTTGATACAAGGCCAGAACTCTGTATACTCCTGTCGAAACGTCTGGCTGCGTTTGACTGCGCTTAAATTCTTTGGAGATGAATCAGAATCGATGAAAACTTGTTTTCCGCTTGTTCGACGCCATTGTTGAAGCAGGGGGGTAGAAATGACCGCGCCGCGCATGCGCGATGGACATTCGCTTCCGTCTTGGCGCCAGCCTGAGACTTTGAACCGGATCCTAGCGAAATAAACGGTCATTTTCGCGAACTTTTAATTTTCCGGGACGCGAACGCAAAACCCGTATTTCCGGGACGCCCTGCTCATTTTCCTTTATTTTCAGGGACAAATACGGCTACAGCGGGACGGTAGGCATGCCTGAGATGTGCTCATGCGTGCGCACCCGCACGCACACGCATAAAACACACGCACACATTTACATACACAAAAAAATTTTCATCATGGTGCAAGTTTAAGTCACGAAACAGTGTGATGTCCCACACAGCACCATTTTGTGACTCATAGTACCAACAACAGTGTCCAGTGCTGAGATTTAACCAGCCAAACCAAGGAGCCACCCAAGCTCCAAACCTTTCGTTAAGCAGCCTGACCTGGTGCTCAGAAACCACTTCATGTCCTGCAGCAAGCGTAAAGCTGGGCTAAAGCCAGTCTCATGCGGCTCATCGTGCGGGCACCGCATCTGGTGTTCACAGATGGAGCCTAACGCCGACCAGTGCTCTATTCCATGTCAAGTTCACTCAGCAGATGCATGAGTGTTGTTTTGCGCATGTAAGAGTGTGTCCTATATATGTAATGTCTACTGCTTGGGGAAATTTTGATGTCGCAATCCCCGTGACTGCCACAATAAACTGAGTTTGTCTAACACAATTTTTAGGTGCAATTAGTGAGCTGGCCAATGTTAAATCTCAGCCCTGGTATTTATGTTGTGTAAGTGGACTGACAAAATGAATGGAACACAAGTAAGAAAAACAAAAAGTTAGTTTGATAGTTCCCTCCACTTGGCAGTCTGGTTACACACCACCGATTCCCTTGGCTTGTGTCCCACCAAAAGTCACTCTACTTCACAGTGACGTCAACAGAAATCTGATTGTCTAATCTGGGTTCCGATTCACTGGTTAATGGATTTACTCATCATAATGTGATCAGACATTTTCCCTTCTTTCTTGTTACATATCCCACCACCAGTAAAAAACCTCTTCTCTCTCTGTCTGTCCATCACCTTCTGTTTAGAAAAGTTATCTCTTATAATTCTTTTAACTAAATTATTTCTTGCAGCTCATTTTCATGTACCCCATGGTGATTTTGAACTAAGAAAATCTTGCGTTCTTCTTCTCTCGCACTTAAGAATCAGCCTAAGGTATGTCAAAGTATAGCATGAGAATGAGTCCTTCAAATCCATGTGAACCCCTCTCCTTCACCTTCCAGCGATACACATATACCCCCTATCAGCACAGACCACTCCCTTCCTTCACACACTTCTCTAACACACTCCCATGTAACAGACAAACCGACACACAAGAAGCAGTGACACTCTACCCACTCAGCTTATCCTCCAGCAATTTAAAGAGTGTCTCCCACAGCATGATTAATCTCTTCTTTTCCCCAAGGGTACACCCTTCCTTATCACAGCAGGGTTGGGAAGAATAGAAATCAAATGAAACCCTCGTGCTGGAAAGACTGAACTGGTAGTCACACCGTGATATCTCTGTGGAGCTGTACACACATACAGATAAAAGAAAAAGGGGAAAAAAAGATTCCTGGTGTTACAACACCCAGTGAAGAAGTGAAGAACCCACAAGAACACAAACACAGGCATCTTTACCACTTGAAAACACACACACACACATGAAGAATAACCTATACACAAAAAAACACTGATTTGCAGATTGTTCTTTTTTTCTGGGGCAAGGGAAGGAAAAGAGTTGCAAGGTGGGGACAAGACAAGACAAGACTAGACAAATTCTTTTTCATCGAGGCTAACAGATAAGCAAGTTCATGCTTATTTACATCCAGCCCTCGCCCAAGAGGGGAACAAAAAAACGAACAAAAAAACAACAACTGGCAAAATGAAAAATGAACAAACAACAAAAAAACAACAACAAACAAACAAGAGATTGAGCACAAAAAAAGTTTGAAAATACAGAAAATGGAAAAAACATCAAAGAAACGTAATACACTTCCACTTTAACAATCACCACCCAGAAAACGCCCCTCCCCTTTCGCAAACAAGCAACACACGAACATACACAGTGAGCGGTGGGGTGAAGAGAGAGAGAGAGAGAGAGGAGGGGGGTGGAGAGAAGCGGAGAGAGAGAGCGAGAGAGAGAAAGAGAGAGCAGAAGTGGGGATGTGGGGTGTGGGTGGGGTGGGGGGGAGAAACAAAATACATGTAAAGTACAATGACAAACGGGGAAAAAAGAGTCAAACTGACTTGAATACATACACAATACATCAAATAACGAAATGCAATAAAGCGACATCATCAATGTAAAACCTGTTATTCAAATATCTTAACCCATTATTGCTGTGCTTCAAATGACACGAGCAAGATTTCCGTCTAATGCGACGTTCACACTAGGCTGTAACCACGGTCTAACCAAGTGGTTACATTGAGGGATCTAACTGCGATGAGACAAACTGTATATTTTTGACACAGCGTGTGTGAATGGAAAGCGTCTAACCATTAGGCTCCGCCCCTTTTCTCGCCCTTGTTTTATGCAGTTCTCGCTCGCTGGCTGGGTTTGGTTTTATTTCCTGCTCTAACTCATTGGAACCGACGGGGACTAGTGTGAATGCCTTTGTAACCGTATTTGGTCACATCGGGCGATGTAACCTTGAAAATATTTTATCTTCCGAGTCATATTTTGGGGGGCCATGTAATGCGACGTTCACACTAGGCTGTAACCATGGTCTAACCAAATGGTTAGATCGCTCTGTAACTGACTGGAACCACGCAATTTTGGTTGCAGTGGGTTCCCATCGGTTAGACGATTTTTCGGGAAGACCCGATTTGTGGTTCGATAGGTGGTTACATGGCCCCCAAAAATATGACTCGGAAGATAAAATATTTTCAAGGTTACATCGCCCGATGTGACCAAATACGGTTACAAAGGCATTCACACTAGTCCCCGTCGGTTCCAATGAGTTAGAGCAGGAAATAGAGGCGGAGCCAAAACTCCGACGTCACAACAAAATAGCCTAATGGTTAGACGCTTTCCATTCACACACGCTGTGTCAAAAATATACAGTTTGTCTCATCGCAGTTAGATCCCTCAATGTAACCACTTGGTTAGACCGTGGTTACAGCCTAGTGTGAACGTCGCATAACCACCTATCGAACCACAAATCGGGTCTTCCCGAAAAATCGTCTAACCGATGGGAACCCACTGCAACCAAAATTGCGTGTTTCCAGTCAGTTACAGAGCGATCTAACCATTTGGTTAGACCGTGGTTACAGCCTAGTGTGAACGTCGCATAACCACTTGAACACACACACACACACACTACACACACAAATGGAGGGGAGGGAGGGAGGGGGAGGGGGAAGGAGGCGAGTCAGGGTAGGGAGGGGGAGGGGGAAGGAGGCGAGTCAGGGTAAGGGGAAGACAAAACACACATGGGACAGGAGGACAGCCAGAACAGTGTAGGACAGTGTAGACGGAAGCAGGAGAAAGCACACAGAGCACTGCACCAATCAACACAGCAGACCTGACCAGCAAAGTTGGCTCACAGAAGGGTCAAGTCACAATATTTGGAACATTTTACAACTGGGCGGTGTGCTTAGTCCTCCAACTGAGAACAGATTTTCAGGATCAGGTGACTCAAAACCAACCTTTCCTTGATAAATCTACCATCACACAAAGCCACACACATACACACAGATGGAAGGGGATGGGTGGGTGGAAGGAGATACACATGGGGCGTGGAGGGGGGGGGGGGGTGGAGTCAGTGAGACAGAGAGGAGGAGGGAGAGAGAGTCAGAGAGATCTAGATTCACATCCAGCTTTGAGCTAACAGTACTAGTTACACACTATAAAAAAAAGAAAAAAGAAAAAAAGAAAAACGTGCAATCTGTATCTACTGTGCATTAAAAAACAACAGATATCAAAGCAACTAACACTATACCATGCTGAAGGTAAGACAATTCCAAGATCCGAATATGTATATATGTATATATACATATTTAAAATGCTTACACAGATATGCAAGTGTACATGTTATATGTGCTGCCACTTTTTGGTAACTGTGTGTGTTAATTGTTCACACACACAGATTACACATTAAAAATAATTCCTATAGTAATGAACTCTCTGAACACAGACAGGCATCTTTCAGACATCCTTGTGACAAATCTGCACAGGCTAATCAAATCAATCCAGGATTCCTACTGAACTGAATCATAGCTGCTAAACTGCCATCAGAATAGGTACTAATGTTTAAACACCCACTCTTAGAGAAGAGAGATGACTCCTTTCCACATGAAATGCAAGAGCAGTGCCTAAGAATACAGAAAATGCTGCTCTCCCAGTCCATTCAAATTCACTGGGGGTCGAATGACTGATGTTGCCCAGTCTCATCTTTTGATCTGTTCTGCAGCCTGATTAAGTGGTGTGGGAGCGATATCAATCAGAGAGCATGAAAGGTGAGACAGCAAAGAAAAAAGAAATCATCTCTGCATCTAAGCATGTGAGAATAGTGTCTGTGAGCCAAAGATGGCGAGTCTGAAAAAGGTGAACAATCAGATGGACGTGACAAGAAGAAAATGGCGAGATGGTCACAGAAAAGAACAGCACATCAAACAGACACTGTCCTAGCTGCGGGTGTGAGTGCCACACACATGCAGGATGGTACCAAGCACAACACCAGGTCACTCCATAACATCCATGTCATGCACCCTGGTAATCCCACTGTCAACACACAATCCCCCTCCCCTCTGTACCAGGCCCCTCATCCTCTCTTCGTCTTTCTCACTTCATTAAAAAGACTTTAACCTCAGCATGCATTAGTGACTAGGCCAGTTAACAAACACATCACCCACATGCAGATATAGATGGACACAATGTAGCAATAAGCAGTTACACCCAGCGAAAAAGTAGCTAGTCTTAGTCACTGTACAAAATCCACAGTACTAACAAAGCAGAAGAGGAAAAGAAAAAGTGAACGGAAGCTTAGCAACAAGAGTAGACATGAACCTGCAGCGATGCAATCTCTGAGTCCTTATTACGCAGTAAAGCCTGATCGTACTCAATCTGGCTCTGTCAACACCAACAAGGACACACAGTTTGTTATTTTGCTTATTGTTTTACAGGTGCATTCAATGGGGTTCTGTCAACACCAACAGGGACATACATCATTCTATTTCGCTGTTCACTGGTGTATTCAACATGGTTCTGTTGATATCAACATGTATACATAAAATACTATTTTTATAAGTCAGTACCAGTGAATTCAACCTGGTTCTGTCAGCATCAACAAACACAACAGATCATTTTATGTTAATCACTGGTACTGGTGTAAGGCTTCTTGGTTCTGTCACCACCAACAAGAACATACAATTTTATCGACCAGTACTGGCATTCTCAGCTTGATTCTGCCAACACCAGCAAGCGTCGGGAATATCATTACCCAGTGCTGGTGTGTTCTGGTCAGCGCTGTCAATATCGATCAGCACATGTACCGACTAGTACTGCACCTTTCTTATCATATCCTTTGGAAAAGCTATCATTCACACACACACACACAGATTTTACTGAAGTGTTCTACTGTGTACTCAATCTGGCTCTGAAAACTGCATGTTATGTCAGTGATGAGGACTGGTACTCTCAAACTGGCCCTCAAATGATCAGTATGTCCGTAGGTCAATACAGCTTTATCCTATGGCATTGGAGTAGTGTATGAGTGATGTCAATCTGAGAACTGTGGGCTTGAATCCACTGGGCCTGATGGGTGATGAAAAGAGGATTTTTTTTAACCATCCAGATCAACACAAATGTCAACCAGCTTGCACTTGATGCCCTTTCCCATGGTCTGGACCACACAGATCAGACATGGATCTTGAAGATCCTGTAATTGATGTCAACTGTCCAGTTTTCTATTTAAAGGTCCTATCTGCACTGAGAATACATCATTTACAAAATAGCTGAAATGGTGACAGTGCAGGTTCAATGGCCTTGACCCCTCTGTAAAGTCCATAAGAGGATATGTGACAATACGAACGGTCAAGTTGCTTTTTTTGTGGTTCAATTCCAATACTCTGTAGCTCACAGGTAAATGTGGGTTATTTCACTGCACCACACTTTGTTTACAACTATAAACCAAACACACTGGCATTTGTTCATATACATGCACAAACCTACACACAGACACATAATCTAAAACAATCACACATGAGTATACATAGAGACACATGCAAACACACACACTGTTAATCCAAAATGCATGCATGTCCATGAATCTTTCCTTGTATACATTTAATTCTTTACAACACAAAATACCTTGAACTGTTGAAGATAATAAAACTTCTTACACTTTCCTTGCCAGACAAAAACCACCACCTCAAGAAATTTGCAAACAAAAAGCCAGATGGCTTACACATTAGCAAGACAATTCTTTGCATACAGCCAATATAGCAGCAAGAAAGATTTGGACAAAATAAGTGAAATGTTTGAACTAGGAGGACCCACTAGCATATGTTCCTATCAATGGACCCAGAAAAGCATGAGAAGTCATCCATAACCATATATAACCAAACCATTCGATACTGTGCATATGCACGAAAGGATTTCCACATAAAATACAATGGTTCAAAGTTTTAAGCAGGAAAACTTGAAACTAAAAAAAAAACAATGTCAGAAAATAATAATGAGCAGTAAGTTAGTACACAGCTGGGCATTCATAGTAGATTTTTTTTGTTTTGTTTCCTTTCTGCCCACAATAATGATGATGATAATTTACAGTATGACTATTCAGGCTTTCAGCACAACTTCAAACCATGGCCATCCAGAAAAACACATCAGGCGCATCAAGTTTATTGGCTTTTGAAAATTTCATTTCATTTCTTTTTAACCACTGAACTGAACCAGTTTTCAAGGAATGAAAACCAGGCCAGTCCAGCTAGCACTGCTGGACGCCAGCCAGCACAGCCCCAACCGATCACTTATCCAACTTTAGTTTTCCATAGTCCCCCCAGACCTCTCTCCTCAGACTCATTAGCGCTTCACTCTTATTCCCCTGCAATCCTAAGACTGAACCTCTGTGAGTGACTGACGCCCACTAACAGACAATCTGAACTGCTCACTGATCCTGGGGCTCATCATGGGCACCTGCAGTGATGAGCACAGTCCCAGCTGGCTTCACCACCGACAGTTTTAAGGTAACCCTCTTGTATTCATAATGGGAGCACACAGGAGCTCCCGGACAGTGTGCCATGTCTGGCACTGTTCCAACCACATGCTCATGTCATGACAGTGGTCAAAGAGCCTCTAGAAATTGTGAGTATTCCCCACAACTGACCAATGAAGTGTTAGTACTATTTTGGGACGCTGGCACCACTTCCATTCACTGAAAAAGAAAGGAAACTGTGTGTGGGGAGTTGTGAGTGAAACTGACCAAATGTCACAATGGCATAGTTTGCTAATGCTAGCGAGTAAGATGAAATACCAGAGTATTCTACAGAGGAATGGGATCATATTTTGCAAGAAGTAGAAACATTTGAAAATGAAGAGCTAGGAGACGAGTCTGATATTGATATAGGCAATGTAGAAGGAGAAGAAAATGTGGAAAGTGATCCTGAGGATAACATGCCACTCGCCACCCTGCAAATAACATGGCGACCGGCTACACCGCCTGCAACCGTGACCGCATTCCAGCGCTCAAGCATCAGCACCCCTCTTGATTATTTCGTTTTGTTTTCGCCTCATGCGTGTTTACAAACAGCCGTAAATGAAAAAAAACAGGTATGCACAACAAAAGCAAGCTGCCAAGGGCACACTTGATCCCATGTTGTCAACACAACACCTGAAGAAATGAGGGCATATCTGTCTGTGGTGATCATGATGTGGATACAGCGTCTGCCACGGATATGTTGTTGCTGGAAAAACTGACCCCCACTTCACTGACCTCTGCACCAGAAAAACTGTTTCCGAGACAACCACAACCAAAATATGACGCAACAGTAAAGCAGCTTGCTTGTTTTCATTTTACTTTTGCATATGCCCACCTGTATTTTGTAATAATACTGGCTACACAACATTTTGCATAACACTTTACACACTTGTCACCTATTGCACAGTGATTGAGACTCTGCGCATAGACATAAATGTGGATGTAGGATGAGAAACAATTGCATAAAAACAATGTGAAACTATGGTCAAACTGCTTGACATTACTTTTCATGCATGACAGTTGACAGTATGGGCGGACAGAGGATGGACCATGTCAGGCAGGCCTCAACTTTCTTCTTACTCTACTAACATGCATGTTAATGAGAAAACTGCAAGTTGGTCTGCTGTAATAGTACTGTCACCATAAAATGTGACACATTTGGTGACAACGGCACAACCTTTCGCTTTTAAAAGACAAAATATGGTTCACATTACGGAACAAACCCTCATGACCACATCCCATAAATGTCAAAACTCTAATGGTTCAGTTTTGGTTATGGTAACGCATGAATCATGCATACCCATTTTAAGGTGAAACCCACTAAAAGAATCCGAAAACTAGGGGAGGTTTTGTCTCAGAGAATCCGAATGTAAGGTTAAGTGCCTGGGGTGGTCGTTTAAGCTCTTCCCCTTCCACTCAGAAATATTCCTGAGAACACTATGGTTTATTCTGCATTTTCAAAGTCAATCACTGAGTAGTCGTATGACTGTAGTGAACTTTCACAACCTTGTTCACATGGAACTGAAAGAAGCATCCGATTCCAATGGAAATTTGATATTCCCAGTAAGCTATCCAAAAAAAACATCTCTTCACCTTTCTCTTTTTTTTATACCCGTGTCCTAAACTATGTCAACTCCGCCAACAGTAAAGAACTGATAACTGACACTTGTTTCCCATTTCAGTTCAACTGTTCAGTGTACAACCTTATTCGTGAAACATAAAACCCCATTTCCAGAGAATACCATAGTATACTCAGCACCCTTCATGGGGTAAGAGGCAGGACTCCCACTGGAAGGGAATGGGGATACCTGTATTCACTGGGTGGGCTATAGTTTCATTTTCTTCAGTTAATCCTGACTGGTGACTGCTTCACCATTAACCCAACTGATCACTTGCTCCATACCTCCTGTACTCACAGAAATGCACTGGAATGTTTTTTTTAGGAATTCTTTTCTTATGTCGACTGTTTCACTGCTAAGAACAAATTCTGGCTGACCCCTGCATCTGCTCTCCAGAAAGAAAATGGAAAGACTGCTGCATCGTTCTTCCAAATCATAAGCTAACCCAATAGAGAGGGAGATAATCTGACTGTCTCTTTCTTGGTGGCACTCTTGTCCGCAGACGGAACAAAGCAAGAACAGGACAACGCCAGTCTCTTTCACCTTTTCATTGAATTCATAACGGTGTTTAACGCCAGTCTCTTTCACCTTTTCATTGAATTCATAACGCTGTTTATTGCTTTTGACCTACGTAACCCCTTTCAACATGTTAACCTGAGGAAAAGTGTCGACAGAAACAAATGTTTCACTTTCAGCAAAAATGTTCCGTTTCCTCAACCCTTGTTCTGTCAGTTATACTCACACACAGACTTCAGTCTGGATCTTACATTGTGTTGCCTTGTTGGTTTTACACAAACACTACTGAACCTACTTTAACCAAACCAAAAGATGGAGTGTGAGCTAGAATCAACCTGTTACATTTTGGGTTGGATCTGCTGAGTGGATCCCCATCAAACTGCACTTCCTGTTCATTCTTCATCATGTATGTTTAACCTGCCTCACAAGAAAAGTTTCTTCTGGTGTTATCTGACCAAATGCGAAGTGATTCACATCGTTTTAAAAGATGACGACACATGCACATAGACTCACATGTGCGCTGACTTTCATCAAACTTGAAACTGTATAAAATCCTGATGATGCAATTATGCAGTTTTTTTCTGTCAACCTTGGCCTTGACCTTCTAACAGTTACTGGAAATGTGCAGCATCGCAGCAATATAGTCATTGTGCTTCCTCTCCATGGGGCATACTGGTAAATGGTACAGGGACCAAGTCCAGCTTAGGAATCTCATCACCGTTACTAAACTACCATACTGGTAAATGGTACAGGGACCAAGTCCAGCTTAGGAATCTCATCACCGTTACTAAACTACCAATGTCTCGGAACTCACCATGCATTTTATTGATTTTAATCCCTTTCACCCTTGAAGCCTCAACTTTTTAACAACAATAACTTAAGAAATAAACAAACAAAAAGCTCCCAATACTACCCAACAATTCAGATACATAGTCTGACAGTTGTGTGTAGGTCTGCATGCATCAAGCCACATCTGTGTCTACACAATCATGTATATATATATGTGCACAGAACAACACACATATACATGCATGGCACAAAAGTAAACACACACAGCGTGCATACTTTCACACACAATTTTTTTGTTTCAAATGCTCTGAATTTCAAAGTCTCCTGACACACTCTGTAGCACACACTGCTAAAAAAAAAAAATCACACTGTAACCAGAGCACTGGCAGTACTCTTCACCAAGAATATCAAGAAAGAGATTGTTCACACAAGTCAACAAAGACAAACAGAAACGAATGTAACACTTGCAACTTAGAACCTGTAATGTCCATTTAAAAGGATGATGAATGTGCATTGCATCACCTTTGCGAATACACCAGTCTACAGTGGATCTCTTTTCTCAGTACAAACTGACTATGGGTGCAGATGAAAGCCAAACAAGCAATTTTGTATCAATTCTTTTTTTTTTAGCCCTGCTTTCCTATCAGTTCTAGCCCTGGCCTTTCCACCTCCACCACGGAGACTGTGCATTCACCCAGACTCGTTGGTTTGTTGGTCTGTCTGCTGGCACGGTTACACAAAACCAGCTGAAGACATTATGCTGACGCTTTATGCCAAGATGAAATGTTTCTGAAGGACAGCCCCATTACATCTGGGTGCAGATCCAGAGTACAGGTCCAGATCGAATGGCGAATCTTGGATCATTCAGAAAGATTGTTATACATTTTATCACGCAAAATCTACCACGTTTTCAATTAAACTTGGTGGAAAGATGGAATGTGACCTGAGAAAGAACTCATTATATTTTGGAGCAGAGGGTGATGTGAATCCGGACCAAACAGCGGATCCAGGATCTCTTCATGACCATGACCATCATGACCTTACTGTTATGAACTGAAGAACTTATAAATTTGTATGTTTTCATGATATATCAAAATTTTCTAGATTTAAAAACGAGCACATTTCGTGTTTTAGCATGTCCTTTGAAGTAAGAAAAATAAAATAAAATAAAATAAACAAGAAGTAACTCTTTCAGTTCCCAGCAACAACTACTTCCCCTGGTGTTCCGCTTATATGCACCAACTCAAAGGGTGGATCCAAGACACATTGCAGAGGTCTGCACTACCACCACCACCACCCATCCTGTCCCCTTCTACTCTGTGACATTTTAATCTTCAGAATTTTTTACCAAAATACAGAGAGAACTGGGAAGGGGTCATGTGAAATGGGAAGACGAGGGGAAGGGATGGAGGATGGGTGGCAAGGGATAAGGTTTTGAGATGAACGTCTTCATGCTAGGCAGAGGGGTGGGCAGAAATACACGGAAGGTGGGGATGAGAGAGAGAGATGTTCTTTGACCAAAAAAAAAAAAAAAAAAAAAAAATTGCATTCATTGGTTGCTTTTATCTAGCATTTAGACGACGAACACATCACTTATGCCACTGGTCTGTTCTTTGTCTGACCCCGCCACATGCTCACATGGCCAAACAGCCAGAACTTGACACGCTTGGTATAGCACGCACACACTTAGAACCTCTTTAATGTGGGCACAGCAAAAAGCATGGCTGTAAATGCCTACGCCAAACACATGGAACAACATATTCTCCTTTACAATAAACTTTTAAACATTTTTCTATGGTACATATCATCTGGCTTCCAAACACGCATACCCTGAAACTGAAAAACTGTATGCACTACGTATGCAGCAACCATGTAAAACTGTTCTTGCTGCTAAACATACACCCTCCCTCCCTCCCTCCCTTTCAACACCCCCACCCCCATCCCACCCCCTAAAAACATACGCCGTCCCTCCCTCCCCTCCAACAGCCCTACCCCCATCCCGCCCCCCATGTCATTCTCACCAATCCACACCCCCACAGGTACTGGAAATACAAACTACCTAAACCTCACCTCTCCATTCTGCAGCTGGGTCCTGAGGCTGGTAATCTGGGTCTGAAGCTGCTCGTTCTGACGCTGGGCGTCGGCCAGCTGGTCTGTGAACACATGATTACATAGTCATGGCAACTTCAAGTCAATATGGACATTGTGGGCAACAAAAAAAAAGGGGGGGGGGGTAAGGAAGGGGGAATAAGGAAAGAATGGGAACAGAGAGAAAAAAACACACCAGTCTTTTATTCTCACACACAGTTGATCAAACTGATGCCTTTATCCTGAATAGCACGGACACACCTTTGCTAAAGAGGATATGAATTAAAACTTATGGGAGATAAATCATCTTCCACCCAAGGCTTCCTCAGTTGGCTATATATTTTTACCTCCCAGTAACATGTCACTTCCTCTCAAAGGCACAGTCCACTGGAGGAATCTCGAGGTTTTAATCTCCTCAATCACAGCACTGTTCATATAGTTTCTTGTTGTTGCTGTCGTACCCTGGCTAAAAGACTCCAGGGATCATCCGAACAGCCGAAAACTTGAACGCTATGGTACAAATGCATCAGCTAGGGATGAGAACATTACGTGTGTAACCGTTTTTAATTACCCTGCCACATGAGCAGCGACACTCCGACTTCGAGGAATTTTGGAGACTGATGGTGTTATGCTAGGAGCTTGTCACAACTGAAGACAATCCCCTCATAACTATGCTAAGCATAACAACATTTTGATGTAGCCTTGGTGTTCTAGCCAATGTCAATTGATCTGACACAGCCTTAAGCCAAGACGTGTTCATATAGTTCCAATCCAGCATGGATCACATTATCTTGATTATCCTCACAAAAGGCCTAAAATTCTATGGCCAATCATCCCCTGCTTACCTGGTAATCTCAGTTTGTATTTCCTCTCCACATCCATCTCCCTAGCGACATAAAACCATCTCTAAGCACTGTGCCATGCTCATCACTCTCAGCCCCACAGAAGTCTGCCAAATTTACAGTGGGTTTTCAGAGCATGCCTCTGCTTTCTCTCTCAGCCCCACAGAAGTCTGCCAAATTTACTGTGATTTTTCAGAGCATGCCTCTGCTTTCTCTCTCAGCCCCACAGAAGTCTGCCAAATTTACTGTGGGTTTTCAGAGCATGCCTCTGCTTTCTTAGTGCTTTTGCCTTCTCATGAATCCTAATGTAGTTTTGTGTGATCAGAATAAGAAATGATTTTCTATGAAATCATGTTAATGATTTACTCACAGAAAGTGAGAGCAACATCGCAACTTTAAAGTCAAAACTGATTAGAGAAAATAACAAAATCCACTTTTAAAAGAAAAAAAAAGAGGATTGTAAGTCCTAGATAGCTAGACGATGTCACAAGAACGAACAAGCAAATTATAAAGTTTCAGACGTTCCAAACAAAGGGGCAAAGGTCCAAAAAGGCAGAGAGAGGAAGCTAAGCAGAATGGTCCAAAAGGGGGAGAAGGAAGATGAGGGGGAGGAGGGGGGGGGGGGGGAGGGAGGGGTGTGGGATCGGAAAGGGGGGGGGGGGGGGGGGGGGGGGGGGGGGGGGGGGGAAGGTGTTTGTACTGTAAGAGCCTACGGTATCCCCACAGGGACATGGGAGGTCTTTGACAGAATCCACAAAGGGTGGTCACATGGCGCACCTCTAAGGGTGGAGATCTCCAGGTCTTTCTGCTGCTTCAGCTGCTGGTATTCCTGATTTCGCTGAGCCTCCACCTGCTGAAACTCCTCCTTCACTCTCCGTGCCTCCTGCTCTAGCCTCATCTGCTCCACCTCGTGTTCATCGTTCTGACTCTGCCGACAGTTTTTGTAACCTTCTTTTTCAAAAGCTGAACTTTCAAGGTAAACAGTCACACACAAAAATCATATATTCAAAGCGTCAAAGACTCAACACTGTTCCTTACACAATAAACCTGAAGGTAACTGAAGCGTACTTCCTGAAGTTTAAAACACAGTGGTTTTACAGCCGGATGTCCAAGTCATACACAGTTTTCTATAGTCTGGAAGGAAGTCATTCATCAATGACTCGCTCAAACTTTAAAAACTTAGGCAACAAACAACTATCCTGATCCCTTCGTTGTGAAGGAATGAGCCACTGACATGCCATGTCACAAAAATTTCACATATATAATAAGATTTATTTAAATTTACCAGTGTGCTGACACCAACTTACTCCCCTTCCCCCTCCACCTCACCTGGCTTATCCCCATCCCCGTATCTGCAAAATAATCTTTACATTTGTTACCAAGCAATCCAGGTAACATTCCATTTAGAATATTGATGCAGCAGTGCTCAAACTTATAAACTTGACTATAAATACATTCTTATACACTTATCCTGATATCTAAATTTTTACATTTAAAACTTTTTTTTAACTCCCACAAACCACAAGGGAAACGGTATATTCACAGCCTACATGCAGGTTACCAGGTAGAAATTCAAGGCCTGATCAGGTACAACTAATGTTTAATCACATATACTCTAAAATATGCGTCTGATGTTGCAAATTATTCATCAGTATAAATAACAGCATCAGTGCGCAGGAAATTGTGTAGAACTTGTATAAAGCACATTATGTCGTCTTTGTTTTAGTATGTGTTCAGTTGTTAAGGATGTATTAAGTCTGTCAAAGCAAAGCCAATGCATTATTCAATGACACAGATTTTAAGAGAAAGAAAAACTTAACAGTGTGCGTGAGAGGACAATTCAATCGTCAATCTTACCTTCAACATTTTATGCTGCTGGTTCAAGGAGTTAAATCGGTTGATAAACTCTTGCTGTGGATGGCAAAATAAGAACAATATTTATGAACACAACAGCTGTGGAGGACAATCGGAACAATATTATTCATAACACAGCTTCAAAGCATGTTGTTTATAGCCCAACTGGCTGAGGTGAAGGGGAAGGAGGCAGTGGTGGAAATGGGAGGCATACGAGGCTGTCAAAACACTAGCAGCATGCCATCATGGTCAGACAGGACACCTTGACAGAATGACAGCAACTGCCATTCTGAACGCCAACTGCAGCCAAATTTTCTACAGGATTCACAACCAGCAGCTTTCAGAGAACACATTTAGTCTTTTCTATATCGTGATGTGAATAACACATCAATAACAGTTAACTCCATTTGTTTTGGTTTTGTTTTTTGGTCCCAACCTCTGCACCACCTCAGAGGCAGTGCGCCCATGCCATTCATTCCGACACCCCGTCCACAGCCACAACCCGGTTGGCCCCGCCGCAGCCCCGGCACCGACAATCCACAAGGAGCAGTCAATGTCAAGTCGTCAAGAGGCAACCCCCCGGGAGGAGACACTGCTCTGCTGCCGAGTCACTTTGGTGGTGTTCAGTGGTGCCTGTTCTGATCTAACATACGCAGGACACCACCTACTAAGCCCTCTACTGACGACAATAATTGCTTAGTCGCGGAGCCGGCTTGAGTGAGCTCTCCCTCCGGAGGGCGCCACCACGTCCGTCCAACGACAGCCCCCATGGACTCGCCGATAACCGGTGACCCCAACGGAACCAAACCAAAGCCACAGACGTGGAGAGGACATCGAAATTGAGGTCACCATGAGAGCAGGGCATGAAGGGCCACAGAATTTGAGGCATTTTTTTTAATGCTGATCGATGAGAATGAGGATGATTAAGATGATGCTACAGATTTCCATTTCGGTCTGAGACTACATAACAGGCTGTACTCTACGCTTCCTTTCGTAACATATCCTGACGTCAACCAGGCCCGAGAGATACAGGCACCTGCAGTGTTGGTCAGGAAATTTGAGCAACACTCTCAGAAACGCATCCATTAAGTGGATGAAACCTGACTGTGTAGTCCCAGTCTTCCCAACTGAGTCCGCAGCAAACTCAACTCTGGTAGGAGCCGGTCGGGCAGGAAAACCCACATGACTCTGATGGGATTCGAACCCACGACCTCCCACCTGGAGTCTGCGACGCTAACCACTTCGCCACGGTGGCTGGTTTAACAGCATGTGTTAGTTTAAAGAGATGGCAAACATCCCACACCTCTCTTCAACACTAAAGAAGGATGAACTGTTGGAAACATGATGGCACAAGGTCAAATTATTAGTAGCGCTCAAGAACTCGTTCTACAACAGGGCTCAGACAAGAGAAGAAGACAGTGACGGAGTGCCGAAGATGACAATTTTGTTGAAAATGACATACATGATGTGTTTGACAGGGGGGAGATGATTCCTTTACCAGATTTTTTCCCCACAAAGCAGACCATTTTCAACTCAAACAAACATGATTACAACAAGATAACAGATGGCACTCTCTGTCCACCAAGCAAAAGACAGTATAAAAAAAAAATAAAAAAACCCAACAAAAAAACACCCACACACACACACATCAAAAAACAGTCAACCACAGGTTGATTTAATCTGAAGGTCCGTATTCACAACTATGCTTCTTTTAACCTCTTGACTTCCAGAGAGTTACTTCTATCCTATATTCCTATTACGAGTTAGCCTGAGCAACAGCCAAATTTCTGTTTGACCCCTCTGCTGTGAGAACAACTGAGAGATAACAAAACACAATGTACAGATAGACCTGAAACGAAAGGCAATGCACTTCCATTCTTCTGCCTCTATTTGACTGTTAGAGTGAATAAAATGCCTGCAACCCCTATTCCCCCCCCCCCCCCCCCCCCAGCTACCTTGAGCTCTCCTTGCATGCCAATGCAACATTTACATCCACTGAACAGTCAACAGTAAACAGACGTGGCTCCAAGACAAAAAAATTAGAAAGACCCACTTTCAGTGTGCAACAAGTCTAAACACTGACATCAGACAGCCACTGGCTCACACCGAACATCTGAACTACAGCTGACAAAGTGGTTGGGGAATTCAGCCGCCAACAGAACTCCATTGCACTGCAGTTGGGTTTCTCTGGTCATGCACACTTGATGTACATGGATCAGCTCATGGACTGGAGAGTGCTAAAGCAAGCCAATCTTTAGTTTCTTGAGAAATTCTCTTGACCAAAGTGTTACATATGAGTCACAAACTGAGGTGTCTAAAAATAGCAAAATCTGTTAAGAACACAGTATGAATGTCAGCAGTCAAAGGCTTCAAATTCAAATAGCACTCTTTTCTTTTTTACTTCATTCCTTAACCTGAGCTAGCTGCCACAAATAAAAATCTGACACTGACTTGATTGTTGGAGTAAATGAGGTATTTTTAGACTTCAAAGAAGAACAAATCCTCAATATTCATACAGTGTCACAAAAGAAAGCCAAAACATGCGGCAGTGTTACCACACACAAAAAAAAAAAAAAAGCAAAGTACGAACAATGCTGGCAAGGCCTCAAAAACATAAAGTGTACCATTCTGACATTTTAAGTGTAGCATTTCAAATTATGCACAGCACCCTTATGTTGTATGACTTCAGCACTTTCACTTCACTACATTTTGCACTAGACATGAATGGTGGACGAAACAAGATGAAAATCTCATTCATAATTTCATGGTTTTGATCTGACCAACCAAAAATGGGTATGGCCACAAAATAGCAATTGTCTTTTTACAACGATTTTCCTTCTGCTTTTCTTCTCCCTTCTCTGAACTTGGCCATTCTTTGACGAAACAAGTCTACAGTCTGAACATCTACTTTGTCTCAGTTCTGTCTTTGTTCTGCAAAGTCCATTAGCTACTTTTTAATTTTTTCTTTTTTGACTCGCTGTTTTTTGCACAGCACTTCATCACAAAGTATTGTAGCATAGCGTTATCAAAGAAATCACAGCATGCAAGGCCAAAAGCGTAGCATTTGGCAGTTCTGTACTAATAAACGCACAAAAACAGAAAGCAAACTAATGTTTATTTTATATTTAATACATAACAGCAAACAGAGAAGTGAATGATCTGTCATCACGTCTTCGTGAGACATCACAAACAACAGACAGAAAAAATACCGCAAGAGACAATATTCCCTAGATCACAACCTGTGTGAGAATCTCTCTGCTCTGAATCATCCCACTCTCAATGCTGGCTGCAATATGCATGAAGTAATCATAGCTGTAACCCTCCCCCACCCCCCACCCCCAGCCCCTCCCCCCTCCAAAATTCAGAACCAAGGAGTGAAAGGTGGCATGGGGGCAGTCTGACTTTTAACAGAAAGTATTTTAAACCCCCTTAAGTTTCAGTTGATATTCAGTTAATATACAGCAAAGTGGCAAACAGTTGTAACCTATACATGTACAAAATAATGCAAACAGAAAACTCTACAAGTACACTATGGAAACAAACAAAATCAAAACCATAGGAACAATACACTGATGAATGGACTTGAATTCTATGAACAATACAGCAACTGACAAATTCAGTGTACAATACAGTGACAAAGTCGAAATACATATTTTGAGACTAAATTTAGAGCTAAATTTGTATGTGTGCAACAAAGGGAGTCAAAATCCATGTACTCCTAAAAGTCCACAAAGGATACTTCTGCAGTTCAAAAAAAGGAGAAAATATATTTCTTTCTGGATATATATTCACACACAGACACAGACACAGACACACACACAGAAGATAGAGGCAGACTGAAGGTCAATGTACACAGTTCTGTCACAGTATAATCCAGTTTTGAATTGCAGCATGCTGTGCAACCTGTAACCTCCCCCCCCCACCTCCACCCCTCTTAAAAGATCACCCATATTCACTTTGTGTGTGTGTGTGTGTGTGTGTGTGTGTGTGTGTGTGTGTGTGTGTGTTGTGTGTGTGTGTGCATGCAGGGGAGGGACTGTTTTATCCACCAGACTCTTCAGGTGTATAACAACAAGCAAGCCACATTGTGCATCACACAGTAGAGACCAGAGTGACAACAGACCTTTTCTTTGTCAAACCTCTCCTGCAGCTCATCCTTACTCCTCATGATCTCTGTCAACATAAAAAACACCAGAGCCATCACATCACCACATACCCACTGCATTTCACTTTCAGTTTCGGCTGAACTGCAGCCCGGCCGACCCACACAGGGCACTCAATACCAAATAAAAGACAGTCCTGTCGTGGGAAAGAAGCATGCAACACAGTCTGTCAAATCTACCCCAATTCATGATACCACAATTAAAGCTTTTGATCATCTCAAAGCAGACAAAACTATGCTGTGATGAGGGCACCAGGCCTTCTTGTCACCCTTGTCTACAACAACAACAAATTAGGAAAACTATAATAAATCTGTGATAAACTACATTTTAAAAAAGCCAGAGTAGAACAACAGGACTGAAGTGGATAAAAGAACTGGTAAAACTGGTATCACAACTTGCTGAAAAGTAAAAAAAACCAAAAAAAAAAACCAGACAAATTCTGAGTTAGAAACCTTTCACCCCTCACATGTTTTTCAAACACTAAAAAAACACAGGACAACCAACAAAGAATTAAAAGAAAAAACGACAACAAAAGTCCGTGTGTGTTTTGAACAGAGCTAGAAAGAGTAAGTAAAAGGAGGCAAACAAACAAACAAAAAGTTATAATCCTGTCTTTCTACCAGACATATTAATGCACACAAACATACACTCAATCTGACTCACATGCAAATACACCCAAGCAAAGGAAAGAATCAAGTATAAAACAACAACAAATAGACAAATTAATAAATAATGTATAACAATCAGAAAAAATGTATCCATAATAAGATTATAAAAAAAAAAAAGCAAACACACACATACACAAAATACTGTTTTTTTTCTTTTCCTACATAAAAAAAACACACAAACAAATCAAAACAAGCAAACAAGTAAAGAAAATAAGTGATTACTGACAAGAAATATAAACAAAAAATGACATAAAAAAATTACAACACAATAAACTGACCAATACAAGCAATGTTACTCTCCCACACACACACAAAAATACATAAACGACATGCAAACCACATGATCACAGAGACACCAACACAAAACCACACATAACACACAGAGTGGGACAAAAGGATGTGACCAGGAAAAGTAGATAAAACAAAGACAAGCGGTTTGTGCGTTTGCAGCACTGTTTGACACTGATCAATGTCAGTTGTTTGTCTTGTATCCTGGAGCAATGTTAGGTCTGCTTCTTCGAGATTGCAATCCGTGGTGTCTCTGGTTTGCCCAAGGGCTTTCAATCCAAAGCATGCCATGGTTTGGTTCTCAGTTTCAAAATGGAGATAAGCTGGCTGTTGATGTTGGTGCAGATGACAGCAATGCGATCTTTGCCACATGGTTAATAAACATTCTACGACGGACAGTGTCCGCTCTTGACTGTGTGTACAGTCAAATTACTTGACTGTAACCGGTGATGAAAAGAGTAAACACAATTTTCAAAACACACACAGGTGGACAGACCACACAAACAGGAGAAAAAAAACCCCGGTGAATCATTGTAAACAAAGATGAATAGTAAATGAGAAGGAAGAGAGAGACAGAAAGAAGGCAGGGGTGGGCAAGAGTGGAGGTAGACGGCAAGAGTGGAGGTAGACGGTGGGAAGAGGCCATTTCTCCCTAGCTCTGATGCTGCAACAACATGCTTGCAGCCTCTCCCCTGGCATTTAACATACAATGACATTTAAAAAAATTGCTGCCCATTTAAACATGTTGTGGTTCTGACCTTGTTGGCATAGCATTATACAGCCCCCGCCCCCCCCCCCCCCCCCCCCCCCCCCCCCCCCCCGGATCCATATCCCTGTTGATCAAATCATTCGTCGTGACTACAATAGTGTCAGTGTTACATCTGAATACATACAATGACACAGAGAGAGAGAGAGAGGGAGACAGAGAGAGACGGACAGACACTAAGACAGAGACAGAAACAGAGGCGAAGAGGGTGTGAGGGTGGAAGCAGATGGGGTAGGGCAGGAGGGGGGGGGGAATTTCCCTTTCAACATAAGATAAGATAATGTTGCTTATAGCCCAGCCGACCGCAAAGGGCCATATCAGGGCTGTCACCACGTTAAAATCAACTCACCAGTCATTTAAAAAAAAACAAAAAAAAAACAACTTTCACACATCTCGTTAAATGACATCGTCTACAAACGCACCAGAAACTTTGTTAAAAATCTTTCTGCCGTAAAATCTTAAATCAGATGAAAAATGTTAATCTCTCTCAAAAACTCAAGGATCACATCAGGCGGGACATCCCTGAACAGGATCTTCATGGATTCCGCTGTAAAATGTTTGTGTCTCACATCGTGCAAGTCCCAACATTCTAAAAGAACATGTTTCATTGTGAGTGGCGCATGACATGGAATGCACCACGGAGCTTCTTCACTCTTTAAAAGGTAAGAATGGGTAAAATACGAATGGCCGGTGTGCAGCCGGCACAGAACTGTTTCCTCTTTACGACCCCCCGACGTAGATGGGAGGAAGTCCTTAAGGTTTGGACGGATCTGAAAGAGTTTGTTATTCGTCTGTGTGTTCCAATCCTCCTGCCAGAGGTCTCTCACATAATCGTTAATTTTGGGTTTCACATCTGAGCAGGGGATATAAGTGTTGGACAGTTTCTCTCTTGTGGCGTTCTTGGCTAAACGATCAACCATTTCGTTCCCGCCGATGCCAACATGACCAGGAACCCAAGCAAGAGTAATGTTGTAACCGTCCACCTTCAACTTACTAAAAAGTTTTAAAAAAAGTAAAAGTTCTGGATGCTGAAGGTTGCGGCCAGCTATGGCCTCCAAAGCTGACGGCGAATCCGACAGAACCAGAAAGTCCCTCTTTGAAGAATGTGAGATTATCTTCAAAGCCAAAACCAGAGCAGTAAGTTCAGCAGAATAGACAGAAGCATCTGAATGAATATGTTCCAACAGTATCTGAGAAGGAGCCCCAGGGCAATAGGCTGCACAGGCCACTCCATCTTTAGACTTGGAACCGTCAGTGAAAACTTTTTGACAGGATGGGAATTTCGAACAGAGGTCAGCATACAATGCCTTGTATGCCAGAGAGCTGGTAGACTCTTTACGAAAGGTTGCAAGATCAAAACGAATCTCTGGTGTGAAAAAGGTCCACGGAGACTGATCTGGAAACTTGGAAAAATCCGACACAACTCCTAGGTCTAGACCTGCATTCCGCACGTGAGGCTGCATACGAAGACCAAACGGCGGAATACAGTTAGGGTTGGTTTCGAAATTGTTTTGAAACTGAGGGTCAAAGACACAGTCATAGGCAGGATTCTGCGGTTCTGAGAATAGTCTGATATAATAATTTAGAGACATTTTCAGCCTGCGGTTGGACAGTGAGGGTTCACCTGCCTCTGCGTACAGGCTGTACACAGGGGTGGTGCGGAACGCTCCCCCTTTCAACATGAAACAGCACAAACATGAAACGGCACAGACAGACAAAGTCACGGCACAGACAGACAAAGTCAGAGTATTGTCATGGCAATGATGGAGACAGATTCCAGAGCAGCCAGACTGACTGTTCAAATGTTTGCTGTAAGTTAAATTCTCACAGATTGGATTGCTTTTTCTTTTTATCTGTTGTTGTGTCTACTGTGATCTGAACTTTCACAGATCATGCTGTTGTTTATGGTTAAAAACTGCCACTATTTAACGCACAAACTTAGCAGCAACAAACAGTAAGAATCAGATGGAACATACCAGGCTGTAATTATCTTTTCATTTTCAGTCAACCAGCAGGAATCAGGCGTAAAAGGCAACGCTGTGAGCATGTCTTTCATTTCTGGGCAAACTGACAGCTAACATTTTACTGGCTTTTTAGGGGCCGGATAGCTCAGTTGGTAGAGCGCCAGACTCGTGATCCTGGGGTTGCGGGTTCGAATTTCGGTATAGGGGGATTTTTCCCTTGGAGTTAACATTGGTTCTGACCCTATTCCCAATATAGTCCTTCGAATGAGACTATAAACCGAGGTTCCGTGTGTGAACGCACGCATAACATCTTGCACACACGTAAAATCCCATCACCAACTTTCGGAAGAGAAGGCCAGTTTGGCCGTTGGTATGGATGACACGTGACACATAGCATGCACCTTCCCCGAAGATGGAGTATGGCTGCCTTAATGGCGGGATAAAAAAGGGTCATACACACAAAACTCCACTGCCTGGCTATACAGGGAGTGTCCGCAGGAGTATCAGCCTGCGTACGCAGAAAGAAAGAAAGAACTGGCTTTTTAGATGGAGGAATAGAATTCCCGTTTGACATTTGAATTTCAAAAAACTTGGGGGTTTTTTCTTTTTTTTTTTTTACTGCTCTGAAAGAAAAGATATTCTCAGAAGTGTACAAAAAGTGGAATTGGACTCAACATCAATGATGGAAACACTCCTGAAATATTCATCCACAACTTGTCAATGTCATCCTTGCAATGAATGAAACAGACAGGGTCAAAACTGTGAGCTCCTTGGTCCTTACATGCACAGCTTCACAGGCTTCAAGTTCCATAACTTTTCAATGATTTTTCCTAAGCCATTTTACAGAATTTTCTTGACCACAAATTAGCTATTTCAAAACACGAAATGACCATTTCAATGATCCCTTTTGGAGGGTTAACCGTTAGCTTGATTTTTGCACACTAACACATGCGCACACACCAAGAAACAATCAATCAAAAAAAAAAAAAACCCCAAGCATTTTGTGTTTCTTGATGGTTTTATCTCTGATTCAATCACTTTCCCATGACTGTGACCATGCTTCAACGACTTTCCAGTCACAAAAAATGACTTTGTTGCTTTCAATGCCCCCTTCGCCATTTCAGCATGACGCACAGATCCTGGACTTCAGCCATCTAATTTCACAGACGGTAACACTTAATGATGAATAAGGACACAATATGAGGCGATGAGACCATGCTGTCTTTTGAACCTAAACCTGAACCTGAGAAGTGAGTGTTTTTTTCAGTTAAAGTTTCCTTTTATACTAGTTTTCCCACCTCAAACCATTCACTGACCAGAGCTGTGGAAAGGGAGAGCACCAATCACTGCCTCTAAAAATCTGAAACTGGAGCGTAGCAAACATTTGAATCAGCACAATATTTCTCCCCGAGTTTACAGTTTTCAAATTGCACATGTATCACTTGCATTCACAGTCGCTGGTTTCATCATTGTATTATGCATGAAGCAAGTATCTTTTTCCTACTTACAATGTTAGCCTTCTCAATGTCGTTAAAACCACACAAAGCCTGACACATAAAAGTTTATTGTGAAATCTTAGCAATGAAAGAAAAACAATGGTAGAACATGTTTGCTTAGGGGAAAGAAAGTAGGCAAGAAAGTGAGTGTGTGTGTGTGTGTGTGTGTGTGTGTGTGTGTGCGTGCGTGCGTGCGTGCGTGCGTGCGTGCGTGCGTGCGTGTGTGTGAGAGAGAGAGAGAGAGAGAGAGAGAGAGAGAGAGAGAGAGAGAGAGAGAGAGAGAGAGAGAGACTCAGCTTCTAAACAATTAATGTTCAGTGATGAATTTCTTCTTCAGTGGGTCATTTCATACTTGTAGGAGCTAATGACTGATAACCAGCTCCAAAAATCGATTCTAGAATTATGCTTGTCATAATACAATCTTGTAATGTATAAAGCCAATTCCGTCTGTCTGCCTGCCTGTCTGTGCGTGGGTCTTATTGTTGAACATTCCTTGTTATACAAATCCAACATTTTCATCTGATCTTCTCAAAACTTGACATGGTGACTCATATCACACTGAGTAACCATTCCATTTGATGGTTTGGCTGGGGTGGATGGGATGGAGTGGGGAGCGGGGTTTGTAGGGAAGAAGAGAGGGGAGTGGGGTGGCGCAAGTGCACAGGTTAACAATCATATCCGTCTGTGTGTGTGTGTGTGTGTGTGTGTGTGTGTGTGTGTGTGTGTGTGTGTGTGTGTGTGTGTGTGTGTGTGTGTGTGAGTGTGTATGTGTATGTGTCTGCACACGCACATGTGTGTTAGTGTGTGCATGAGTATGTGTGCATACACACGAATTTGTTGTGTGTATGTGTGTGTTGTTTTGACAGCTGAGGTGGGGCACTGATGAAGTACAGACAGAAATCAATTCACGGTAATCCTGGGTCTGGACTTGGCTAAGACAGAGACAGACAGAGACAAGAGACAGAGAATGACATACAGAGAATGTGACAGACACAGAGAGACTGAAAAAGACAGAGAAAATGTGAGAGCCAGAGACACACGGAAAGGGAGGGAGGGATGGAGGCAGAGAGAGAGAGAGAGAGAAGGTTACTTCGACTTGACAATTCTCTCACTTCTCTACACTGTAACCCATGTAAGCAACAGCTGTCACAGCTCATAAAGCCACTCACAATCAATAACAATTATTTTGTTTTTGTTTTCAGCTGTGCCATCTTGCTATGACTCTGGCGATCAAGTCACGCCATCAGTTGAAAGACTCCCACGTGGCTCAGTCTGCCTCTCACGTTCACTGTCCCACCCCCTCCTCCTCCCACCTCCCTTTCCCTCGCAAACCCATACTCCTTCTCCCTCCCATCTCTTTGCCTTACTCAGCTACACCCAAGCTCATTCCGTCGCAGCCTGGGCTGCCATATTTTAGAAATTCACCAAGACTTACACAAAAAGACAAATGCATAAAATCTAGATATAATTCAGAAATTTATCATGGTTAAGACTTCTCAGGAGTGCTTTTTACCATGCAGTCCGCTGCCCTGTTGGCCTTGTGGATTTTCTTGGCATCCTCTCCTGTCTTCAACTCCTCTACTACCATGTCTCTCTTTGCTTCCCCTTTTGCTTTTGACCACCACTTCATTTCTGTTGACTTCAGCCCACGCCTGTTGGTTTGAGAGTGTCCTGTCATTTCCCTAGTCTTGAGATTCCCCTTTGACACATCCACTGCCTCCCAACCTTTCTGTTTTTGGCCAGTCTTTGACCTGGGCTGGATTGGTCTCACAGCCTTGTCTCTGGAGTCGTCATGCACGGTTAGTAACCTTGCTTTACCCACTTAACGATGCTTCAGCTTTGCTTGGCAGCAGTGAAGTGCAATGTTAGTGAGACCTGGTGGGATACCATGCCATCTCCTTGCGTCTTTGTTGATTTGGACTTCTAATATAATTCCATTGTGCTAGCTCTGATGCTGTATATCAGTACAGGCCAGAGGACCTTTGGGATCAAAACGAACTGCAGACACCACATCTTATACTTGCCAGGGATCGACAATCCACTGGTTGCTAATTTTCAAATTCTTCCATGCTGATTCCGTTATTTTGTGGAGCCACTCAACAATATAGGCACACTACTTACATAGCAGATAGGGTGTTTTTTGGTCTGAGTGAAGATTTGGCTCAGCTTTTTATTTTAACCACTCTCTCTACTTCATCCAGTGTTGGTGGCTGGCCACTTAACTTCTGTCCTGGCACTGCAGGCCGCACCAAGCCCTGGATTTCAAGGTGTTTTGCTCTGAGGATCAGAATAGGTTTTCCCGAGATGCTGCTAAAGAATTTCTTTGTCCACGGTCAGTGTCCCTGATTTTGGCTCCTGGCTAACAAGAAGAAGTCTCTGAAAAGCTATTTTGGGTTTTCTTCCTTTTGCTCCTACCCTTTCTTGTGGATTTTGCTTTGCTAGTGCTTTCAATCTTTTCAGAGCTTTTTCAGCTCCTTTTTTTCTCAGTTTCTGGGGCACTTTCATCTGTTTCTTAACATTCTCTTCACCTTTCGGTTGCTATTCATCTCTCACGCCGTCAGTTTGTTTTTTTAGTAGATGTTTTCCCCTTATAGTAGTTTTATCCTACAGGATCCCTACGGGTTCCATTAACATCGCCCTCCAAAACTGCTAGTGTGCACACCTGTGAGCTTTTTCCCCTATCAATGCATCCGGTTTGGGGACTATTTTTTTCATCTTTTTTTCTTCCATTCCTCTTTTGCACTTGTGGGTGGCAAGCTGAGTTTCTAGCATTTGGCATCAAAGCCTGTACAACTTCCTGTTCTGATAAACTGCGTGGATGTCCTTGGCACTGTTGTTTGAACCCCTGGCCTTGGTTTTCCATCTTATCTGCTGGTGATAAGATAAGATAATGTTGCTTATAGCCCAGCCGACCGCAAAGGGCCACATCAGGGCTGTTATCTGCTGGTGCAGTGCACGCTGTTTATTCATCATCTTCATACAGCCCTTTTAAAGTTCTGTGGATTTTCATGTTGGGCTCAATGGATAATTTTATGCAGCGAACATAAGAAAAACCTATAAAGAGAAAACCTGTTTATAATCTACAGAGAAATGTGAGTTAACTAGTCAAACAAATGACCTGAATAATCTCCCACAGGGTGAAGTTCGCCTGCACGTCACAAAAATTCAGAGTTCCGCCAAAGTAAACAGTTAGGCACAACACCACTGAGTTAACATCAAAAAGGCTCTCCACTAAGGAAACCACTGGACTGCTGCGTGAGTCACATCAATACCATAGCACTTGTTCAGTGGTGCCCTTCCTGATCTAACCTGTCCAAAGGGTTTCCCACTCACTAAACCCTCTTTTTGACACGCACTTTTTAGTTGTGGGGTTTTTACCCAAAGAGCATTGCCCATCGATGGAACCACTACAAAAATTACTCAAATTTCAAGTTTTAATCCATGTTATTGGATACCTGTTGCACATAACATGCACCCTGCACGAAAAAGAAGAAAGAAGATAGAAAACTGATTATCATTATTATGAATACTTATATACGCCTATCCTCGGCTAGACACCAAGCTCTAAGCGCTTTACAATCCACTCATTTACAAAATGGGCTGCCTACCTGGGTAGTGCCGATTGAAGAGCTGCCAGCTAGCGCTTCATTCAGTCATTTCCAGTGCAAATCCATTCAATATAATTCAATTCGTTCACTCATTTTTCCTTACTTCCTTCATTCTTTCCATTTCTCACTCTGGGTGCATGCTATGTGTAACATGTTATCCATACCAACAACCAAGCTGGCCTTCTCTTCCGAAAATCTGTGATGAGATTTTACGTGTTATGAGTGTGTTCACACACGGAACCTCAGTTTAATAGTCTCATCAAGGACTGATATTGTACTGACGAAAGACATGGGGTACAATTGGATGTAGCACTAGCAAGATAATGTTGCTTAAAAGCCCAGCCGACGCAAAGGGCCACATCAGGGCTGTGTAGCACTAGCAGCCCCTCTTCGGTCGACTCTACCCAAGTAGGGAGTCTGTTTTTGGAAAAGAGAGAGTGGATTGTAGGCACTGTAGAAGTACTTGTAAATATAATGACAATAGCCCAGCCAATGAAAGACTTTTCAGGCGGTCAAATTCCACAGGGAAAAAAGCCACATCACAAAACAAGTCTAACTATAGGGAACAAAAAAAAAACTTTATACAGAAGCAAACAATAACACGTTATGGCATGGCTGCTAAACTACAGTAGTACCTATTATAGCAATGTCAAAGCCAAATCACATCAAACTGTAAAAACAATAACAAGCAGCAATGCCATCAAGATTCAAAATAATTAAGTTTTACCTAGGCTTATGTTTCTTAGGATGATAAAATGAGGTGCTTTATAACTCTGATCATCATCATCATCATCATCAATTGTTAATCCTTTAACTATACACCAGTGCGGCAATAAAGCTAGACAGTACCTTCCCTGGAGTTTCTAGGCTAGGCGCCAATGCTGCATTTCTCACCAACTCAAGGGAGAGCTCTGTAAGACCATCATCTCTTTACTGCGGGAAGGAGAGAAAGATAAAAGCTTTCAAACTCTGGCCTTGGGCGCATCTGACCAGAATTCTAAAGGATCATCACTGAGCATCTGAATCATCACCGAGCATCTGAATCGCTCCTTCATCCATTTATTCAACCTTGCCATTTGGTTTAAAACTACTGACGCTTCGCTTGGCATGTACATTGTTTTTAGCTTGCCTTTGGGAGCTGCACTGTGCACTGGCTCTCTGCTTTTGGCTAGTTAAGAAAAGAAAGGCGTCTCTTTCCATTTTACCCTTACTAGGAAAACCCTTTAACTAAGTGATCTGCCGGCTCGAGCACCAAACTCTGATTTGCAGTTGTAATGTATACTGCAGAATTCAGAGGGTTGACTCAAGTGACTGCAATTTTTTAATTCTAAAAGCTCCACAGACACCTGAAACATATTTGAAGGATATTTTGTGCACCGTGACACAGAACATGTGTATCAATTGAGGTGCTGAAACTATAATCATTTTGCTGTATTTCACACCAAGACGCAAGAGAGCAGCTTCAGGTTCAAGCACTGAAAGATGATGACAGAAAAATTAACTGGTTCTGGAACTCAAAGCAGATGGCATGGATTGGGTTGAAACACGAACCAGCCAACAACATATAGCGCTCATTGGGAAGCCGCATCAGAAACTGATGGTAAACGATCAATCACACGAAGATGACATGTTCAAAACTCTAATCACCAACACAGTGCTTACTGGGGAGCCATGTCAGTGGAGGTGTCGAATTGAAGGTACACACTAACACAAAGGTAACATCAAAACACCGCTCACAACACAGGACGCTCACTGGGGAACTGTGTCAAACTGAAGGTACACAATGACATGAAAACACAGTGCCAACAACAGACACTGACACGCTGCTGAGCTCACTGTGGAGCTGTGTCACAGTCACAGGTTGTAGCAAACTGGGTAAACCAACAATGACATGAACATGAATTTCAAAACACCATCCCAAAAGAAAGCAGTATGAAGTTTTAGTTAAACAACAACCTTGTCAACAGTGTCAACAATTCAAAACTTTCTCAAGCCACCAACATTACAAAGTCTTCATCTTCCTTTTCATCTCTTTTGACTCAATGTTATGTAATCTGCTCCCCTAACAATTCAAAACTTTCTCAAGCCAGAAACATTAGAAAGTCTTCATCTTCCTTTTCATCTCTTTTGACTCAATGTTATGTAATCTGCTCCCCTCTTCCTGACCCTCCCAACTATGCATAGCTACAGGCACACACACACATTAAATGCAACCCCCCCCCCCCACACACACACACACACACACACACACACACTACACTTACTTCTCTCTATCCCACCCAGACCCAACTCCCGCATTTCCCTCTAAACATAAAAACACAAAGCTCCACACACACACACACACACACACACACACACACACACACACACACACACCATCATCACACATGCATACACATATACGCAAACATTCAAAACCTGGACAGCACTGTGTATGTGCTCATGCACGTGCACACACACACACACACACACACACACACACACACACACACACACACACACACACACACACACAAAATGCAGAGTGAAGTTGGATGCAAAAAGATCATGCCAAAGAATTACCACTATTACCACTTGCAGTCCATGCATCCAAGCATACTGAAAAGTTCTGGAGAGCAGCAAGATGCATTCAGAGGCAAGGTGTGTAAGAAAATCACCCACACAATCTTCGGCCATATAGGTTGGCACCTCTCTTCACCTTCTGCTTCTTATCTCCCTTCCAGACAAACATCACCTCATCTATAAAGCAGTAGCTGCACCTTATGATGGAAAAGTTATGGTTCCACACCCGTTTCATTTATAAATAACATTTTTCATATATCCCATTCCTAATTTCAAAGAGGACGGTGTGCTTTTCGTTGGATGGATTGTTAATTTAAAGACATTAGCTGCAAATACAGCCACCCCAAATTCATTCCTGAATTGTATCTCAAGTCAACTGTGAGATTACAGCTACCAACACTTCATTTCTGAATTGAATTCATTCCAAACTACAATTCGAGCAGCAACCATAAATTATATTTTGTGGGGGGGAAAAACGAAGAGAAAGAGAACTGTCATGTGTTAAAAACATAGTATCAAAACCATTACATAAGAATTCCATTTTATTCTACAAAACCCTCATTACATAATACTACAAAATACAGTGAGTGATTCTCAGAAAATACCACTCTCCATTGTCAATGCTTAATGTATCTACTTCAGTTCAGACTAAAGAAAAAAAAAAGCCCAACCCAAATTTTCTACAAATTATGATGAACATATGAACTATATTCTATCGTCTGAAAAATCTTTCTTTGAGTATTATTTACATTGTAATGTGTCAATTCTATATCACCACAAATATTTAATCTGAGAACTGGTATGCTTTTGAATCCTTTACTTTCTGACAAATTCAAAAGTATTATCATTGGCTATGAAGTAGTCTAGTTCATTTCTGTTGCTATCTTCCATTTACAACTTTTTAAAACCTGAATTTTATGTCAGTTTTGTAATGTATATATTCTGTTTTCAGAATCTTTGTCAGTCTCTTTGCCTCTTTTTCTTTCTCATTTGAACCAGGTAGAACCGAGTAAGAGTTTTAACTCAGATGCTATCCATACTCCATTTACTTTTTCTTTTCAGTTTCTGTATGTGCTTTACACCTCTCTCTCTCCTCTCTCTCTCTCCCAGTCTCTCTTGTCCTTGATCTCTGCATACTACCACATGTATCCTCATGTTTTCCATAGGTTAAACGTACACACATCTTCAGACTCTGTACTTCATATCATACTCAGCCCCTCCGTTACCTCCATCAACCAATCTCTGATTCCCTGTCCTTCTGAGTCTTTTCTCCCTACTCCCCTCTCTCTCTGAACATCCAGGCAATTTTTTAAACGCATGTGTGGAGGTGGGCCACTACATGTGGGTACATACACATGTGTGCTAATTCTTTCGAAGGATGATGTAATCTGCCAATTCATCAGACACATGTCCCTTGGCAACTTCAAAATAAGGGGACTAAAGGAGACAAACTTGAAGTCAATGCCATGGAACTCTAAAAATTTTAAATACTTCCTAGCAATAGCATGAATACATACCGATTGTACTTTTCACCTAATGGGCACTGTGTTTGAGTGAACTATTCACAGTGCATGTGTGTGTGTGTGTGTGTGTGTGTGTGTGTGTGTGTGTGTGTGTGTGTGTGTGTGTGAGTAAGAGAGAGAGAGAGAGGATGAAAGAGAGAGGAGAGTCGAGAGAGAAAGAGAGAGGGAGATACTCATTCTGTTTGTATTTGTTGTGTGTGTCTTTATCAAAATATTGCTGTCTATGTGCATGCATGTGTGTGTGAATGAGAGAGAGGGAGGGAGGGAAAAAGAGAGAGTGAGTGAGAGAGAGAGTGTGTTCGGCTGTCTGAGTGTATGTCAATGAATGAGTGCGTGTGCGGGCACATGTGTGTGTGTGTGTGTGTGTGTGTGTGTGTGTGTGTGTGTGTGTGTGAGTGTGTGTGTGAGAGAGAGAGAGAGAGAGAGAGAGAGAGAGAAGAGAGAGAGAGAGAGAGAGAGAGAGAGAGAGAGAGAGAGACAGAGGCAGAGACAGAGAGACAGACAAACACAGAGAGAGGAAAGGAGGAACGGAGAGAGAGAGAGAGAGAGAGAGAGAGAGAGAGAGAGAGAGAGAGAGAGAGAGAGAGACAGACAGAGACAGAGCGAGAGACAGACAGACAGAGACAGAGAGAGAGAGAGAGAGAGAAAGACGGAGAGAGAGAGAGAGAAAAAGAGAGTGAGTTTGAATGAGTTTCATCAATGAGGTGTCACTGCATGCAAACTAGTCTAGATCTATGCATACAATGCGTATCAGAGAGAATATCGATTCACTTACATGTGAAAGAAGACTTATTGTTAAAATAAAAAATTTGCGAACTGTAATGTGTGATTTCCTTTAGTTTAAGAAAAATTCCATGTTCAGGCTTTGTTGATGGACTGAACACTACCAATGTCTACTTCATCTTTGGTGGCATTTTTCTCACTGCTTATAGCACCATACAATAAACTCAGGGTGTATTGAGTGTGTATTTGCCTGTCATGAGGATCCCTAACTTCAGTCCTTGCATTTATTTTCCAATATCATCAATGATGAAGAGGCGTAATATAGAACTATTGACCTGAACTGACCTACAGCTGATATTTGCGAAAAGGCAAAAGGACGCCACTCCATTCTTCATCGAGACCCTCATCTCTTGGTTTCAATTCCACATCAATCAAAAGCTGATCATTCACACTGCAGATTAAATTTTTTTTATAACTTTCGACACTCAAGAAGATATGGAGAGAGAGGACAAATTCCCACCTAGGCATTGTCAGGACAGACACGCGACAGTCTGGCGCATGAGCTTGATACCCAACGTGCCATTCTAAAATTTCACATAAAAAGGTCGTGGTGCTCTGGCAATCTGAAGCTTTGTCTTTCCCTGCAATCCCTCCTCTTCGTCTCTTGTATCTCTCAAAGTCTCTCTCTCTCTCTCTGAACATGCATACAATATGTGCGTGCACGCGTGCGTGCGTGCGTGTGTGTGTGTGTACGTGTGCACACACACACGACTCTGTGTGTGTGTGTGTGTGTGTGTGTGTGTGTGTGTGTGTGTGTGTGTGTGTGGGGGGGCGTGTGCGTGTGTGTGTGTGAGAGAGAGAGAGAGAGAGTGTGTGCGTGTGCTGGCAAGGATGTGTCAGCACATAGTATACATATTCATGCAAATTGATTCACTCCAATTCCAAATATATACCATTCAGTCATGTACAGGGATAAAAATAAATTACAGGAGTCAGTGAATTCACTTAGACTAATTAAATCCGAGGTCTAATAACAAAACACACACCTCTGCTATTTCAATCCCAGGTCTAATAACAAAACAAACACATCTATCAATTGATCTTAAAAGATTAGCCGTCTTCAATATAATTTAAAAAAAAAAAAAAAAAAGCCTGCCAAATGCATGAGGAGCACAGCATTTAATTAAAACATTGATAGCTGCACTACAACACTCTCAATAAAAGAAACAGAAGGAAAAAAAAGGGAAATAAAGAGTCCGCTTTCTTTACACCAAAAATATCAGAACTATAAAACTACCAAAAGTAAAAGGCTAGTTGCACAATACCTATGCACAATACTAGTTTCAGGATGGAAAAAATGTTAATCATGCTTGAAAAGGTCATCAAGTACTCAGGTACATAAATAATACCACAGCTGATCAACACTATATAGCCAATTAAAGATAGAACCATATAATTGTTGTTGTTTTTTTTGTGAGCTTGCCACTCAAGTACATAAATAATACCACTAGCTGATCAACATTATATACATTGCCATATATATAAAGATATAGCCATATAATTGTTTTTTTGGCTTTGTTTAGAAAAACAGCATCAAAATAGAAAGGAAACCCAGTTCCCAATTGGCAGGAAATCCCTTTATTACGAAAGTCTACAGAGGAGAATTACACTTAAGCCATTCTTGAGTTTTGACAATCCCCCACCAAAAAAACATTTCTTTTGATGTGATGAAGTACCAAAAAGTTGGTCTTTGAAGCACTAATAAGAGAGACGGCAGACGTGAACTTTAATCAAGATACCATCACACTGGGAACTCTCCCTTAATCAAGATACCATCACACTGGGAACTCTCCCTGAGTGCTGTCCTTAGGGGACCATACCTTACTTCAAGTTATACCCCTATTTATCACATAGCCCTGCCTCGCATCTCTTGACTTGATATTTTCAAACTTTTTTTCTTTTTTTAAAGAATTCTAAAGATGTTTTCAAACCATTATACTTGGGTGAAGAATTCAGTGGCAAACTGCTGAAAAATATGGAGACGGCATTACAACTGAGTTTACAGGCAAATAAGAGTCATCCAGATGACTGACTTGAGGCTCTGTACAACTTCAAATAGAATTGTATCAGCTTCAAACTATATCAGCTTCAACAAGCACAATAAGTCAATTACCATTTCAGATAAAATATTTTCAAAGCTCCAAGTCTCCAGAAATTCTGGAAGAAAAGTGATTCATGCAGACAGCACATTTTCAAGTTGCATGACACATTATTCTTTTGATTAACTGGCTATTCAGTTTTGAAATCTACTCTCCCACTTGCATCTCCACTCACCAAAGTTGACTGAATTTGTCCAGCTCTGGACACAACATTAGTTTTAAATTGTCAGCTTTACTCTTGAAAAGAAAAGTTTGGGGAAAAAAATGACTATAATTCAGCAATTATTTTTTTTACAAACTAGCAAAAACTATAGTATATATGAGGTCAGTCCTCACTTCTGATCAAAGTATTAAATCAGAGCTAAAAATAAGCATGTCATTGCCAGCATAATTCAAAGTAAAACAAGCAAAAACCCCCAGTAATGCAATGCAGTGTTGAGCATTCCAAGATTTTGATTGAAAGCTAAGGACCCATGTCCTGGGTCATAGAAGATCAATAACATTTCTAAAATTTACTTTACAAAGTGTCCGGACGCTTCAGAAAAACTTCTTTTGAACACTCATATACATTTTAATTTGATCCAAAAAAAAGTGAGTTGTTACTGGTAAGTCATACAGAACTGAAATGAATGAATTTCATTTTTTGTTGTTGTAAATGATTTCGCATAACTTACAGAGTTATGTCAGAAATCATACGCTAAAGAAGCTCAACCTACTAGCTTGATTAGTTAACACGGACTGGACTTAACATTATCATTACACTCTGTGATTGCTTACGCTGCTAGAGACCATTCTTTTGTCCTGGCGTGTGAACACTGATAAGGCTAGCTTACTTGACTCCCACCAGTCCAGAGCAGTCAAAAAACAGAGCATATTGCCTTGGGCGACATTTTTTTCTTCTGTGGTATGTTTGGGATAAACCATACAAAGCAGTTCCCTTGCATAGGAAGTTGCTATTTAGACTGTTGCCGTGTAGGAGGTAACACTGTGAATAAAGCAATAAGGTGTGTTCATGCTAGCTAAAATCATTTGAACAGTGTTTTCAAGTTCACAAAAGTAGGTAAACAAATGCAGCTTGGTCATAAATGCTGACTGCCATATCTGCCTTGGAAAAAAATCATCAGAAAGAGAGGATGATTCAACTAAAATGTTTTGGTCACTTTTTAAGTGCAATTGATGTGATATCCAACATACAACGCTAGATGAATTGCCACCCATGTTTGATGTCCAATGCTCAAATACATCACAAACCATGTTTTGAAAAAACCTGTTGACATTCCAATAAAAAAAAATTAAAAGACAGGTAAACTGTACTGCATGTACGATTTTCAGTTTCTTATTACACGCTGCATCAATCATTCAATAAGCATGCGTACATGTACTTACTAATTCGAACATTTCATAGATCAATCTCGTAAAATAAAAAGAAATGTAAGAATTGTGAGAAAGTTTAAACTGGTGTTCTTGGAAAATCGATAGCATTAAGTCAAAGTAAACAAACATTTGAAGTTTTACAGCTGTTTATCAGAAAATCAATTTATGCTATCTTGTCCCAAACATTCAATCATATATTATAATATCAATCATACGTAAGATAATCCCTAGTATAAATGAAATCAATAAGTCAAAACATAGACAACATTAATGCTTCCTCTTTTGTGATTGGTTGGTTGGTTGTTTAGTTTTAAAGACTGCATTCCTCTGCCAACATGCGAATCTTTCATTAGATAACCAAAGCCTCTCTTTCCACTCTCAAGACTTGTGATACTAGCAAACAGAAGGCAAAAATGATGATGCTACTTAAAAAAAGGTGAATTTTAAAAAATATTTTTTTAAAAGCAATGATAATGTGGCACAAATTCCAAGAGACAAGATACTGCCAATCGTTTCGAGAAGAAAATGTTTGACCGTTTGGTCCCAAGACAAGCTCACACTTACCAAGCTACTGAGCCACTTACCCATTATCTTGCTTTCAAGTGAAATCTGCTTGTCTTTAAGAGAAGCAGTAAGCTCTCGAGCCACTGCAACCATTCAAGCCTCTTCACAAATTTTGCTGACCCTTGTTAATCCTTCAGCAATGCAATGCATATTTACGACAAAACTATAAATAATGCAGACAAGAGTTCTATTACTCATCATCGTATATCAATCATCCACATTCAAAGATAGATCTATCCATGCTTCTTTTCTCAAGATTACTCTTTTGTACATTTGTGTGTACTGTGGTAAATTAAACTATGATTTACGAGATCTATAGCAAATAAAACTTTTATTTTCATCTTTCTGTGTAGCATATCATGAAGGACTTATTAACTTTAAATCTATCATCAACCTGTCACTAGCTGCAGTGAACAGTCTTTGCTCTTTGTGTATGTAGATGTGTGTGTGTGTGTGTGTGTGTGTGTTGTGTGTGTGTGTGTGTGTGTGTGTGTGTGTGTGTTGCACTTGTGTATGTGTACAACAGTCTGTCGGTGAACTCTCCTGTGCATGAATATGGGTGACTTAAATGCTTGATGCGATTTGTTAGTGTGAAATGCCTCTGACTCTTGAGTGTAGACTGACATCTATTGCAAGTGTCACTGTCACAGTGTCTGTGCTAAGTACACTGGCTGCTGATTATGCTGCTTTTGTATGCATTTAGACAATGGACTCGGTTTACAAGCAAGTTAGTTCTGTTCAATCAAAACATCTCACTTCTGCTAACAATGATTTGATTAGCATTAGGCCTAATAGACATCTAACGACTGCAAATAATGTGGTTGGATTTCTGCTAAAAAAAAAAAAAAAAAAAGAACACGTCAGTATCAGAATATATATTTTTTGTCGGCTGAAATGGGAAGGGGGTGTTGGGTGGAGCCCTGGAGAGGGCAGGGCCTTGCAGAGGCCGAGTTATTCCATTTCATTCGCCTGTACTTTTCGTCACAAATTCGTAGCAACACGTAAATTCGCAATGTAATTCAGTTGCAACATACAGACTCACGCCGAGTTGAACTTCGAAAGATTACCGAGTAATATAACAATTATGGGTTAACTTTACACCAGTGTTACAACACAGAAAATTCATTGGCCCAAACTCACTCTTACCTTGCAGTTGAGCTACTTTCGTCTCTTCCTCCCTCCTGTATCGTTCAGCGCTCAGTTCTGCATCGCGCAGACGACCAAGTGTTGTGTTGTACAAATACAATAAATATACCGTCCCAACAACAAATAGAGCTAAAATCAGAGATTTAGCTGGAAACCCGCCCCTCTGCATCGTGTTTCAGCTGAAGCGTGTATCTGTATAATATTCAACAACAAATCGTTGTTTTCACTGCCTTGCCAACTCAGCGGTAGCACCCCACTAACAACAATATGGCGACGTGTCAGGTACGTCTTGGTAAGCCAACCAATCGAATCTCGTTCCAGTCTGTCTTAGCGCTTGTGACAACCACAATATGAATTCAGGTGAGACAACTATAGGGTCAATATTGCTGGTACTTTCCCTTTTCCATGGTGGGTTCACGCATGCATTGGAGATAGAAAGAACACAGGTCAGGTCGGGCGACCAGGCCTTGCGGCCTCATAATGCATCCATTTTTTGGGTTAATATAACAATTGCTGTGGTGATATAAGCATCCCTTTTGGCGCATTAATCATCATCATCATTCTCTTGCCCATGATGGGCGTAGAGGAGAGATGAGAGACACTCTCGAAGCCAGGCACCGCCATCCGGCCCTGTCCTCTGCCTGTCGCATCAGCGTAGGGACATCCATCCTGGTCCATTCTTTGATGTTGTCCATCCAGCATTTGGCTTGTCGTCCCCTTCGTCTGCCACCTTCCAGCGTGCCCTGGATGACTGTTTTGGGCAGTGAATTGTGGCGTATGACATGCCCGAACCACGACAGCTTCCTCTTCTTGACTGTTGCCAAGAGGGGTTCTTGGGGGCCTGCAAGTGATGTTATTTGGCTCCTCACAAGGTCGTTTGTCTTCCGGTCTTGCCAAGAGATCCCGAGCAAGCGCCTGAAGCATTTAGTTTCAAACGTCTGGATTCTCTTGGTGGTCTCTGCTGTCATGGTCCAGCTTTCGCAGCCATACAGCAGGATGGACAGCACCAGGGACTTGTACAGCTTCATCTTTGTAGGAAAGCTGATCTTCCTGCTCTTCCAGATCTTGTTTAGCTTTGCCATTGCTGCTGTTGCGATCGCTAGTCTGGTCTTGATTTCTGTTGTAGAGCGACCGTCTTTGGTGAGAGTGGCGCCAAGGTATTTGAAAGCGCCCACTTCTTCAAGCTGTTGTCCGTTCATGTAGATTTCAGCATGGGTGTTGGTTGTGCTGTTGACCAGGACTTTGCTTTTTTCTGTGCTCACTTCCATTCCATATGCACCTGCCCTTTCTTCCAGTCTCTTTGTCAGGTCTTGTAGTTCTTCGTTGCTGCCTCCCATCAGGTCGATGTCATCTGCGAACCTCAGATTATTGATGGTTCTTCCTCCGATGGAGACAGTGGAGTGGAAGTCATGGAGGGTTTCACGCATGATGTTTTCCAGGAAAAGATTGAACAGTACGGGAGATAGCAGGCAGCCTTGACGGACTCCAACTGTGGTCTTGAAGTAGTCCCCAATCTGGTTGTTGAGGAGGACTGCGCTGCTGGGGGTGTTATACAGCGCCTGGATGGTTTGGACGAGACCCTCCTCTATGCCAAACTTTCTGAGCACCTGCCACAGACCCTTGTGCCACACCCTGTCAAACGCTTTCCTAAAGTCAATGAAGTTGTGGAACAGTCTCTCTGATGTTGCAGATGTTTCTCCATCAGTATCTGGCAGGTGAAGATCTGTTCTACTGTGCTTCTGCCTGCCCTGAATCCAGCTTGTTCTTCCGCCAGGTGTTCTTCCGCCTCTTTCTTCAGTCGATTCAAGATGACTCTGAGCATGATTTTACTGGTGTGGCTAATGAGACTTATTGTTCTGTAGTTCTGGCATTGGCGTAGATTTCCCTTTTTGGCAGGGGGATGATGAGTGATTGAGTCCATCTGTGGGCCACTGTTTTGTCTCCCAGATCTTCTGACAAATCGATGTTACTAGAGTGACCAATTCCTTCCCTCCATGTTTGAGCAGCTCTGCTGGAATATTGTCTGCTCCAGGTGATTTCCCTGCCGGAAGGCTGCCGATGGCTTCTTCCACTTCTTCTCTCATCACTGGTAGTGGTAAGGATTAATCATTAATCATGGAGATACTTTAACTGAGCTAATTTAAACAGTAAACAAGTGGGTATGTTTTGCTCCCATAAGGAAACCTAACACAGAGTAACTTCCCCCCCCCCCCCCCCCCACCTTCTATGAAGGTTCTTTTCTTTAAAGAAAAAAGCAGGTTACATCATTATGATTCACATTCACTCAAAAGAACAACTGTCATATTTCTGTACATACAAACACATGCACAAAAAACAAACAATACAACCAAAACTACATCACATGCATGAAACAAAAGTGTTGTTAGGAGAAGTAAGACCAAAAGGTAGAGGAAGAGAAAAGAAGCGAGAGAGAGGAAAGAGAGGAAAAGTGAACAACAGAGGGGGAAAGAAAAGGGATGCTGCCCAAACAGAGTAACCAAAACATAACAGTCAAACAGAGGAAAGAGAGGAAAAGTGAACAACAGAGGGGGGAAAAGAAAAGGGATGCTGCCCAAACAGAGTAACCAAAACATAACAGTCAAACAGAGGATAGAGAGGAAAAGTGAACAACAGAGGGGAAAAGAAAAGGGATGCTGCCCAAACAGAGTAACCAAAACATAACAGTCAAACAGAGGAAAGAGAGGAAAAGTGAACAACAGAGGGGGGAAAAGAAAAGGGATGCTGCCCAAACAGAGTAACCAAAACATAACAGTCAAACAGAGGATAGAGAGGAAAAGTGAACAACAGAGGGGAAAAGAAAAGGGATGCTGCCCAAACAGAGTAACCAAAACATAACAGTCAAACAGGAAGTTAAGCAATAAGTCAGCATCCACAGTGAGTGAGTAAACAAGTGGATAGCCTTAAGTTCTTTTAGATGGTATAGTGTTAACTATGTTATTAATCACAGACTATAATAGTATAATCTCATTTAGCCAAGTCCTGATGAAGCCTCATTTAACCAAGTCCTGATAAGGAAGCCAATCCATCAAAAAAGTGTCTAGTTTATTAGTCACAACACTCAGATACCTTTCTGTTCTGAATTTATCTTTGAGTATATTAATAAAGATATTGACAATTGGTGCTACTTCTTCCATTTACATTTGTAGATGTATTGCTTTGCCAAAAGTGTTATCAAGTTGAGAACTCTGTCAGTTATAGTGTTTTCCTCAACCCCAAATATTACAAGAACCTCTGTAAATTGAAAATTCACACAATGAACGCAGTTTTGAGATAAGCATCTTTGCAAATCTTGCCAAAAAGTGGTGGTCATTGGGCAGTACCATAACAAGTGACAAATTGTTCAGTTTCTGTTTCACATAAGGAACAGAGTGGTGAGTTTACTACATTTTTTAGGTGTAGGTATCTGTTAGTTGGTAGAATTCTATGCAAAATACGTAGCTGTAACCATCTCAGTTGAACATCCGGGCTAGTTGAAATAGCAGTACAAAAAATTGTATTCCACTTAAGGTTGTCATAATGCATATTCCACTTCTCTCACTCCAGCAACAGTGTTATTATTTACATTAAACCAAGACTGAACATAATGGTTGCCTTTGTGGATAAGTTGCCAGGCTTCATTTTTCTGCAGTTTATAACTTGCAGTAGGTGTTAAATTCATCTTATTTTGAAAACTTTTTATTGCCTGAATAACCCCTCTGAATGTAACAAAGTCTGTTACTATTCCATCATATTTTCTCAAAAATGCCTCATGACTTAAAAAATTGCCCGTATCATCTAGTAAATCACTGACCACATAGATACCTCTATTGAACCATGTTTTCAAAAAAATGACATGTCTACCTTTAAGAATATTCACATTATGAAATATGAATTCTGCATTGAAAGCATCAATGCTATTAGGTAGAAGATTTTACACATAATCGTCTATAATGTTTCAAAACATCTGACCAAAATGGGTTATTTAGCCCACGCAAAAGTACATTCACATATTCGTAGCCCAAATTCTCCAGATTTACAAACTTTGGGTGCAAATCCAGCACAAATTCTCTTGCATGTAAGAATCATTATCAAAAACTCTCCTTAACCAACTAATTTTCATGGTACTCAAAAAGGAAAAAACATTCAACATTTTCAAACCACCCTCCTTGTAATTCTTGCAAACGTTTTTCTTACTGATTTTACTTGGCTTTTCATCCCACAAAAAAGCAAAAAATAATGCGTCAAGTTGGTGTAAAAAATCATCTCCTGGATCAGCTAGGTTGAGGAATAAATACACCAGTTTTGACATTGCTAGAGTTTTTATAACTGTTATTTTCCCAAATGGAGTTAAATGTCTTTTTGACCATTTTTTTAACAAACTTTTTACTTTCTGTATTTTATTATCATAATTAAGTGCTACAATTTGTTCTACATCAACAGAAAAATGAATTCCTAGAACTTTAAAGATGCCAGGATTCCAGCAAAAATTTTGATCTCTGAGGTATCTTCTTTCTGAATGTTTCTGGCTGCCAATCCAGATTAATTGAGTCTTTTCTTTGTTGATTTTTAGCCCAGAGATATTAGCAAATATATCTAGTGTCTTTATGGCTTCTTTTAAAGAGTCTTCACTTCCATCAAGAAATAGGAAGTATCATCAGCAAACTGTGAGAGAAGTGCATATATTTCATTGATTTTAATACCTTTTATTCTGTTATTTTTCCTGATCATTATAGACAAAATTTCAGCACAGATTAGGTATAAATATGGTGAAAGTGGGTCTCCTTGACGAGCACCTCTACAAATTTGAAACCAGTCTGAATAGTGGCCATTTACTGACACACAGAGTAACTTTATTCAAGACTGGCACAGCCTTTTAAACTTGAATAAAGTCAGACAAATACATAGACGAACAATCTAATAGTGGGGAAAAACAAGCGCAGGCCAACAACTGAACTGTCTGCAAAGATTTGGACTTGAGGGGAGGGGAGAGGGGAGTTTGAAGATGGAGAAACTGGGAAAATGAAATTTAAAAAAATTAAAAAAAAATTAAAAAAAGAAAAAAAAAATGTTACAGATATGAAAACTCTTCTCTAGCTGCATAAGGGAACCATCGCAACCCCTTATTTGTATTGCCTGCTCCGGAGCAGGCAATACAAATATATCTTCCTTCAAAAGGGATTGCGATGGTTCCCTTATGCAGCTAGAGAAGAGTTTTCATATCTGTAACATTTTTTTTTTTTTTTAATTAAATTTTTTAATTTAATTTTTTTTTTTTTTTTTTTTTTTTTTCATTTTCCCAGTTTCTCCATCTTCAAACTCCCCTCTCCCCTCCCCTCAAGTCCAAATCTTTGCCAGACAGTTCAGTTGTTGGCCTGCGCTTGTTTTTCCCCCACTATTAGATTGTTCGTCTATGTATTTGTCTGACTTTATTCAAGTTTAAAAGGCTGTGCCAGTCTTGAATAAAAGTTACTCTGTGTTAGGTTTCCTTATGGGAGCAAAACATACCCCACTTGTTTACTGTTTATCGTTTACTGTTCCCTACCTCATTTCATTAACGATTGAGCTAATTTAGTATCACTGTCTAGGAGGTTTTTTAATTTGTTAGTATCTGAGGCTAATTTAGTTTGTGCAAGAAGATTGTTCCAATGTTTGGTGACTGTTACAGAAAAAGGTTTTCCTAATATTATTTCTGCTAAACATGGTTAGAATTTTAAGATCACTGTTACGGGTTCTTATTTCGTTAGACAAGTGAAACAAACCTTTGTTAGTATTGTCAGTATTTTGAAAAATCTTGTAAACATTTATCAAATCTCCCCTTAATCTTCTATATTTTAAGGATGGCAGGTCTTATTTTCATAGCCTGTCCTCGTAATCTAAATTTTTTTTATTTTTTAAAAATAGATTTTAACATTTTAGTTGCTCTCCTCCGTACTATTTTGATTGCACTAGGATTCCAAATTATGTTTCCATACTCTAGATGTGGCCGTACCAAACAAGTGTATAGATTTATGAACACCTCTTTATTTAAATTGTTGAAAATCCTTCTAATCAAGCCCAGCATCCTATTGGCTTTATTTATTGCTGTTGTAATATGCTTGTCAAATTTGAGTTTTGAATCAAATATCACTCCTAAATCATTTTCCTCTGTACAAGTATCTAAAACATGCTTAGATGAGCCATGAGTTATTTCATATCCTTTGTTTGGATTATCATACCCTGCATGCATAACCTTGCATTTCCCTGCATTAAAGTATAGATTCCACTTCTCTGACCATTGTAAGAGTTTGTTTATATCATTTTGCAGTATATCTGAATTCTGGGAACGATTATACACTTTAGTATCATCTGCAAATATCTTGCATGTACTCTGTATGTCATCCGGGAGATCATTTATAAAAATGGTAAAAAGCACTGGGTCCATGATACTTCCCTGGGGCATCAATGTTTGAGGACTACTTTGTTTCGACCAGCACCCTTTGAGATCTTCCCTTCAAAAAGTTTTTCACCCACTGTAGTAAATTTCATGTTATCCTATAAGCTTACATTTTAAGAAGTAGCCTTTCATGTGGCACAGTGTCAAATGCCTTTCTAAAATCTAAGTAACAGGGGTGGGAATTCTCCTCGGATCCGCGGAATTCCGCGGTAGAAGCAAAAGATTTCCTCGGATTTGAAATGTTATTTCCTCGGAAAATGAAATTCGCGGAGATAGGGCCTACCTCTTGTTCGGTTACGGTCGATTTCGGTAATCAGATGGCCTGTCTAGTAGGATACAGTAGGCCTATATCCGGCGCTAAGAACTGTGGGATAC
>CM031611.1:16875573-16905573 GCA_018398815.1 Conus ventricosus | reverse complement strand
AAGGTGGGAGGCACATCTAAACTATATATGTACTGTTTCACGACACAGTCCAGTCTGTTTTTAAAACTGTTCAAGGAAGGTGCTTCAGCAAAATTGGAAGGAAGGCGGTTCCAAATCTCCACCACATGTTGAGAAAAGATGTTTTGTCGAAGACTTGTGCTGCATCTGTGTGTTTTTTTAGCTTAAAGCTATGTCACCTGGTGATTGTCGTAACCTCTTTCTCAAACAAGTTTTCCAACATGTACAGTCCATGTGTATACTTATACACTCCTATAAGATCTCCTCTTATCCTTCTGTAAGACATGCTGGGTAGTTTCATCTTTTCTAGCCTTTCCTCACAACTCAAACCTTTCAGTCCTGGAATAACTTTTGTTGTTCGCCTTTGCACTCCCTCAACAAGTTTTTTGTCTTTTTCTAGATGTGGAGCCCACACAACGTTTCCAAACTCTAAATGTGGACGAACCAATGCAACAAACAAAAGCTTCGTGGATTCAGCATCCAAGTGATCATAAGATCTTCTGATAAGACCAAGGAGTCTATTAGCTTTGTTCACCTGAATCTCAATGTGTTTAGAAAATTTCAGTTCCTTGTCCACATTCACACCCAGATCTTTCTCTAACTCAGTAGCTTGCAAACAAACTTTCTCCTCACTGCCATGTTTTCTCATTCATAATTGAACTGTGGGTTTTTCTTGCCTAAATGCAAGACCTTGCATTTGTCAGCATTAAAACGTAACTGCCATGTATCTGCCAAGTTGACAAGACTGTCCAAATCATTCTGAAGCTGTTTTCTATGCTCTTCTTTGTCAACTTGTCTGTACACTTTTGTATCATCTGCATACATTAAACAGAGACTAGACACAACGCTTGGAAGGTCGTTAATAAACACAACAAACAACACAGGCCCCAGCACGCTGCCTTGTGGCACGCCGCTCTTCACTGCTGTCCAGCCTGATGCAGCTCCATTCACACTAACTTGCTGGCGCCTCCCAACCAAAAAGCTCCTGATCCACTGAAGTGTCTGTCCTAAAATGCCTTGAGCCTCCACTTTTTTAAGAGCCGCTCATGAGGAATGGAATCGAATGCCATAGCAAAATCTAGGTGTATCGCATCTACTGAAGACCCAGGGTCTAACATGTTGGTTCAATCCTCCAACGTGGTCAACAAGTTCGTGGTACACGATCTGCCTGACATGAAACCATGCTGACACTCTGACAAGAGTTTATTGCTGGTTAAGTGATGAATAACACTATCACGAACAATGCCCTCCATAACTTTGCACACTATACTTGTAAGACTCACTTGGTGATAATTGTCTGTAGATGTTCAGCGCAGAGAACTAAACTTTTAGCATCCCTTAATGATAATCCATACCCTGAGCGTCTCTCTCTGCTCTCAAACTTCCAAGCCTGGAACAGAGAAAAAATAAAGGTGACATGATAGACTTGTACAAGTTTACACATGGCATTTACCGGAGTGATAAACCACTGTTTGAATTTTTCACCAACAGGGACAGCAGAGGACACTCCTTGAAATTATTCAAAGTTCATTACAGACTGAATGAACATTGGGGGAAATTACTTCTCTCTTCGAATGATTGATGTTTGGAATGGTCTTCCCGACTCTGTAGTAACAGCCCCTCCAGTCAACATCTTCAAATCACAGTTAGACACTCATTGGCAGGAACTGCCGACAAAATACAATCCAGAATGTTTATCGACATAGATAGTCTCAGTCTGTGACTCTCTTCCCTCCACCCATGCAGTTTTTGACCTAGATATTATATACTAAAATGGTGAACAGGCCTCTTAAGGCCTCAAACACCTATAAGTTCATGGGAATGGGAAAACCATCTGAAGATCACCACCAATCAGATCTAGAGATGTGGAAAATAGGGATTATTAGTGTGCTTTTAAAAGTCCTATCCTTAGTTCATGATTGATTGTAACATGACAAGTCGTCGGTTATAAACTCCCCAGGTTTTTGTTACGCTCATTCGTCATACTTGTACCTTACGCCTTTAATGTAATCCCACTGGTCGACAGTATTTTTCAAGGTGTTAGTATTTTGTGTGTTTTAGTGTTAATAGGTAATTCTTTCCATGAACATGCAATTCTGTCAACACACACACACATACTCTCTCTCTCTCTCTCACACACACACACACTCACACACCAAGGCTTTCACACTCACATCCGTGAACTCTCTAATTAACACACCTGCATCACCCCACTGATGAACACATACCAGAGCACATACGTCTGCAGTATACGCTGGGGTCCATGAGAGATTCAAAGTCTTATCTCAGTTGACATGTTTGATCATTTGTGTCTATTGTTGGAAAGGCCTAACACGAGTCATGTTTGATCATTTGTGTCTATTGTTGGAAAGGCCTAATATGAGTTTGCCCCAATCTCTAGGAGTCTTTGCAGTGTTGGCTTTGAGATTTTTTTTTTTTTCTTTCTGCGTACGCAGGCTGATACTCCTGCGGACACTCCCTGTATAGCCAGGCAGTGGAGTTTTGTGTGTATGACCCTTTTTTATCCCGCCATTAAGGCAGCCATACTCCATCTTCGGGGAAGGTGCATGCTATGTGTCACATGTCATCCATACCAACGGCCAAACTGGCCTTCTCTTCCGAAAGTTGGTGATGGGATTTTACGTGTGTGCAAGATGTTATGCGTGCGTTCACACATGGAACCTCGGTTTATAGTCTCATTCGAAGGACTATATGGGGAATGGAGTCAGAACTAATGTTAACTCCGAGGGAAAAATCCCCCTATACCGAAATTCGAACCCGCAACCCCAGGATCACGAGTCCGGCGCTCTACCAACTGAGCTATCCGGCCCCCCGGCTTTGAGATTATTCCAATGTTTGTTTGGTTGGTGATGTTTCTTGCTCTTCCCCCAAGTCTGGATGTGTGGCCACTTCCTATTTTGATGTTCAGATCTGAAAGATGGTCTTTGGCATAGTGCAAATGAAACAAACTGCGGCGTTACTGAAACACGACAAAAAAGCAGAAGAGCACACAAAACAAAGTGTGAAGTAACGACGATTTAATGCACGACACAAAACAGGACAAGAAATTTTCGGCAAAATGCCTTCCTCAGCGACAAAAAAATACAGACATAAACATGCACAATACTCCCCTTGTGAAGCCAAAGTGGTGAATCTGGCATAGTGGCTTTGCTCTTGTTTGCTCGAGTGATTCTTCAGATTTCTTATCACATCAGCTTGGCTAAACTGTAATCCAATTCTTATTGCTGCTTTGCCAGCCAGTTTGTCTGCTCTCTCGTTTCCTTTAACTCCTGCATGTCCCAGGGCAGTACATCCATATGTGTCTCTCTAATGGAAGGCTGCACATTAGTTCATGCGAAGCAGGGCTTCCCATTCTACTCTTCACTTTTTGAAGTGGGTAGATGGAGTCAGTCAGTATCATGGCTTGTTGGGTTTTAAACTGGCATGTGGATGAAAGGCAGTGGAGTGCTTGTGTCACTGCTTCTACCTCCATTGTTAGACTTGAAATTGTTAAACTGTGCGCCATTGTCTTCCTGGGTAGTTCAGCCACTTTGCTTCACTTTGTATCCCCAGCTGACTTACCTTCGGTGACAGAACCGTCAGTGTACACATCATGTTTTGTGCCAAGGTCTTCTATATGGCTTCTATAGTTGTGCCAAGGTCTTCTATACAGGTTCAACAGCCCAAAAAAGACTGTGGCCAGCTGGGTCATCATAATATAACTGTAAATTAGCATGACCAGCTACCATTCGCTGATGGTTAACGACTCTGGCTGGGAGTCATGGCTTTGAGACACATGCCAGGCATCATTCATGGGATTCTTCCCCCTCGGGCCAGCGTCTATAGGATGTCCTGATCAGCACTTAAAGTGTCTGTATTGTATCAAGGGACCCTGGTTAGTTCCAGGATTTGCAATGAAAGGAAGCCAGGACTGAAGCCTTGTCATTTTTATTCATACGAGATTGAACCTACACAGAATCATCTTCTTCCTCACCCGCAGTGATCATTAACAAAGAAGAAAATTGGAATAGCTGGATGCTGTTGCCTGGATGCTGTTGCCTTTATCAGCTATGGGTGGAAAACTAAAAAGTGTTTCAGGGATAGGGGAAGAGAAGCAGGCAGATCCTTACAGTTTGACAAGTTGAAAGCTACAAGAGAAACTAAACGTGCCTGTAGAGGTCTATTGAAGACCACTCGTTTCATCCTGGGTCGCCTCTCTGGTGTGATGGTATTAGAAAAGGAGAAACCAAAGTCAAAAGCAAAACAGCGTGAAGAGCAGGGAGGAGCGGGACAGGACTCAAGGAAATGTCACATTGGTCACAGTCCACTGACCATGAAGGTCGCAGCAGGACTGTCCAGAGCTGGGCACCAAATTATCTTTGGACGATGACCCTGCCTGTGGCCTACACAAGCATACCAAACAGGCAAAGACGACGAAAGAACTTTGGCAAAGTGTGAATGAAACATTTAAGTTCTCCATAGATTTCTCTGGGAAGCACCAAGACCAGATCTGTGGAATGTCAGTGCCCCTCAGCTGGCCAGTGCTGGAGTATGAATGCTCTGCCTGAAACCCCACATGCAGTTCATGTTAAAGCTATACAAAGCCTGTTATGGCTTCTGTAGTAGGCTGGGCTACGAACAGGGAGAAGTAGAAGGAGAAAGTAGACCTCCACTAAAAGTGAATGGATTCTGGATCAACTCTTTATTCGGATCCAAGTAAGTTTGATGGGTGAGCCCTGGAGCTGGTTTAATCCTTCCACCAAGATTAGTCCAAATCAGTTTGGTAGTTTTTGTGTTATTTTGTTGAACTGACTTTTGCCACCACCTTTTGATTTGAATCTGCACCAAAATTTCATGGGTTCGTCTTTGGGTCATATTCCATTCTTTCCCCACCAAGTTTCGTAAAAAAATCAGTATAGGCCAAATAATCTTTGCATAATCTTGGCGACATGTACAAACAAAATGATTAGCAGATGTGGGCTTTGGGTTTCATTAGTTGAGTGATGCATTTGTCTGTCCATTCTGATGATTTTAGACTGTAAACAGATTTGCATGTTATTGCCGAATCATCAGATCGATCGTTACACACACACACACACATCAATTTATATGTATAGACAGATAGATCAAGATAATTACACAAAGAAACAGAGAGAGAGAGAGAGGAGGCGGGATAGGATTTGAAGGCGGGGAAGCTGACTGGAGCAAACGAAAGATGACGGGCCAAGGTTTTAGAGCCAAAATGTGGTAAAGTAAAGATTTTTTTTCTTTGCAGAATTAATTGACATTCGAAAATTGCAACACATTTTCATCTATCTTTTTCGGGTATACACTGACTCATGTTGCATAGTAGAGTAAATGATATGTTTAACTGGTTTGGATTGGGAGATCATTTAATTAGGCTAAGGAACAAATTCCGTCCGTATTGAGATCGAACACCTGCAACCTAAATGGTACATTGTGATTAGAATGACTTTGGATTGACTCATTTTCACTCTTAAACTGATGATCATATCACAGGTCTTTTGACTTTTTGTTTCATGGACAAAGCCAGTATGACTGATGAGCACATGTCACAGATACTTTTGTTAAGGACCATCATGTTCAGTTGTCATGTTTTTACTTATTTGAGAAAGAGACGATCCAGCTGATAGACATATTCATGATTTGGGCAGCACTGACAAATAATAGACATGGATGGAGAGAGAGAGAGAGAGAGAGCGAGAGATCAAGCACTTTGACAGTACCACAACAATAACGAAGATTTGTCCAAGGCTTTTTCCCTGTCATCCCAGTGTGCTGTAAATCCATATTTTAATAAAAATACAAAGAACACAAAGCAGATTACACATACCCTTCAAAGTTTGCCAAGGATTAAACCAAAAACAAAAATTCAAGAAAAAGGGTGGTGGAGGGGTGGGAGCTGGTGGTGGTGGTGTATGTGTGTTCAGGTGCATATGTGAACAGGAATGCTTATGTCGGTCAGCATGTTTCAGTTTAAGACTGAATTCTACTGTGACAGAAATGTGCACAATGACCCTTTGGTCTGGCTTTAATAGAGTTATATTACCTAATCATATTTACATTTTTTAAAAATTGAAATAAATAAATAAATAGATAAAATATCCCAGGCAAATTCTGCAGGGTATTAGAAAGAAGATAAGAGAAAAGAAACAAGAAATCCATCTTCAATCTGTCCTCTGAAATACTACTTACTGCTCACAGATATCAGGACCACACACACACCATTCCCATTGTCTCTTTCACCCACTTCTAACTTTTAATTGATATGGCTTGACAGTTCTGTCATTCACGAATTTTGTTCCCGTTTGCTCAGATTCTTCCCCACAGAATGTGTGTGTGTGTGTGTGTGTGTGCGCGTGCGCGCGAGACAGAGAGAGAGAGAAAAAGAAAGAGAACGAGAGTAATACTGAAGTTTGTGGGCAACATGGTTCAGCTTCTTTACACCATTCCCTCTTTCAAAAAAGATTGCAGTTGTAACAAATGTTAACATACATATGCACCCACTCAGAGAGAGAGAGAGAGAGAGAGGCACATAGTTTCTCACACATACCAGAAACAAATACCATTGAGACACAGGTCCTCACCGATTTAAGCCCGATCCCAATGTGGGCAGCTAAATGCGCATTTATTCTTATTATATCAACCATTGTATTTATAGGACGTATGGCATACATACATACATGCTGTTTCAATTAACAGGTAAACATGGTCAGTGTCTACATTACCCTCTGTGGTACAAAGTGGTACACTAGTGCCAACAACTGGTTCTCTACACATCAGGAAGAGAGTTGGAAAAAAAAAAATCCACATATACACACACTGAAAAACACCACTCTTCAGAGCAGCAAGCATGCAAATACAGTGGGGGGAAAAAACAAACAAAAAAAATATAAAGGGAATAAACTCAGGAAGCTTGGAGCTTGGGTACTGTCCTGTACTTCCGGTGAAGGGCAAGAACGAAAGAAATGATTCATTTTTGCAGCTAATGTGTACATAAAACCAAGCAAGCCTTTTGATAGCGGTTACAGTACTAACCACTCCCAACTGAAAGAATGTTGATGCAGCCTGTGTTACCATGACAGATGATGTACCTGACCTTGATGACTGTACACCATGACTTCAGTCTGAGGTCATCACTAGCAGTGGTTCTCTAATGCCTTAAAAATCATATCTATCCTCTTTTCAATACCTGGCCGAAAAACCGGTAATAACAACAAATCTTGAACAATTTAGCCCCAGAGATGTCCGAGGGGTTGGGAGGGGGGTTGGGGAGAGGGGATTGGGCCCTTGGCAAGGACAGGAGCCAGTCTTTGAGGGGGTAAAGGGGCAAACGTCTCTGAAGCTGTAGGTGTCTGTAGTTGTCAATAATTCAGCTTTAAAAGGACGTTTTCAGGATCTCACAGCACAATTTCAAACAAGAAATTCACAACAGAAACAGCTGAAATTCACAGGCTCGAACACTGTCAACAGCTTTCAAATCAGACTGTGCCTGGCTACGATCTGTTCAGGAAGGTGCCTTCTCTTCATAGCAATTCTGAAAAGGAAAGGAGTATATCAACATTTCAAAACATCGTCTTTCTGTGTTTGACCTATTCCGCTTTTGTAAAGCAAGATTTCATCAGAATTTTGTGATTATTTTTGTAGTTGTTGACACAAAATGGGTGAAAAGGGGTTTAAATTTTTTGCCCATTAACTTTTTAATCGGTGTATACATCTTTGTCTGTTCCAACATTACAGTCTTTGTCAAAATCTGATTTTCTTCCAACCACGTGTTACCCAGAACTCAAGCTGCATGTCCTTTTTTCTTTGTTGTCGTTGTTTTTTTGTAATCAGTGTATACATCCATGTCTTTTCCAACATTAGTCGTTAAAATCTGACTCTTCTTCTGCTCTTTCCTGTCTCATCTTTTTTCTCCCCTGTCTTCTAAAATTTGATCTATTCATCATGGGAGTTATCTTCCTTACATGACACTGCAGCACTCACTGAGGCGACTATTGTGAAAATCAATCGGTCCCATCCAAAACTCATTGTGTTCAGTTTCCTTCTTTTTCTCACGAATGGAGCCAGAGGGGACGTCAACATCCCAAATAAGTCTCTCTCTTAATTGGACTACAGTGGGGAACCCTACTGACACACCATGCTTCAACCCAATAACACCGGGTCAGCACATGATGGAAAAGTACTGCACACATTTCAAGGTTCCTCTCAGCAGGAAATCTATCAGTGTTGGAAGCAGATCCCTGTTGCTCCTGGTATGAATGTAAGAGCATTAAAAAGCATTTTATAGACATTATGTACATGCAGATTTTGTGTTTTCGCATTATACACCAGAAAGAGAGCGAGAGCGAGCAAGCACAGAATTAAATCAATCAAAATATATCATCTGACAACCAAGTCAATGGAACTGATGTGTTTTTGCATTATATGTCAGAGGGAAAATAGATAGAAGAATTAAATCAATCAAAATATATCATCTGATAACCAAGTCAATGGGATCCATTTTTTGCCCCAGTTCAATACAACTAAAGTTCATACAAATCAAATAATCATAGTCAATCTTCTGTCATAATTGAAAAATGTTTCAAAACAAACACTAAACAAGTGATTACATTTCAAAATACAAAATTTCTCATGGTGGGTTCATATCTTTTTAAAAACTGGCCGGCTGGTTTTGCGTCATTCATTGATAATTCATTTGGGCGAATGGATGAGTTTCAGAACTGTGTAAAACTGATCAAGCTCCCGAGTCGGTTGGCTGACTCCCAAAGTTGAGAAATTGTCAACACCGATATGACTGAAGGCACAAGTATCTTTGACCCCGTGTCAGAGCAGCCTTCAATGACCTGGAGCCATTTAACTGAACTGGTTTTGATTCATGTTCCTGAACTGCCAGGAAAAGATAAAACAAAGGACATAAAAAAGAGGAAAACTATATCCTGAATGGGGGAAGGGAAGGGCAGCAGGGGTCACACCACAAATGAACATTTCTAAAAAAAACAAATCACCCCACAACTGATGTGTTCATGGTTCCTTTCATACAGCTGAAAAAAAAAGTTTCAAAAATATGTCTTTTCCAAAGCTTTCAATGATGTTTCTCTTCAAATTACATATCATCTTCCCCCTCTTCTTCCCTTACCTCGCAGGAATCGCTTCAAGCCAAAAAGTGGGAAAATGCATTGCTGGACAGCCTGAGATGATAAAAGATGCTAAGAACCAGACCTAGTCTGCTTCAGCTGAACATGGATCTCTTCGAGACTAATAGCTTCCAGCCAGTATACACCCTAGTGTGCTGTTGGTTCTGTCTGTCCTTCTGTAATCATTCACTGTTCCAAAGAAAGGGAACAGAAGAGGGTAGTGAGAAGACAGGGGTGAAGGGGGAGGGGGGGGGGGTCAGAGTGAGTGAGTGTATGCGTGCATACACAACTTCACCACATTGTATATAATTACACTTCTAGCACATTTCTTTCAGCAAATGTTCAGATTCCAACTTCTCAGAACTATCTTCAGAAACAATATGGAACTTTCTAAAAGATCAATCTGAATATTTCATTAACACTGGGACCACCATAAGCACAGGCATACAACACTTACCGACACTGCATACATCCTTTTACCTGCATCAAAGTCAAATTCAAATACTATGTGCCTGCAAGTTCTCTTGGACAGGTGACACCATGCACGGGTATATAAGGATGGCCTTTCTTGTTTCGGCAAATGGTTCGGCTGATGGGTCTGCTCAATGCTGGTTCAGTGTAACTTACTGTAAACTTGCACATGATTGGCTCTGGCATTGCTCATCAACTGATCTGAGCAGCATGACTCACTATCACAACATGCACTTAGTATATTACAAGCTCAGCATAATTATCGAAGGTTTGCAACACGATAGTGTGACTCTAGCTAGCCAAAAATAAACCTGTTGGAACTGGATGACTGTGTAACATAAGAAACTGCAACTGGTAATAACAAAATACAGTGAAATCGTGAAAACTGGCATAGATCTCTGCAAATGCAATCTACACGACAGGAGGCCATATATTTCTCTTAACCAGACAACCATGCCAAACTCATAAAATCTGTTGCACTCAATATCATTGATGTGTGTGCATGTCAACGCTGTGGAAGGCTTTGCATATTCTCTTACACCATTACGTCAACATCCATGTGAAAAAAGGCAAAAGGTTTCCATTTTTTGTTTTGTTTTGTTGTATTATATTATTAAAAACAGCAGTAGCAGCTGACAATAACTTCACAGTGATCCAATATAGTGTTGCTCTGAAAAGTGAAATAAGTTTAAAAGACAAATCAAAACACGGAATCCATTCAATTAAAGTGAGAAAAACTAACCCCCCCCCCCCCCCTTCTCCCTTAACTCCATCTCTGAAAGAAAACAAAAAACAACAACAACAAAAACACCACCTACTGTTATTCACATGCCTTTAAATATGTGATCTATCTCACTGATTGAGTAAATTTTAGATAAGAGTCAGAATCATCCATCCCTGAATCCCTCACAAAGGAAACACAGGGGGAGGACTGGTTGGTTGGCTTTTTCTTTTCCCTTTTTGCGTCTGCCTCTCTCTCCTCCCTTTTCTAAAAATTGTTTAAAAATTTAAAAAAAAAAAAAAATCAGTTCATGAAGGAAAATTGATTTTTTGTCCCACAAAGGCAGTTCAAGTAATAGTACAACTAGTATAATAGTAAATATGGACAGCAACATTTCTTTCCAATGTACATTTTTTTCTCCTTCTTTTCATCAAAATGTGATACGGACATGAAAATAGTAATCAATTCATAAATAATCACAGTAGTAAAAATTTTGTGCATGCATAATAAAAAGAGAAAACATTAATCATTACAAAAAAAGGTAAGAGAGACAGACACACTAACACAGATTTGCACGAGAAGCCAATTCAAAGTATACTTTTTAAGTACCATAGGTTTGATCAAGATGTAAAAGGTCTGCGTTTTTTTCTCGTTTAAACAACAGTTGTACCAAGAATTATCACAGAAATCAAAACCAGATCTGGGATAAAAGCCAACAGTTGGTACTAATAGAGTTTTACAGCCAACATTAACGACATCCTATCATCATTTTCCTGATGGACTTCTCTGTAAAGTGCTGTAGTGACATGGGTCACATACATTCTCATAGAATCTTCACCAGGAAGGCCTCACAGATGTTTGTTACTCATATCTCCGATCCAAACTGGTGTCATGTAGGATTTGAAAAGGAAATAAGCCTTGCAAAACAACTAATCAACTAAGGGCCCTATTTGACGTCATGTGATAAAGAGTTTCCTCAACAACAACAACAAAAAAGCTTGTTTTTATTTCATGATTTTTTTGTATGTTCAATAAAAAAATAGATGTTTATATGACTTGACTTCAGAAGGATTATAGCCCAGCTGAGCACAGAGGGTTCTTTTAGGACTGAAAACAAACAGTGACGTATCAGTCTCAGAAAGATTATAGCCCAGCTGACCATACAGGGTTCTTTTAGGGCTGTCACTGCAGTGATATCTCAATTTAAATAGGATTAATGCCCAGACTACCGATATATCACAGGGAAAAACAATGAACACCTCATGTTAATTCCAGTGATCGAAGCCTCATTTCCTTGTTGCCGGATCTCTTACATCTATGCAAAGTGTAACACTGAAACACACTTTCCACATGCTGTTACACAATAACATTCTTATAGTTGATGAAAGTTTTCAATTAACGTCACTGTATGTCATACTCATAAGCTCTAAAACAGGGTTCCCAGGTGGTGGGCATGAAGCCAAAAAAGGACCTTTAAAGGACTTTATAAGGACCTCAAATCAGTTTAAAAGGACCTTTGCCAACATGACTTTACAGTACACCCCAAATTTGCCAACATGACTTTACAGTACACCCCAAACCTTTTGACATGCAGAACAGCAGACACTTACCTCTCATAAACAGAGGAACAGCTAATCCCATTTGAATGTTAATTCAGTGACTAGTACTGCTAGTTGAACTGGAAGCGACTGTGCTTGACACACTGCTGTTTGTTGAAAAGAAATCAGTCATGTTACATCTGGTGTCTGCCTTGAATTTTCGTTCATTTTTCACATGTCTGTCGGTCTTGGCATGCTGCTTAAGGGCACTCTCTCCCATTCATGCAAGTTTCAACGAAACCCCACAAAAAAGGCACCGAGCAGAATGCTTGTCCACAGTATCGCTTCTCACCCACTCGCAATAAACTAAACTTTATCAGATAACCATCTATCATGAAAGGAACATTTCCCTGGCATTTTGAACGTTTAGCTTGCAAACAAAACTTTTTAAAAACTTTCCAAACTAGGCCTCCGTCAGAATTTGCTAGCGCAGGGAAAAAGGAGGAAGGAGGAGAAGAGACGGGAGAAGGCATCTATCTTGTACATGCTGCTCAAGAACGCAGCATATAGCTGTTCTCCAAGGCAGTTTGTTATGTTCGCATGTTCGCAAACCGTGATGTTATGTACCTACATTTATTTGGGTAATATGTTTTCATCTTTATTGCCTCACTCTTTTAATTAATTTCTATACAGGGAACCTTTTAACATAGATCGTTTGACCGAAAATATTGAGTCAGCTATATGCCGCAAACATTAGCACCGCGTCTGCTCTTTGGAACCCATGACGTCAAAGCTAAGCAAAGCAGCAGGCGTGACTCATAGCCACTGCGCGCGGCTTCACGTCGTCTGCCACTGAGCAGAAAGCGCACTAATGTTATAGGCCTAGTAGTACTATCCTTGTACAGTACTGAGTTTCAGACGATATCGCATCGGCATCTTTCAACTCTTTGCAACTTGCAAAAGTACGGTTTTGGTTGTCGAAGGTGTTTCAGTTTCGTTCTCAAGTCTCTTTCTCTTGATAAAACAGGACTTAACAGTACCTTTCAAAACTTAAAAGGACCTCCTGATGAGTTAAAAGGACCAACTTGCTGAATCAAAGCACTTAAAAGGCCTTTTAAACCAAAATCCAATTCATAAGGACTTAAAAGGACTTGAAAGGACCCTACGAACCCTGTAAAAGAAAGAAATGTCAAGAAAGGTAGGCCAGTGGCCAACGAATGCAAGAAAACGGAGGACAGAAACAAAACAAGAAAAACAGAAACAAAAACGAATCACCAGCATTCTTTACACAGAGTTGACGAATGTTTTCAAGTAATCTCATTGTCAAAAACTGCAAGAGAAAGAAAGAGTCAAGATAGATAGGCAAGTGTCAAACAAGCGCAAGAAAACAAAGAGGACAGTTTTTAAAAAAAACAAAGAAAAAAAGAGGATTGAATAACCAAAGCAAAATACATTTTTCAAAAAGTGAATGAGTTACAGAAATGAGGAAATTGCGCCACCATAGAATTTCCAAAAGACAAAGATAAAAGTTTATGCTGATAGATCCCTTGCCATCCTCCCTGGGACAGAAAATATACATAGAGACCACCTAGACCAAAGACAAGTGAATGGGCGACAGAGGCAGAAAAACAGTGGATGGCAATTACAAAAAAAAAAATAACAATATTAAAAGATAGTCAAAGAACATTAAAAAGAAAAAGGAAAAAAGAAAGCAACAAGCATAAACTTTCCAGAATATGGGGACACAATTTCAACTGAAGGACCTCCCAAATCTCCCCCCCCCCCCCCCCCCTTCGGGTGGGGTGGGGTGGGGGTGAAGGTGTGTTTTCTTTGCTGGAACTACCACAGAGAGTAAGACTTAGAACGTATTTACTCTTTTCTTCCTTCACACAAGCCAGCTTGTTTGCAGGCGGGAAAATATGACAGAGAACAGACTGAAAGAGCCACTGACACCAATCTGTGTTATCTACTGAAGCCAAATTGCCAGCAAGACTTGTGGTACGAATAAAGAGGTGGACCTTTGTGTGGACATCACTTCGAACTTCACACTGAAATAAAGGACACATGTACCTGGTACCCACTGTAGGTTCCTAGCTAACTTTCTCAGAGTGAACAAGCTCCAAATCTGAATAATCAACTGATATGAATCCTGTCAATACTGGCTCCAAAATCTGCACCAAGCCACAGCGCTGTCTGTTAGTCAAGCCAACTCGCATATGAAGCCAATAACGAGCAAACATGATAGGTCATCCAGCCCCACCAGGCTCTTCTTAGTTCAGTCATGCTTGTCTGCTTCTTGTCTAAGGGAAGAGAGGGGGAGAAAGGGGGAGGGAATGGTAATGGTAATGTTGCTTATAGCCCAGCCAACCGCAAAGGGCCATATTAGGGCTGTCACCATGTTGAAGTCACTTAAGAAAAAAAAAATCATTCACACAACTCTTTAAAAACTTACCTTCTAAAAATACATTGGAAATTTTAAAGATCTTTCCTCCATAAAATCTTAGATCAGATGAAAAATGTTAATCTCCCTCAGAAATTCAAAGATCACATCTGGTGGTACATCTCTGAACAAGGTTTCCATGGAGTCTGCTGTAAAATGTTTATGTCTCACATCATGCAAGTCGCAACACTCTAACAGGATATGTTTCACTGTGAGTGGTACATGACATGGAATGTACCACGGAGCTTCTTCACCTTTTAAAAGATAAGAATGGGTGTAAAGCGAGTGGCCTGTATGCAAACAGCACAAGACTGTTTCTTCTTTGTGGCTGCCTCAAGAACATGTAAAAACTCTTTCAGGTTTGGACAGATTTTAAATAGTTTGTTAACCGTCTGCAAGTATCATTCCTCTTGCCAGAGGTCTTTGACACAGGCCTGGGTTTTGTGTTTTAGATCAGTGTGAGGGATAGACAATCTGCTCAACGTTTTCTTTGTGGCACTCTTGGCAAATTCTCAACCATTTCGTTGCCTCGAATGCCCACATGGCTGGGAACCCAAGCAAAAACTGGTAGTACAGGAAATGACACTGCTACTGCTTTTGTTTTGGGGATGGAAGACGGACAAAAACGAGTAGAAAAGATAGATGGATGGGTGGGAGATGGGGAGGAGGTCATAAGGCTGGAGGATGGGGTGGGAGAAGGGGGGACAGATTCAAATTCTAGTACTCTCTATGAAACAACAAATAAGATTTGAGATCTTGCCACATTCAAAATCAATACCAGTTGGTAAATAGTACTGGCCTAACTGGTGGTAGAACTTTTTAACATGCTACAGTGGAACCTCTGTTAATGACAAACTGTATGATTCCCTCAAAATAATGAACATTTCTCTTATACTGTGACATAAATTTCAAACTCTGAAGACTGCCCCCTCGAAATAATAAATAGTGACCAACCTATCAACAGTCTCTAACAGTTTTTGTGCATGTCATAAATTATAGTTGAAAAAAACATGCACACATTAGTCTCTAATCAATTCAATTCTTTACTTAAAACCCTCTGACTTTCAACAATCACTTGTGCTTTTTTTTTGCTTTTTTTTTGTCACTGCTGCTTTTGTTTTTGTATTCATTTTTCAATCAATTCTGCTTTTTTGTTTTATTTTTTTCTTCTGCAGCATGTGATCTCAGGAGACTGAAGAAAATGTCTTTTTATTGCATGCTACATGACCTTTGATGGTTGTAGTCTGAAAGAAAATTCAACTGTTCTTAAATGCAGTGACACAGTGACAATGGTCGAGTTATCGGTCAGTCTACCTCCCCGTGAAGACCCCTCTCAACAAAGACTCCATATTGATACCAGTTTAAAGGTTGTGCAAGACATGGGGTTCCACTGAAGAAGAAACTTCAACAGTGTGCACTACACCAACATACTCGATCCAAATCAACAGCATCAAGCACACCTTCTGTCCAAATGGTAACAGAGTTATCACTATAAATGCAGCAGCCTCTGCAATATCCCGCCCCCCCCCCCCCCCCCCCCCCTCCCGAAAGTCTTCACAAAATGTCCTGTGTGATATTCTGTTGCTTGCTATGGTCTTTAACAATATAATTCATCATATACTAATTGCTTGCTTGCTATGGTCTTTGACAATATAATTCATCATATACTAACTGGGTTCTAATTTCATTGATGTAGATTCCTTCATTTCTAAAAATATAAAAGATTCGGGATCACATGCACAAAGATAGATACTGAAGAGAAAGAGAGAGAGAGAGAGAGAGAGTGTGTGTGTGTGTGTGTGTGTGTGTGTGTGTGTGTGTGTGTGTGTGTGTGTGTGTGTGATGTGTAACAAAAAAAAACTAACATGCTCCTTAATTATCTCTTGCGTGTTGTTCAAACACTCTTATCTCTAGCATAAAACTATAGATTCCTTGTTCACTTAACATTTATCATTTCAGAACAATGACCAGACACACCAGATGTGCATTAACGCCAAAATTTCCCATGAGAATTTGAACGAAGTCTAAAAGTGCCATCAGCACTGGAAAACAAAGTGTTAAGAAGAAGAAAAAAAGACCCAAAACAACAACCACATTTCTCCCATCAGCGTCTATCTATCTATCTATTTATCTATATATATATATATATATATATATGAACATTTCTCTTATACTGTGACATAAATTTCAAACTCTGAAGACTGCCCCCTCGAAATAATAAATAGTGACCAGGTTGTTATAGACAACCCACAATAGCCTGTTTTCATCAACTGAGGAACAAGTGATTTATATATCTGAAATCAAATCTCACATAGATCTCTCACTCTGCATTAAAATTTCCTTCATGACTGCATTACCTTAAAGTTAAAAAATATACTTACCTTTTTTCACATTACAGAAAAAGAAACAAATCTTACATGCACTAAAATATGAAATGGTGGAAAAACACTGAAGCAGGTTCATGTCCCACAACACCGACAGCTTCAAAAACCAGCTTGCCTGACATCACAGACTAATCCCAGCGCACACCTGTAATCAAGGATACAAGATCAACTTCCATAAAACTCGCTTCAGTTCCCACTACTGTGTCATCCCTTAAATTCTACTAAAGTTAACAAAACTTAAAGTATTTAAGTCAGTAAACCAGCTGATGGGTACTTGGGAGGGCACACACTCCACCAGACGCGAACAGATCCCAGATTTGATCTGCCCTTGGATCGCCCACCAGGGCAGAAACGGTAGGTACAGACTACAAATACTTACTTCATATGAACTTTTCTTTTTCATGGCAAATTTTCTTCACCTGTCTAACTAGAAAGTTTTAACATTCCAATTAAAAAAAACATTTTTTTAGAGACAGCTAACAATTCACTAACAGTAAGGTCTGTGAGTTTCTGTTCAGCAGGGGGAAAAAAACAACAATCAATCAATCTTGCAGAACTGGTCCTGGATCCCCAATCTGCATCAAAATTGAATGACTTGCTTATTGAGGCACACGCCAGCCTTTCAATACATGGGGTTCAAAAGAAGTTCAGTAGTTCCTACATTATTGCACTGACAGACAAACCAATCGACAAATGGATGCAGGGAAAATGTGACCTCCCTGGAGGAGGTAGTACTTAATCTGGAGATTGCTGTCTATGAAGCTTTCCCTTCTTCCTGCAGCATGTTCCTCTGCCAGTCTTATAGTCGTCAATCAACGGGTCTATTCTGGGGTCACCAGCCAATCAACAGAATTCACCTATGCCAGTGAAATAACAGAATTTGTCAAGCTCTTTTCCTTTTCTTTCCTATTTCCAGAGAAAATGCTTGAACAGATCAACAGATGTACATAGCTGATGATGAGAAACACAGCGATTACAGTTTCAGTGGGTTACCAGCTGTTGATGGGAAGTGTGAAAGCACCAAATTACCATTGCTGGTGATCCAACATCAAGATCACACCAAACTGGGCTTCCTTTAAAACACACAGGTGTATTTTGTCTCTCTGGACACTGAATGGACATGCAAAAACTTTGGTTCAAAAGTCTGCAACATGCACTAACTTATCTGATGTTGACTGAAATCTGAACAAGTTCAGTTGGCTAGTTTCCACCTCAAGCTTCATATCAATTGACATGAATGACAGATATAAGGGAAACAAAGCCAGCTGACTTTGCTGACCAGTTACAATCAAGTCAGGGTCCCTGGGACTCGATAGGTAAACAAACCAGCAACAGGATCTGAGAAGTGATTATAGTTGAAAACAGGTCTGAAATTCTGAGAATTCAGGGATTTGAAACAAATTGGTGGAAAAGGTGGCCACCTATCCTCACAGTATCCAAATGCATAACAAGAGTAAAGAAAAAAATTTTTTTGGCAAAAAAGAGGAACTGGTTTTTAAACAGTTCGCATAGTCTATTAACTGTAGGGAATGTAAACAGTCAGAAGTTTGCCATGGAAGGAGGAACTCACTTTTCTCCTCCTGCTGCCTTTAAAACCTTTCCTGAACTGAATCGGGGGACAGAGTGGTTTCAACCGGAAAAAACCCAAACCCCACAAAGCTTATTACCACAGCTACCAGGCAAACGCTAAACCTTTTTTCCCAGCCCCTCTTAAGAAAACCCTTTGGGACCTGCCACACATGCACAACCATCCTAACAGTTTCACAAGTTATTCAAAGGGAAATTTAAGTCATACAACGGAACCCAGAAATAGACGGGGGAATGTGAAAGAGCCTGAAAATTTTGCAAGTTCTGGGGGGGAAACGTTTACAAACGAACGGGAAAACAATACCAAAAAGGGCGCAAACTTAACAGCCAATGCATCCCCAAAGACCCTTTTTTTTAGTTATAATCAGGTTTAAAGACACACCCCCCTCATAAGAAAAATGGCAACACCCCCCAAAGGTTTCCCCTCTTATACCTCCAAGTTTTCTCAGCAATTTAAGCTATTTTCCGAATACTCTGGAAAACCCTTAAAAAAAAACAACTCCAGAAACAAAAGGGGAAAAGCCAAGTCCCGATTTGTCATTCTCCTGAACAATGCTAATTGTTCTTGCCACCAAAATCTCCATTAACCCCCTTAAACCCTTACAAGGATGAGCAAATTCGCAGAGAAAGAAAGCAGCTCCCCCGGGGATGGGGCAACGATAAGGCTACAAAGTGTTTTTTTTCTTGTCCTCTTTTACTAAGAAATATAGTTTGCTCGGGTGTAACAACTGCTTTTTCTATCTCACAAACCTCCCCCTTTCAATCTACACAAACAATTTCATTCAGCCAGCAGTCTTTTTTTTCTTTAAAAAAACACCTGAAGTTAAAGCATTATTCAATGGGAAACAAATCCAAAAAACATATATATAGTCGTTTGGGGGTTGATCACTTTTTCTGAAACAGTTTAGTTCACTAGCTCAGTCAGGTAAGCAAAAAATAGCCTTTTCATCAGTCACTACCTCAATAAAACCAAAGAAATACACAGGTTTTTCCCCTGAAAAACACCTTTGCTCATCAGCGCACAATAAATCGTTACAAAAAGCTTCGTGCGTCAGTTGACCAATAAAAAAAAGCCCGCACTCCTGTGAGTTAAACCTTTAAAATTCGCAGGTGCTAAAACCCCAAGAACAAAGTCTGCTGCGCAAGCCCACAAATCTTCCATGGTGTTTCCATCAGTGTAAAATTTTAAAAAATGCCATTTCATTCTTCAAAAGTCAAGCACAGATAACCTCATGCATCTCCATTAAGTTTTATGGACAGCTAACAAACGGAATGCCATGCCTAGCCAAGCAATGTGCCAGAGTGACATTAGGACAAAACAGCAATGTTGGATACATGGCTGAAAATGTAAATAAAATAATGCAGAAACTCCATGGTGACTTTTTATTTTATGTTCTGTTCTGGAGGTCAGGAAACTGCTTGAAAAAAAAAAAACCAGCCAACTGGAGTCCTGTAAAAAGTATTTGCTTCAGCAGCAATGAATTGAACCTCTAGCTTGAAAACAAAGACAAAGAAAGAAGAAAAGAGACTCTCTTCCACTACACTCCTAGTCTTTTCCTTTCAGCTCTTGGGAAACAGACAGGTCACACTGTACACCTAGCCTCTGAAATCCCCACAGTCTGTCTTAACGCCTTCCATCAGAACTAATACTGTTCCTAACAAAAGATGTGGGAAAGATCAGGACTGGCTGTAACCAGCAAGGAAAAAAGAACACATGATAATGCAAGTAATCTCCATTCTCTTTGGAGGTCTCAGTTCAACAAACAACATGCATTCAAGTATAAAAAAAAAGAAAAAAACAACTGACAGGTAAAAAGACGCAGCATGCAAAATGTGGTCAACACGGCACTGACATTGTACAGGAAAAGTTTAAAGAACTTGCCCAAGTTCACCGTAGAAAAAAGGCTTCTCAGAAGCAGTCATCAACACTACAGAAAGAATGATCACATAATCTATGAACCAGCATGACTAGACTTTAGAAATGCTCTACTCATCAGTGGCAGTACTTTTCACTAAAAAAAAAAAAAAAAAAAAGACATGTCAAATGCCATGTTTTCAAGTTAAACAAATTTCTAAGGAAACTGCAAGAAGCTTCACAGAAGGGGGTGGGGGTGGGGGTGGGGGGGGGGGGTGACCACTGACCAATCTCTGGAACTGACAGATCAACTGACCATGACCAATCTGATTTTCAATGGCCAACACTAAATCCACTGCATTCAGAGACACCTGTCCTTAACGTAGTGATGAAAATTATATTTCAGACTTGTTTGATCTGAAAGTCAAGCTATATTGCTTGAACCCCAGACTCATGTGTACAACCATTCAATGTCATGTTTATATCATTCATCTCAGATCAGATTCCTTTTTGATGCAATAAGAAAAAAAAAATCCCTCATCACTTTCCTATTTCATTATTCTATAACTGATTTACAAATTATTTCCTTTTCAAATGTGTGATCAAGGAATTATATTGTATTCAATTTACCAAGTTATTTGTTCAGTCATCATTTTATTTTAAGCTTATCATGAATCTGAAATCCCAAAGTAATGCCAAGGGCTATTTTCTTTTAAATCATGAAGATTGAACTTTTGTATGACAAGGGAAGATGAAACCTACACCCAATTCCTTTCCATTCCAAAATATATCTAACCATGTAAATTTGGATGAGGAAGGAGGGAGAATAAAAGGGAGAGTACTGAACACTCCAAACACCCAACAGTTTACACACTTAAAAAAAAAAAAAAAAAAGGTTCCTGCTGTCTGAGCCGCCGTGTTAACAGTTGAGTTTACGCATGCGAATGAGCCGGTGGTTGATGCCTAGCTTGATGGAGCGCATGGCCATGGCGCGGTTGAAGTGGCGCTGAGTCTTGACCATCTCCCCACCGTCCTCAAAGCTGGCTTCCATGGAGGTGATCACCCCAAACAGCACACCCAGCACCAGGAACAAGATAATAAACAACGTGTACTGAGTCACTGACGGGCTGGGAGACCCTTCCATCTCCCGCAGGTGGGCCACTGCAGGCTGAAACCCAGGGTTCAGTTCCAGGGCGTGCCTGAAATGCAAAGTGGCTTCCTGGTAGTGTCCGTACGCCTTCAGGATCTCTCCCAACGTGTAGTGCTGCAGCCACGAGTTCTGCTCCGCCGGCTGCATCAGCAGGGAGCGTCGGGTGAGGGAGATAGCATCGTCCAGGTATTGCAAGTTGAAGAGCACACGCGCAAGATTGAGCAGGACATCCGGGTGGTCTGGACTGATGGACAGCGCTCGGCGAAAACACTCGATGGACAGTTGTGTGTTGCCCTTGATTCGCCAGAAGTTGCCAATCTGGTTGTAAACTTGTGCTGACTTCGGTTTCTGTACAAACAGAAACTATGGACAATCAACATGCTGAACAAACCTACAAGCAATGTGGAATTTTAAGGTGTGTGATTTGTTAATGCAACTGCTTCTCTCTGCTTTGTCTTTGACACAGTGAGATATGAAAAGTCATTTAAAAGCAAATTGCATGTGCATATTATGCATGTGTGTGCAATCAACACTTACAAGTGGATAAATTCTCATTAGAATTTGTCAGGGTTTGAATGACCGTCAAAAAGTGAACGGTGAGTGACCGAAAAGTGGGTGTTAAATATCCAAACTGACACATTCAGTTACTTGTTCTGTTTCCATACCACCTGTAAAGGCTCCAATCATACTATACAAACCAACAGTTCTCCAGTGCAAAATTATTTCCTTGGAAATTTCTGAATAAAAACCAAAAAAAAGGTATTTACACCCTAGCAGTGTAACTCCACAAACCAATCATTGCAAATACAGGAAAGCATTATTTGAATTCAAACAATGAATTACTGCAATCAAAGAAAAGAGAAATCCAAACGTTACACTATAGTTCACCTTAACAGTAACACCACACTGATACAACATAAAGCACCAGAGGAACAAACAAACAAGAATCGAGCAAAGAAACTATGGTCTCCTTAAACAAAGCTGGCACTCACACACCTTGGGACAAAGCGCAGAATGTACTACTGGCAAACCCATCACATGCACAGTGTTTCCCATCCATGTAATCAGACTGATACAGCGGGAATATTCTTGTAGATGCCACTGACACTCAGTGACAGAAATCAATTGGACATCTGCTGAAGACTTGTACTTTTGCTTTGTACGCAACCTGGCGTTAAAGCCTGGCGAGTCACCTGCTCTCTCTGCCTGTTTTGATGACTGGCCGCTGTCCAGATGAACCATACACAACTATGTGTGACCATACTTAATGTGCAAAATGTTGATCTTTGGATGGAATTCTGTTTTGTGTCTGATCACATTCACAGACATACAATACAGGTGACTATTCAATCCACTTGATAGTTTTCACAGTTCTAGAATGTTACACTGGAAAGAAAATAGAAAAAAAAAAGTGGGAAGGATGGTAGCATATGGGGGAGGCGGACAGCTGGATAGTGTTTATATCATGTCATGGTTGAATTTTAGATTCAAAGAACAAAGACAAAAATGTTCCATGATAAAAAAGGCGACACAAAAAGTGTAGACACCGAATGTGACCAAGTACGAATGAAATGTATCCCTTGTATTATCATTATCATTAGCTATGAGTTATTCCAATGATGGGATGTACAAAACAGCTGTAAAACTTCTGGTACAAGTATACTGCAAATTTTCATTTTTCAGGACTGTTCAAGCTGGAACACCCATCAATACTCCAGCATTACATATTCACAGTCATCTTCAAACTGAATCCCGTTTCTTGTGGCCATTCTCTGGCTATTCCAAAAAATAATCTGTTCTGGAAATTTGACACTTATATTGCAACAGCTGCTTATTATGTACACATAGTCAGATGCCCTTTGCAGTTGGCAGGGCTATAAGCAACATTACCTCACCTTAGTCAGATCTGAATTAACTTTCTTTACAAACATTTGATGAAAGAAAAGCGAACTAAACAATTGTCATTTACCTATCCAAAAAAAAGAAAAAAAAGAAATGAAATAAAATAAAATTTAAAAAAAAAAAAAAAATTGTCATCTACCTACAAACACACACACCCTTCACATACTGGAAGGTTGTTTAAATTCAACATGACATGGTATGCTCTCTGGCTGGAACTGTCGCAACTTGAGTTAAGTCTATTTTTAAAGCCCCCACCCCTGCCTCCCTTCCCAATTTTCTTAACTAATACAACTTCATATCCTTCAACATCCTCCATGAAGGTTCACAGAGTAAAGCAAAAAAAATATACTATGAATTTTGGAACTGAATTTTGGAACTGGAGTAATTTTAACTTGATTTCCTTTTTTTTTTTTTCCTTGTTTATTTCTTCTTTTCAAAGCTGTTCTGCAATTTTTAAACAGTTCATAATCAATTTCTTTGCAACCGAATTTATATCATTACAGACCATCTACTGTCAATAATGTTTTGTTTTCAATAGCCCATCTACATTATTAACACAGATGTGAGAAAAATAGAGGACTGATGTTTTGTCTCACTTCACTGTTTTCCCTCAAGGTCAGAGGCAACAAGAATGACATTCAAGGTAATCTTGGATGCAATATTATTGGCACCAACATTTCACACCTGATTCATGATCCATGAAGACATTGTTCAGAGAACTTCAACTTCATCTCTGGGTGTGTGTGTGTGTGTGTGTGTGTGTGTGTGTGTGTGTGTGTGTGTGTGTGTGTATGTCTGAGAGAGAGAGAGAGAGAGAGAGAGAGAGAGAGAGAGAGAGAGAGAGAGAGAGAGAGAGAGAGAGAAAAGAGACAAAAAATTTTCATTTGATATGATTCTAAGAATAAGAACTTTGTTGGTCACACATTTTATCTCAGCCTTTTATTAGTTATAAATTCAGCTCTTGACTTGTGTTTTGACTTTTAGTCTTGGCACGTAGTTTCACGTTTTCCTTGCCTGCAGCCTGGGCGTGACCCCCGCAGTCACCCCACAGCCAGACGCAATTTCATGCACGCGAGTCAGCAAGAGTTGTCGCTCTTTGGTCAGAGCACACTAAGACACCACCATGCTTGATATCAGCCAGTACCCCTCAAGAGCTTCATCTCAAAATGTAATTTTTGTTGCTGTTTGTCTGTAGTACTTGTCGTGTTTTCACCAAACGTGTTGACAAAAAGTGCAGCAAACTTTTATGGGTAAACAGATCTGTGAACTGTATTGTTCAAATGAATAATAATGCAGCACGGAAAAGAATATCCCTAATCATAACTCAGAATAACTTTACTAAGTGCAAAATGTACTGTACAGCTTGCAAAGAGTTAAAAACAAGATACCCCTATCCATAACTCTTGAGTTACTTTACTAAAAAATGTACAGCTTGCAAAGAGTTGAAATGAAAACATGACTGAAGAACAAAAACAGCTTGACTCCATAGCACCATCAACATGTTCTTTGCATTCAAAGTAGCTGTGACAAGCTGACTTTCAATCTCAGTTTGGAATGCTCTGGTCATGTCACAGAAAATATTCAGCTATCAACTCTTGTCTCAGAATGATCTTTGATTCTGATCGCCATTTCTGAATCTCTAACTCCACTCACAAATAAACAGTTTAACAGAACTGTGCTATCACAGAATTAAAAGACCCTTACCTTCAGCCCTATGACCAGAAGGTCTGCAGCTCTTTCAGCCTTCAAAAAACAATTTGAATGTTTCAGTTTGGGCTCAGGCAAAGAGCAACATCAGTGAACACCCACACTTTAACATTTAAGTACCAATCAACAAGGTTCAAGTTACTGTAACAGAATTATGATAATTTTTATGTCAACATCACCACACAACAATGATAAGCTATGAATGACTCAGTGAGTTCAAACCTCTTTCTTCAGTCGTAAAAGTTTCTCTTCCAGCTCATTTAAATCCACCTCTGAGGAACGGCTTCCCTTTTTGCGGAAAATCATGGCGACCTCTGGCTCAGGGATATGAGGGTGATCTTGTCTGTTGGTGATGCCCCTTAAATGGTCGTATTGCGTGGAGTTCACCGGTTTCCCACATGTTAAACTTTTCTTTGGTTTGTTGCTGGAAGCTGATGTTGTGTTTGAGGTAGAAGAGCTTTTTCTCTCAGCAGACCTGCACACCACATTTTGAACCTTTTTCAGACCTGTCTCCCTCAAAATTGAACCATTAGTATTCCATGGAGTAGATTTTAATATTTCATGACAAAAAAGAGTATTTTTCTTACATTGAACTTTAATATAGATCTTACATCATGCAATTCTTGCAGCCAACTCACTGTGCTGTACTCACACTCATTGACTCAAACACTCACACCAACTAGCACAAGTGCACTACACACACACACTGCACGTATCTAGTTGACCATCTCATTAAAGAAAAACAAAATTATAATGCCCTCCTCCCTTTCACCCCCCTCCCCACCCCCACCCCTCACATACACACACAGAGTGACAGACACTGAGACAGTCACACACATGTATACCCTTCATACAGTTTTTATTTTCCATCTTTTTCTTCTCTTTATACTCCATCCCCCCCCACTCCCTCTCCCCATTTTGGGGGGATGGGGGTGTGGGTGGGGGGGAGTGGAGCTAATTAACAGTAGAACTTAAAGTGACAGACACACCTTGCGCAATTTTGCTGTCACTAGTGTCAGGAAACATCTTCCTGAATAGGGAACAAGACGATCGGTCGTTGACAGGGACAGATTCGCGTCAGCCACCAGCCTACACATCATGATCATCATCTCAGCATTTGTCACCTGCTGCTCCAGGTCCCCCACTAGACTTCGCCTTGGCCTTTTTCAATACTTGTACAATTGAACTTTGAAGGTGTTCCTTTCATCATTTCGGATAGTTTTTTTAATGCGATTTTGACGAAACATGTTTTATGCAGTCGTCGTGCCCTCCACGAGCACAATGAGAACCCGTTTTGCACAAAGTGTACCACACCAAAGTTGGACCTTTTTTCAATTTCTGAGCTTCGGACTAAGCACTTCCAAGTTTGAGTGGTATGCATTCAGGAAAGTTTGCTCCCTCATTCTGGCAACCTTCTCTTCAGCATCTAGCTCTTCATCACTCTCATGAACACGCAATTTCGCTGGTGGTGGCATTCTCTTAGAGAATATCTGTCAGTCGCTCACTATGAAAGATGGCCGACCATGGTGTAAGCAAGCACATGCAAACTGGAACCAGGGACAATAACTCGCATCTTCAAACAGGAAAATAGTACCTTTTTTGTAGCCAATGTTGCCGATTTTCGTATTCCTGTCCTACTCGGCGTATTATCATATTTTCCATTCAAATTTCGTAAAATACGCTAAAAAATTGTAGGGTAGCTTTTTAAATCCACTGAATTAAAAAAAAAAATCTTCCATAAATACACATCTGCTATACATTCACAACAGAAAACAACAACAACAACATATGGTACAGTTCATTACCATATGTGTGATGGTGGGGGCTAAACAGTAAATTGACTACAACAAAGTTGACCATCAGAAACAAATAAGGACAATAAATTCTTCGAACCTGGCCCCCAAAAATAGCAAAACACAAATTTTTCTGGACTCAAACCAAGGATACAATAATTAACTGAACAATTCTCTGGTGATTTCAGATAGACCAAAATGGGTTTACCAGGCCAATATGCCATTTTTACATCTCTTCCTCCCTCCTACCCTGCTTTCCTCATCCTCTCCAATATCAATCTTTCATCTCCCCATCTTCCAGACACACACATACACAATAGGAAAGAGACATGCATTTCCTGAGAATTTTTTTTACAACTGTGGGCTGGGGAAAGCGGAGATGGGAAATCTTATTTGCTTTTCACCACTAAGAGCCCTGGTCTGACTAAGCATAAAGATCCAGACATAAAAGTGAACGCTGTGCATGAATCAGGAAGTGTAAACACTAAACAGTAGTAGACTATCAGGTGCATCAGCCATCTTTAAAGGTTTAAAAAAAAACAAAAAAAAACTTTTAGCTGACCTACTGTCATTTGCTGACAAGTTGTCTTTTGCCTACTTGTGTGACATCCAAGCATCCATGGAATGGACGTCTTACTGGTTATGATAAAAAATGAGAACAGAAAAATTAAACGAACTCTATTTAAAATAATCATGCAGGCTAGAAAGTATCCACTACATTAGTACATAGCACTAGCAAGGCCATTTTGTAAATTTATGGTGTGTTACGATAGACCATGGATAGAATCTGGGATATATTCGCTTTTAGTACAACGTGTCTAGTGGCAATTTCTCCTTATTTCTTTTTCCCATTTCCCAGAATGAGAATCTAGTGACCGCCTCAAATCATTTCGACTGAATCAACAAGTTTGCTGCGAAATTTGTGCAGTTTTGTCTACGCTGGTGATGGAGAACATCTTGAAGTTGAAGGTAGCAGTAAGCAGTGCAAGCCTAACAGACCGCAATAATGCTCCCTTTAAAAGCTTTAACTGAAGGAATTACAGTACCTTCCACCATGGAACATTGTCATACAAAAGTACAATGAAACAGCAAAGTACTGGACAGCTACTGAGTTAGAGAAGTTACTGACTTAACTGGTATGAGTTTCAAACCAAAGAATTAGAAATAACAAAGACTCCCAATGTGGAATGGGAAACAGTGCAAATTCACTGCAATAACCAACAAGCACATTCTAATGGTGACAGACGAAAACAGTCAAGACCCTTCAATTCAGTTAAAAAGTGATCTGATAACTTGATGAGTTGATGAATTTTTAAACACAAAACTGATAACAGGACTAACTTGATGTGCTGCAACTGAGAAATTAATCATGAAGATTGGACAAATCTTTAGGCTTTACTGTTTATAAATTGTTAAAAGCAGCATCATGATGGATGCCCAAAACACAAGCATACACACAGACACACTTGTAATCACTGTGAAGCAGCAGTACAACTACATCATCAGCAGTAACTTGTAATGTCAGATAATGCCTCAGATTCAGAAAATGTCTAAAAGTCTAGTTTCCGTACATGTCATCTTTGGCAAACATATGGGACCACTTATCAAAATGTCAAGTGTCAACAGAAATAGGAGTTAAGTGGATGCATCATGAACAATTGAAACTGTTCCTGAATAAGGCCAACAGACCGACCCATTAATACTGTCCCAACCACTCTCAAGACAAAACGAGAACAAATGGTCCATGTGCATACACGGTCTGATGTGCACTGACCAATGAGAACTGACAGTATTTATTTACACAGTCAATGTAAGTGCTCACTGAATTAACGTTTGGTTTCTCTCCCACTGTGTCATGTGCAGTATATCATCACTTACCGAGTTCAAGTAGTGTTCCGAAATTTATCAAGTATCATGTGTTGTGATTCCTCACTTTAAAGAAAATGCTAACACAACCCGGTTTACACCTAATCTGTCACTGTTAACCAATAAGCTGATTCAATACATTACGTAATAATATGTCATGTGTGTTTAGTTTTTGGAAAGTTCAGTTGGTGTTCTCGAGTTTGTGCAACTACTGACTTTACCTTTCCGTGTCCGCTTCGGAATTATTTTTGTCCACAGATTCAGAATCAGAAACTTTGTCTGTGCTTTCCACTGTCCATTGACCGTCCTTGACCACTCTGCTGGTAGTCAAAATCGACATAACTTTTTCATCCTCAGTGTCCACTTGTTCTTTTGATGGCTCCACTCGGCCAGCAGAGAGATTCAACTTCCAGTGGTTGGAACTCGACCGCGAATTACTGTTCACAATATGCATGGAAATAATGTAAAGTGCCATGTACGACATACATGGCAACTCACAAGCCATGTTGCCTGCAATTATACCTGTTCGTTTGAAAACGAACAACTGTATACACACTGGAATAATCTGTTTAGCACAGCACTAATCGTCCTCGACTCATCGATAGCTCAGAGACAAGGAACAAAATGGCGGTCTATTTCCGGTGCAAACGCCACGGCAACAGAAGGGAGACAACGTTGGCTAAGATATTGACCGGCCAAGCTGTCATTAGTTCCCTTGACTACTATTTTATACCAGAGATACGGGAGGTACACACTCAAAAGACAAGCGTTGAAACTACTCGGCTGCAGCAAGCTGGCGCAGGCCACACTAAAATAGGGCAGTATCATTTTACTTTCCATTGGAAGAAACTCTCGGGAGAGGTAGAGGGACATCTCAAAATGTTTATCAGTTTGCCCTGTCACTCCCAACATTCTAAGGGAGCCGGGATGCACACAGGCCAAGACTTAATACCCTTCTGCTGTCACCTCTCTCTCTCTCTCTCTCTCTCTCTCTCCTTTCTTAAGGACACGAACAGCCTACAACAGACGTAGGGCTGTCGCCGGCAGTAGTGGGTGAATTGCTGTGGGGGTCGTCGTGTTTCTCTCTCTCTCAGAGCTCGTGTTATATATATATATATATATATATATATATATATATATATATATATATATATATATATATAATGTGTAATGAATACTTATATAGCGCCTATTCTCGGCTAGAGACCAAGCTCTAAGCGCTTTACAACCAACACTCGTTTACACAATGGGCTGCCTACCTGGGTAGTGCCGGCTGAAGAGCTGCCAGCCGGCGCTTCATTCAGTCGTTTCCCGTGTCATCCAGTCAGTATCGTTCAACATCGATCACTCATTTTCCTTACTTCCTTCATTCTTTCCATTTCTCATGCAGGGTGCATGCTATATGTAACG
>CM031611.1:16835573-16870573 GCA_018398815.1 Conus ventricosus | reverse complement strand
CCTCTGTCTTACTAGTGGTGGAAGGAGCAACTTTCTAGTACCAGTCATCGAAAGAATTTTATTTTTTTTCAGGACTGTTAAAATACTCAATAATGGCTAAGGGACAGGTTTCCTTAGGTTTGTACTCTTAAAAGTACTTGTAGCTCAGAGAGACAGAATTAGAGAGAATTTCAAACATTCAACACTGAATGAACAACAAAGAACTGACACAAGTTAAGTGCACTTTCACTCATAAACTTTACTGTTTACACCAGGGTAAATAGTTAAAGTTGGTCACAATAGACTGGACTGTTCTATTAGACTGAGTTTGGTTCTTACTGTTTCACCATTAAGTGAGGGAAAGTTCTGGATGAGTCCACTTGAATATCAGACCTATCTGATATTGGAGAGGATAGTTGATCTCTCTCTCTTGTGGCTGGTGACTGATCCTGTTGTGTACACCAGCTAGGCTGTGGGGTGTAGTCAGCACGACTTGCCTGGGTTAGCATAAACCCAGGTTTGCGATAAAGAGAACCAGTCTGTAGTTACGTAGCTGAGAGTCTGGCTTGTCGAGTTCACGCATTTGCCCTCTACTTTCAGAAGAGGTGTGAGAACTCAGCCAACAAAGGATTACTCTAGTGTGGTTTCTAGTATAATTATCAATCTCTACTTTTGTTTAGAGGTTGAGTGGAGTTTACAAAAGGTAGGAGACAGTAATACAATGCTAACAATTTCAGTCAAATAACTCTTCAATGTTTTTATAGAGTTAAATTACATTAACTTGGAATACACTTAGCCCAAGTGCACAGGTGGTGTAGACTGAAAGTCATACCCCTACAAACCATTCCAACAATCACCAGTATTCATAAATCAAACTTAGCAGTTCTCACCTAGTACAGGTATACTGTTTTTCTGTTCAAAATTTATCATTCAGTTATCATCTTCACAGACAGAATTGCATACTGGCAAGTCAGACTGCACACAAAGAATAGTGGTCAGATTGTTAACAAAAAATCTTAACTGCATGGCAATAGCTTTAACCACATGGTGGCAAGCAAACTACTACAACATAAGCACTCATATAAGCACACACACATACTCAAACACACTCGCATATGTATACACACTACATGAGCACACGCACACATACGTGTGCATGCACAAGCGAAGCAACTTTACACTTTTTTCTTTCCCTATCTCTCTCTTTTGGATGATTTTGTTTTCTTTTTTTAAATGTCTAATATCACGTTATGGCCAAGCTTAATGAAAGGGCACACTATACAACAGTATACTCTTCATCATTTTTATAAATGTACCAAGGCCGCACAAAGTTCCTTTTAACCCATGGCATATATCAATCAATGCATAGATTCAAAATGAGAAAAAAGTTTCAACTTACGTTTTTGGAAAATCGTGATCGTTAGCCTAAACCGGAGATTCAATCGAGGGAAATAACCCTGCCCCCTTTTCCCTTGATTACCCCTGTTGTCTTTCTTGATACACTGCTTTGATCTACAGCTGGTCTTGAGGAATCTGTCAATGTGAGAGACTACCTGTCTCCTGTTTGTGTGCTCAACTGTCAAATCAGGTTTCTGGTTCAGCTGACAATGCGTCACTAAAGACAATGAAAAGGGAGGGGGAGGGTCTGTCTTCCCCCACCCCTTTCCGTGGATTGGATCAGTTGTGCACATGTGAAGCTATGCCTGTGCCGTACCTAAATCAACGCATGCTAATTGACAACGCGCGGCGGAAGAATGCATGTGCTGGTTAACACAATTTCATCAAACCAGCTGCACATGCGAGTGTCAGGTGCGGGTGGTGGATATGGAGGGAGGGAGGTGAGCTAAGAGAAGGCCCGGTGCCTTTGTGTCAAGTTAACACCTTCCTTTTCCGTTGTAGAGGAGGGAGAGAAGGAAGGTGGAGTGACTGTCAACATATTCCGACAATGACGTCAACTCAGTTCGGCACCAAATATTGCAAAGTCGGGTTGTCTGCTGGTTTCAACGAGTTTTCGACAAGACGGCCAAGAGACTGGCGGCGTAGTCATGACGTGATATAAACTGTTTTTGTTGCGACTTACTACATCCGAGAGAGAAGGAGGGGGGGGGGGGGGGAGGTTGGCATAGATTAAAATTTATACTGCCATGTGTGAGACACAGGAGAGAGAAAGAATGAGGGGGAAAGGGGTGGTGGTGGTGGTGGTGGCATGTGTGTTTATACAATTTGTACAAGAGGGTAGGTGTTTGGGACCGATTGGGTGGATTGTCAAGTGACTCCTCACAGTAAAAGAGAGAGACAGAGAGAGGGGGGGAGAGAGAGACAGACAGAGAGAGAGAGAGGCAGAGAGAGAGAGAGAGAGAGAGAGGAGAGAGAGAGAGAGAGAGAGAGAGAGAGACTTTCACAGTCTAAAGCCAATTGAAGGAGTGACAGAATATGAACAGATGGAAACAAAAACCAAAACAAAACCAACCAACAAACAAAAAATACACAGACCTCCTGCAGGACTGAGACCCAAACACTGTGAACACACCCAGCCAACCAGCTGACAGAATGGGGGTCATTCAGGACAGAGAAATCAGTCCAATGGAGACTAACAAGTTTTGTGCTACACAAGGTGAGAAGATAAAAGTTCATCAAGTACAGCTGTCAGTCAGTTGACAGGATCTCGACAACGTTGTTCTAGGACTTGAGAGTCATTGACCGTTTACAATCCCAGTCAGTGTCCTCCATATTCGTGACTGCGTTCACCAGCCGTCACCAAGCACTCTATCTCCCTTTCAATCCCTCCCTTCACTCTAAACTTAAAAGAAAAGGTCAGCCAGAACATACACAAAGAGAAGCATACACACACTCTTTCACCTACCCACCCTCTCTCTCTCTCACACAAACACATGCACTCTTTCTCGCACACACACACACACATGCATGTACTCTTTTTTGCACTCTCTCCTCTCTCTCTCTCTCTTCTCTCGCACACATACATAAGTACATACATGCATCCTCTCTCTCTCTTACATACACACACACGTCATTTCTCTCTCTCGTACACTAACTCACACACACATATGCACATGCGTTTGCACACACATACAGCAAATATTCAATTAACTTTTTATTGATATAAACTGAACATCACTGAACACACTAAGTAGAGTAAACATATTTGTAGAATTTACAAAAAAAGATCACAGACTCGAAACTTCAACCCCAAACTTTACAGCAGGGCGATTTTGGATGTATATCACTATATGCTGCTCAACTACATCAGTATGGAATTCAGAAAGGGAACTGGTCATTAGATTTCTGCTGATGGCAATACACAAAATCCTATTACATGCAAAGTGGATTCTTTTTGGATATTCTCATTGTGTGTGAATGCATGCATGCAAATACTTGTATGTGTGTGTAGAGTGTGTTAAGTGAGTGTGAGATAGTTTATTTCATAAACCTTAAAAAGAAATAAAAAAGATAGTAAATCATCAAATCAACATGTCTCAATCTTTGTATGACCATATCTTGTGCATACATCTTTATAACTGAGCATGGTTGAGTGTGTGTAAGTGTGTGTGCAAGACTTAGTACAAATATGTGTGCATGTCTGCGCATGTATGCGAGTGCACAAGTCTGTGTATGTGTGTGTGTGCGCATGTGTGTGAGAGAGAGTGTATGTATACTCAGTGTGTGCGTGTGCGAGTGTGCGTGTGTATGTGTGTGTGTGTGTGTGTGTGTGTGTGTGTGTGTGTGTGTGTGTGTGTGTGTGTGAGAGAGAGAGAGAGAGAGAGAGAGAGAGAGAGGAGATGAGAGAGAGAGAGAGAGAGTGTGTGTGTGTGTGTGTGTGTGTGTGTGTGTGTGTGTGTGTGTGTGTGTGTGTGTGTGTGTGGTGCATATACATGCATGTTTACATATGTATGGATTTAAGCTTTAGCATAGTTCTATCTGGCTGATGGCTTCAGATAAATGGAATTCAATATACATACTTAGTATGCCACAGAGACTACAAATGTCAAACATGGATGTCTGCATGTGTACGCATGTTTATGCTCTCACCATCATGCATGAAGAAAAACGACAACAACTACAAGAAGAAGAAAAAAGATTCAAACCAACACCAAAAATCACAAAGTTCAAACTCCAAGTAAGAATGAAATGCGGCATCAGATAACAATTTTAAGTACAAACTAGTAATAACACACAGTAGCAATAAACATGTTCTAATTCTGAGTGCAACACCCTACAGAAGCCCAACAATACATAGTTATCTTTGATAAACAATGTGTGAAAACTAATTAAAAAAATTCTACTCACATGGACAGAGATAATTTTGCTTATAGCCCAGCCAACTGCCAAGGGCTCTATTCACACAGAGAAAAAAAAAACACACCTTGGACAACACAAAAGAAATTTGCCAGCTATGTAATAGAAGTAACTTGACAACTGTGAGGAAAAAAAAGGGGAGTGGGGGTGGGGGGGGGGGGGGGGGGGGGGGGGGTGAGAGGAGAGAGGAAGTGACTAAAAGTTCTAACCACACTCAGAATAAAGATCACAAATAAAATCAGCACTCAGAAAATGACTTAAGTTCTAATCACATTCAGAATACAGATCACAAATGAAATTTACCACTCAAGTTTCTGAGAACATTAACACACACACAAATGTTAACAAGAAACATGCCAAGATGATATGACTGATGTTTATGCAAAGATTTTGAACCCTTTCAATATCCTGTGCTTGACCATTTCAATCTGCCTGCTTAGCAACCTTTGACCAAAATCGTTGACAACTGGCCACCACTACTGTAACTATATTCTATGCTAGACTTCAGCAGTATTCCATGGCTGAAACCATTCCATGGGATGCATTCATTATTTGATACTAAACTTAACTAACATGCTTTGATCCTTCCACAGGTCAAAGCCTTTCATATTACCAGCTATTGTACATGGGGGCATGTTTTCCAGTCTAAGCTACACTGAAAAAAAAGCGTTAATTTTTCCACAGCTGAACTCTTGGCCTTGGAACATAGAATGGACAAACACATTTCAGTCACTGTTAACACTATCACTGCGTATGCGTGCAGCATTAGTTTCCCCCTCCCGCACACAGCCACTCACGCTAAAACCCCCGCCTACGTAGCGATTTTGGCATTTTTTGAATTTATTTACATGTTATGTTTGGACCGTGTTATTATCATGTTTGGTATGTCCGAAAAGAAGAAACCAAGGACTTTTAGATGAATGTACTTTCAAAACTCTAAGAGATGCTGCGTTGAGACAACGCATGGATAAATGAAGTAACCAAAACACACAGAAATATAAACATAAGCAGAGTTTGTCGATCAACGTTTAGTAATGGCATACAGACAAATTGATACAAAAAAGCACTCACCTAACACAGTTATGGTTATGATACTTTTTGCTATCAGTTATTATCCATTTTAAAACAATTTCACAGAATTTGGGCTAGAAAGGTTTTGCGAGTCAAGTGCCTGTGCGTGTGTTACTGAATCAGTCGAATCGGTTGATTTGTCATTGTAATCAAGAACATCTTCAAATAGCCATCCCTCATCTTCCCTATTATCTTCACTGTCGATCGACTCTCCTTCGTTATCGGAACCGCCTTGAATACACTGAAACAGTAACGGCGCTGAGCTGGCATTTTACTAGACTCTAGCAGACGAAAGGCTGGTGCCAGAAATGGAGTCAGTTCCAAGTCGGAAAAACCCAGCAAGGGGTTCTTTGTCTCGGCCGCAGATAGCGAAGATGAACTCTGCTTGAACTTAAGAACAAGGGCATGTCAGGCTACCAGGAACCTCTATTAACTTCTGGCGGAAAATAAGAATGCATGGACCCAGGTGTTCCATTGACAACAGAGCTTCCAGTCAGCGCATGGCACCGTGTGTACCGTAGGCAGCAGAACTTTAAGCAGCGCACGGAGCCGTGCGCCCCGTAGGCTAAAAGTTTAAACAATTCAGATAGCAAACCAGTACTGTAAACTTTGCTCACATGATGAGACAAAGCACGTAACCTGAAGCCAAAGTAGACTGTGAGTGGTGAGTAGTAATACAATTTCCTGCCCCCCACCCCCCCCTTTTTTTTTAAACACCTAACCAGCAGTTTTTGTACTGCAACAGCAGTTTTTGTAATACTCCCCACACATGATTGTTCCACTCCCTGCTAGGTTTGTACTACTTCAAACCAGTTTTGCACTACTCCCTACCAGTTTTGTGCCACTCCACACCAGTTTTGGCACTACTCCCTACCAGTTTGTACTACTCCACACCAGTTTTGAACTGATCCACACCAGTTTTCATACTGCTTCCTACTGGTTTTGTAATACTCCACACCAGTTTTTGCACTACTCTCTACCAGTTTTGTAATACTCCACACCAGTTTTTGCACTATTCTCTACCAGTTTTGTACTCCAAACCAGTTTTGTACTATTCCCTAGCAATTTTGAACTATCCCACTCCAGTTTTCTTGCTGGAGTTTTCTACTACTCTGCACCAGTTTTTGTATTACTCCCTACCAGTTTTGTACTCCTCCACTCCAGTTTTTTTTTACCATCCCACACCAGTTTTTGTACTGCTTCCTGCTGCTTTTGTACTACATCCCACCAGTTTTTGTATTACTCCCTACCAGTTTTGTACTCCTCCACTCCAGTTTTTTTTACCATCCCACACCAGTTTTTGTACTGCTTCCTGCTGCTTTTGTACTACATCCCACCAGTTTTTGTATTACTCCCTACCAGTTTTGTACTCCTCCACTCCAGTTTTTTTTACCATCCCACACCAGTTTTGGTACTGCTTCCTGCTGCTTTTGTACTACATCCGGGAGGCCGGAATAGCTCAGTTGGTAGAGCGCCGGACTCGTGATCCTGGGGTTGCGGGTTCGAATTTCGGTATAGGGGGATTTTTCCCTCGGAGTTAACATTGGTTCTGACTCCATTCCCCACACAGTCCTTCGAATGAGACTATAAACCGAGGTTCCGTGTGTGAACGCACGCACAACATCTTGCACACACGTAAAATCCCATCACCAACTTTCGGAAGAGAAGGCCAGTTTGGCCATTGGTATGGATGACACGTGACACATAGCATGCACCTTCCCCGAAGATGGAGTATGGCTGCCTTAATGGCGGGATAGAAAAGGGTCATACACACAAAACTCCACTGCCTGGCTATACAGGGAGTGTCCGCAGGAGTATCAGCCTGCGTACGCAGAAAGAAAGAAAGAAAAAGTACTACATGCCACCAGTTTTTGTACTGCTTCCTGCTGCTTTTGTACTACATCCCACCAGTTTTTGCACTATTCCTGATCAGTTTTGAGCTACTCTCTACCAGCTTTTGTACAGTTACCTCTTCTTATCAGGCGTCTAGGTCTGGGTCTTGTCCATGAGTTCCCTCCCTCCCCCCCCCCTCACCTTGAACCCTCTACTCAAACAGGTTAAAAAAACCCAGTTTATTTATTCATTCATTTTCAAAACCTGTGCAGTGTAACCTCTTGGCTTATCAGATGCAGTAAAGTGTACATGGACCTGTCTACAAGCAGTGAAGTCTCCTTGATGAACTGAAACTGTTTGGACTTAAACCTGTAACACTTTTCCAGAGGAAACAAAAACCAAAAACAAACTTTCTTTTCGATGGCACTCCACATAGACAATGACACTTGAATCACAACCATTGCAGCATATAACCTCATGGCCTAGCAGATACACTGAAGTGTACATGGACCTGTCTACAGGCGTTGAAGTCTCCTAGATGAACTGAAACTGTTTGGATTTAAACCTGTATTTTTTATGGCACTCAACACAGACTATGACATTTGAATCCCAACCATTGCACCATGAACATAGAGACCATGTTTCTTTGTCTTAAAATCTGTCAGCTAGGCTGGACTCTTAATAAAAAGAAGACAGTAACAGAATCATATGTAGTCACACTTACCACTTACTGGTTTTAAAATTTCACCAACAAAACTATGAGTTTCATACCAACAACAAAAAACAAAAACAAAAACGAGTAAAAAATCCACAGTTCCAAAAGTTAAGTAAAGGAACAAAAAACAACAACAACAGAAAGCAGACAAAATGGGTGAGTGTTAACCACAAAATGAGAATGCAGGAAAATGAATCACCAGTTAATCACCATAAAGAGCAGCAGTATGATACACACAAAATATGTTGCTACACAAAACTTTCCCTAACAATCAAGTGAAATTTAATGAACCTAAAAACATGGCATACATCTACATAAAGCGCAGATAATTAATGTGCAATTTCTACAACAGAGCATTTTCTGCATGCTCCGACTATAAATGCACCGGTCAAACATTACCATAATGCAAAAATAAGATTTCAGGTATATGTTAATGAACTAGAATAATACCAAAATAGTATTTTGATCTAGCACCAGCTGTCATGACTGTAACTTTGATATAAATTACTTGATTTAAAAGAAAGAAAAAAAAATCTGGCACAAAAAAGCACCATCAACTAAAGCTAAAACTGGCACACATAAAATCTAAACTCATTTTCATAGTTCAAAAAAAAAAGAAAAATCGGACTTTGAAAAAAAAGGAAAACATATAAAAACCAACACAGCTAAAAAAACTCACAAACACTCCTGCTTTCCACCTATTCCCTCCCTCCCTTTCCGAAAATCTACTAAACATCGAAAAAAAGAAAAAGCTCTCCCACATACGAGCTTACGATCTCCCTCCTGCTCCTCCCTCCATCTCCAACTCAATTATAGATTGAAAATAATCTTGGAGAAATGAGACTGACTACAAGCTGTACAGGAAAACTGGAGCGCTAACAGAATAGTATGACAACAGAAAAAGAATGGATTGTCTTCCTTGATTCTGCAACTGTATGCAAGAATACACAACCAGAAATTACTATCACAGAATGTTTTTGAAGATGGAAGTATTATATGAGTAGAAAACAAATGAGCGATTTCACTCTGCTATAGACTGCCATTAAATTTCACAGCAATTTAGAACAAAATATGAAACATAATAACATTGAAAAGCAGGTACATAATTATACTAACAGCATGTTGGTATCACCATGACTTGTATGACATTGACAAAAGTTAATCAATGACCAAAAAAAGCAGCTATGAACCACCGGCTGTGTACTCAGACTAGTGCATCATGGAAATCAGAAAAAGTTAGAAAACCTTCCATTTCTCAGCAATCAACCTATCTATCTGAGGCAAAGTCTCTGGTCATAATAAAGCCTTGAAAAAGCTACCCCTACCCTGTCAAGACTTTAAAACATTCAATAACTCTGCCTCTTTAGTCTTCCCCCCTTTTCTTCCATGTTCCTTAACAACAAATTCTGAGATTCTTGGGTGAAATGTTTTTGCATCTGTAACCATTTCTAAAATCCAGAACGAAGGTACGTTCGATCTTTGGGGATAACTTTTTCTTCTTGGCCTTCTTTGTAATGGTTTTACTTTTAAATAATGTGTAAGACACACATGGTGACTGCATCTGTGTGAAAGAATCGAGGAAGTGTTGCTTCTGATTGATGTAACGTGTTCTGCTCTCTCCCCTCGTTCGACCTCTACCCTTTTGTTCATCCAGTTATATCAGAAAAGTAATTTGTTCCCGATTTGGAAGTCTGGTTCTGACAAGGTTCACATTTCAATAAGACAAAAGCAATGGGCATTACCAAATCACCTGGTCTTGGGCTACAGCTCTGCCAGAAGTTGACCTTGAAGTCTCTACCAAAGTGTTCTTATGCAATCACAGCATAAAACCCTTGCCTGAAAAGACAAGAAGAACCAGAACAATTGCACCAGTTTTTAATCACACCTCCCAGTCTCTCAACTGACCTGTAAAAGAAATAGTCCCAAAACAGACTCCACAAAGATCCACCACTGAAGTCTATATTTTCCATACCATCTCTAATTGCCTTTAATCAGCTGACTGCCAGGGAAAGAAAATTTCTACTGCAGGTCAGGGATTTTTCAGTTAAAATGAAAGTAATTTTTTTTTAACATACTCTTATGAAAGATAACTGGGAAAACCAGACTGCGTAGCATATCTGAAAGCTATGTAATGTACAAACAACTACTTGTTTGCTCTGTTTTTGGTCTGCTTGATCTCCATATTCAGCTTTTTTGTTGTCAAAATCATATGTTCAGAGAGATGAGGCACGACACATCAAAGTGAACGTTAAAGAAGTCTTCTGCCATCTCCTATGACACATTAAAGTAAACTTTACAGAAACCTTCTGCCATCTCCTATGACACATAAAAGTGAACTTTACAGAAACCTTCTGCCATCTCCGATGACACATCAAAGTGAACTTTACTACAGAAGTCTTCTGCCATCTCCGATGACACATCAAAGTGAACTTTACAGAAGCCTTCTGCCATCTCCTATGACACATCAAAGTGAACTTTACAGAAGCCTTCTGCCATCTCCAATGACACATCAAAGTAAACTTTACATTAGCCTTCTGCCATCTCTATGACACATCAAAGTGAACTTTACAGAAGCCTTCTGCCATCTCCGATGACACATCAAAGTGAACTTTACAGAAGCCTTCTGCCATCTCCTATGACACATCAAAGTGAACTTTACAGAAGCCTTCTGCCATCTCCTATGACACATCAAAGTGAACGTTAAAGAAGCCTTCTGCTATCTCCTATGACACATCAAAGTGAACTTTACAGAAGCCTTCTGCCATCTCCTATGACACATCAAAGTGAACTTTACTACAGAAGCCTTCTGCCATCTCCTATGACACATCAAAGTGAACTTTACAGAAGCCTTCTGCCATCTCCTATGACACATCAAAGTGAACTTTACTACAGAAGCCTTCTGCCATCTCCTATGACACATCAAAGTGAACTTTACCACAGAATCCTTCTGCCATCTCCGATGACACATCAAAGTGAATTTTACAGAAGCCTTCTGCCATCTCCTATGACACATCAAAGTGAACTTTACAGAATTCTTCTGCTATCTCCTATGACACATCAAAGTGAACTTTACAGAAGCCTTCTGCCATCTCCTGACACATCAAAGTGAACTTTACAGAAGCCTTCTGCCATCTCCTATGACACATCAAAGTGAACTTTACAGAAGCCTTCTGCCATCTCCTATGACACATCAAAGTGAACTTTACAGAAGCCTTCTGCCATCTCCTATGACACATCAAAGTGAACTTTACAGAAGCCTTCTGCCATCTCCTGTGACACATTAAAGTGAACTTTACAGAAGCCTTCTGCAATCTCCTACGACACATTAAAGTGAACTTTACAAAAGCCTTCTGCTATCTTCTATAAGTCATTACATGAAACTAACAGATGCCTTCTACAATCACTACAATGTACAATAATGTATATCATTGTGAAATTTAAAGACGCCTTCTGTAATCTCCCATTAGACACTAAAATGAAATGGAAAGAATTCTTCAGCAGTTTCCATTGAGACATTAAAGGGAATTTACAGAAGCCTTTTGCCAACTCCTATGAGTCATTAAAGTGAAATTTAAAGAAGCCTTCTGCAATCTTCTGTGAGACATAAAAGTGAAATTTACTGAAGCCTTCTGCCATATCCAATGAAACATGAAAGTGAAATTTAACCCTTTCACCGCCAGACATTCTATTTTGCATAAATCCCCATCGCCAGCCATTTTTTAAAAAAAAGCTCTTATTTCATACCATCATATGTGAAACGCGGATATCTCTGGAACTAAACAATCAATTCTCATTCTTTTTTTTTGTAAATGGAGGAGATACACTGCACTTTTATTATGTCATAACATGTTAGTAATGGTAAGTCAACAACAATTTCAAATTTTTAGTAATTTCAAGTGCAAGAAAAAAAGCAAAATAAAAAAAAAGAATGTTATGTTTCTTCTAAACGTAAAAAATGAAGAGAGAATGCCAACAAGGGAGACAAAATACTCCACTCACAATTGAAGACAAGAAAATATGGTATTTCCAACAGAAAAGTGGAAGAAACAGCCACAAGTACAACTACTCCAATAGCAGGGAACACACACACACACACACTCTTATGCCTAACTGGTACACATGTAAGAAAGAAAAAGGGAACACACACACACACGTCCCTTTCACTCTCAACAGTAATATTTTTTTATGAACACAAAGTCATTCATGTGCTTGTTGGTCTCTGAACCCTTGCCATTCAGCTGATCTGTATGATCAGCTGTACACCCACTCAAACACGTCTCTGTTGCTCGCCTCTCATGTGTCAGTCGGCCACGCCCCCTTCAACCTTGACCAGCAAGAGTCGGCCCACAGCGTGTGTGTGAAGTTCGTTGCCAAAAGTCTTAGTTCACTCCCTCACACAGAGTGAGTGAATAGTCAGTCACTGCTGGCTGGCTCAACGCAAAAACACTGGGGCACAGGCGGTAGGGTAGTAAGTGGGCGTCTCGTCAGTCTCCCAACCATTTGGCCACGGTCCAATGCCTCGCGTTGCAATAATTCGGTCAAGCCCTCACTATCGTTCATGTGTGAGTGTCTGGGTCTTCTTCATCTGTATTAGGAACAACTGACCGTCTATTCAATATTCCCAGCACTTGATTTGTGGTAAATGTACGGCAAGGTCGAGTACATAAAGTGCTTGGTGGTGACGTCATAGTGAACTGAAAAAATAATCGGAATAAAGTCGATAAAACACTGAACTGAATAGTGTTCTGACAAAGCAAAAGGCTGTGAGCACCGGCCAGACCATCCCCCAACTAGACGTTTATTGCTGGCTTTTTATCTCATGAACTAGGATCGTGAGAGTATCAGGAGTTAGGTCACCCTACTTAGTCGCCAAATGGCGCCTTCGGCGCTCAGCCCTGTCGTCGCCAAAAGGCGCCTATGGCGGTGAAAGGGTTAAAGAAGCCTTCAGTGATCTCCTGTGTGACATATTAAAAGTAAACTTACATCAGTTTTCTGCATCATCCTTGATGACACCGTTTTGACCCATATTGATAATGTACCAAATACTGCAACCATGCTATCCTGGTTTTGGCCAGTGTAACATCATAACATCCATCATCTCATTTTCCAACGCAAGAACAGTCAAGCTGTATATGCCACACAAACGCAATGGATGGCTATCTCTGCGGAAATTTATCATGAAATCTTTATCAAGCATTCTACTGTCATCTCTAAACAAGAAAGGTGGTGGGAAGAAGGGGTCGGGATGGGGGTAGGGGTGGGTGGGGAGAGACAGGCAGAGAGCAGTTTCTTGTAATTTCCAGAAATATAAAACAGGCATGAAAGTGACCAGCAGTAAAAAAGGCTGAAAAATCGGTGGGGGTCTGGGGGCCACCGTAGACCCCCAGTGGGACCCAGGGACAACGCCCCGGCGGGGATCAGGGGGCAGAGCCCCCTGAAGCTGAAGCTTTTTTTATGAAATAAAAGGCCTAAAACTGCAAATAAACCCCTATTTCAGCGCTGTTAAGAAGGGCAAATAAGCCACATTTTCATGTTTTCAGTAATGAAAATAATACTTCAAAAGATCATATAATATACTTTTATATGTGCATACTGACTCATTCACTCGCATTATTTTGTGTTATTTTATTTTTACTTTTTAACATGTGCGCTGGTGACCTACTCGTTTTTGAGTGAACCAGTATTTTAGGAAGAAGAAGAAGAAAACAACGAGGCAGCCTTCATCACAACATTGATTCAGTCGGTCAATCTTTCCACATGGAACACAAAATGCAGCGCCTTTTTCGTCTAATTTGCGAAACACATCGCCAACTCGAACATCGTCCACTTCCTGGTCTAGCCAGTCCCACCTCCAATCGTTTCTCATCCCTTTTTTTTTGGCGTGAAATCGCGACGCGCTTGACAAACTTCGGCAATTTAACGATGTCCGACGTTCGACAGGCGCGAAAAGACCGGATGTTGATTGACGGCGGAAGTGACCGGTTGACTCTTTTGAGAATAACAAATTGTCCAAATGGGAATAGCATCGAACGAAAGTTTATTTCAGGATTTTTCTTTTCTTTTTTTTTGTTTTTTGGGCGGCACATTTTTTGGGGGGGCGGCGCAGATGAAAAAAGTGGGAGGAAAATCCGCCTTAGGCGGACGAATTTCATGCCTGATAAAATCACGACAGATAACCTCTGTTATATTCGCAATTTTCTGTCATAAATGGAATCTTCTGTCTGTTGTTGTATCTTAGCTCATTCAGCCCTACATTTGACCAATGCTCGCTGAACAGTAACATGAACTTACACCTGAAAACGTATCTAGTGACAAAACCTACTAACACAAATCGGTTTCCAAGCTCATACATACGCTAAAACTAAAACTACTGTGAATTAACTTACAGAGAATTTCCTGTTCTTTCCTCACATGTCTCATCTGCTATCCCATTCAGGCAACTTGAATGGGTTTAAAAAAAAAGTGTTTTGGGTGTGCGTGTGTGTGTCAAAATGGCTGACCTAGCCATGGACTGGACAAGGACATCTCAAAAACATAATGAATGACTTCTTAACTATGCAAGCAAAGGTAATCAGATTTGATCCATATAAATTAAGTTTCAAAATGGAGAGACTGAGGGTGGAAAATGAAGCAAAATTTAGAAAGAGAGGGGGTTAGTTACCACCAACACACACACATACATATACACATACACACACACCACCACCATAGCCCCCACTACCTACTTCATACATAAGTTGCAGCCACCCTCCATTCATTTTATTTTATTTATCTATTTATTTTTCTATCTTAAAAAAAAAACACTTTTAATTATTATTTTCTTTAATGTACTTTTTCATGTTATTTTATTTTTATCTATTTATTCATTTATTGAATTTTTTTTTTAAATTTTATTTTATTATCATTTTCTTTTTTTTGTAATTCATTGTCATTATTATTACTATTATATATATATATATATCTATATCTCTTTTTTTCTTTTCCCCTTTATTTATTTATTTATTTATTTATTCTTTCTTCCAACCCCCCCCCCCCCCTCCCCCCTATTTCCTCTCCCATGATCCCCTTCTGGGTGGCCTTGTTTATGTCTGGCGGCCATTTTGATCATGAAGCGAACAGAAGATAAGTGGTTTCTCGTTCTTCGTTTTCACTGTCCTAAATGTTATTTGTTTTCGCCTGAAGAAGACCCATGAGGTCAAAATGCATTGTGTCTAGTCCTGTACTCTGTTTCTCTGTGTCCTTGGCAGTAACTAACCCCCTCTCTGTCTAAATTTTGATTAAGAAAAAGAAACACCCGAAGGTGCTGGGGAGGACCCAGAGAAGCACTGTCTTCACCTGCCCTTAGAGCAGTCCTGTACCACCCTTGGAGGCCTGCGCTGTGTTGACGATAGGTACAGGCACGCGCAGGACACTCCATTAAGATATCAAGGGACATAACTGCTCCTGAACAGAGGTAAATTAGACTACAGGATGCAGCTCATAACAGCCTTAAAGCAGCATCCCCATGGGTGTACCAGCCCGTATTTCATGACTGCAGAGCCCACCGGCGAAAAACACCACCCTCCAGCTGCCGGGCACACCCCACAGACCCAACCACCCCTGCTCACGGACAGATGAAGACGGTGCCACTCCAGACACAGCCAAGCTTTCGACATACGGTCTTATGTGCCCTCAAGAGAGAATCCAAAGTTGTAGTCTTTCCCACTGTCAACAGGACTTTCCCTGTGGTCAGTGGGTCTTTCCTCACCGTCACTGGACCTTTCTCCAGGGTCAGCCTAGTTAAGGCAAAGAAGAAAAAGAAATACCCGAAGGTGCTGGGGAGGACCCAGAGAAGCACTGTCTTCACCTGCCCTTAGAGCAGTCCTGTACCACCCTTGGAGGCCTGCGCTGTGTTGACGATAGGTACAGGCACGCGCAGGACACTCCATTAAGATGAAGCGAACAGAAAATAAGTGGTTTCTCGTTCTTCGTTTTCACTGTCCTAAATGTTATCTGTTTTCGCCTGAAGAAGACCCATGAGGTCAAAATGCATTGTGTCTAGTCCTGTACTCCGTTTCTCTGTGTCCTTGGCAGTAACTAACCCCCTCTCTGTCTAAATTTTGATTAATACATTAACGTTTCAAAGCCTGTTAGCCCAAAATATGTCACCATGAACATTTACAAGTTGAGAATGTAAACATTAAATTCATGTTTGAGTTTGTCCAAACACTAGAAGTCCAAAACTGAATTACATAGCATGAAATTTTGATATGGTATAACACAATTATTGTGCAGTTACCATGTGAAATGGTTTGCCTCTTGGTCAAATAAGTTTTGAACGATTAGAGTTTAAGTAACGTACCCCTTCCGTTCATGCAGTTTATCCCAAACTGGCCAGGCAGGAGAGGCTGCCCAAGCTGTCAACTCAGAAGGGTTCAGTGAGTAAGAGAGAAAGAGAGAGAGAAAGAAAGAGAGAGAGATAGAGGGAGAGAGAGAAAATAGTTTCCTGTAATTTTGGAAACCTGAAATTATGACTGATGACATTCCATATCATTTTTACAATCTTCTGCAAGTGTAAAAGGTACACAGATTTGTTTTTCAAAAAGCTTGTATAATGAGATCCTTTCGTCAATGTTTCAGCAATAACGGGTAAACTGTAAAACAAAAAAAAGTTCTTATCTTTGCTTTCAACTGCTTCTGAACAGAAAACCTGCCGTGAACGACATCCACACTAACTCCCCAGAAAGTCAGATTTTTTGACTGCAAGATGTGATTTTGTAAACAAAAAGGGAAGAAAATTTTCCTCCTTGATATAAAAAATATCGCAAAAAGGATCAGATACATCAGGTTAAGTAGATTATCCCACAAGACCCATGGGCGTCTCTTTCTTGAAGACGGCTATGATGCACTGGGCCGCCGTCAGTGACATGAGGTTGCGGGAGTCCCAGGTGTTGGAGCCCATGTGGGGAGCAACCACGCAGTTTTTCATCTTCACAAGGGGATGATCCTTGGGCAGAGGCTCCGGCTCAGTCACGTCTAGCCCTGCAGCACCAATGATTCCACTGTCCAAGGCCGTTGTCAACTCTTCATGATTGATCACCCCTCCACGGCCCGTGTTGATGATGATGGCCGTGTTCTTCATCCTGTTCAATTTAAAAAAGAGCAACCCTAAATAATTCCCTTTTCAGTGTTCTAAGGATTTAAGTGTCATTTGCATTTTCCTATTGTGCATTTGAAACAAAGAGAAAAGCAACATACAACCAAACAAAACAAAACAACAAAAAGCAACAGACAACCAGACTAAACAAAAACAGTCTCACCAGTTCGCAGACTGTCAACAGCAACACCATGAGAGGAAAAGAAAACAGAAAAAAGTTCTGCACTGCTGCACAGTTGAATACCTGATCCGTTACCATTCTAAAGTCTGACTGATTGCAGTAGTCAGGATGTCGAGTTAAAGTCATTAACTAACAAAGTCAAGAAATTGCCCAAGAGATGCCATTCAATATGTGTGTGTGTGTGTGTGTGTGTGTGTGTGTGTGTGTGTGTGTGTGTGTGTGTGTGTGTATGTTGTGTGTGTGTGTGTGTGTGTGTGTGTCTGTGTGTGTGTGTGTCTGTGTGTGTGTGTGTGTGTGTGTGTGTGTGTGTGTGTGTGTGTGTGTGTGTGTGTGTATGTTTGTGTGTGTGTGTGTGAGAGAGAGAGAGAGGTACGGTACAACTGATACGATAAAAATTCTTGTCTTTGATTTTCTTTTTTGATAATATACCACAGGCATAGGGTAAATGGATATGATCCCCTCTCAAAGATGCTCTCTTACACTGATGCATCTTTCAGTTCCTGAAATAAAATTAGCTGAAACAAGATATGAATTCTGTTGAATTATATTAAGAATCAGTAGTATATGTAGACAAGATAGTTTAACTTGAAAATTTAAAGTTAGAAAACATATGACAGAAATCTGTGATCATCAGTGTTTTCCTCTGTACAAAAATGAGACATTCAAACAGTGATGTATTGGAGCTACAAGTGCATGGCAACTTGCTCTAGGAATCCAAAATGGGGCCAAATTATTGACCACAAGAGAACATAATCACTGAATGTGCATCCAAAGCATTTTTGATGAACGGAAAGATAATTAATATTTAAAGTGATTACCTGATAATGTCTTTAGTTTGAGTGATAATCATTATCACTTTCATCAGGGAAATATTTGCAATTATTCATGGTAACCTCTCACTTCTTAAGTCTCATGTTTATTCTAAGAACCATAAATCCTTCATTATTGATCACTGCCACAAAAACAGGAAATGTTCCTCATTTGGAAATTCAAGGAGACTGGCATTTTTCATATCAGAACCAAAAATCAAGTAAGACCATTCAAACATAACATTTTAACAATTGTGAAAAAAAAGGGAAAAAAAGGAAAAGAGATTTCAGTGACATCCACAGTTTACATGCTATCCAATGTCATACCATCTTGCTGTTCAATTGTCAATTGAAGAAAATGGTGGGCACTTGGAAACGAGATTGGAATAAGTGGCATTTGTCAAAGGGGTTGCCTGAACAGGATGAGATTTTGCAGATAGGAGTTAGTACAGAGAGCTTGCTCTCTGGCCAAAGCACTTGGCAAAGCATATTGAGCGACATGATCAACATGAAAACCATGAGCACAGGGGTGTGTGTGTGTGTGTGTGTGTGTGTGTGTGTGTGTGTGTGTGTGTGTGTGTGTGTGTTGTGTGTGTGTGTGTGTGTGTGTGTGTGTGTGTGTGTGTGTGTGTGTGTGTGTTGTGTGTTGTGTGTGTGTGTGTGTGTATGTTTGTGTGTGTGTGTGTGAGAGAGAGAGAGAGGTACGGTACAACTGATACGATAAAAATTCTTGTCTTTGATTTTCTTTTTTGATAATATTGCTTTTTATATTCACAATATTCATCCTACTTTCCAAAATGTGAGCAAAATACATTGCAATTGCATGAGCAAACTCAGCACATACACACACACACACATATATAAATACATTATAACTCTCTCTCTCACACACACACACACCTGCTCATGGTTTTCAAGTTGATTAAGTGGCGTGTCTGAGGACACAGGTTGCAGCAGATACACAGGAAATCCACAACTTCCAGCATGTCATTGAGGTTCTTGCAGAACTCGGCCCCCACTTCCGTTGCATAGGTCCGTGCTTCTATATCAGTGTACAGTGTCTTCCTCGGTCCAAATGGTTGCAGTCGCTTGGCCCGCCAAAACCGATACGGCCCATACCTGATCAACACAGAGTGCCAGGCTAAGTCAGAGAAGTTTAATTTTGGGCAAAAACAGGGTCACTCTCTTGGTCAAGTTATAATTCAAGCCCAGCTGACCACAGACACCACATCAGAGATTCAAACTAGTTCCCACCACATCTGAACTATTTTATGAACTGCAAGGCCCTTTGAATTACTGGGCACATCTGTATTTAAAAAAATACACCATAATTTAAACATACATAAAGTTTAGCATTATGCAGACATGAAAATAATAAAAAGCCAAAAAAGATCAAAATTAAAAAAAAAAGTTTCATTTTTGCAGAAGCATGAAAAATCACTGAAAACATATTGTATGCCAGGATTTCGTGAATGTATCCATCCAGATACAAATGTGCCAATCAACTTCATCATCTCAGATAACATGTTAAATTTGTCACATGGGTCGGCCTAAGGGTGCTCTGGAACTTTGTTACTGAGGGAAAGTAGTGTGGGGGATAAGGGAAGAGCAGGGAGGTGGGATCCTCGCTGAAATGTCACTATATTTGGATACATATCATTGTTTGCCTTATTGCATGTTGAGGCAAAGAGGCTATATAGCCATTCTCACTTCCCTATCAATCCACACAGACTGACACACCTGCTTGGATATTTTTTTTCTTTGCACCCAATCCATGTATGTACAGATTTCTATGTCAAAATCAAAACCAACCAAGTCACAGACTGATCTAAAACAAAGTTGATCATCAGCCTTATGTCATCTGATCAAATAAAAAGCACTGATCTCAGTGAGAAAAAAAAAAGGAAAAAAAAAGTCGGGCACATTATCTCTGAACATTATCTTCAAGAAATCCATAAAGAAAAGAACCACTTGTGTTTGCTGTTATGTAAGTGCCAGCACTCCGTAGGACTTTAAAATCTCAGTGATTTATCACATGGTGCACACCATGCAGCCTCCTCACCCTATAAAGGATAATGAGTGATGCAACTGTGACCAGTATGTAGCTTGCACACCCATGTCTCCAGAGGGAGGGAATTCACAAGATTATAGAAAGAAAGAAAGAACAAAAACCAACTAACAATTATAGCAAAAACCCAAAACAAAAACCTTGACAGCAGGATTGATCAGATTTGACAATCACAGTCAAACATTTGATACATTGACAATTCTGTAAGGCTTTCATTTTGAAGTAAGCAAATTAAATTGAAAACTCTGTAAGGCTTTCATTTTGAAGGAAAAAATTATGTGCTTTTGATTATTTTGCTTTAATAAAGGACTGCTTCTTTAACATTTGCGCACTGTTCCTAATTCAAATTACGTTGTGATGTTGTTGCAGTTTTGTTTTGTTTTGATTTGTTTCTTTTAGCTGTTAAAAAAAGGGGACTTAAACACAGGAACCCATAATCCCTACGTTCAGAGTTGTACAGTGTCTATGGTATACACATATCATATATATATATATATATATACTTTTTTTCTTTTTTTTTTTTGCTGCTTTTCCATCTTCGTGGCCACCTCGGTGACATTCCACCCAAGCTGCTCATCCTGAACCTGTGTCTACAGCCACAGCCTGGCCTGGCCTGCCGCAGCCCGACACCGGAAACCCACAGGGTGTCAAGTTGTCAACCCACCGGAGGAGACACACCCACTGCTGCCGAGTCACTTCAGTGGTGATCAGTGGCGCCTTTTCTGATCCAACATATGCAGGACACCACCTACTAAGCCCCCTACTGACTAGTCCCCTTTTTTTAATTGTTTAGTCGCAGAGGCAGCTCTCTGTCCAGTGGGCGCCACCAAGTCTGTCCAACAACAGCTCCCATGAAGTTGCCAATACCAGTGACCCTGCTAGAATCAAACCAAGGCCATAGATGCGGAGAGGGCACCGAAACTGAGTCCATCATGAGAGCAAGGCATGAAGGGCTGCAGAATTTGAGATTTTTTTTATGCTGAACGATGAGAATGAGGATGATGACAATAATGCTATAGATTTCCATTCCGGTCTGAGACTGCATGATAGGGTTGTACTTTACCCTTACTTTCATAACATATCACGGCATCAACCAGACCCGAGAAATAGAGACACCTGCAGTGTTGGTCAGGAAATTTGAGCATCAGTCTTAGAGGTGCATCCATTAGGTGGCTGAAACTCGACAGTGTGGTCCCAGTCTTCCCAGCTGAGCCCATAGCAAGCTCAACTCTGAATAGGAGCCGGTTGGGACAGAAAATCCCCCACAGCTCTGATGGGAATCGAACCCCAGCCGGGAAACCGAGATGCTAACCACTTCGCCAAGGCGGCTGGTGTGTCTATGGTATACATTCACTTAACCTGTCTGTTGCCTATGCTCAGGTGTTGACCTGTGCTCTTTTGCACTTCATGTATGAAGTCATTCCAAGGACATCAAAACTCAACTGCACACATGCATGCTCTCTCTCACACTCTTACTTTCACAAAGGCACAAGAAAGGCCTGCGCATATATGGACACAAATTATACCGTATGGAAGAAGCAGGAAGGAAAACAGGGGAGAGCGGAGAGATTCAGAGAGAGAGAGAGAGAGAGAGAGAGAGAGAGAGAGAGAGAGAATGAGAACACTACAGTCTGAGGGACAGACAGACCAAGAACAGTGGTCACCACAGACCAGCGGCATGTCAAATGACCTACCAATGATGCCCACTATGCTGTTTTTCACCTCCATTCCACACAACCAGGTAGGACGCCATTCTCGCTGCCTACCGTCTCTCACTTCCTTCACAGCTGCCACCATCCCCATCACAACAGTAATGCATGAGTAGATAAAACATACACGTGTGTAAAAGAGAACACACACACACACACACACACACACACACACACACACACACACACACACACACACACACACACACTAAAATCACTTAATGTGGAAAGACGTTAAATTGAAGACAACACACACACACATGCAAGAGTGTGCGCACCCACACACACACACAAAAACACACACACACCATGGTAGGGCAGCAACACCTGCTTGAAGCACTTGTTTCAGGCATGTGGTGAATGCAGCAATCTGCCCTCCAGACAAGAATAGTCTTTTTCAAATGTCTGCTGCTGAGAAATAAAAGTTCAATGTCACTTGGCTGATTCAGGATAATCATCTGAACAGACTGATTTTTTTTTTAAAACATGAAACTACTATATTACGTTACTGTTTATGACATCGAAATCATTATATCGTGTGCCCAAAGACTGGCCGATTCAGGAGGTACCAGCCAATCAAAATGGTGCACAGAAGTTGTCTAATTCTGGCTGGCTGGTGACAACATGTCAGATGATGATAACGTGTTCTGCTGCTTCTTTGCATTTAGTATATTTCATAGAATTATTGCCAGTTAATGAGATGGCGGCTTTGCCTGGGGTTTCTAAATGTCTTGTCTGCTTGTCCACTTGGCACGCGCGTGCACACACACACACACACACACACACACACACACACACACACACACACACACACACACACACACACACACGCACCATTATATGTGCGCATGCTTTTTATGATGTCTGAATCTTTTTGGCAACCTTTCATTGGGCAAATGATAAGAAAATAATAGTTATGTGTGTATCAGTGGTAAGATTAATGAATAAGGAAATAAAAACAAAAAACATCTATGCAAAAATAATACCAAAAAGAGCTCATAGGAAACAGGTATGGATGGTCACATTTGTACACTGTGGAAGTTGATAAAGTTTGGCATTCTGAACACAACTTAGATCCTCAGACATCTATAACTATTGGCTTTATTGACTTTTATTAAAAGGATGAAGATTTCAATGATAGGCTGTATATGCGCAGAGATTAAAAAAAAAAAAATTAAAACTGATAATGGAGAATAGCTTACAGATTGCATATTGTTCTAGCCACACTTTTTTTAAAGGTTTCATAAGATATTGTTCTAGCCACACTTTTTTTTTAAGGTTTCATAAGTACAGACAAAGGCTGATCTATTCATTCTTTGTTTTAAGACATCATAAGCACAAAGTCAGTAAATATGTAAAACCGATAATGGAGAACAAATTACATACAAACTGTTCTATTTACGCATTTTTCTTTGGCTGCTTCATCTTCTGAGGGAGTCAACTTGTTAGAGTGTTTGCCTGCGGAACCAATGGTTCTGATTTCGAAGCCACTCATGGGGTTAGATTTATTCAGTTTGAAAACCCTTACCCTCTACCCAGCAGTAAATGGGCATCAGATTCAGTTCAGTGAAGGTTAAGGTAGTGGAAGGAGAGAGATGGGGTCTGCCTTCTATCATGTCATCCCTTACACAGGATGAACCTCTGTCTGACAGTCACCATCCCTATGACTGATAGGGGCAGAGAAATGTCAGAAGTTCACCCTTTCTATGCAGTATGGGCACATCTCCTGTGCCCCCTAAGTGGTGTTACACTGTCAGTTCTGGTTCCCCCTTACACAGCTGCATCTAGGTTGTGAAGGTGCAGCCCCAGCACAACAGCCCACAGGGTGATATTACTATCCAGTCATCATAAGGAAACCCACCCGAGGATACCGCTGCTGCAGCTGGGTTACTTCAGTGCAGTTCACACAGTTCACACAGTGCTGCTGCCTGGTCTGATCCAAACATGCAGAAAATCACTTACAAAGCCCTCTACTCGAGTTAATATTCGCAGAGTTCTGAAGTTAACATGACCGAGTGTCCTCTAGCAACAATCTCCATGAACTTGCCGATACCAAAGTGCTTGACACATTTTCACCATGGGTTTGGATGTTAAGAATCAATAGATACTTTGTCAATTGCAAGATTTAGCAAGGCATGCCAAGAAGCCAACTGCGCTCAAAACCAGGGAAGCCGAGCTAGCCACATTTCATTTTCTGGTTGCCTGATCCCTCATGTAAAAAATACACCTCTGGTGGCCCTAACTGGCATGTACTAAGCAAAACTAAACCAAGTCTAGTGCAAGTTACCGCACAAACATGGTGTTAGATGATGAAAAATAGTATCTGAAGCTGGGCATCGTTCTCTTGTATTTTGGATTCACACGGCAGGAGTACAAGTGCTGTGTTAGACATGCCAGAGTCTGCACAGTACGTGGAATCTCTACTGGAAATAATCAGGTCACCACCAGGGCAACTGGAAACAAAAACCTGAACTGACCTGACATGCTTTTCAAGTGTAACTCGCAACTTTGAGAATGTTAAACCTCAGCCCTGTTTGGTTTTAACAAGACAGACTTCTCCCCAAAGGAGAGATTATTCACACTTGCTCTGCATGTAAGCAATCATTGTCCTCAGAATGGAGTTCAGAAGGTCGTGAAGTGCATACAATGGATCAGATCAGGCACCACTGAACCTGTAACTTGGCAGCAGTGCAGTAGCTCATCCAGTGGGTTGTCTCATGATGACTTGACACTGACTGCTCCCTGTGGATTGTTGGTGCTGGACTGTGGCAGGACAGGTCAAGCTGTGGCTGATGATGTGGGAGAGGAGGGGAGGTGCTGAGGGGGAACCAGGAATGAGCTGCCTGGGTGCTTACTGCTTTGCAATGGAGGTGGGATAGAAGGAAAAAAGAAAACAAACAAACAAACAAACAAAAACCCACCACTACCACCACAACAAAATGTCAGGCCTCTGATAATTCTGAGGAAAGATCATTTTCAGCAAGCATTTAAAGATATGTAGACTCACTGCCTGTCATACCTAGCTGTCTCCTTTACCAGGTCAAAGCGGGAATCCATTGTTTTAAACAAGCCAACTAGACCAAGCACACCTATCTTGAAAATGCAATATTCATGCCAACATTAAATAAGTATAGATAACTCATTCTATGACCAAAAAGGAACAAAATAATTGCCAGAACATGTGATATGAGTTTAAGGTTAACTTTAAGTGATCACAATACTGAATGCGCTAGAAAACACACTCCCCACATCCCCAGACTTACAACCTCTTACATCACACATCTAGACCAAAATGAGATAGAAGCATACACTTTTATTTAAACTAATAATACAGAAAAATACCACTCACAAATAATGGGATATAATCTACTGGAAAGAATTCTAACAGAAAGATGTCAATACCTAACAACTAGACCTTGGACAAACACACACACACACACACACACACACACACACACACACACACACACACACACACATCTTCAAACCTTCTTTCAGTCGATGAGCTGTGAAGAGGAGGAGACTGACAGTAACCTCTGCTACACTGTCGGTTGAGACATTTGGGGTGTTGGTCACCTTGATGCCTCGTTTCTGGCATTCTTCTAACTGAATGTGCTCATAGCCAACCGACATTGTGGCAATCACTTGCAGCTGGTCTCCTGCATGTTTTCGGCAGAAAAATACATTCAAATCCAATAATGAGCCAAATTTCAATAACACGAAAAAAGAAGAAAAAAAAAAGAAAAGAGAAAACAAAAGAGTTACATTCAAATCACAAACAAATTCCATCAACAATACGAATTCATGGCTGGAACTTGAATCTATTCTTAAAACTAATGAGTCACATAAACTCTGTTGGAACTTTCATCCGTAACCTAAGCTCTGGGATTTCTGGAAAAGAAGACAAACATGCACATGGAGTGGGGTTTTTAGTTGACAAAAACATCTGGAACAATATACTTGGATATTAACCCATTTCCAGCAGGATCATGACCATCTGTCTGCAAGCAAAACAAAACCGTTTACTACCACAGTTGAGCATATAAATTCTCTTAACATCAGACTATGCCCAGATTGAAGAACTAAACTGTCAGCTCTAATTTAAATGGTCATCAACAAGGTTGATCACTTATAATGACTGGAATGCCATGACTGGGTAGATGCCAAAGAAGATGACTAGATTTTCTGCTGCCCTATTGCAAGGAGTCCACCAACGATTGGAGATTATGCCTACCACACTTTGCCAGTGAAATGATGTGATCCTTGCATACACTCTCAGAGACAATAAAACATCATGACAATAGACATGGCACTTCCTTAACAGTCTATATCACTGCCACTTAGACTTCATTCTTGTGAATAACTGGAACTGGTCTGGCATCAATAGTACTAAAACAAGAACATTTCCAAGAGCTGATGTTGGTAGTGACCACAACTTTCATAATGAATTTTAAAGTATATTTGAAGAACAGAATGAAAAGAGAGAGAGGGAATGTTGTTTACAGCCCAGCTGACCGCAAAGGGCCATATCAGGGCTGTCACAGCATTGAAGTCAACTGACAAGTCATCTATAAATAAACAAACAAACAAACAAAAACTCATTCACATAACCTTTTAAATACACCTTCTAAAAACACATCAAAAGTTTTGATAAAAAATCTTTTTTCCATAAAATCTTAGATCAGATGAAAAATGTTGATCTCCTTGAGAAATTCAAAGATCACATTAGGTGGGACATCTCTGAACAAGGTTTTCATATTGTCTGCTGTAAAGTGTTTATGTCTTACATCATGCACTTCCCACACTCTAAAAGAATGTTTCACTGTCGGTACATAACATGGAATGTACCACAGAGTTTCACCTTTTAAAAGATAAGAATCGGTGTAAAAAGACCGACTTGTGTGTAAACAGCACAAGACTGTTTCTTCTTTACAGCCGCCCTGGAACATGGTAGAAACTCTATCAGAATATGACACATTTGGAACAGTGTGTTATCCACCTGCGAGCTCCATTCCTCTTACCACAGGCCTTAGATGTAAACCTGAGGTTTGGGTTTCAGATCAATGTGAGGGATAGATAATCTGCTCAACTCTATCTTTGTGGCCCTCTTGGCAAGTTAATCAATCAACTTGTTGCATTGAATGCCCATATGGCTTGGAACCCAAGCAAAACCTATGTTGTATCCATCTGATTTCAGGTGTACAGTTTGAATAATGTCAGCAGTTGAGGGTGCTTGAGGTTACAGGTGGCAATGGCCTCCAAAGCAGAAAGGGAGTCCGACAAAATGAGGAAATCTATATGTTTGGATTTACAGACCATTTCAAAAGCCAGGACCATGGCCGTCAACTCAGCATTGTAGATGGAGCTGTCAGTGGGAATGTGTTTAGAACATCTTTGAGAAGGACCGAGCAGAGTGAAAGACACTTGTCTGAACTTCAATCTTGACAAAGAGAAAATGAAAGATCCCGACATTGCTGGACTTTTCCAAGCAGCCATAGGAGGAAAATTTGGAAAAATAGAATGGCTGGAAGATCTTTAATCCTTCACAATTTGTCAAAGTGATCACTGAAACAAAGAAAGAGGTTCATGGAATTACTGATGGAAATCAAAGCCATGGCTCAACAGAAAATCTTGTGGAGACGTGTCATTCTAGAAGAAGCTTAAAATTACTCAAGTGGACTGAAGGAGGAAGGGTGGGGTATATAAAACTATAAACATGAGGATCGGTGAAAAAATGAAGAATAGAAAAGAAACCTGGATTGAACAACAGTCTGAGGTCACTAAGGAAAACTTCACAACAATGATACAAATACAGTTTTAAAAATTGAATTAGCCTTGACCAAACAAAAGCAAACTCAAAACAGCAGTATTAAGGATTAAGACTGCAATGCAAGTAATCACACAGGAGATAACATAATAGACTGAAAATTGCTCCGAACTCTACAACAAGAAGAAAGGAGATCCATGTGTGTTAACAAATGAGAATGACTTTCCACCATTCTATGCAGTTGTCGTAGCTGTAGACAAATAAAAAAAATGTAGGAAGGCTGCAGGTATAGACAACATCCCTGCAGACATTTTGAAATATGGTGGAGAGGTGGATATTGATATCCTAACTGCTATCTGCAACAAAATCAGGCACACTGGTGAGTGGCCAAAACCATGGAATCAGTCACTAATTTTCACTTTTTCCAAGAAAGGAAATTTTTTTACTCTACCACTTGTACCACAAACATTTTGAAATGCCATGCCAGCAAAGCAATGCTCTAAATCATTCTGAGCAGATTATAGCTGCATGGATACTAGAGCTAGAGAATAGGTTGGAATCCACAAAGGCAGAAGTACCGTTGAACAGATCGTAAACCTGTGTACTCTATATGAAAAGCATCTCCAGTATCAGAGGGAAGTTTACCATAACCTCACAAGACTATCAAGAAGGCTTTTAATTAACAGAATCTGGCAGGGGGATGATGAGCCATAATGAAATAGAAAATGACTATGGGCAAAAGTTAATCAAAACCATCCTATGACCCAGCAGTTGCATTCAAAGCAATTAATACAGTGCTTGTACATGTATACTTCAGATGGAGTTAATCATGGAAGGATTTTGAAGTCTGTGTACCCTCTGTGCCTTGGCCTGCCTATTCATGGAAACTGTGCAGGTTGCGTGAATGGGAAACAGAACAAATAACTCTAGGTGATTGATTTACCACCTGTAGGATGATCAGCTGCATCTGACGACATTCTGGTCAACAGCATGGTCTGTGGTGGCGTTCGCAAGGGTGCATGCCTCAGATTTTTTTTTTTTTCAACGAAAGGTGTTTGCGGTAAAGGCCATGACTGGCCTATGATAAGTTTAGGAAACCTTCTGGTAAGATATGATGTGATGAGAAATTAAAGGAGGAAAAGCGAAGATAGATTTCTTTTTAAGCTGACCTAAACAAAATGTTTGCTTTTTTCTTTTCGGGAACCCCCCCCCCCCCCCCCCCCCCCCCCCCCCCCCCCCCCCCCCAGCGACAGCGTTGGGGCTTTGAGTTTTCTCTCTCTCTCTCTCTTTTTTTTAACTCGTTATCTATTCACTATATATATATATATATATATTTTTTTTCATTTACTGAGCGGACCACAGGCACAGCTTATACTTTTTTAAGTCGACGTGAGGTCGCCGACCAGGCAAAAACCAGAAGAAAACCGTTCATAGGTCTGAGAAGACCGGTGAATTTTGTTTGCTAAAGAGGCAGTCTGCTGCTTTGGAAAGAGTACAAAGAAGAGCAACAAAGCTTGTAAAGAATATACAAAATCTTTCCTATGAAGGTAGGTTAAAAGACTCTTGGACTGCCTACCCTAAAAACAAGACGAGGGGGGGCGATTTGATCCAAGTCTATAAAAAATTTAATGTGTGTTGACAATATTCCTATTTCAAAATTTTGTTTTACTGCATCAAGAGTTAATATTACCAGAAATAGTGTGGATAAAATTTATCATGATATTATCGCACTAACCTAAGGAAATTTTCTTTCAGTAACAAATCTTTGGAATAAATTAACCCCTAACATTAAACGTGCACAAAATACTAACCGTTTCAAAAGCTCTATCGATGATAGTGTATTATTGAAGACTATTTAGTGGCACTGTTTGAGGCCAACTGTGAAAGGATCACTAGTTTGGGAGTCCGTAGGAACCTTGTTGTGAAGTGAAATACGTACGTGTTAGTCTGAAATGATAGTAGAAAGCATTTTATGTAATTCAAAAGGGGGAACTCTCTTTTGTTTGTCTGACTAGTTGTGTGTTAACGTTGCATGCGCAACAATCTGCCAAAATACACCATCGTTTTCATTCGGTCAACACTGATTTCGGCGTCTATAGATCCAGGGACGTGATCGTCTGCGACGTAAAGATTTCGACCTTGAAGGTTTTTAATGTCAAGGTCACAGCCAAGGTGCCTGGTGCCCCGCAACGAGCGTATCCATAACCTTTGTATTACATTTTGTTTGAAGTTACAGTCTTATCCCATTTTCCGGGCAATCGATAGCGAAACATTTAAGAAAAACAATCTGCTTAATTTTTTAATTCATAGAGTTATACAATTCCACGACAGACCAAATTATTCAAATGAAAAATGTGATGCAGATCTACCGATACCCCAACCTGCACTCATCACGTGTTCACTTTCCGTTCGCTAAGAACGAAACATTGAATAAAAATCCTAATTTGAACCGCGGGCATGCTTCATTTTAGTAATATACCTGCCGCATCCATGACTTCTTTGTCGATTTGATCGGTCAACATACACAGAAGGGCGTCGTACTTATTTTTGGCAATGTTTTTCACCAGTTCTGCATGTGGGATCGCATCATCGCTGTCCCAATACGTCAGTTCACAGTCATTTTCCTCCAGAAATTTGGGACCCGGCTTCGGTATTCTTCTGGTAACATACACCTTGTACTTTCCCATTGTTGAATAAACAGGAGATTCCCAACTCGGCAAAAATTATCACCGTAATCTTGCAAGCAAGCTGGTCAATGTGAACGCCGCTTGTTGTTCCAGAACTGCCGTTAGGCTACGTCTAGGCCTATTGGCTCTGGCGTTCGTGGAAGTACGCAGCCATTCGATTGGCTGAAATTCTGCCTGAAATCACGGCAAGCGTTGCATCACTGAAATCGAAAGTCGAATGTCACAGGAGATTTTGTATGTTATAACTTTCACACTCACAGACACACAGACACACAGACGCACGCACGTACAGTGCGCGCGCGCACACACACACACACACACACACACACACACACACACACACACACAAAAATTCACTCCAAATACGTCTGTACAGCCTATTCAAAATGTTTTCCCGTCAACAAGTGAAACATATCTTTTCTTTTTGCACTTAGCTAAAATTCCAATTGGCATATACTTATAATAATAACAGTCAGTGGTGAGATGAGACAGAAGAGTTATATGTTCTTTTTAAAATTATCTTTGATTAAGTGGATTTTCTATTTTTGTGTTATAGGCCTAGTTTGTAGATAAGTTAATTGTTTTGACTCGCGTTAACCTTTTTCCCCGGCCCCGATTTGTTCCCGTCTAATATGACGTATTGTGGAAAGACGTAAAACAAAACAAAACAAAACAACAACAACAACAACAACAACAACAACAACAACAACAACACACACACACACACACACACACACACACACACACACACACACACAGACACACAGAGAGAGAGAGAGAGAGAGAGAGAGAGAGAGAGAGAGAGAGAGAGAGAGAGAGAGAGAGAGAGAGAGAGAGAGAATTCTAATTAACAGAAGAAGCAAGAAGATTTTTTTCTACCCGGCCCTTCTCCATTCAGGGACTGGGTGTGCTAACGCAGAACACTATTAGACAATAAAGAACCAGAGAGAGAGAGAGAGAGAGAGAGAGAGAGAGAGAGAGAGAGAGAGAGAGAGAGAGAGAGAGAGAGAGAGAGAGAGAGAGAGAGAATGTTTTTTTCAGACTTCACGTGCGCATACAGATGCTGACACAAACTGCTGAATTTGGAATGGTAACAAATTATAGCAATTAATTAATAGTCCCGCAGATAACATCGACCTCAACTGCTTCAACTTGACGAAGGTCAAGGCTAGTCGAGGTTGAACTGTCAAGTACGTCGATCCAGACATATCAAGGACAATCAGCGATCAGAAGAATGGAAACCAGGAGAGAGAGAGAGAGAGAGAGAGAGAGAGAGAGAGAGAGAGAGAGAGAGAGAGAGAGAGACAGACAGACAGACAGAGACGGAGACAGAGAGAGTGAAAACAGCTGGGGCCAGGAACTACAAAATGCATGATCAGAGTGTGCGTGGTGTGGGCGGCGGCGTTCTCCAAAAGAAAACCCGACAGACGGCAGAGAGGGTGAGTGAGGTGGAGGCACGGATGTCTTTTTTCTATGTCTGTGGGTGGAGGGGGTTGAGAGGTGGAGGGAAGTGAGACATGACGGCAGGGACCGAGATTTGCCGTAGTTGAATAATCTTTGTTGGCGTTTGTGAGACAAAGAGAGAGAGGTAGAGGGGGAGAAGGGGAGTTAAAAAAAACACACCAAAGAGGGAGGGGGGGGAGGCTGAGAGAGAGAGAGAGAGAGAGAGAGAGAGAGAGGAGAGAAGAGAGAGAGAGAAGAAGAGAGAAGGGAAGAAGGGGAGTTAAAAAATAAAGAAAGGAGGGGGGGCTGAGAGAGAGAGAGAAGAGAGGAGAGAGAGAGAGAGAGGAGGGAGAGGGGGAGAAGGGGAGTTAAAAAAACACCAAAGACGGAGGGGGAGGGGAGGCTGAGAGAGAGAGAGAGAGAGAGAGAGAGAGAGAGAGAGAAGAGAGAGAGAGAGAGAGAGAGAGAGAGAGAGAGAAGGGGAGAAGGGGAGTTAAAAAATAAAGAAAGGGGGGGGGGGCTGAAAGAGAGAGAGAGAGGGGAGAAGGAGAGTTAAAAAATAAAGGAGAGAGAGGGAGAGAGAGGAGAGAGAGAGAGAGAGAGAGAGAGAGAGAGAGAGAGAGAGAGAGAGAGAGAGAGAGAGAGAGACAGACAGACAGACAGACAGACAGACAGACAGACAGAGGGAAGAAGGGGAGTAAAAAAAAAAGGAGGGTTGTAGCGGATGGTGGCTGTCAGTTGTCACATCACAATATGGAAAGCTAGAAAAGGGGGAAAAAAATGTTAATCAATAATTTGTAAATGCTGGGTGCCTTCCACGGACCCCTCTGTCGTCCCCCTCCTCCCGCCTATCCCTTACCCTTCCATTAAAAAAAGAAATAGTGTCTCAGGTTTCCACCTCCTCCAAAGGAGTTGTAAACTCTCTCTCTCTCTCTCTCTCTCTGTCTCTCTCTCTCTCTCTCTCTCTCTCTCTCTCTCTTCCACTCTCTCTCTCTCTCTCTCTGTCTCTCTCTCTCTCTCTCTCTCTCTCTCTCTCTCTCTCTCTCTCTCTCTCTCTCTCTCCTCATTTAGATAATTACACGGTCTTTGGTCTCAAAGCACAGATGAAGGAAATAAAGTATTTGTTCTGTTTATCCGGTGAGCCGTAGTTTTACAAAATTATCAATCAGTTAAGAAATAAATAGGCTACACAATTTAATCTCCTCGTTTGCTCACCATCTTGATGAGCAAACGAGGAGATTAAAGTTTCTCGCTTGCAAACTACGTTACGTTACTTCAAGACTTGAGACACCTTTTGTAGAGAGCTGGCTTTTGTCGTTGTTGTTGTTGTTGTTGTTGTTGTTACTGCTGTTGCTGTTGCTCCTGCTGCTTAATAGTGCACTCATCTCTTTCCACACACTGCACAGTGATAGTTGAATCTAGTATCGCCGGGGATTTTAAGCATAGCTGCTGTATTGCAAATGAGTAACTGAGCTTATAAGACTCTCAATAATCTATTTTGACTTAAGACAGGCTAATGTATACTAAACGGATGGAACAGCGAGCGAGCTATGGATGGAACAGACCCACGGCCCTCTCCCCACCCCCTCCCCCTCCCCGGCAGTGGCCATAACGGATCAGCCAGGCAACTCAAAATGCTGAATAACAACAGAATTTCTTGGACTGAAGTTTAGCACCGAGTGGCAATGGAAAAGGAGCCATTGCAGGTGCTGCTTCTCCGGCTGAAGTCGGTGCTACAGAAGAAATGGGAGACAACTAACTGGCAACAGAACGAGGCAAAGCAATCAGTTTAATTCAAAGGCCGTTCTAAATCACCGTGACGACTTGTGACGAATATGTAGCTTGTTCAATAGCAAGGGATTCTCTCTCTCTCTCTCTCTCTCTCTCTCTCTCTCTCTCTCTCTCTCTCTCTCTCTCTCTCTCTCTCTCTCTGACGAATAGTTGTACAACACTCCTTGAAAACACACACACACACACACACACACACACACACACACACACACACACACACACACACACACACACACACAACACACATACACACACACACACACACACACACACACACACACACACACAAGAGAGAGAGAGAGAGAGAGAGAGAGAGAGAGAGAGAGAGAGAGAAGAGAGAGAGAGAGAGAGTCTTTATTTTCAAGGGAAATCACTGGGCAAGGATATCTTTTTTTTCCCTGTCCGTCTGGCCCTTGTCCCTTCAAGGAAATAAGAAATTTAAACACTATTGATAAGCCGTACTGTGGTTATATCAACTAATCATTTCAACCAGAACAGTGAAATCCATATCTACATAGAAGAAGCACACAACACATACACCGATTTGTTGTCAGGAGAGAAGATTCTGAGAACTGACAACAAGGAGAGTCACAGTAATCCAGTCTCGAGAGAACAAAAGCAGAAATGAGAGTTTGGATGGCATCCTCAGAGAGAAACTGGCAAACAGAACCAATGCAGCAAAGCTCCATCTAGGCAACAAGCGCGACAGACATAGGACATGATTTTGAAAAGAAAGCGTCAGGTGAAATTAAATGCCTAGAGTGCGGACACTTGAAGAAGTTTGAATGAGGCACTTTCCAGCTGGACAGAAGTAGGAACACAGGTAATGTGGAAAGACGTTAAACTGAAGACAGCAACAACAACAGCAGTCATTGTACAGAAGTTGTTTTTTTCCCCCCTTCTTTTTCCGTTATGAAAATAATTTCAGTGTTGTCATTGCTCAGATAAAGTTTGTCGTTTGTCGACCAGCCGCCATGGCGAAGTGGTTAGCGTCGCGGACTCCCGGCTGGGAGGTCGTGGGTTCGAATTCCATCAGAGTCATGTGGGTTTTTCTGCCCCGACCGGCTCCTACCCAGAGTTGAGTTGCTGCGGACTCAGTTGGGAAGACTGGGATCACACAGTCGAGTTTCATCCACTTAATGGATGCGTTTCTGAGAGTGCTGCTCAAATTTCCTGACCAACATTGCAGGTGCCTGTATCTCTCGGGCCTGGTTGACACCGGGATATATTATGAAAGGAAGCGTAGAGTACAGCCCTGTCATGTAGTCTCAGATCGTAATGGAAATCCGTAGCATCATCTTAATCATCCTCATTCTCATCGATCAGCATAAAAAGTGTCTCAAATTCTGTGGCCCTTCATGCCCTGCTCTCATGGTGACCTCAGTTTCGATGTCCTCTCCACGTTTGTGGTCTTGGTTTGGTTCCGTCGGGGTCACCGGTATCGGCGAGTCCATGGGGGTTATCGTTGGACGGACGTGGTGGCGCCCTCCGGAGGGA
>CM031611.1:16823073-16825573 GCA_018398815.1 Conus ventricosus | reverse complement strand
ACGCTCAGCAAAGGAGTACCCCATCTAAACGCAAAACACGTCGCTTCAGGCGTCGGAACAGAACTCGGAATGAAACTATTCCATCTGGCGAAGACAGCAATGAAAACTGTACCAAAAGTGTCATTAATCTTTCAAACAGCTCTCTATCTGAGGCACAATCGAAAGTTCTATCTCTAGGACCTAAATTCTGCCTACTCCTCGCTCACTGGACAAACAACAACTGGACTTGGATGTTGAAGAGGGATGCAGACGAGTACGACTACAAGAATACTTTTACGATGATGAATCAGACGCTGAGGACTCTGAAGCCCCTAAATTCTACAAACCCACAGGATGGTGCCCACCCTCTGGACGTGATCGCTCTCTTGACAGCTTCTGCCAGATACTACAGAGTCGTGCTCACCTGTTCACTAGCTCAAGGGCTCCTAGAGATAACCTGAAACAGGAAGAAAGACAAGCCCTGAAAGAGCTCAAAGACATGGTGCAGAGCCGGAAAATACGTATCACAGAGGCAGATAAGGGAGGCAAAGTAGTCGTACAAAATGTACAGGATTATATGGATGAGGCCACAGGCAACTGAGCAATCAAAATCACTACACAAAGCTGTCTAAAGACCCAACTTGTGAAATCGCCAAAAAATCCAACCAAATTTTGAAAGATATATATAACAAAGGATACATTAGTAACACCACGTTAAAATGGGCAGAGACAGAGCCTTCCCAGGTTACATGTCACAGATTCTATACCCTGCCCAAGATACACAAGCATCCATTTAAACCTCCAGGAAGACCGATCGTCTCAGGAATAAACGGACCAACGGAAAAAATCTCCAAGCTGGTAGACAGCTGGCTACAACCTTTTGTCACCAACCTTCCAACCTATATTCAGGATTCCACGCACATGCTCCGCATTATACAACAGTGGAATCTAGCATATGGGCCTTTCCATCAGGACACGAGGTTGGTGACAATCGATGTTGTTGGCCTGTACACCAATATTCCTCATGAAGATCTCAAAACAGCACTACACTACTTCTTGGACAACCACTGCAGTACCGATATCCCACCAGCCACTGAAGTTGTCCGAATGGCAGACCATGTGCTAAAAAATAATGTTTTTCGCTTTGATGAAAACGTGTATCACCAAATCTTTGGCACAGCGATGGGCACCCCACTTGCCCCTGCAGTTGCGAATCTGTTCATGGCGTGGCTGGAACAGCAATTACTAGCCTCCAGTCCTGTTTCTGTCCCTGATCATCTATGGAAACGTTTCATAGATGACATTTTTGTCTTGTGGGTGAAATCAGAAGATGAATTGGAACAGTTTATGGATCACATAAACTCGTTCCATGAAACCATCAAGTTCACCTTCAATACATCGCCATGCAGTATCCCGTTCCTGGATATAGCCATTTCCTTAAAAGATGGATTCCTTCAAACAGATCTTTATACAAAGCCCACTGATGCACATTCTTATCTGAGTCCCCAGTCATGTCATCCTGGACATGTACACAGGAGCATTCCATTTAGCCAGTTCCTGAGGCTTAAGAGACTGTGCTCAGACAATGCTGTGTTTGAAGAAAGGGTCCGGGAAATGTCTAAACGCTTCCAGGCACGTGGCTACAAGCAAGACGTTGTCCAAACAGCATTAGAAAAGGTCCGACGGATTCCCCGACAAGAGGCGCTCCAGTACAAATCAAAACAAGTATCAGAACCTCGCCCACCTCTGATCGTGACACACAACCCTGCCAACCCACCATTGAGATCCTGGACACGAGAGCTACATCAGAGCCTCACCACCAACAGCGAGAGGATGAAAAAAGCAGTCCCTCAACCTCCTTTAGTGGCAGAAAGGAACTGCCACTCCTTGAGGACTATGCTCATGCCCTCTTGCCTACCAGCTCTTGTTGACGACTGTCCTGGATCCTACAAATGTGAGAAAGACAAGTGTGTGTTGTGTCAGGTCCACCTTGTAGAATCCAATTCGTTCAGATCATCCAGAACGGGAGAGTTGTTCAGGCTCCGCAACAGAATGACATGCGAAACAAGCAACATCGTCTACCTGCTGTTCTGTGACATGTGCACTGACGCACAATATGTTGGAGAGACAAAGAACAGTCTCAAAACAAGGTTCTACCAACACAGATCAAACATAAATAAGAACACGGGCACACACATCACATCACACTTCAACAGGCCACAACACTCACTCTCCAACATAAAATGTCTACCAATAGAGAAAGTGCACTCTGACACAAAACAAAAACGACTGCAGCGGGAGGCATTCTGGATAGGTAAATTGCAGACACTGCATCCACTGGGTTTGAACAGTTTGCAGTGACACGTCGCCGGCAACCTTTTTTTTTTTTTTTTTTTTTTTTTTTGTGGAGCCGGAGTACCTTGAAGATCCTGACTGTTTCTCCTGTGCCAACATGTTTTCACTATCGATTGTTGCAGAGCCTGAGTGCGTGTTTGCGAAGACAGGTTTTCACCATTGTTTG
>CM031611.1:16783073-16820573 GCA_018398815.1 Conus ventricosus | reverse complement strand
CGGTGTAACGTGTCATGTGGTCTGTCGATCGATTCCCATGCAGCTTTTCTGCGAGCTCCCCCAGTGCCACCACCAAATGGTGAAGAGAATGAAAGAGCGAGCGCAAAAAAGTCTTGTGGTTGCACTGGAGTGAGAAGCTCACCTACCTTTGTCTGATTACATGGGGTGTAGCCTCTGACTCTCTGCTTTAAGATACTGCCTCGACTCGTGAGTCGACTTTTTTAACACTCTGATATGTCCCTTTGCGGTCTGCTGGGATATAAGCAACATCATCTGCCCACCTAAGAGACTGCCAGGCTGTGAGTTCGCCTTTGTCCCTTTGCGGTCTGCTGGGATATAACCAACATCATCTACCCACCTAAGAGACTGCCAGGCTGTGAGTTCGCCTTTGGTTCCACCTGACTCCCAGCCTCGCACCGTGAAGATAAGCAGAGGAAATGCCGAGAATCGTTTCGCTAATGGTAGACTTAGTCATCAGTGGCGTGAAACAACGACCCGACCGAGGCAAAGCGGACCAACGAATGCTGTGGATCCGTGTGGACTCAGCGGTGCATGCATCACGTGCATCAATGAGTGCGAATCACGCGCAAATGAGTCGGCCAACTTGAGAACGTTACTAGTTATGGTGTGTGGACCAAAAAAAAAAAAAAAAAAGAAGAAAAAATGCTATCGAGACAAACGTTAAGAAAATGTCCTGGCCTCTAGCTCTTTAAAGATAATTTTTCTTTTGTTTAGCTAGAAGATGAAGTGGATTTTGACGGAAAGATAATGAATAAGAGATTTGGTTGTTTTGACTGTGTGTTTGTTTTCTGTATTGATATTTTGTTTTCTATGTTTATATGCTTTTTAAAAACTTGTATCGGAATATCATCAGTAAACTTGTATCAGCGATTCACCATTTGCTGTCGACTTTCTTGCTGTTGGTAAATACCTAATCGCAACTCATTTCATCTTTTGTCTCAACTTCAAATAGAGAACCACGTAAGCAAGATTTATTTCCCTTTGAAGGGACCATAGTGCGTGTGTCTCATCGTGTATGGTTGACTTGCCCAGGTGTATCATTTCATGAGCTAGTCCAGTGTCAGCATCTCACGATGCTACGGTAATTGAAGTATAACTTTTCTCGGATTCTTTTGAATATCCCCATCTGGTGAACGTTGTTGTCACACGATTGTAGTCGTTACAAATTCGTATCCGAAATGTCTAATTTTCAAGATAATTCATTTAATTGTAGCTGTGGAATTTGTTTTATTTTGTTCAGATTGTAAGAACCATGGCTTGAAGACGTCGCCCCAAATGGTATTGGGAAGAACTGGCAAACATCATCAAAGGGCATCGCATATCGCAGCATGGGTTAATGCAAATATGCTCACAATATGAATGCCCTTGTGATGTTTGTCCATTCTGGAAGAGAATCGAAAGCAGGTTTGACGTAATAACTAGACAAATGGGGCGGTCTGATTGTTCTTTCCGTTCACGCCCGCGCAGAGCTGGAGTTGAAGTGAATGCAGAACTTTGAATAATTCAGCACTAAATGTATTGTTTATGCCCTAACCGCCCGGCTGAAAGGAAAGTTTTTTTTTTGGTTGTGGGGGGGGGGGGGGGGGGGGGGGGGGATGGGGATGGGGATGGTGTGGTGGGGAGTTGGGGATGGGGGATGGTGGCGGTAGCGGCTGGGGCAACCAAATGAAACAAAGGTTCTAAAGAGACATGGCTGTCGGAGTTGAAGGTAGTGGTGGGCGTGTTTGGTAGAGATGCATGATTCCCGAGTGGATGCACCCCTTTAACTTTCTCCCTTTGTGGTCAGGATGGCGCAGGAGTTGAGGGAGAGGTAACAGAGGAAAGAAAGGTACATAGGGTTGATCTTAACTTGCTTGCAGTTCTGATGTGCTCCCACTCGTCGTCTGGACAGTAAACCGTGTGACCTTACCTGAGGAAAGGGAAGGAATAACAGCGAACATGCGCGATCAGCGTGACTTGTTGTCATTTGATGTTCATCTGTTCTTGAGGGATAACAACATATGTGGCAGCAGTGAGCAGTTAACGATCACATGTAGCTGATGGATACCAGAGAAAACATGAATACAGCCTGTTCTCACACGGTCAATGCTTGGAATGTATGTTCCTAAATGGTGACCTAATTTCAGGTGTGAAGCATGTTCAGAAAGTAACACTGAAGCACTGACACTCTGTGTAAAGTTATTTATCGTCGTTCAAGGTGGCAGTCATGTTCAATGACAATGCTCGAGTTGATTCCATACCATCCCTGAAGGAAGAAAGGGAGTGCTGGATCAAAGCATTTCTAGCAAAAGTGCGAAAACTACTCCATTGTTGTAAGGCTGAATACCAACACGCAAGACAAGAAGAAAACATTTTCCCTCTGTATTGTGGAGCTAGAGGGGCTCTGTGTGTACAATGGTTTGAAGTAAGAGGATCACGCAACAGAACATGCCTTTGAGGATCGTTTCACCTGCAAAACAGATTAAACCTTTGAATGGTACATCATCAACAAAAGAGACCAAAGAGCAGAACTGTCTGAAGATTACAGTGAAGAACTCTTTGAAGGTAATGTTGTAACCGTAAAAACCGTTATCAAAACAAACATTTGTGTGATCATTTCAGCGACTCACTGCTCAGAGATCGATCACATAGTGTCAGTGATTAGGCATCGTTATAAGAAGAGATCACCAGCATCAAGAAATAAGACTCATCCTCCAATCCTGCACTGGGAAAATACAGAAGAGCAGCTGAAACTATTTCCTGTTCATGCAGGTCAATTAAAGATGATGCGTTACTAGTGAAACCCACTCTATCCTTCATTTGAACCAAAGGAGTATTAAAAAATGGAAGTGCTTAGCGTCGCGAACTCCAGGCTGGGAGGTCATGGGTTCGATTCCCATCAAAGCCATTTACTTTTTGGATTTTTCCAGCCCGACCAGCTCCTACCCAGAGTTGAGTGTGCTTAGGCTTAACTGGAAAGACTGGGACCACATAGTCGAGTTTCATCCAGTCAGTAGATATGTCTCTGAGAGTGGCGCTCAGATTTTCCTGAACAACACTAGAAGTGTCTTTATCACACGAGCCTGATCGACGCCGTGATATATAATGAAAGTAAGCATAGTGTACAGCCCAGTTATGCATTCACAGTGGAAAACCGTAGCATAATCTCCAGCATCCGCAAGCTCATCGATCAGCATAGATGTCTCGGATTTCTGTGGCCCGTCATGTTCTGCTCTCATGGTGACCTTAGTTTTGAATTCTTCTCAATGTCTATGCCCTTGGTGAGGTTCTGTCGGGGTCATCGATGTCGGTATTCTTAGGGACTGTCATTTGACGGATGTAGTGACGCCCTCCTGATTGAGAGCTCACTCGCGCTGGCTCCGAAGACTAGACTAAACAATCATTGTAATTGGTAGGAGCTAAGTAAGTGGGGCCTGCATATGGGGATCAAAGCAGGCGCCATGAAAGCCACGGAAGTGACTGGACAGTTGTGCAGCGTCTCCTTTGGTTGGTTTCCTCATGACGACCTGACAGTGAATGTCCCCTGTAGATTGCCGATGCCAGGGCTGTGGTGGAACAAGCCACACTAGTTGTAGACGGGAGCTGGAATGCGCGGTGTGAGTGCAATGCCACTGAAGTGGTATAGAAGACGAGACAGGAAAAAAGGCCATCTGCAAGCTTTTTGCTTTTGTCCACATGTTGAGAAAAGGAAATTAGCCTGCCTGGTTCAAAATATGCAGGATCTGCAGGAGGAATAATCTCTTCACTGTGAAACGCCGACAAAAGAAGAAGAAACTCCAGGCCAACAGAGGGTCATCAGAGTCAGAAGACGAAGAGCATCCATCTGTTGGAGAGAGAAAAAAAGAGATGAAATCATCAAAGAAGAGTGATCATCAAAGGCGAAACTGTTGTCTCTCAAACTCAGTCCGAGGATAGTGTAAATGCTTTCTCTTTACTCGGCAGTGGTGCAGTGTCTCCTCTAGTCGGTTTTCTTGTGACGACTTGACATTTACAGCTCCCTGTAAATTGCCGATGCCAGGATTCTCTCGAGGAATGCAAATCCCAGGTGTATGTCGACAACGGTTCTACTACCAAACCTCAGGGGAAGATACAACTGGCATGACGAATCCAAGGAGTGTAACAAATTCAAGGCCGTTTTTGTCGTCCCTAAGAGGACCTCACCACTTTCGTCGACAAGCAAATGCCCTTTGTCCTGTGGCGTCATCAAAGTCTTCATTGGCCCTGTTTTCCCATTACGGTTATGTGTGTTACTATGACCAAAGATAGTTCGCCCTACGGAAAGATGGTTCACTCCGCGGAAAAGTGAAGCCAGATGGCTGGCACATTCCATGCTGCCACTCCCACCCTCACAGGCTATCTTTCCACGCGTGTCCAACATGGCGAGTAAGGCAGGAGGCAACTGGTGCGCCGCGCCGAACTGTCATAATTCTCGGAAGAAGGGGTTCCGGTGTTTTTCTTTTCCAAAAGACGAAGAAAGGTGAGATCATTTTCTGTGTTACATTTCCTGAATACGTTGTTTTAAGAGAGAGAGAGAGAGAGAGAGAGAGAGAGAGAGAGAGGAGAGAGAGAGAGAGAGAGAGAGAGAGAGAGAGAGAGAGAGAGAGAGAGAGAGAGAGAAAGAAAGAAAGAAAGAGAGAGAGTCAGTTCAGCTGCGTGAGCGAGGAAATTGCTCCCGCGATGTTGTCATGCAGAAGCAGAGAGAGAGAGAGCGTACATGCATGCGCGCATGTGTGTGTGTGTGTTTGTGTGTGTGTGTGTGTGTGTGTGTGTGTGTGTGTGAGAGAGAGAGAGAGAGAGAGAGAGAGAGAGAGAGAGAGAGAGAGAGTAAAAATGCATAGGATACTACTAGCGCTCACATACACACACTTATAGGTGCTTGCACACACACGCACGCACGCACGCGCGCACACACACACACACACACACACACACACACACACACACACACACACACACACACATTGTATGAAGATGATACGCATGTGCATAAGCAAGTGACCATGTGCTCACACGGCGCACATATGCACACACTGAGAGAACGTCTACAGACTGGCGTTAAAAAACAGTTTCTATATTGAACCAAGTTTCACCATTCTTTTTGTGTTCTTTGCAGATGCAAGAAGTGGGTTCAGAACTGTAGGCGTGAAGATCTTGTGGGCAAACCAGCTGCGTACCTTCATGCAAACTGCTGTATTTGCTCTGAGCATTTTGAAGCCAATCAGTTCATGGACCACACCCGCAAGAACTGTCGACTGATTTGGAGTGCAGTACCAACTTCTTACAGACAAAATATCCCATGTAAAGAATGCAAAACAATACCAAACAAAGATAGGAGAAGACACCCCCCCTCCCACCCCTGCACTCTCTTTCTCTCTGAAATACAAGACAGAGTGATGTAAACAAAACAAAAAAAGAAGAAATAAGATGACGACACAGAGTGATGTAAACAAAAAAAGAAGAAGAAATAAGATGACGATAAAGTCCACACACACACACACACACGCACGCACGCACGCACGCACGCACGCACGCATGCACGCACGCACGCACACACACACACCACACACACACACACACACACACACACACACAAAACAACATCACACACACACACACACACACACACACACACACACACACACACACACACACACACACAAACAACATACACACACACATAGACAGATGAGACAGAGAGAACACGAAACTTGTAAAACATTGTGTTCCATCACTTCCTGATCTGCCAGTCGGCTGTGTTATGGCCCGGTAAAGTGGGAGTGGCAGGCAGAGCCTGCTCGCGGCACGGCGCTCAGCCGGCTTCACTGTAGCTAATACTGCGGACAGAGTAACCGCTCAGCGAGTGAAACGTCTTTCCGTAGGGCGTACAGTCTTTGCTATGACCAAGGCAGTCTTTCTCGGATTACCTACTTCAGTTTAGATGAAACTTTGACTCCAGTCATTTGTATCCATTCGGTTGTATCTCTCACTGGCCATGGAAACAAAAGTGAAGATAAAGTTTACAAATGTAGAGACCTTCTCATCTCCATTGATCTATGACATGTAACACAATCTCTAAAGAGGGAACACAGCCCCTTCATATCGTGAAAGATGTCCTACCGAAACTGGCAAATTCCAAGATGTTGTCCAAACATAATCTCAGCAATACATACTGGCACGGACGTACGGACATTGACTCCAACTTTCTAATGATGTTCCAGTTACCTGTTGGACGTTATCGTTAGAAACAGGTGTCATTCGGGACCTAAGTCAACTACAGACTCTTCCAGAAACACCTCAACCAAGCTCCAGAAGGCCTGAAAGGATGATATTATAGTCTGTGGTGAAAGGAATGACTGGGTGTACATAAAAGGTCATAAATAAGAACAGCTGCAAGCTTTAGCTTTATTTCAGAGAAGTCGTAAACATGGAATTAGGCTCAGAACAGAAAAAGGTTGACCCAGGCAAAACTGTTGTTTCTTTTCTGGGATATCAGGTGGCCATTAAAGGCCAGAAGACTGACCCAGAGAAGGTTGAGGCAGTATTGAAGATGCCTGAATCTGACCAACTTGCCTGATACTCTTGAGCCTATCAGACTAACTGACTCGTTCTGATGTCAAACAAGATACCTACCCTTGACAAAGCTGTCGAGAATGACCAGATGTGTGTCATAGAGGCCCCTGTCTTACCCTTCCACAACCCTTAAGAGGAACTGATAATCCAGTGTGACATCAGCCAGACTGGACATGGTCAGTGGAGTCCGTCTGTAGATTGAGCGTCCAATAGCATATGCTGGTCGCACCTTGACCGAGTCAGAAACCGCATTATCCAAGTAAAGGAGTTGTTGGTCGTTATTTTCGCAGCTGAGTAGTTTTATTAGTACACGTTTGGCCGATCAGTCAAAATCCAAACTAATCCCAAGCTGCCGGAAGCCATCTTCAGAAAACACTGTTTTCAGCCCCAAGGACACAACAGTGCATGATGCGTAGAATCAAAATACCAAAAGAAGTGAACTGACATTTGAGAAGAATATCATGATCAGTTGTATTAAAAGCAGATGACAGATTTAGAAAGGCGCCTACTGACATTAGATTACGTTCCATGCTTGTAAGAAATGAGTCTGTAACAGCTAGCAAGGCTGTTTCTGTGTTGTGACACATACGGTAAATCGATTGATTTGTCTCAAGCAGATTGTTTTCATGAAGAAGCTTTGAAAGTTGCGACAGCATGGCCTTGAAAAACAATTTTCAAATGAAAGAAAGGTTACGAACTGGTCTGTAGATTTGCAGTACACTGTCATCTAGGCTTTTTTTTCCCTCAGGAGGGGAAGAACAACAGCATGCTTCAAAGATCGTCTGTACCAGTAAGAAGACGGTGTTTTCCGACTGAGGCTGGTATTAAATCACTTTGGTATTGTTTAAGTTCTGTCGGTAAGGGACCCAAAGCGTATGTTTTGTTTGGGGACTGTTGTAAGAGTTTTATGACTTTGTCATCAAGAAAAGCCCTGAGAGAACTAATAAATATTCATTCTGGCTCACCCGGTCTCAACAAGTTTCGACCGGCTGACGCCAGAATGAATATTTATTAGTTTTCTGACAAGTAAGACTTTAATAACCAAAAAATAACGACCCTACAAACAAACATATTGTGTAGGGTTATCCGTTTTCAATACTAATTTACTAAACTTTTCAGATTTCAGTTTTTGCTTAATCCTGTGTTTTTCCTGATCATTTTCAATAACATCATTTTCGCGCAAACATTCTTCAAATGAGTCTCTGTCTTTCATGTGAAATAACACTACAGTCTTTAACTGTTCTCTAAAGTCTTTTAAAACTGAGTTATATTTTTGACATAAAATCCACACACTTATCCTAGCATGTCTTCCACTAAAAGCTAGTTTTGATAAAGTGTTTCTCTTTTTAACTATGTCTCTTTCTGCCGAACAGTCATCTATAATAAATAGTGTCTGCGTTCCTTTAAACAGTTTATAAAAGTATTCTAACCACTCACTCAATTTATTGCTAGGATCAACTAAATATATGTTATTATCTGTCCATATAAACCTTCTATCATGATATGCTTTGTTAAATTCAAGCGTTGGACAGAAAATCACAATATAATCAAAATTATAGCGATAAACTGTTTGTAATAGGTCTAGGACAAATATTGTTTTTCCACAACCAGTCTGTCCGCAAATCAATGAACAATGAGGGGTTTTTGGCATAAAGTTTAACTGCCCCATAGTTTTATAACAGAATTTAATCTAATCCAGTTATTGTTTTTATCATGCTCTCTGTCAAAACTTGTTCAGTATAATAAAATCCTATAAGGTCTAAATGTGTAAGATTAATCCAATTCAGTGCTGTAAGATTGTTTCTATTTAGACTAATATTGATTTTTTTGCTTGTTGTTATGACCTTAATATCCTCACCATTGTGAAGAATGACGACGGTAACTTTAAGACTGTCAACGTCTAAGTTTTGCCAGCTAATTAGAATTCCTTTAAAAAGGACGTCACTAACGCCACAACCCCATCCCTCTCCTTATCTTTTAAGACAGAAATTTCAAATATCATTGTGAACGTGTCTCCTAATTTCATTTGCGGAATGAACTGTAATTTTGTAGAAGCATCTTTCAAAACCGATTCTTTTCTGTGGAGGATGTACTGTTTATTCCCATACGGCTTTATTTCAATCTCTTTTCGACTATTGTCCTCTGGCATAAGACTTACATGTAAAGGGCCAGAGTTGAATGCTTTTCTGAAACTTTTTTGACGGCTAAAAAATGTAAATGGGCTTATGAATTCAAATTTTATGTCCCATTCTAAATATGGTTCTGAGTGCCATTTGCTGTCAGGTTTTCGAACTATTTTATATTCATACTGGCCAGCATTATTTGCTTCTACATTGCGCAGTTGCTCTAGTTTAGGAAACTTTTTGTTGTCGCCAACCTCTTTGCGTTTATAATCACCATCTTTAGTGTACTCAAACCCATACAAAGTGCCTATCTCACCATTCTGTTCAAAGTCCGCTACGTCTGCAAGGTCTTTTAATTCTAAAGTTATACACCTCACAGGCGCTAATGTAACTCCTGGTTCTTCTGGCCCACGCGACATTATTTTTAGTACAAGTTATTATTTTATTTCCAAAACAATGTGTAGGTTATCACATTTTACGACTTTTCCCGTTTTGTCTGTGATCTTTATATTAAATGATCCGACCCTCCCACAAGCTAATTTTTTAAACTGTAAATTAGGGAATTGTATAATTTCATAATCGCAATATGCTGCTTTTCCTGACGGAAGAGCTCTTAAAACAGTTGAGGGCCTTCCATCATATAAGTTTTCATCAGTGCTCAGTTCATCCAAATGAACATAGAGTAATGAATGTAATGCAAGATCGAGCGGATTTTCTCCCTCATAAGTAGTTTTGTTTGGTGTAACTCTAAATCTATGATTGTCAGCTTCAAAGCCTAACATTTTAGCTAGCTCTACATCAAAAAGGTAATGTACTACTTCTTCTTCAGGTTTGAATGATAACATTGTTTTTAGATTTGCATTGTTAAGTTTGAGAGTAATGTTGAAGTTACTCATTTCTTCTTTTAGCGAACAAAACCCGTAATAACCATCAGGTATGGTTAACTGGCTAACTTTGTCCCCTGATTTGTTAACTTTTAGAACCTTATTATTCTTCCTGGATTCAGTTATATTAAACCATACGACTTTGTAGAATATTTCATGGAGCGCGACCATTTTGGTTCCGCAGTCGTTCTTAACAGCATGTTCTAAAAACGAAGGACGGTCTTGGGTTGTTATTGTTACAAACATTTTTTAAACGAAATAAAAATGAGCGCATTCAAATATACTGATGCAAAATATTCTGTTGGGCCGCACTACAATCTTAAAAATATAGCAACTGACGCCCTCAACATTTCTGTGACTCAGTCTGTCGCCTTTCAAGTAAAGGTGAGTACTCCATTGGACAAATATCTTAACCCTCCTATTAAAAAAGACTACATCCCAAAATTTTGGTTTAGTCACCGATGCAGTTTTATCAGAACCAGTTAAACTTTGCTGTGTTTTGTGCATCAACTGGGTGTGGAGTGTCGTATGCTGATCATCTAAATCATCCTGATCCTTTGGTGAGGTCAGTGTACAGATTTCATTTCTATTACACCTTCAGACGTATTTTGACTGAACTGCAAGCTCCATTACCAAATGACAAACCGTTTAATCCATTCAGCAACAGAATAGACATGAAGGCTTTTGAAAGGATCTGTAACGAATTCAATATTAATGTTAAGGAAGACTTTAGACAAAAGTTGGATCTTAATCATGGTCTAGGCACCCCTTATTTTTGGGGCGTGCACAGAAAGTATAACTATGCTTGGAATCCTCCTTACACATCTTTCGCCTCGGGCACAACTGTTCACCTCGGGTCCATAGAGCAAGAGCATAAAACAGCATGGACAACATTTATCTTAGACACTTCTAAGGGCCTAACTAGAGCGGGAATAGAACGAATAAACGACTCTATTCGTACTTACGTTTGGTGTTTGCTAGGTTCGCAAGCACAAACGAGATCGAGCATAACTGATCCTTCTACTGGTTTTGACGCACAAAAACAATACTTAGCAAATTTAGAGGACGCCATTAATTCTACAGTTGATTTACCTTCAAGTATAAAAAGGTACCAAGATGTTTTACAATACGCAAGATCGAAAGTAGACTTTGCTGTTGGCACTGGTTTATACATGCTGCCTTCTGACCTCAGACTCCAGATAGGCGTAATAATAAACTACAATAATGAAATCCTTGTGGCGGGCAATGAACAGAAAGTCCGGAAAAACGAAATAAATTCTGAGCCAGTAATATTGCAAGCAGTAAACAAACACCCAAGAATAAGTCATCCAATCCCCAAGGTCCAAAGCCTAAAGGCCATTGAAGACGCGGACTCTGTTCGCGATGACCATGAATATGAAAAGACGGCACTTGTTGTTGTATTAACTGGCCTAGGATTACTTGGTCTTTATTTTACTAAATATTAACCCGACTATTAAGACAACTAATGCCCATAAGTGCTCGGCCATAAAGCCAACTACTTTGCCCGCAGTAGACAAAAGCCAGCTAACAATGCCCCCTAATATACCTGGTAAAGCATCTACGGCTTTACTGGCTAATTTTTTTAATAAACCCGCAAGATGATCAAGCTGTTTTTTTACCCATGATTTATCAGGTGGGGGCGATGGCGGTGGAGGCACTGACCTAGGACCACCCCGCCTGTAATAGCCATCACCAGTGTACTTATTGCAAATCCTAAGGCTGTTATAACGCTTGCTAATGTGACTCCTTGCTCTCTAAACAGCGTTCGTATTCGTTCTGCTAGTGTTGTGTCTTCATATAAAATTTTTTCGATAGTTTCTCTTATTCTATTCACTTGAGTTCGTAATTGGTCTCGGTTAGTAGTCAGCGCTTCTAGTCTTGATGATCTTTCTTGTTCAAGATTTTTTAGTCTTTGTTTTATTCTTTCTTTAATCTCACGCCCTACGATGGAGTCGTCAGCCTCAACAAGTTTTTCTTTTTCTCTTTTTATATGCTTATCTAGTTCACCTAGTTTTGCTAAATTGTTTGTTAATTCGCCTTTGATGGTTCTTAAAGTACGATCAAGGGCTAATAATTCTCTCTCAGGTAGCCGTGGTTCGCCAATTGTATTTAATGCTGTTTCTTCTTCTTCAGTGAGGTTTGCTCCTATTGTATTTATTACTTCGTTCGCTGTTTGAATTAAATCTTCAGGTTTTGTGTTTTGTATTTGGCTACCTGTTGGGAGTTTTTGTAGCGTGTTTTGGTGTTTAGCAACTTCCTTCGGTTCTAATTTTGATTTAGCAATGCCAAGGCGATTTTGTACGCTCATAGGGAGTCTTTGTCTAATTGTACCTATGGCTAAAAACTTTGAGGGGTCTCGTTTATCTGTAAGCGGAACACGCTGTCCTTGATCGATGTTCACATACAAATGGCCATTATCATCTCGGTCAAAATCATTAGGGTCTAAAACTACGGGAGGTTCAATGCCTAAATTTTGGTACAATGATCTAACATGGCTTTCTGTTAATTCACGCCGCAATGAGAGCCTTGAGCGATGCTGTGTCAAAGGAGTCATTTCGCTCGTGTTGTCTACAGGTTCAAAATCATAATCTTCTTCACCTCCAATGCCTGCCATGTTTTTAAATAATTAACTTTTTATTTTGTTTATAAAAAAATGTCACAAAAATATGGCTCGATTCTTGACCCGTATAGAAAGCTGAAAGTGCCCCATGGGGTGAAGGGAAATAAACGGAATATTACTGTTCCAAATAATCCATCTACTATTGATGCAGATCAAATTCTTACTGTCAGATTTCCAGACCTAGGAGCGGATGAAGTGATTGTGCCAGGCTCTGCGCGACTTACTTTCAAAATAGACCTCGCTTCAACAACAGACCCAACCAGAACAGTTGTCCAGAATCTGGGACGGGCAATCGTTAAGAAAATTTCTATAAAACTTGAGGGGCAAGAAATATTTTCTTTACACAATGCAGACATATTTTTAACCTATTTTGATCTATGGCTAACCGCGAATGAAAGGGATGATCTTGCGTTTCAAGGAATTGACAATGAAGAAGCACTAAAACTTAGAATGGGCGCCGAACTCAACGCAAATGTTAAAAGCAGCAAAAAGTCTCTAGCTCTAAATTTTGCGTATGGAAATCGCTTTTTCATTCCCTTAGATTTTGAGTTGATAAAAGCGCATGCCCCATACTTTCAAGGAGCATTACAAGACAGATTGTCATACGAACTAACTTTTAATGAATACAAACGTGTTATTATATCTGAAGACACCGCAGCAAAGTACAGCATTTCTGACATCACGTTAGAGTTTGACGTTGTTAGCAACCCTAGTTTAGCAAGGCAGATTGGGCAACAATATAAGACAAAATTAGTAATATATTACGAAGCAGTGCGTCATCATTCAACATATCCAAAAGCAGGGCAGACGCTATATGGAATTTTAATCTTAGTGTCACAGTAAAATCACTTAAAGGTATTTTATTGCTGTGTGAAGATGAAGAACCATTCGCAAGAGCAAGTGAAAAGTTTTTTAATCCAAAAATAACGAAAGTACAATGTTCGATTGATGGTAGTCCTAACCAAATCTATGCTAGCTGGCTTAGACCTTATCAGCATTTTGACGAAATAAGAAAATTGTTTGGGGGTGGGAGGTGTAGAAGCCCAACGGTAGACCTTGTGTCTAAAGATCTACACCTTCACAGTGTTAGGCTCGATGATTATTTAACAACAAAATACGGTTTATGGATTGACCTAAGGTCAACAGAGGATAATGAGTTGCATGGAAGTGGGAGAAAGGTTAGAGACGTAATAAACATTCAAATTGATAAAGAAAAAGAAGCGATAAACCGCTTAATGTACATTTGTTTTTATTAATTGATACACAGCTGAACATTGAAGATAACAGATTAGAAAATATAGAATACTAAATTATTTTTTCATTTTTAAAAAAGCATGCCTGTTCTGAATTATCCAAGAGTACCTAAAGAAGAGATAGTAGGCAACTCTGCTGCTGTAGTAGGCAACATCGACCCCAAGACCGTCTCTGCAGTTGTAGAAAGCCCTGAAGTAAAAACCTTCAGATTAACCAACATTACACAAATGCAAAAAAACTAGAGCAGGACCTTTCAAAATACAGCAAAGCCAAACGAAGGTATTCTGCTGCCTTTAATGCTGTTACCTATGTTAATACTGGAGCATCGACTATTAGCGCTGTATCAGCAGGAACAAGCGTAGGTCTCTTAGCAACAGGCGTAGGTGCACCCGCAGCTTTACCTCTAGGCAGTTTGTCTTTAGCTCTTGGCCTATGTTCATTAGCTGTAGGTGCTGCTAGCAAAAAAATAAAAACTAAACTCCAAAAGCACACAGCTATGGTTCAACTAATAACAGCTAAACTTAGTTCCTTCAATCTGATAATAAATAAAGCACTAGCTGACTCAAACATTACGGATGAAGAATTTAGTCGTTTGCAGGCTGATTTTGGTGACTATAAAAGACAAAAGTTTGATCTTCAAAAAAAGGCGAGGGCAAGTTTTTCTCAACAGCCAGACGCCGAGCAGATAAAAAAGGAATGCTTAAAAAAAGTAAACGAAACATTAAACTCTGCTCTAAACAGCTCGCATTAACAACGCCAAAGGGTGTTTATACTTTAGTTTATGAGTCTAAGCGCAAAAAGACCGTTGATATTGATTCTGATTAAGAATTTTTTTTTTAAATTTAAATAAATATTTTGAGTTAGAAAAGGAAACTCAACATGGCTAAGATATATGAAGGACCGGACGAATTGTTTGAAGGAATGCTCGAGGGAGAGCGTTTATCAAAAGCTTTAAATGATATCAGTCTAGATGTTATTGATTCAGCAAGCGTACGGGCAAGTGTTGGTCATGCTATTTCTCAAGTTCCAAGTAAACTAACAATAGACCCGCCAGTTAAAGTAATGTTAGCTGTTTTAATCGACTATGTAACAATAAATGAAGAAAATCTAGAAGTCTGGGTTTCAACTAAACAACAGACTATTCTTTCTCATAATGACTTAACACCTGGTTGGGCAGACGAGCTGCTTACACAGTTTGATGTGGCCGCTGAAGAAGCCAAAATGAGAGGAGAGAACAGGGAAAGGGGCATTCTGGGCCACTTCCGCCCTCACCCAGTTTCGGGCGAAAGTAACCCAGAATGCCCCTTTCCCTGTTCTCTGACAAGTAAGACTTCAATAACTAAAAAATAACGATTATCTACAAACAAACATACTGTGTAGGGTTATCCGTTTTCAAAACTAATTTACTAAACTTTTCAGATTTCAATTTTTGTTTAATCCTGTGTTTTTCCTGGTCATTTTCAATAACATCATTTTCACGCAAACATTCATCAAATGAGTCTCTGTCTTTCATGTGAAATAGAACTACAGTCTTTAACTGTTCTCTAAAGTCTTTTAAAACCGAGTTATATTTCTGGCATAAAATCCACACACTTATCCCAGCATGTCTTCCACTGAAAGCCAGTTTTGACAAAGTATTTCTCTTTTTAACTATGTCTCTTTCTGCCGAACAGTCATCTATAATAAATAGTGTCTGCGTTCCTTCAAACAGCCTATAAAACTGTTCTAAACACTCACTCAGTTTATTGCTAGGATCAACTAAATATATGTCATCATCTGTCCATATAAACCTTCTATCATGATATGCTTTGTTCCATTTAAGTGTTGGACAGAAAACCACAATATGATTAAAATTATAACGATAAACTGTTTGTAACAGGTCGAGGATAAATATTGTTTTTCCACAACCAGTCTGCCCACAAATCAATGAGCAATGAGGGGTTTTTGTCATAAAGTTTAACTGCTCCATAGTTTTATAACAGAACTTAATCTAATCCGGTTATTGTTTTTATCATGCCCTCTGTTAAAACTTGTTCAGTATAATAAAATCCTATAAGGCCTAAGTGTGTAAGATTAATCCAATTCAGTGCTGTAAGATTGTTTCTATTTAGACTAATATTGATTTTGTTGCTTGTTGTTATGACCTTAATATCCTCACCATTGTGAAGAATGACAACAGTAACTTTAAGACTGTCAACGTCTAAGTTTTGCCAGCTAATTAGAATTCCTTTAAAAGGACGTCACTAACGCCCACAACCCATCCCTCTCCTTATCTTTTAAGACAGAAATTTCAAATATTATTGTGAACGTGTCCCCTAATTTCATTTGCGGCATGAACTGTAATTTTGTAGAAGCATCTTTTAAAACCGCTTCTCTTCTGTGGAGGATGTACTGTTTTTTCCCATGCGGCTTTATTTCAATCTCTTTCCGACTATTGTCATCTGGCATAAGACTTACATGTAAAGGGCCAGAGTTGAATGCTTTTCTGAAACTTTTTTGACGGCCAAAAAATGTAAATGGGCTTATGAATTCAAATTTTATGTCCCATTCTAAATATGGTTCTAAGTGCCATTTGAGGTCAGGTTTTGAACTATTTTATATTCATACTGGCCAACATTATTTGCCTCTAGATTGCGCAGTTGTTCTAGTTTAGGAAACTTTTTGTTGTCGCCAACCTCTTTGCGTTTATAATCACCATCTTTAGTGTACTCAAAACCATACAAAGCGCCTATCTCACCATTCTGTTCAAAGTCCGCAACGTCTGCAAGGTCTTTTAATTCTAAAGTTATACACCTTACAGGCGCTAATGTAACTCCTGGTTCTTCTGGCCCACGCGACATTATTTTTTAGTAACGTATTATTTTATTTCCAAAACAATGTGCAGGTTATCACATTTCACGACTTTCCCTGTTTTGTCTGCAATTTTTATATTAAATGATCCAACCCTCCCGCAAACTAATCTTTTAAACTGTAAATTAGGGAATTGTATAATTTCATAATCGCAATATGCAGCTTTCCCTGATGGAAGAGCTCTTAAAACAGTTGAGGGCCTTCCATCATATAAGTTTTCATCAGTGCTTAGCTCATCCAAATGAACATAGAGTAATGAATGTAATGCAAGATCGAGCGGACTTTCCCCTCATAAGTAGTTTTGGTCGGTGTAACTCTAAATCTATAATTGTTAGCCGTAAAGCCTAACATTTTAGCTAGCTCTTTATCAAAATAGTAACCTCCTTCTTCTTCAGGCTTGAATGTTAACATTGTTTTTAGATTTGCATTGTTAAGTTTGAGAGTAATGTCAAAGTTACTCATTGCTTCTTTTAGTGAGCAAAACCCGTAATAACCATCAGCTATTGTTAACTCGCTAACTTTGGTCCCTGTTTTGTCAACTTTTAGAACCTTATTATTCTCCTTGGCTTCGCTTATATTAAACCATACGACTTTGTAGAATATTTCATGGAGCGCGACCATTTGGCCCCGCAATTGTTATCAATAGAGTGTTCTAAAAACGAAGGACGGTCTTGGGTTGTTATTGTTACAAACATTTTTTTTAAACGAAATAAAAATGAGTGCATTCAAATATACTGGTGCAAATATTCTGTTGGGCCGCACTACAATCTTAAAAATATAGCAACTGATACTCTTGACATTGCTGTGACCCAGACTGCCTCTTTTCATAAAAGGTGAGTACTCCATTGAAGAGCTATCTTAACCCCCCTATTGAAAACGACCACATCAAGAAAGCGTGGTTTAGTCATTCGATGCAGTTTTATCAGAACCAGTTAAACTTTGCTGTGTTTTGCGCATCAACTGGGTGTGGAGTGTCGTATGCTAATCATTTAAATCACCATGATCCTTTTGGGGAGGTCAGTGTACTGATTTCTTTTTTATTTCACCTTCAGACGTATTTTGACTGTATTGCAAGCGCCATTTGCCAAATGACAAACCGTTTATATCACTCAGCAACTTAATCGACATGAAGGCATTTTGAACAGGATTCACTGTAACGAATTCAATATTAACTTCATGACAGGCTTTAGACCAAAAGTTGGATCAATAATCATGGCCTCTAGGCGGACTTTATTTTCGGGGCACGCACCGAAAGTTATCTTTTGACTGGCAGCATCCTTTCAATAACTTTCTTTTTTTTTGGTCCAACTGTTCAGCCCGGGTCCCTAAGAAGAGCATAAAACAGATGGACAACATTTATCTTAGACTCTTCTAAGGCCTAACTAGAGCGGGAATAGAACGAATAAAACGAACTCTATTCGTACTTCGTTTTGGTGTTGGCTAGGCTCGCAAGCATCCGGCATGATCGAGCATAACTATGATCCTTTTTACTGGCTTTGACGCGCAAAAAAACAATATTAGCAAATTTAGAGGACGCATTAATTCTACAGGTGATTTACTTCAAGTATTGGAAAAGTACCAAACATGTTTACAATAGCAAGATCGAAAGTCGGACTTTGCGTTGGCACTGGTTATTCATGCTGACTTCTGACCTCAGACTCCAGATAGGTACAAATAATAAACTATAATATATGTAATTCCTTATAGCATGCCAATGAACAGTAAGGGTTGGGAAAACGTCATAAATTTCTGTGCCAGTAATATTACAGACAATAAAAGGAACACCAAGAGTAAGTCATCTAATTCCCCCCCCCCCCGCAAAGCCAAACCCCCAAAGTCATTGAAGACTCGGCAAGCTCGCGGACTCTGTCGCGCATGACCTGGAATATGAAAAAGCAGCGCTTGTTCTTTCGGATTAACGGGCATAGGATTTACTTGGGTCTTTATCTTACTAAATTGTAACCAACTATTACAAGGAACTGGCTAAGCGTAACGTGGTGAAAGAGTTGATGCCTGGTAGGTTTCCCATGTCAGTTAGGTAAGGGTGAGGATCCTGACTATCTGTGTACCCGCCTCGCTTTCTCCTTTTCTTGTTTTCTGCCTCCCTTATTTGGCCTTTTCGATCTTCGTAGCCCATTCATTCTTCTTTTCCACACTCCTTTTTCTCTCTGTGGTTCCTTAAAGATTCGCCGGTTTGCGGGCGGTGCGGACCTGTGTCGGAGGGGATTGAGTTCCTGTTGATGAGTGGGCCCTGCGCTCTCAATCCATCATTTGGCTCGGACCTCTCCTTGTAAGGGAGGTACACTTTGGCCCGGGGTGTACTAATCGGCTACCCCTTCTTGGTGTTGGGTCATACGGGCAGTTCCCCAGCTGGCCAAGTAAACCCCTGCAGTGCTCAGCTCTCTGTTCCCGGGAGTTGAGCATGATCGGGGGGGATAGGTGTTGGTTGCTTCTGCTTAGTGTCGGTAGGTCTATCCCGAAGCCTGGAAGGGGTCAAGTCATTGTTTCTTGGCCCTGGCCCCTTAGTTGGACTCCAAGGGTGGAGTGGGGTAAGGGAGGGATGAATTACAATAAATTAAATATGACTTCTTCAAAATAAACTACCCCCCAAATGGAAGAGGAAGAGGGAAGCTACGTCTACACCTATTTTCAGGGGGAATTTGAAAAGATAGGATTCTGACAGTGAGGTATGACAGAGGACAGGTTTCTGGGCTTACTGGCTCGTGGAAGGGACAGTGCAGGAAAGTCCTCTTTCAGCTCTGAGCCTTTTGCTGTACAAAAGTGCTTCTTGGTATAGAAGGTGAACCCTAGGTCCTTAAACGATTGAGGATGGTTTCGTTTTTCTTCAATGTCGATACTGAAAGCAATCCGAACAGTTGCAGAAGGCACAAAAAAGCTTGTGGATAGGAGATCAGGGTGACTTCCCCATAAAGCCAATTTAAATTCATCCAAGGTTCGTGATTAGATGCAGAGATCGGCGGTTGTTGCAGATGCGTAAGTATAAAAGAGCTGGAGTCCCTGGAGTGTGGAAGGAGCCGTGCGCAGGGTGACGGGGTAAAGAAGGGTTCAGAGAGGAGTGGCCACCAACAACCTCTTTCTTGACCTTCTGCAACCCGGTGCTGCCTTCCGGGTCTCATGGTTGGTTACCTAAATGTTCATGTCAGCTCTAGTGTGCCGTCCCTTTGAGGTTGCTTCTGGTGCCAGAAGATTGCCATGTCAGGGTACCGCTGTTCAGGGCAAGAGGTATGCGGTGTTTGCTGCAAGGGAATACCCATGATGGGCCGTGTCAAGATCGGCACATTGTGCTACGGCGAGTGGCGCCGACCATCCATCCTCTTCCTGAAAAACTGTCCTCTTTGGATCTCTGGAAAGTCCGAATTCAAAGACTAAAGTCTGAAAAGAAAATTTCCTTTTTTGAAGCCAGCAAGCAGGTTTGTGGGGCTGTCAGACGCCGAAGCCTTTGCTTATGCTTCGGCTGTACGGGGAATTGTTCCCACAGTTTCCACTCGTATCTGTCTGTCTGTCAGACTGATGACTTTACGTTCTCGAAGACACTGAAAGTTCGAAACTGTCAAACTTCTGGTGGAAGTAGGTCACCACCTCTCAACCCAAATGATTGCCCTGGTGGGAGGCAAAAAATCCGCACCCCTCAGGACTGCCTGCAGTCTGACAACATCTGATGCTGGGAGATTATAAAAACCTGCAGTTCCCTCGAAACTCCTCTGTCCAGTGCCCGTGGAGGGCAGGAGTTCCACCCAATGTGGGACGGTGGAGATGAGGAAATACCAACCTCCACCATCTCCCAAATCCAGACCTCCACCATCTCAAATCTGGACCTTTGCTCACCTGCGGGCAAGTCTGCCTGCGGGACCAAAGACCATCACAGTTCCAGTGAAACTACTAAATAAGTTCACTCCATTGGCCGCGATGTGATGAGGAGATGACTGATCTCACTCATTCTTCGCCCTCTGCACCATGGATAACTTACTAAGCATTTGGTTTATCCGTGGTCTAAATTCCACTTCGAGGAGCTGCAAGCTTCTATGTCTATACTATGATACCTTTCTGTCGTGGCTCTTCAAGAAACCCAAATTCAAAGCAGTAGACCTTTACTCTTTCTGGCTTTAATATTCTTTCTAAGCCTGCAATACTTCCACGTCGGGGACTGTCGGGCGGTGTTGCCCTTCTCCTTCACAAAACTTGGTTGTATAGTCCTGTCGCTCTGTTACTACCTTTCAGGGCTTGTAGCTGCGAGTGTCACTCTCCACAAGACTGTGTCAATCTGTTCTCTGTATCTACCTCCAACCCCCCCCCCTGTCCACCGGTTTTGTCGTCAGGACCTTTGTCTGTCTGTTAGGCGGAACTTCCTCGACCTTTTTTGCTGTTGGTGACTTTAACGGTCAAATCCTCTTTGGGGTAGTACCGGTTGGCATCAGAGGTCTGCTGATTGAGGATGGCGTTTTCCGGATTTGGATTGTGTTGTCTGAAAGACGGTTCTGAACTTTCTCCAATTCTTCCACAGGTTCACTTTCGTGTTTAGATTTGTCGGTTTTGGTCCTCCCGCTGGTCCTGGACTTGAGTGGTCCTGTCCATGAAGAACTGCACGGAAGTGACCTTTTCCCTGTCCCTTTCTACAACCTGTTTATTAACTGAACTAGTCTCTGTCTCTCTGCATCTAAATTTTAAGAAAGCAAACTGGGATCTATTTGCAGCCTCTATTTCTAAAGAATTCCAGGACCACTGCTTTTCTTCAGAGTCCGGGATCCAGCGAAACTCTCTGACTAACATATTTTCAAATGTGGCTAAGGCTGTAGCCAGTGTCTTCCGATAAAACTCCAAAATTGCCAAAAACACCTGGTTTTATTCAGATGCCAACAATATTTCCCAAGTTCGTAAACGGGCTCAGCGTACAGGTATACATTCGAACTGCGGGGTCCCAACGCTCGAACAGCCCATCAAAAACTCCGTGCCAAAATCAAGCACACTTTTTAAAATCAGTAAACGTCGGTCCTGGAAGAAGCTTCTGCTACAGGCTGACATCAAAAAACTTCCAAGAATTAAGTGTGGAACATCATTAAGGAAAATCAAAGGGGATAAGAAAGCACCTGTACCACTCGTGAAACTATTCTCAAGTTTTCGGATTCTTTAATTTACAGGAGAATGCAGTTTGCTAATCTGCTTGCTTCATAACCATTGAAAAGAATTCCTCCTCTTCTATTAATAAAGGTCAATTTTGTCAAAAACATATGCCTAAAAGAAAATCACCCTGCAAACTTTTTCTTCCGGACAACATGGAAGATACAATCTTCCTTTCACATTAAACGAGCTGAAATCTGCCTTACTCTTTGCGCCCCCGATTCCTCTCCAGGATAGATGACTTTCATTATAACTATTGTAATCATCTCCGCAAGAAGGTCTGAACATTCCTGTTACAGGTATACTACACGTGTGGACGACAGGTTGACCTTTACACCCTCGTGGCGGAGAAAAGCCCTCATTTTTCCCATCCCCAAACCTGGAAAAGATCTTTCTACCCTTCAATACTACTCGTCCCATAGCTTTGACCAGGCTGGGTCTGTAAACGGATGGAAAAAATGGTCCCCAATGCTAGGGCTCATGTGGAAAACTCGATTCGATGGCCTTTTGGCGAAAGAACAGTGTGGTTTCGCAAACATCGTAGTTCTGTTGACCATTTGATTCGTCGGTATCTACACATAGCGGACGCTTTTTTATTGAAACAGACAGCATGCAGTGGCAATTTCTTCGACTTGGAGTAGGGCCTTCGATACCATCCTGGATGTCAGGGGATACTGCATGATCTCCACGGATCTGGGTTTTCGAGGTCATCTTCCGCTTTTTATTCAACAATTGTTTGGTCAGAACGACTGTTTCTGGTCCGGGTTGGCACCACTCTCTCAGATAGTCACGAGCAGGTGTTGGGTGTTTTCCACAGGGGAGCTACCTGTCTCTGCCCTTATTTAGTATTAAATAACAAAATTGTGAAATTCAGTTCAGCAGGGTTCAGACTGCTCATTGTTTGTGGATTGATGTTCGCTGTCTACGAACATGGATTGCCTGTACCGAGTGTCCAGCGAAGGCTCCAGCTTTGCGAGATAAAATCAATCGGTGGGCGGTATGAAAACGGTTCTCAGTTCTGCTACAAAATACCCAGTGTATTCACTTCTATTTTCCGTCAGTTTTTTCCAGTTCATCCGGGAACTTCTAGTAGGAGAAATCTCCATTCAAGCTGTAAAGAGGCAAATTTTCTGGGAGTCATTTTTGTACCAAAAAACTTCATCTCTTTCTCTGCCATATTAAAAAACTCTAAAATGCTTGCCAAAAGGCACTGAGTATTCTGCGGGTCGTAGCAACCACGAAGGGGCGCTGTTTATGAATACTTTGTTGCACCTTACAGAAGCCTGGGTTCCGTTCCTCTAAACTGGGTCTACGGTTGTGCTGTGTACGGCTCCGCAAGATCATCTTACCTCAAACTCTTGGACCCTATCCACCATCAAGGGCTTCGTTCTGTTTGGAGCGTTCCGCACCCCCCCTGTGTACAGGCCTGGTACGCAGAGGCAGGTGAACCTTCACTGTTTTCAATCGCAGGCTGAATACGGTCTTTGATTTATTATTTTCCGACTGTTTCTCAGAACCACAGAATCCTGCCTATGACTGTGTTTATGACCCTCCGTTTCCAAAGTAAGTCTTGAAACAAAACCCGAAATTGTATTCCGCCGTTTGGGGTTCGTATGCAGCCTACGTGCGGAATGCAGGTATAGACCTGGGAGTAGTTTTCCGATTTTCCTAGTTTCCGGTTCCAACCTCATGGTCCCTTTTTTCACAACAAGAGATTCGTTTCGATCTCGCAGCTTTTCCGTAAGGCGTCTACCAGCTCTCTGAAGTACAAGGCTTTGTATGCGAGCTCTGTTCCAAAATTCCATCCTTTCAAAAGTTCTTTTCACTGACGGTTCCAAGTCTGAGGAGGAGTGGCCTCGTGCAGCATTCTGCCCTGGGGCTCCTTCTAGATATTGTTGGTACATATTCATTCAGTTGCTTCTGGTTATTTCTGCTGAAACTTACTGCTATGGTCTGGGCTTTGAAGATAATCTCACATTCTTTCAAAGTAGTGGACTTTTGGTTCTGGTCGGATTCGCTGTCAGCTTTGGTGGCCATAGCTGGCCGCAACCTTCAGCATCCAGAACTTTTACTTTTTTTTGAACTTTTTAGCAAGTTGAAGGCGGTCTGGTTTACAAAATTACTCTTGCTTGGGGTTCCTGGCCATGGTTGGCATCGGCGGGAACGAAATGGGTTGATCGTTTAGGCCAAAGAACGCCACAAGAGGAGGAGAAATGTCCAAACACTTATAATCCCCTGCTCAGATGTGATACCCCGAAAAAATTAAAGATATGTGAGAGGACCTCTGGCAGGAGGATTGGAACACTCAGACGAATAACATACTCTTTCAGATCCGTCCAAACCTTAAAGACTTCCTCCCATCTACGTGGCGTGGTCTACCCTAGGAACGGTTCTGTTGCGGATGCACACGGCCATTCGTATTATTACCCATTCTTACCTTTTTAAAGTGTGAAGATGCTCCGTGGTGCATTCCATGTCATGCACATCACATTGAACACATTGTTCTTTTAGAGTGTTGGGGACTTGCACGATGTGAGACACAAACTTTTTACAGCAGAGGTCATTGAAGATCCTGTTCTGGGATGTCCAGCCTGACGTGATCCTTGGGGTTTTTTGAGAGAAATTAAACATTTCATCTGATTTGAGATTTTTACGGAAGAAGGAAATTTTCTAACATGTTTCTGGTTCGTTTGTAGTCGATGTTCATTGAACGAGATGTGTGAAAAGTTTGTTTGTTTTTTTTTTTTTTTTTTTTTTTTGTTTTTTTGACTGGTGAGTTGATTTTAACGTGGGTGACAGCCTGATGTGGCCCCTCTGCGGTCGGCTGCGGCTATAGCACATTTTTATCTTATCTTATTACAAGAAACTAATGTCCTAAGTGCTCGGCCATAAGCCAACACTTTGCTTGCGGTAGACAAAAGCCTAGTGGCAATACTCCCCCATATGCCTGAAAGCGGTCCACGGCTCTTTACCAGTAATTTTTTTATTATTTCGGCAAGATGATCAAGCTGTTTTTTACCATGATTTTTTCTGGTGGAGGCGATGGCGGTGGAGGTACTGAACTTTGGCACGCCGCCTGTAATAGCCACACCAATGTACTTATTGCAAATCTAAGGCAGTTATATCGCTTGATATGGTGTCTCCTTGCTCTCTAAATCAGTGTCCGTTTCTCGTTCTGCTCGGTGTTGTGTCTTCATATAAAATTTTTTTGATAGTTTCTCTTATTTTTTTCACTTAGTTCGTAATTAGTCTCGGTTAGTTAGTCAGCGCTTCTAGTCTTGCCGATCTTTCTTGTTCAAGATTTTTAAGTCTTTGTCTTATTCTTTCTTTAATATCAGGGCCCTACGATGGAGTCGTCAGCCTCAAAGAGTTTTTCTTTTTCTCTTTTTATATGACCTCATAGTGTTCACCTAGTTTGCTTATTGTTTGTATATTCGCTTTGATGCTTCTCAATGCATGATCAAGGGCTGATATTTCTCGCAGGGTAGCGGGGAGTCGCGTTAGTCTTTAATGCTGTTTCTTCTGGAAAAATGGTTTCTGCTTTATTGCATTATTATTTTCATCTGCCGATTGATTTAATTCTTTATTGTTCCATGTTTTGTATTTGGTTAGCTGTTGGGGAGTTCTTGTAGTGTGTTTTGATGTTTAGGGGGATACTGCCTCCCTATCTAATTTTGTCTAGCAATGCCAAGGCGATTTTGATCTTTCACACTGAGTCTTTGTTTTAATTGTACTCTTGGCTAAAAAAACTTTGATGGGCTGGTTTAGTTGTAAGACGAACAAGTTGTCCTTGGTCGTTTTTTACAGACAATGTCCCATCTTCTTAATTCATAAATCATTTTGGTCTATAAATTCGGGAGGTTCTGGGCCTAAACTTTTGTAATGGCTTCGACCGTACTTGCTGTTAATTCATGCCGCATGAGAGCGTTGGAGCGATGCTGTGTCAAAGGGTCAATTTCACTCTGTTGTCTCCGGATCAAAAACATATAATCTTCTTCAGCTTCAATTCATGCATGTTTTTAACTAAATTAACTTTTTATTATTGTTTTTATAAAAAATGGAACAAGACATGGCTCGATTCTTAAACCCGTATAGCAAGACTGAAAGATACCTATGGCGTGTAGGGAAAATAAGCGGAATATTACTGTTCCAAATAATCCTTTACTATTGATGCGGATCAAATTCTACTGTCAAATTTCAGTCCTAGGGGCGGATGAAGTGATTGTGCCGGCTCTGCACGGTCTTACTTCAAATATAGAACTCGCTTCAACAAACAGACCCAAAACAGGACAGTTGTTACAGAATCTGGGGCGGGCATTTCGTTTAAGAAAATTTCTATAAATAACTTGAGGGGCAAGAATAATTTTCTTTACTCAATGCTGAACATTTTTTAACCTATTCTGATCTATGGTAACCGGGAATGAAAGGGTGACTTTGCGTTTCAAGGAATGAAAATGAAGAAGAGAAGCGCTTATAACATGACTAGGTCGCTGCAGATGTTAAGACGGCAAATTGTATGTAGTGTAAGCTGGCGTATGGAAATCGCTTTGCCATACATTGTTTGTGACGGTTGTTGTGTTTATAGGCGCATGCACAATACTTTCAAGGAGCTTTAAAGACAGATTGTCATATGAACTAAACTTTTAAACGAATACATTACGTGTTATCAAATCATCTGACGCCGAAGCAAAGTACAGCATTTCTGAATTTCGTTAGAGTTTGACGTTGTTAGCAACCCTGATTTAGCAAAGCTGATTAAGGGGACCAATTGAGTCAAAAGTAGCATTTTTTAGAAAAGAGTGATTCATCATACAACATACCCCAGAAGCAGGGCAGGACACTATATGGAATTTTTAGTTTTAGCACCACAGCCATTCGCTTTAAAGGGTTTTTTATTGCTGTGCGAGATGAAGAACTTTCAAGATGAGAAAGCGAAAATGTTTTTTAAGCTTAAATAAAGAAAGTGCAAGGTACAATTGACGGTAGTCCTAACCATATCTCGCTAGCGGGCTTAGTACATTATCATCAATTTTGACGAAATTAAGAAAATTGTTTGGGGTGGGAGGGGTTGATATCCAACAGCAGACTAGTGTCTAAAGTTTTACATTTCACAATGTTAGGCTTGTGATTATTTAACAATCAAATACGGTTTAGGGATTGACCTATGGTTCAACAGAGGATAATGAGTTGTATGGAACGGGAGAAGAAAAGTGAGAGACGTAATAATCATTCTAAATTGATAAAGAAGAAGAAGCCGATTAACCGCTTAATGTACATTGTTTTTATATATGATGCGCAAGCTTGGAATATTCAAGAAAACAAGATTAGACTATGTATTTTTACTGAAATTTTTTTCATTTTATAAAAATATATAAAAAAGCATGTCTCGTAAGGTTTATCCAAATGTGCCTACGCACGGAGATGCCAAGAGAAGAGATAGTAGTAATACCCTAGCTTTAAAACCTTCAGATTAACAATACATTAACATAGCAAAAAAAAACTAGAGCACGGACCCCTTTAAATTAACAGCATAAACCCAACGAATGGGTTATTCTGCTGACTTTAATGCTGTTACATAGGTTATTATGGTACATCGGACTATAAGCGCTCTATCAGCAGGAACGTGCGTAGGTTCTAGCATCGGGCATAGGCGCACCGCAGCTTTTCCCTAGGGGGTTTGTACTTTAGCTCTCGGCCTGTGGCTCATTAGCTGTAAGTGCGGCCGGTAAAAAAAGTATAAAAAATAAAACTCAAAAAGCACACAGCTATGGTTCAACTATGTAACGGCTAAACTTTGTTCGTTTTAACTGGACAATAAATTAAGCGCTTGTTGACTCAAAACATCTCGGATTGAAGAATTTAATTGTTTCAGGCTGATTTTGTGACTACAAAAGACAAAAGTTTGTTCTTCATAGAAAGGCCGGGAGACTAGTTTTTCTCAACAGCCAGAAACCAGAGCAGATAAATAAAGGAAGCTTAAAAAAAGTTAAACGAAACATTTTATTCTCTGTTCTAAACAGCTCACATTACAATGCATAAGGGCGTTTATCTTTAGTTTTGAGTCCAGCGCATAAAGACCGTTGAGTTTTTGTTCTGATTAAGTATTTTTTTTTAATTTAAATAAATATTTTGGTTAGAAAAGAAAGACAGCAGGTAAGGATATATGAAGGACAAGACGAAATTGTTTGAAGGATGCTCGAGGTGAGAGCGTTTTTATCATGATGCATTGAATGATATTGATTTTAGATGTCATTTGACCCAACAAATTACAGGAAGCGTGTTCAGGCTATTTCTCAAGTTCCTGGCAAAACTAACAATAGACCGCAGTTAATGTAATGATAGCTGTTTTAATCGACTATATTACTTTAAATGAAGAAAATCTAGATGTCTGGGGTTTCTCGTTAAAACAAACAGATATTCTTTTCTAATGAACTTATACTTCCGGTATGGGCAAGACGAACTGCTTACCCAGTTTGGACGCTGCCGTGAAGAGCATAAATGAGAGGCTTGGTTGGTCAGAGGGCGAAGTCTTAGAGATTAGATTAATACAGAGCTAAGTATGCACGTTTGTAGGCAAGGCTTACATTCCGATACCTCGAAGAGTTGGTTTCATAGAGTGCAGTTTTAACATAAGAATTCAGACGACAAATGTTTCATGTTGGTCGTGTTCTTGCAAGGCTGCTTCTATGTACGCGATCTCGCAGAGTAAGATGACTAAAACTATCGGCAATACGCAATGATTCTTAATTCAATGGATATCCTTTCCTGTTTAGTGTAGATCAAATTGATCAGTTTGAAGAATCAAAACACCAATTATTTAATGTATACACATGGGATGAGGTGAAACAAATTGGGCGACAATTAAAGTGTCCAAGAACAGTCCAACATTAGGCGATCCAGACAATAATCATGTTGACTTACTACTAATGTTTTTTCACCTGCGGGGTACCCCCATTACACATTGATACGCCATTGAGTAGGATTATTGAGTTATACTACAAACAAATCATAGCAAACCAGAATTCGCAGAAAAATGTGTTAACAAGAATTTCCATCTGTGCAAGCTGCGAGTGAACATATATTAAACATTGTAAAAGTTCTTTAGACTGGTATATTGATAACTAATTACGCCCCCACCGGATTCTAAAGTGAGTTTCTTATGAACTGGATAAACTGCAACATTCTCCATATGTTGTTTACGCCAGTTTTGATTTCACTCATTGTTCCTTATGGTAAGGGGCCAGCGCCACAAACTTCGAAAACAGTCTTAATGAGTAAATCATAGATTTGTTCATTTTTTTTGGGCCTTCATTGTTGTCAGGTCGGATGGCGTTTATCAGAACCTGAATTATATAGAGGACCAGATGCTGCAGAAACATTCTTAAACGCATGCAGACATGTGCGTAACGTGTTCTAATAATCTAAACTTATCTGAATCATAATGGCGCCTGAAGGACCAAACAGTATGACTCAGCACGCATTGTTGGATTTGGGTTTAGGCTAATGCCCAAAGAGTGTAAACCCCAAAGTTAGAGACCATGGTTCTCATTAGTGGGAAGTTAGAGGATGCAGCGCACATTAACAAATGCAATCTTCAACTAGTTTAACCAAAGACATGGAAGCTGCCTGTTTTCTTTCACAAACTTGCGAGGTTATGACTCTCACCTTATAATGCAAGCAGTAACCAGCGCCTTCAGGGTAGCATGCATTGCACAGTCATCAGAAAAGTACATGTGCTTTAATCTAAATAATATGTCTTTCTACGACTCTATGCAACACATGATGGGCTCATTAGAGGCACTGGCTATGTCCTTAAAGTCCTGCCCAATAACGGAAAAATATTTTGACCCGACTCTCGTTAGAAAGGGCGTTTATCCTTATGAGTACATGAACAGTTGGGAAGGTTTGACGAAGAGACGCTTCCTCCTAAAGGCGCGTTCTTTTCTAGTCTTAGAGGAAAGGACATCAGCGACTCCGATTACCAGCATGCTCAAGATGCTTGGCAAAAGTTAGATTGTAAAACGATGGGAGACTATCATGACTCCTATTTAATGGCAGATGTATGTTTGTTGGCGGATATTTTTGAAAATTATAGAAAGACCTGCATGAAACATTACAGTTTGGATCCTGCGCATTACATTTCTGCGCCCGGGATGAGTTGGGATGCTTTCTTAAAGTTTACTGGAGTACAAATTGATTTATTGTCAGATTTACCAATGATTCAGATGATTGAAAACGGGTTGCGTGGGGGAATTAGTATGGCGTCGCATCATTACTGTAAAGCAAACAACAAATACTTGGATCATTATGATCCAAGTAAAAGGTCTAACTATCTCATGTATTTAGATGCAAACAATCTGTATGGTTGGGCTATGGCGCAATCGCTTCCATTACGTAACTTTAAAATGTACGCAGGCGGCGATCCGAATAATATTCAAAAGGCATTAAAGTGGTTGGGCAATTTAACGCCTGATCAACAGCGTGGTTTCATTCTAGAAGTTGTCTTAAAATATCCCCATGAACTCCATGACCTGCATAATGACTATCCATTAGCAGCAGAAAGTCTAAAGATGGATCCAAGAGAAACCGCCTAAACTTGTGCCTAATCTTCGAGGCAAAAAAAATTATGTCTGTCATTACAGACTTCTACAATTTTATTTAAGACATGGGTTGAAGTTGACAGCAGTTCATCGCATAATTGCTTTTGATCAAGAACAGTTCATGAAACCATACATCATGAAGAACACTGATCTCAGAACTAAATCCACAGATGCTTCAGAAAAAGACTTTTTCAAGCTGATGAACAACAGCTGTTTTGGAAAGACTATGGAGAATCCGCACAAGCGTAAAGATGTCAGATTGGTCACCAGAGAGAATGAAGCAATTAAGCTGACTTCAAACCTAATTATCAGGACTTTAGAAGATTCCATGATCAGCTTTTTGGCATAATGATGAAAAAAAAGAAAGTCAAATTAGACAAACCTGTATTTATTGGGTTTACTGTTTTAGAATTATCAAAGCTTTTGATGTTAGAGTTTCTTTATGACTACTTTAAGCCCTCGTATCCTGAGTCCAGAGTACTTTACACAGATACAGACAGTTTTGTTATAGATATCCCTACTGAAGACATCTATAAGACATGGAAACCGAGTGGCTAAAGGGCATGCGGGATGGTACGACACATCTGATTACCTAAGATTCGCCTTTGCATTCAATTACTAACAAGAAGGTTTTAGGAAAGATGAAGGATGAATTATCTGGAAAGGTGATTAAGGAGTATGTTGGTTTAAGGTCAAAAATGTACAGTATTTCGAGCCAGGAGAAAATCATTAAGAAAGCAAAGGGAATATCTCGCAGCGTTGTGCAGTCAAACATATCACATGACAATTACAAAGAAGCATTGTTTGGCAATAAGACTTTTCATCATGACAACGTAAAACTACGCTCTAATCTACATGAGATCAACACAACGGTTGTAACAAAGAAGTCATTAGATAGAACAAACACAAAACGGGTGTTTGTTAATCCAGAGTTTTCATATGCAATTGGGCACTGGAGAACCGCATATACAGGGGGGTTTATATTTTTCATCAACTTTTATTATAAGATCAATCATAGCTTCATCCAATTCATTTAAATCTTTTTCATGTTTGCTTGATGCGTTCGAATTTTTTTTATTATTTCAAGATATTCTTTTTCCCAATTTGGGGGTTTGAGTTGTAGGTGATCTGGATGATTTAGCATGCATTGATTAATCCTCGAAAATGTTTCCTTAATAGATTACACGCCTGAAATGATTCCGTATCATTTTCATGGTCTCTTCCTTTACCATTCTTGTTTCGTTCTGCGCTTCCTTCTGGCCTTCCATTTTAAACCAAAATATGTTTACGTAAATTAATTAAAGCGGAACTGTGTCTGGCGGAATTATCTGCAGTTCTTCTTTCACAAAAGATCTTTGAGGAGCTGGTTGTTTTGTTGTGTCTAGTTTCTCGTAAATAATACACGGGCGGATTCATTTTTACAATTCTTTTTATTTCATATGGATCAAACACTCCAAACCGGAATCAGTTGCCCTGATGCGGGTGTCCCCTTCTGCTTCCCCCGGTAAATAAAGGTACCTTACTTTTAAACCAAACGGTAATAGTTTGCCGGATGAAGACTCTCCTTCAACAGCATTTATTGTTTTTCTTTTGATTGCTTGTACTGGTTTTAGGCCTTTAAATTCTTCATTATTCATTGCGCGCAAAACTGAGGGCAGTCTTCTAACCCATTCTGTGTTGCGAGAATTGTCAATCAGCTCTCTGTGATACTGGTAGGAGAAAAGTCTTTCGGCTAACTGTTTGTTAAAGTTTTCAACTAAAGCCTGTGATCTGTGAACTCCTGGAATGCCTCTTTTAATGGTAACTCTATGTTTCAACAATAATTGATTCACTTGGCCTTTAAATTCTTTTCCATCATCAACTTGAATCATGCGAGGGAAAGTTAGTGGGCCTCGTTGGTATATCAGTTGTATAGCAACAGCAACAGCAGAGGCACTCTTTTGTGTTAATGGTTCCGCATCTTTGTATCTTGAAGCTATGTCAATGACTGTGAGTGCGTACTTAAATCTTTTTCGTCTAATCCTATCAGAGGGTAAATATAGAAGATCCATTTGATGGGTGTCGTTTGGAGTTGTATTGACAAAGTGTGGTCTCTGTATTCGTCTAGGCGCCGGTAAATAAATTTGCAAATCGCTTGTTTAGATAACCATTCCTTTGCTGTTTGTTCACTGACTCCTGCCGCTTGGCTTAGCTTTTGTATTGCTGCGATACCCTTCCATATCCTTTTGGCGAATAATAGATTTTGTTCATTTTTTTACTCAGCCAATATTATGTGCAACAAAATACACAACGGTCATACCAACGACAATAAACGCGATTTCTTGCATCTTTTGTTTTTCTGATGGTTGATAAAAGTCACTGAATTTTGGTGGGGGCAATGTCTGGACGGTTTGCCTGTTACTAGATAATATTCTTTTATTGCTTGGTCAACATTTTTAAATGTGTAAGCTGCATGCCCCTGTTCTTTCAGGGTGTCATTAATAAAATCTAAATGCTCAAGTCTCTGCCTTTCATAGGCGTCTTGTGCAGCTGCTAGTTGCTCCATAGCTTTGTTATGCCTTTTTCTCTCGCCGTCATTCCCAGTTTACTAAATGCAAAATTACTGCCGCTAAAAGCAAGCGCATTCACCACGCGCCGCCTATCATTATTGCGAGTGAAGCCATTTTTTATAAATGTATTTTTTTCTTACATATTTATATTGTCTGGAATTATTCCTTGCTTAACTAGAAAATCTTTCGTGGCAACCGAAGCTGCAATGATAGCAATCAGCTTTGCTGAATCCTCAAAGTCTAGTTTGCCAAGATCTGCTGGTTTAATTCTTAACAAGCTTTTACCAAGCATTGAGTATCCTACACTTAGGCCTCCAATAACAGCAGAATGGTATACAAGGTTGGTAAACAGTTTTTCGGTGCTCATTTTTTAAAAATAAAATAATTATAATTTAATAAAAAACATGAACAGTGATGATCTACTACAGCTACAAGGCAGCCTAAACCTTCCTGAACTTATGAATGACCAAGTTGATGATCAAGCTATTATGCCCAAAAAGGAGAGGCTGTATTCTTTGGCAGCATGTGGGAAAACAAAACAGTTCCTCGGAACTGAATTCAGCATAGAACAGATTCAACAGATGTCTCACAAGACATTATAAAGTATCATAACAGGTATGAAGCGCAGCTGGGGTCTAGAATGGTGAAAGTGTGGGGCAAACGGTTCTTAGTTTGTACACTAAACTAGTCAGTAGATTTGCTCCCATTGATTCTGAACAAGATCTTACGTTGTATTTAACGCAAGATCCAGTTTTAACACAAAGTCATTAGAGTCTCTAGGGTGTGATTTATACTATAGATTTGGACATTGTTATCGCCATTAATCATGGGATTAATAACTTTAATCATATAGATTTTATTTCCCTTCAAAATGAACGATCTGGAAAATCAGCAGAACCAGAAAACACTGAATCAGGTGGAGAAAGTAACCAAGCCAGAAAATCAGCAGAAAACGCTGAATCAGGTGGAGACCGTTAAAAAACCTGGGCGTGTTGAAGCAGGAAAAAAATTAGCAGAGTGGAACAGACAAAAAAATTAATGTTACAGAATATGACTCATCATGAAAAATAACACCGCCAACGCCAGAACAAGTTGATTCAATGCCAGCTATAAAAACTCCATGTAATACAAGGGCCCCAAAGTCTTCATGGAATATTGAACTTAAAACTGTTGCCATTTTTGGCGCCATTGCTGCTGTTGGGGGCAGTTATTACGGCTATAAAATATATAACCAATGGCAACAGAAACAAAAGCAATCAAAAAAATCTGAGCCACTAAATGCAGAAAAAGACACCAGCACGCCAAAACCGCCAATAACAAAGCATCATTTTGATCCATTTATAATGGAATAATATTTTAAGAACTTAATTTTAAATTTTTTTATAAAAATAGATCATGGCGTATTATAAAATGATGAAGTCAATAAATAAAGACCTGGAGTCTATAAAAGACATTTCCATAGAATGCGGTTGCTTCGGATGTAAGACCTTCATTAAGATCTATGCAGAGAACGCTGAGCAAGACATCCTCAACGATGACGCGTTTTTTGAGGCGTGTGTGTACTATCTTAGACATTTACTATTTAAGATAAAAACATAGATTGTATTTTTTTGATAATTATAAGATAACTTAATAAGAACTTGGTTGTACTTAAAGGATGACTTAGTTATGATCTTAGGTTAACTTGGTAAGAACTTGAGGATGACTTGAGGACAACTTGAATAAAAACTTAGAAGTAACTTGAGAATAACTTGAGGATAACTTGGGTAAGAACTTGTGAATGACTTGAGGATGACTTGTGAATAACTTGAGTAAAAACTTGTGGATGACTTGGGGATGACTTAAGTTAAGAACTTAAAAGTGACTTAAGTGTGTGCATGCGTGGGGCGGGGGTGGGTGGGGTGGAGTTGGGTGGGGGTGGGTGGGGTGGAGTTGGGTGGGGTAGGGGGGTGTGCATGCGTGGGGTGGGGGTAGAGACGTGCGTGCGTGGGGTGGGGGTGTGCATGCGTGGGGCAGGGCAAAACACACAAACACAAACAAACAAACAAACACACCACACACACACAAACAATAGACAGGACAGTGCTTTTGGGAAAGTGAAGGTAAAATGCCGCAGAGCAGCAAGTTGTAGGTTGGCAAGATGGCTGCCGATCATGCATGTTCATTACTATATTTAGAACCACGTCAGAGCAGCAAGATGGCTACCGATCATGCATGTTCGTTCCTATATTTAGAACCACGTCAGAGCAGCAAGATGGCTACGATCATGCATGTTGTTCCTATATTTAGAACCACGTCAGAGCAGCAAGATGGCTACCGATCATGCATGTTCGTTCCTATATTTAGAACCACGTCAGAGCAGCAAGATGGCTACCGATCATGCATGTTCGTTCCTATATTTAGAACCACGTCAGAGCAGCAAGATGGCTACCGATCATGCATGTTCGTTCCTATATTTAGAACCACGTCAGAGCAGCAGATGGTACCGATCATGCGGCTGTGACGTGTGCAGGTGGGGGTAGAGGGGGCTTTGTGGGCCAATCGGCAAAACTCTGCCGATTGGCCTAGTTTTGTTATATTAGAACCGCGTCAGAGCAGCAAGATGGCTACAATCATGCATGATCGTTACTATATTTAGAACCACGTCAGAGCAGCAAGTTGGCTGCCGTATACAGCTAACAGCGTGCGGGGTTTCAACTACTTCCGAATCTCCGGCCAAGTCGTGTTCCGTGTCGTCTGCTTTGCCGTTGTTTCACAAACACCACAAGGGTGGAGAAGTTTTCTGAACTACAAGGTAGTACACCTGTCACTGAATCTTTCACTACACCACACACCTTCAATGACAATACAACCCAGTCTTGCTAACGTGGCGGCCACAAAGTGGGAGTGACACGTAACAGTCTAGACATTTGCTAACGACACCTGGCGCGCTGTCAACCTGAAATGAATACACCCCCACCCTCACCTGGCAAGCCAGTCCCCGCTTTATTGATTTTTTGGTCGCTTGCCGTGCGCTGTGTGAACAAGGTCGCGCGTCTCGCTAGCCGTAAATTAAGCGATTAGGTTTCGGCCTCGTGTCAGCCTATCTGTTACACATAGTTTTGTAGGTTAGAAATTAGTCAGAATAAGTGTGCGGATTTTATGTCAAAAATATAAAACTTATCACTTAGCCTAGTTTGCTGTGCTCCTCTTTTCTCAACCAGGCTTGAAAATTGGCAGAGTTACAGCAATTACTGCCGTAGCCAAGCTTTTATGGCGGCTCTAATCGCCAGTAGTAGTACATCGTCATTGTATATTTGAAGCATTTATATGAAGATAGTGCTGGCACACACTACTCCTCTCCATACTGGTAGATGTACTAAGGTCTGCCTAACCTATCTAGTTTGTTTGCCAGAACATTCGAAATCGCCATTCAGTTGCATAAGGGCACACTTGAAGGCAGATGAACTGGTTAGAATTAGAAAAGTAGAAAAGTATACACATCTTAATACACAGATCAGTTTGCCACATGAACACTGAATCTGTAGTATAACAATCAATCAAGTCTAATACAACTAAGAACATTTTTTACTTGGGAGGAACAGCAAAAATGTTTCAAATATAAGTTTTTTTAGCATACGAATCAGCCGTGTTTACCTCCGCCTTAAGAAATGAACGCCATGTTTTTTAAACATGGCTTTAGCTGTCTCAAGCCAGCTCCCAACAATCAACGCGTGATGGTTTGTTTTGCTTCGGCCGACTTTCGAACAATCTCATCGATAGCCAAACACGTATTAAAACTAGCTGTATCTTTGTCAACAATATTGTCTTCAACAAGCCAACAAACCTTTAAGATACACAATTCTGTTCTTCGGTAAACCGGTTATTAAAATAACACACCCACCGCACAGTAAAAACCCTCCTGCTCGTCTAACTGTCAGCGAAAGAATGTGTGGGTTACCTAGTCATGTGGAGCGCCCGGAAGCATACGCTTAACTCGATGATTGGCCAGGCTGTAAGAGCGCTGCCACGCGGGCAGTGTTGGCTGATGTCATATGTTGTAACGGGCAGGCTGGGTGGGAAGGAGTGGGGGTGGGGAGTAAGTGCAGCAGTATTGATTTTTTTGGCCGGAGGCACACCTGCAATGTAGACAGGGAGCACGCCACGTAGGTGAGGCACAGCTTTATTTTTCTGTCCATTCGAGACACTTAGTTATAGGGCCGAACAAACAAGCCTTACACATTTCTGACCTAACATTTTTGTTGTTGTAGTCCAAGCAGAGGCATGTATCAAACTTGTGTACTAGTTAACTCGGGAAAATTAAGTTCCAGAAAGTGATGACGTCATTCTTTCACAATTGTGTGTGTGTGTTGTCATTGTTTGAATATCGCCTGACCTCTTGTGTACAAGCTTTCATGCCGTATCTACATTATCTACAGGAAAATAAACCTAGTCGAGTTTGGTATTAAAAGAATTGTCGGGAATTCGCCTATTCAGTCATCTCAAGAGCACAGATATATTACATTTTTCATGACAACCACTGATTATCAAACTAAGAGCCCCATTTGTAATGGCCGCTCATCAATGCCGAACACATTGCTGCCAGACCGGCTGTACACAGATGACATTCAGTTGGTCGAGTACAGCACGGTTAGCTGGCTGGTGGGGAGCAGCCTCCAGAAAACACCCCTTTCCTTGACCTGCATTCACGGCTTGGCCTCTGCAGCTGTGGGAGAGCTGTAAACTCCCCTGCCTCTCAGAACTAAGTGGCTTGCTCTGAACAGCCGTGGAGGGGTATGCCACTGTAAACCAGGGACACATTTTTTTAAATAGTGTGTGTGTGTGTGTGTGTGTGTGTATGTGTGTGTGTGTGTGTGTGCGTGTGTGTAGTGC
>CM031611.1:16766928-16781928 GCA_018398815.1 Conus ventricosus | reverse complement strand
GAATCCCAGCCATGGCTCATCCCAAGATGGGAAAAAAAGGGGGCAGCAGAGGGACATCCGGAGTCATGAACCGGGTGTGGCCCAAACCCCTAGAGTGTCAGGAGATAAGGACCGAAACACTTCCTTGAAGGGGGCTTCTCTTCTGAGGACTCCCTGCTGCCACGCTCTCCACGAGTTTCTTTCTACTTGGGATAGCACCTCATTTCCATGGTTTATATTCTTCTTTCTAGCTCAGCTGTGACAGTCCGTACGTTTCAATTATTGCACACAAGGAAGATGGAATATAGCAGTGTACGCAGGACCTGTGTAAGTCACATGCTTACAAAACCAAATATGTCACGTGAGCACAGACACATACCATTGCTCACCCGAACAAATATGCACACAAATACATGATTGAGCAAGTGCATGCATTAGTGCACTGACTCAAAACCCACCTACTACATGTGGCAGTCAAGGAAACAAAAGGCTCGTCTGGGGCATGGAAAATCATGGATGGGACAGGCAGAAAACACGACACTAAACAGCTTGTGTGCCAGTTATCAGAACTCGACGAAACGAGGGAATGAAAAAGTATCCAAACCACTTCAAACACCTCTACCAAACTGCCATTGATCCAGAGCTTGGAAGACATTGTCGAGAACGGCCCGAAGAAACTGTCGAGAATGGCCAGACGTCAAAACCTGCAGAAAGCAAAACCAGATACAGGTGGAAAACCTCGGCATAAAAGAAGATAATTTTTTGTTATATATATATATATATATATATATATATATATATATATATATATATATATATATATATATATAACTAACGGTTCCATCACCAAAGGCAAGACATGCTGGGGAAATACAGTGAAGCAAAATTATCGAATTGTCCAGGAAGACAAGTTCAAGTCTAACAATGGAGATAGAAGCAGTGACACGTGCACTCAACTGGTTCTCATTCACAGACCAGTTCAGAACTCACCAAGCCATGATACAAACTGACTCCATGAACCTGATTCAAAAAGGGAAAGTGACATGGGAAGCCCTGCTTGGCATGAAGTCATGTGCAGCCTTCCATTGGAGAGACTCATAAATGCACTGCCAGGACATGCGGGTGCCGAAGGAAATGCGAACGCAGACTTACTGACTGGCAAGGCAACAACAGGAACTGGATCACAGCTTGGCCGATCTGAAGTGATACAAAATCTACAGAATCACCTCAACAAACTAGATCAGAGCCACTGTACCATAGACCATCTATCAGAGCTCAACATCAGGCAAGAAGTGGCTGTACATCCAGACTTACGGGAAGCAAAAAAAACATCACCAACCAAGCAAGTATTGGGATAATCTCAAGCCCGAGTCAAGGCCAATACTGTGATGACTCCTAGAGAAACGATCGCAGACACAAGTGACCAAACACAGGTCAACTGTGATAAGACTTTGAATCTCTCAGGACCCCCTGTTTGTACCGTCAACGTATGTGCATTAGAAGTGTGCGTCAATAAAGTGATGCAAGAGTGTCAAGTTGAGAGTCCATGTATGTAAGCCTTAGTGTGTGTGTGTGTGTGTGTGTGTGTGTGTGTGTGTGTGTGTGTGTGTGTGTGTGTGCAGGTCTATGTATGTGTGTTGCTTTTGTTGGTGTTGTAGTTGTTGTTACTGATATATGATAACTATGTCATCTCCTGAACATTAGTTTCCCACACACAATCAAAGGCGTGCACGCACACACACATGCGCACACTTTTCGATTTTCCGAAAAACATATTTCAGATTTTATTATGTGTTGATTCTAAATCAGTCTTACAGGCACTTAAATCTCTAAACCAGAAAATGCGATAGGAATTGATAATTGAAATTAACCACTCTGTTCATCTTTTATCATTGAAAGGCACCAGCATAACTTTCTGTTGATACCCTCCCATTGTGGAATTGTTTCAAATAAATGGGCTGATCGAGCTGCAAGAAAAGGAGCAAACAATCATGATGGTTCAGTTCCAGTTCAGATACGGTTAAATTTACAAGACGGTTATAATGTTTAGTAAATGTCATACAAAATGTTTGACGAGAAACTTGAAAATCTAAAGTGTCACTACAGTCAGCACTGCCTAAATGCAAAGGACTGAGGAAATATGAAACCTCTTTTAGTGTTATCCGGAACTTATTCGAGGTCAGTTTCCAGCCTCATGTATAGGTTTCGTTTAAATGCACTCCGCACAAAATACAGTAAAAATGTCCAGTGCATGTGTGTAGGAGAAATAACGATTAATCATTTACTTGTTAATTGCTCCAAAGTCAAAGAACTTGTATCGCTAAGAGTGGGACGACAGTTTTCATCCGAGTCTTCCATTTTTCTTGAAAACGTTTTGAACAGTTATTTACTTCTTCGCATTTTTTTTCGGAACAGTTATTTACTTCGTATTTTTTCGGAGTGTTTGATTAATTGTCCAGTTGGGATCTTCCTGTGATTGACTCAGTTTCCATCATGCCAAACCCCCATTTTTGTGATAGTGCTGTCGTTTTTAACACACACACACACACGCACACACGCAGCTTATCTCTCTCTCCCTCTCTCTCACATACACACACTTATATACATACACGCACGTACACAAACACGGATGCAAGAACGCACACGCATGTACGCACGCGCGCACCCGCCCACACACACACTTCACTTTTTTTAAATAATTTTTTTGTTTAGGACATGCAAATGCATGTGTTGGCTGTTGCTTTTTTTGTGTGTTATTTGCTAATTTGATGTTAAAGGGTTAATGAGTTATTGTCATTTCATATTTGGTAGATTCTCATTGATTTTTACATGTTCATAGCTTTGATCCTCTTTGATTGATAATTATGTAACATTTTTACCTATTTCCCCCATGCAATGATTGTATCTTAAACACTTGCACACTCATGCAAGTACTGACAAACACACGTACGTTCATATCAAACTTTTACATGCAGTCAACTCCCCCCCCCCCCCCCCCCCCCCCACCCCCCCCCCCCCTCCCTCTCCCATCCTTCTTTCCCCCATCCCTTCCCACCATCTAATATCACTTTTAGTTAACAGACGTTAAACAGAATAACAACAACAACACATGCGCGCACACATGCACATGCACTCATGACTCACACTCATGCACATGAGAGCGTCTGCACATACACACACATGCGCACATAATACACACTCATACACGTACACACGATCAAAGACATACACACACACATACGCAGGCGCACATGTGTACATCAATAAAGACAAGCTCACATACATGTGTGTATTCAGGAACTTGTGTTCACATAAACCTACAGATCACACATACACACACACACACACACACACACACACACACACATTCACACATGCATTCAGGAACTTGTGCTCACACAAGCCCAGATCATACACACACATGCATGTATTCAGAAACTTGTGCTCACACAAGCCCACAGATCACACACACACATGCGTGCATGCAATACACGGTGTATTCAGCAACTTGTGCTCACACAAGCCCACAGGCCACACATACACATGCGTGTCTTCAGGACTCAACTTGTGCTCACACATGCCCACAGATCACACACACACACACACACACACACACACACCACATGCTGTATTCAGGAACTTGTGATCACACAAGCCCACAGATCACACACACACATACCTGTATTCAGGAACTTGTGCTAACACAAGCCCACAGATCACACACACACATACCTGTATTCAGGAACTTGTGCTCACACAAGCCCACAGATCACACACACACATACCTGTATTCAGGAACTTGTGCTCACACAAGCCCACAGATCACACACACACATACCTGTATTCAGGAACTTGTGCTACCACAAGCCCACAGATCACACACACACATACCTGTATTCAGGAACTTGTGCTCACACAAGCCCACAGATCACACACACACATACCTGTATTCAGGAACTTGTGCTCACACAAGCCCACAGATCACACACACACATACCTGTATTCAGGAACTTGTGCTAACACAAGCCCACAGATCACACACACACATACCTGTATTCAGGAACTTGTGCTCACACAAGCCCACAGATCACACACACACACACACACACACACACACACACACACACACACACACACACACACACACACATATATATATACATATCACCACACACACACACACACACACACACACACACACACACACACGTAGGCCTATACACGCACCACATACAATAGCACACACACACACATGGGCCCGTCCTCACCCATCAATGCACAGACAAAGATTAAAAGATTGTAATCCTGTGACCCCTTTTAGGCCATGGAGGACTTGAAACAAATCAAACAAATGTAAGTGAAACACATCAAACATCCAAAAATTTTCCTGATAATTAACACACTGAATATAATGCTACACAACTTTTACTAAGTTTTGAAACTTTTTTACCACGCCAGAGCAAACGACAATAGTTGCATACGGACTTTATACATGTAATGTTCTCGGTATAAACCGATTTCTAATGTCGTTATATTTGGTGCATTTCATTACAAAATGAAATTCATCACCAAGGTCATTCTGGTCGCAGTCCAGACAGAATCGTTCATCGTGAGGCATTCCAAATCGTCTGCCAGTTTCTATCATGAGTTTATGATTACCATAGCGAACCCAAATTAGTGGGTATATAAACATCAGGCAACATTTCAATACATTTTTCACAGCAAAACTCTGTTTTAAAATTCTTATAAAATAAACACTTATTAGCAAATTCTAAAGCATCATTCCACATGCACGTATGTAAATACTTTCTAATGAATTAGATTGTCTCTACAAAGTCTGTGAACAGACGAAAACTTTTGTCTCTCCCAAACACAGTCGAATCCCGTTTCTATTAGGATTTCCCGTATACACATCAATCACCTAGATGTAATACCCTGATTTCTGTATAACTCATATAATACTTTATACAATCTAGATGAATATTCCTTTGTTTGTGGAGAAAGTAATGATGATCAGAATTTTATCATCCATGCATATACTTGATCTGAAACGGGCTATATTCCTAGTTCTCCATATATCAATTTTGTTTTGGTAGAACGATTTAAATGAAAAAGATGCTTCAACATTTAAGCTGAAAACTTTCCATTTGCTTTAAATCACTATACCCTCAAATTTCACACCCATATATAAAAACACAGGCAGTACCATTGACTGACCAGTATAAGTCCAGTACAATGTTCATAGGCAAATGTAGAAGTCTTGCCATCTTTAATAAAGAAAACATCGCACATTGCGCTTGGACTTGCAAATACTTCTTACATAAAAAACAGATTTCCTGTTCTGCTAAAAATAATACCTAAATATTTGAAAGTGTGTACTATTACTACAGACTGATTTCTGAACTTTAGGTGTTTTTTCCCAGGATTATTGCATCCATTAAACAACCTTTGTTTTTGCTACATTAACATTAAGCTTCCATGTATCACAATACTCGCTTAATACATCAAAAGCATGCTGTAAAACAAAAAAAAAAAAAAGAATCTGCAATAATAACAATATCATCAGCATACAAAAGTAAAAGTAAACTAATGTAACTTAAACAGTAAACAAGTGGGGTATGTTTTGCTCCCATAAGGAAACCTAACACAGAGTAACTTTTATTCAAGACTGGCACAGCCTTTTAAACTTGAATAAAGTCAGACAAAATACATAGACGAACAATCTAATAGTGGGGTAAAAACAAGCGCAGGCCAACAACTGAACTGTCTGGCAATGATTTGGACTTTAGGGGAGGGGAGAGGAGAGGGGAGTTTGAAGATGGAGAAAGTGGGAAAATGAAATTTAAAAAAAAAAAAAAATATGTTACAGATATGAAAACTCTTCTCTAGCTGTATAAGGAAACCATCGCAATCCCTTTTGAAGGCAGATATATTTGTATTGCCTGCTCCGAGGCCTTTCGCCCGCTGGATCGGGACTCATCAGGGAGACACGGCTGGTTGTGTCTGCGCTCCCGGCGTCAAATAGAGACACACCACAGTCCATAATACTGTGGTGTTCTCACCACCATGGGTGCAAAAAAGAATCCAATAGCACCCCCAGAGCAGCCCATACATACCCCACTTGTTTACTGTTTATCGTTTACTGTTCCCTACCTCATTTCATTTCCGATTTTGTTTTGATTAAATTGAGGTTATTTGTATTTGTTTCTGTCCGTCTGTGTGTTTCTTTTGATCTCCCTTGCATCTTTGGGTGGATCCTCAGGCGTAGGCTCAAAGACTGTCCCCTACATTTTATATTATTTGCATGTCTTTAGTTTTACAACAACTTTTTTTCCTCCCCACACTTTCGTTTGGTTGCATTTACTACTCTTCGCTGGCTGCTCTGGGGGTGCTATTGGATTCTTTTTTGCACCCATGGTGGTGAGAACACCACAGTATTATGGACTGTGGTGTGTCTCTATTTGACGCCGGGAGCGCAGACACAACCAGCCGTGTCTCCCTGATGAGTCCCGATCCAGCGGGCGAAAGGCCTCGGAGCAGGCAATACAAATATATCTGCCTTCAAAAGGGATTGCGATGGTTTCCTTATACAGCTAGAGAAGAGTTTCATATCTGTAACATTTTTTTTTTTAAATTTCATTTTCCCACTTTCTCCATCTTCAAACTCCCCTCTCCTCTCCCTCTCCCTCAAGTCCAAATCATTGCTAGACAGTCAGTTGTTGGCCTGCGCTTGTTTTATCCCCCACTATTAGATTGTTCGTCTATGTATTTAGTCTGACTTTATTCAAGTTTAAAAGGCTGTGCCAGTCTTGAATAAAAGTTACTCTGTGTTAGGTTTCCTTATGGGGGGGAGCAAAACATACCCCACTTGTTTATCGTTTACTGTTTGTAACCCAGGTTCTAAACGCACAGACCCAGACCACAAATAACCAAAACTCTGACTGTACGATTATACTCCAATTTTTATTAACAATTTAAATAGACAAAATCCCAAACAACAATATTAACCTAAAACATGGGCTGATTCAATTTTAAGGTGATAAATGACAAAAGAACTTGAGGGTTGTGACAGAGAGAAGGAGAAAGGAGTGGGCAACTCAACAGGGGCACTGCAAAAGAATACAAAACATAAAAATCTGCACGGGACTATGTGCGAAAAACACAAATAATAACAATGGCCAAACCAAAAGCCATCAAAGACCTTCAGCAAACATCTCATTGGGAAACACACAATGAGGGACAATGCATCACTAATAAAATAGTAGTGAATCTTATCAAATTCAAATCCACTTGACCCTGTTATGGTAAGGCAAACACACTTTGATCCGATCCAATGTTAAACTGAATTACAGTGAGTTGCACATACCAACATACCTGAAAGCTATTCGCTATCAATTGGCACATTGACCATGGCGGCAAATCTGCTTACATCCTTTATCAGTATCCAACTGAACCACTAGGCAGCAAGCCAGATCAATCATTCCTCTCCACTAGTCCTGGTTTCCAACAGATTGGGATGCCCATAAAAACCAATTTTTCATACAACCATAGCCATTTTGATTAAATCAGTCTCTAAGTGACTCTAATAAAATAATTTTAAGGATAACGTAATCCTAGTTAAGCAGTATTTTCTTTTTTCAAATGTAGACAGAAAGCAAAATAAAACATCTCTGAATTCAAGGATAACTTCTCCAAACTTATACACATGTACCAGATTTAAAACACCAAAGAACTGTGTACAAAACTTAACACATGTGCCAGAGATTAAAACACAAAGAAACCATGTACCAAAACCTTGCATTGGATACCATGATTAAAACACAAGGAACCATGTACCAACTTACAGCCACATGTCCTTGATATAATAACCCACAAAGAATATGAGATGTAGACATTTCCTCTACCAAACATGTGAATGTGATGGTGACAAAACACTATTTACTGCAAGAACAAAGGATAAATGAGATAATTTGGACCATGTGGTCTAAACACAATCTCTCAAAATGTTCCGAAACAATGTGGTGTGAACACATTTAGAGCAACAGGGAATAATAAATAACCTGAACTCACCTTCAAATAATTACAAACCAGGTTTTTTTTAAAACTGAAATCAACATGTGGGCCTAAAATCTAAACAACTGAAATATTTAACAGCTAAGCCAAGTGCAATTCTTATAAGGAAAATCCACCAAAAAACAATGCCATTCCAGTTGACAGCACAAAAATATATGGCAATTCTACATCAGGATTAGAATCAATTAGTAATCTTGTAAAGCCTACTTTTAATACTTAGAGTAACCTAACCTGGATTAGCACCCCAAGGCACACACAACGTTTTCCCCAACCCTCCTGTTGACCAGGGACCGCTACAGCAAAGGTCTGATCAAAACACATTTGGTTTGCTGGAAGTGATCTGTCAAAGGAAGTGGCTAAAACTGGCAAAAATATAAGTGTCTTAATACTAAATCGGCCTAATTAACAAGACATACTAGATCAACAATATAGAGGAAAAGCAGTAGTAGATGTCTTTTATCTAGTCATCTTTGGGCTGGTAGCACATAACGGACTCGACAGAGGCCCGCCATGATGTCGGGTCGGCTGAAACACGTTCCAGACGGCCCCATTCCAACCAATTTTCCTTATATCTCACTCTACACTGTTCTCCTCCAAAGGTTTCCTTGGGGCGTCCTCTTCTTCTTCGGCCAATAGGCGTCCATCGTAGGGCGATTCTGGAAATGGCTGTTGTTGTGCGGAGCCATGGCCTATCCTCGCCAACGCCTTCGTTTTACTTGCGTTGAGATCGGGTTTTCAGTTAGGCTCTTTGTGGAGTTCATCATTGGTGATGGTATTCGGCCAATAGATGCGTATGATGGAATGGGGCGTCTGAGGCATCTGTTTTTGGGAAGTCATCTAGTTTGTTGCTGATGTTTTGGTCATCTTCATGTTTCTGATCCATAAAGAAGGGTGGTTATTACATTTGATTTGAAGATTCGAACTTGGTCTTCAGGCGGATATTCCCTGCCTTCCATGTGCTACTGAGTGGAGGCAAAATGGCCTGGCTGGTGTTGCAAGTCGAGCCAGGATTCCACCTTCCCCATCCCCTGTATTGACATCTTGGATCCAAGATAAGTAGAAGTCGCTAACTTCCTCAATTTCGTTCTCCGTTCAGTTTGATGTGTCTTGAGACTCTGGCATTCATTCTCAGGCTCTTTGTCTTCTTGGTGTTGACATCAAGCAGGTTTCCAGCTCGTGTTGACATGGCATCTGTTTTCTCCTGTTGTCATGGTAGCGATGTGAAATCAGGCTGCAATGTCGTCAGCAAAGTCCAAGTTTCCAGTGTTTTGTTGTGCTTCCTTAGTCGTGGTACATCTGATTCCCTCCTCTCTCTGTCTTGTGGCGTTCTCATAATTCCAGTCCATGGCCAGGATATGAAAGAGAAAAGGCGATAGGGATGAGCCCTGTTTCACTCCCTTGCTGACACTGAAGGCGTCTGTGAGCTCAGTGTTGCAGATCACCTGTGAACTGAAGTACTGTACAGCTTTTCAAGACCCGGGTACAGTTTTGCAGGGAAGGGATTCCGTAGTGTCTCATGGATTTTCCATAAGGATCTCGGTGGATGCCTGTCAATGCCTCTCCATGTCCATGAACGTTGATTGCTACAAAGGCGGTTCCAAGGCATTGCTCTGTTCCAGACCTGGGCAGAGTGAAGATACTGATCTGAGCTGGATCGTCCAGGGGAAAGCCTGGCTTGTTGTGGACGAAGGTTCCTCTCAAGGGCTTCCGTCAGCCTTGACATCACACCTCATTGCTTAATACCTTGCTAGTGAGTGAAAGAGTGTTATGACACTCCAAGTTGTTGCAGTCTACAAGATCTCCTTTTTGGGCAACTTGAATGATAAGTCCAGTTTTCCACGTTCAGGGGGTCTGGCCCGTTTCCCCAAAACTGTCTGAAGATCTCCGTCAGAATAGGGGATGTACATTAATATATGCTTTAAACATATCTGCTTGTTACCCATCTGCCCCTGGTTCTTTTCAGTCGTTCTTCATGGTTTTGAGTGCTGCTTGTCACTTCTTCTAGTGATCGGTGGATCGATGCAGATGTCAGGGTTCTATACCTGCCGGTGGATATTGCTCGCTGAGGGGGGTTCTGGTCTGTTCAGACTGATCGAAAATGTTCTTTTGTCCAGAAGCTGTCAGTTTTTCTGCCTCTCCTTCAACGACATTCCATTCTTGTCCTTTACTGGTACACATTGTTTTGGGAAACCATTGTTTTAGCTGCTTGTTTTATCTTAGCAGTACAGAGTTTTTTTAGATCATTTCTACCTGCTGCTTACTCTTGCCTCGTCTACCAGTTCTGATGTAGTCTTATTGTCAGCTCTTGTCATCTTCTTTCTCTTTATTTATTTCCTGTATATCTTCTTCTGTGCTGATCTTTCAAGCGTTCTGATCTGGTGTTGTGTTCTTCTGCTTTGTTCAGCTTTCTTTATCTATCTTTTCCCAGGGTTCCTTTTCCTTATCCACTCTTCCTTTTCTTTCGGCGGACAGCCTAGTTCCTTGTCTCCCGCTTCCCGCAAGGACTGGTTGACGCTGTCTATTGTCAAATCTGTTGTTCCTAGCGCCTGGAATCTGTTCTTTATTTCCCACAGAAAAGCTTGTTTGGCCGAGCGTCTAATTCTGTCTGTCAGAGTCTATTCTCTGCTGACGTGCCTGTTCTTCTCGAGTTGAGTCAGTTTTCAGGGAAAACGGTGTCCCAACACAAGGGCTTGTGGTCATGGCAACATTGCTCCTCTGTAGGCCCCATACATCTTGAATGGAGCTCTCCATCTCCGTTTGGACTATGATGTGAGCTATAATGGTTTTTGGTGGTCCCGTCTGGTGATGTCCAAGTTGTTTGCGAACATCTCTGTGTTGAAAAAGGGTGCCTCCATTCTACAGGTTGTTCTCTGCACAGAAGTCTGCTAGTCTTTCTCCATTATCGTTGAGGTTCCAATTCAATGTTTGCCCATAACATGCTACCGTACCGGATGTTGTCACTGACCCACCTTTGCATTCTAGTCGCCAAGGATCAGTACCATGTCATGGGGCAAATACTCTCCGCTGCTGCTTGGAGCTGATCGTTAAAATGCATCTTGGCTTCTATATCTGATTCTTCGGTTGGTGCATTGCAAAACTGAGAACTGTCAGCCTTGGTGTAGTTGGAGTGGAATCTTGCCTTCAAAAAGTCTTGGTCCAAATGGTTTCCCATTTAGTAATGCTTTTTCGTTTTTCTGTTGAAGGAGAAGTGCTACTACCTCAGAGTGTTGGTTATCTGATCTTCAGAGAAGACAATGGTGTGTCCTGACGCTTCTCCTCTTTCCTGTGCCGGTTCCATCTGACCTCGCGGACTCCCAAGATGTCCAGGCTGTTGTTGGTCAAAACTCTTTGACTAGTTGGGGCTCTTGCCACAGTCTGGTACAGGTCTGGACGATTCCAGACCCCACCCTCATCTTCTGTTTCGGCTGTCAGTAAATCCTCCATCGGGGCGCCAGCTCCCTCTCGGGTTTGGCTCGTCGTCGTCATCAGTCAGTTGCTGGTGTGCTTCATTGCCGTCGCCATCCGTGTCGAATGCTCTGGTATCGGTTTCTGTAACAATAATATTTTTAAGGGACCGGGTTGTTGCCCTGTGCCCAAACCCCCAACTGGAGGACCAGTGTCACCTTAGTCGCCTCTTACGAAATGCCTGCGTGGACTGGCTGGGACGCTGAATTCTAGCAGTGCACCTCCTTAGGCACCACCCCGGCAATCCACGGGGGAGTAGATGTCTTTACTCAAAATAATTCAATCCCTAATGAAGTTTGTATTTTCCTTTTTTTTTTTTTTAACATACTAGAATTGGCTTAAACAACCTTTGTAACCTGTGAATTTGACAGGTACATGTTCGACCTTCATTTCATTATCCGATAATGTAAATTTATAAATCTGATTAGGGAAGATTTAATTTCAATACTTAAGAAAGCACAGTTATGATCTGTGAGATTTCATTCAGATCATTCATACACAAAGAAAATAGCAAAGGTGAAAGTTTTCATCTTGACGAAACCTCTACACTGCCGAAATATTCAGATTGACTCCCCCCCCAAATTTTTTTTTCTATTTCTGACTCCCATTGATGAATATAACAGATTTTTTTGCTGATACATATTCGTGATTTATTGCCAAAAGCTGATCATTGAAACCTTTTTGATAGCTTTTGCCTAATACCTGCTCCAAATGATATCAAACGCTTTTGTGAAATAACTAAAACACTAAACAATTGCTTTTACGACCATTTTGAAAATATCAATTAAAACTTTTTAAACAATATATGAGCGATTGTAGCAATGTTCTGCATCGTAAACCCGATTGATTGTCCAAAAGTGTGTTGTTATCTCAATAAATTTGTCAAACAGTTATTCAAATTGTTGCGACCAGGTTTTCCAACACACTCAAAAGTGATATACCTCTATAATTGTCACAGTCTGTTATATTGCCTTTTCTTTTGTTTATTGGCAGAGAATAAGACCAATTGCCCTTCTCCTGGTATGGTCCTGTATCAATGAAACTTTATTGAAATAAAAGGGTTTTTTTTTTTTTTTTTCATTAACTTCTTTTGGAACTGGAATGCTTTGTTTTTACTTATTCTTTTCGTATTTTATCTATCCCACAAGCCTTTCAATTCTTAAGTTGCTGTACAGCTTTTTCAATGTCTTCGTAACTCACTGGTGCCATTTAAAAAAATTCAAGATCATAGTAGTAGTTGTAGTAGTAGTAAGGGGCCAGGCTGATATACGTAGGCTAGCCTCGCGGCCTTTCTTGAAACCCACATCTATGTATGTTTAGTACTTCTGAATGTTTGTTGCATATGGCATATTGGTTTGTTAGTCAAAATTTAAAATAACAATATAGTGAATTTATTATCCGCTCAAGGAGATTTTTAAATGAGTTAGTAGATGTGCAACTTGATGTTAGGTGGTAGATCATTCAAAGAATGTGTTCTCTTTTCCAAAAAACCATTTTACGTTTATTAGTTGAACAGTGTTCATTGAATACTGCAAGTCAACAGTCATGTCACTTTCATTCTCAATACTATCTCTTCTCCAGTATCTGTTGAGCATTCAATTATTTAAAATGGACGAAAAGATCATCATATAAACAGGGTGGCATTTAATTCCTCTTTTTGATTTTAACATTTTCCCAATATTTTTCGTCTTAGATTACGAAACTTTTATGCCAATGTTCTGTGTAATCTCTATACAATTTTCTGGAACACCACCCACACACACACCACACACACACACACACACACACACACCCGAAACGCATTGCAATGACGAAAAATGCCCAAAGTGCCCAAAGCCTAACCTGGAGTGTTGAGCAAATGCGCTGTTCTGACATCTGATAAGGGTCGTAGCCATGAAACACTCTTCTTTCACCACCGACGGACAGGTCTCCACATCTTACATCTTCGTCATTAATTGAATCCATCCATCAGCTGTAGGTCGTGCGCAGTATGGTCTCTGAACTTAGCAGATATAGTGCAGCGTATATGGACCAGTCCACACAAAGTGCCATCTCCTTGATGAAATTGAAATATAAACAACAGTACATTGCCGTTTCCAGACGTTCTGTATGATCCGATGAGGGGGGGGCCAGCTGTAGCCCAAATTCAATACAGTATTTTTACACCAGTGATCGAACTTCGCTATTCCTGAAAACCAAAAACCCGTCGCTTTTGATCAGTTTTCGATCGTGGCGTCGAGATTGTTCCGCACGTGTATTTTGACTCGACAAAAATAGGCCTAAGTGTATTCTCGTGAGAAGTTTACCGAAAGAATCCGACAGATTCCGTAGACGCCCGAGACTTACGGACATTACCATATATGGTAAACATGGTTCGGCTTTAGACTTCGAGTAAGTTCGAGAGCTAGAGACGAAATTGTGACGTTTCACACATATCCTGGTGACAAGAACGACACTCTCGAGCTCAGACAGACTGGTTTTGATGTGAACGAGGAGTGGTCGAAGTTCTGAATTTTACTGTGGAAATCTAGTTCAATATGTTGTCCGGAAGATTTTTTGATGACGACCCATTCTTTGCGTGAGTATAAGAGATTAAGAATGTAACCATTTGGGGGTCAAAATGGACACTAAATGAAGCAGGTGGTAGCTTGGACTTGTGGGATCTCGTCGTTACTCGTTGGGTGTAGAGGCACAGTGGGGCTATGGGGCCTTTGTCGTAATTGTCGGAAACATTGAACATCTGAAAAGGGCGTGAGGTCTAGACTAAGTAGCCAGTCCCCCATATAATACTATTTCTACTTCTACAAATGTATGAACATCTTTTCGGGAGTATACTGTTGCCGTAATGGACGTATTGTAATCGGAAAACACGTTAATCGGCAGAATGGATTTTCCGTTTTGGTTTAGTCGACCGGATTGACGAAAACAGTGTTTGTTTCTTACTGATCTCACGCCGTCATTTGTTTTGATTTGATTTTTTTTCATTGTCTGGTTATTAACGGCAGCACAGTCTGGATACTGCGCAAGTATACAAGTTAAAAGCACAGATCTGCAAAATATAGTGGAAAAAAGCTTCATATAATATGAGTAGCAACAGTATTATTGACAGTAATACTTTTAGAACACGAATTCTTAACAGTGAACTCTTAAGTTTTTATCAATTTAGGATCAGCCATTTTCATCACTAATGTTCAGGAAGTTGTTACATAAAACAATGCTTTAATAATATTAATTCTTAATTATGTTTCTGTGTAGATGCTTCAGCAGAGGAAAGAAAAATAAACATACTATCAGTGATACTGATAGTGAAACTGGAAGCCAAGCTTATGCAAATATTGCCAGTGGAGCAAGCCATCAGAAACCAGTGACAAAGAAATCATTTTCCTCTCCAGAAGCAGATAAAGCGACTCAACTGAGGTAGACAAAGCTAGTGAATTGTGTTCAGATGACACAGCAGATAGCAACAGTGGAGAGTTAGTGTCA
>CM031611.1:16741496-16765928 GCA_018398815.1 Conus ventricosus | reverse complement strand
CATGGAAATTGAAAAACAAAAACTGTTGCCATTTTGGCGCCCTGCTGCTGCTGGGGCAGTTATTACGGTTATAAAATATATAACCAATGGCAACAAAAACAAAAGCAGCCAAAAAAATCTGAACCACTAAATTCAGAAGAAGACAACAGCACGTCCAGCACCGCCAATAACAAAAAATCATTTTGACCCCATTTAAAATGCAATAATATTTTAAGAACTTAAATTTAAATTTTTTGATAAAACATGGCGGATTATTATTTGTTTAAAATGATGGAGTCCAATAAATAAAGACATGGAGTCTATAAAAGACATTTCCATAGACCAGAATTGTAATCAATGGGGTTGCTTAGGATGTAAGAACTTCAATAAGATCTATGCTAAACCAATCTCACGCCAAGGGCGTTAAGCAAGACATCCTCAACGATACGCGTTTTTTGAGGCGGTGTGTACTATTTTTAGACATCTACTATTTAAGTTAAAAACATAAATTGTTTTTTAATAATTATAAGATAACTTGAATGAGAACTTAGTTGTACTTAGAGGATGACTTGAGGATGACTTGAGGATGACTTGATCAAGAACTTATTAAGAACTTGATGAAACTTAATTAAGAACTTAATTAAGACTTGGGGGGGATTTGATTAAAAACTTAATAAGGACTTGGGGTTTAACTTAATCAAGAACTTAATTAAGGACTTGGGGTGATTTGATTAATCGTTCTTACAAGGAACGTTTGACCTAGTTTACGCTGCGCTTTACAGGTCAAACGTTCTTACAAGGAACGTTTGACCTATTCGCTGCTAACAACCCTGCACCCTCTTGCTGCTAAAAAATACATGACTCATTCACTTTAAAACAGTTGAGCAACAGTATATATAAACCCAACACATTGAAAGCTTTCACAATTCTATGGTGACCAGTGTAAATGTTGAAAAGTTGTTTTTTATTTAAGTAGAATATTTTAAAAACCAAACAACAACTGTATCTTACATTACTCTTTAGTTACTAGTTTGTTTCAATATTTATATTAAATACTTTAGCATATTAAATATAAAAATATAGATTTTAAAATTAATTCCTCTCAGAGAACTACGAATAAAAAACTATTAAAGGGAGACAATTACGGGCCCCTGAGAGCATTAACAGCCGTCGTGTGCCAGCAAAACCACTAATTCCGCTCTGAGGATCGCCTTACCTGTCCGAAGCGGAAACATTGGCGAAACCGGTCTTTCGACGTGGCGGGGCCCGAAGTGGCAATGACAAATGACAGTCTAGAACATTCGCTGATGCAAAGGCTATGTTGCGATTAACGCGCCGCGAGGTTTTGCTTTATTGATTTTTTTGGTTTGCAGTTTGTAAGCGGGGCCGTGCGCTGTGTGAACGAAGGTCGCTTGTCTGCGGGCCCGCCGTAAATTAAGCGATCAGGTTTCAGCCTTGGCGGGTCTCTGAAAACCCCCCCCTCGTGTCTGCCTGTCTGTGTACAAAGTTTTGTAGGTAGAAATTAGTCCCGAATAAGTGTTCGGATTTATGAAGTCTTACTTGTCAGAGAACAGGAAAAGGCGGCTTTAGGCCACTTTCGCCCAAAAACTTGGTGGAGGAGCAAGTGAGCCAGGGTTGGTAAAATGCGTTCTCTTGCCGTAAGCAGCGTTCGTTTGGAGATAAAGGGGCTTGTTGTTGTCTTATCATGTTATTAAGAGTTAACTGCCTTGTTTGTTTCAGTCTATTTTGTACACAACTAATCTCGACACATTTTTGCAGTTGTGTGCCTCATCGTTTAATCAGTGACTTAATTAATATCAGCACATCATGTATAAAACGAATGACTAAAACGAAAACAGAGATTTTGCTGGGTGTCAGTCTTCAGCTGTCGGCTTAAGCAACAATCTCTGGAGTCTATTCACTCACATAAATACAATATAACGTTCACAGTTGGTTCACGCGTGTTAACCATGAGCGGGTAAGGCTGGGCAAAACAGACAGCCTATGTTGCGAATCAATACGTTTTTGACCCAACACGTGCCGCGTTAAACCGTGGCCTTCGTTTACTTGTCGAGGGCCACGGTTAAATCCAGTATGCGAGGAATGTATTAGTGCAAACAATACGACCTCCTCCTCCTCCCCCCCCCCCCCCCCCCCCCCCCCCACCCGCCACCCCACCTTGCACCCAACTGGGTCAAAGCCAACACGTGCCAAAACAACAGTCCGCTATTGGGTCGAGCGGCATGTATTGACTGGGTCAACTCAGATCGAGATCAGTTGGCCTACTTTATATCAGTGTGGTGCTGCTCGGATTGTCATGCACTAAGTCAGCCAGCAGGAGACCAACAATTTGTCTGTACTTAGTCTACTGTTGTCGTTTCATGCTCCCTTGTTTTGGAAGAAGAGTCCATCTCTATGATTAAAATTGTTTCTAATGAAATAGTTAGATAATGATTTACTTAGATAATGTTAGACAATGATTTACTTAGTTAGATAATGAATTACTTAGATAATGATTTACTTAGATAATGATTTACTTAGTTAGGTAATGATTTACTCAGTTAGATAATGATTTATTTAGTTAGATGATGATTTAAGATGTGCTTCAAAAGAAATCCGAGATTTACGTACCTCCTCTATGTGAAATGCCAGAAATAAAACAGAAATGAGACAGAAAAAAAAAATTCATGTATGTGAGACTTTACTACGCAGTTTGTGTGTGGTTTTATGCATGTGTGTGTGTGTGGGTGTGTGTGTGTGTGTGTGTGTAGCTTTTTTTTTTTGAGATAAAGAGAGAGAGAGGAGAGAGAGAGAGAGAGAGAGAGAACAATAGAGAGAGATAGACAGAGAGATAGAGCATATATATATATATATATATATATATATATATAATATATATATATATATATATATATATATATGTGTGTGTGTGTGTGTGTGTGTGTGTGTAGAGAGAGAGAGAGAAAGAGAGAGAGGTGTGTGTGTTTGTGCGTTAGTACATGCGTTTGTCTTGTGTATATATTCAGAGAATTTGTGAGTCTAATAGTTGTGTGTGGTGGTGGGGGGAGGCTCACCGACTGAGGATGGGGAGGGGTTTTGTTACCGAATCTTGTTTGCGGTAAATCATACCTTTGAAATGATATTTCAAATATAAAGACTTCCTCTTTTTACCCCGCAGGGAGTCATCGGTGCATCCATCAACATCCCCAAAAGACTGTTTTAACAAGGCCTTTGGATGTTGCTGCCTGCCAATAGGATTTTGCGTCTAACTAATGTCAGCAGCTCTTGTGATTATTATCCGAGTGCTGTTTGATGGCTGTTCACTGGTGAATTATCAACAGGCTCTATCTGATGTTTAGTATCTTAGTTAAAGCGCGAGTCATTAAGTGGAAAATGAGCATGTCCAGAGGGTCATGGGTTCGAATCCCAGCCATGGCTCATCCAAGATGGAAAAAAAGGGGGCAGCAGAGGGACATCCGGAGTCATGAACCGGGTGTGGCCCAAACCCCTAGAGTGTCAGGAGATAAGGACCGAAACACTTCCTTGAAGGGGCTTCTCTTCTGAGGACTCCCTGCTGCCACGCTCTCCACGAGTTTCTTTCTACTTGGGATAGCACCTCATTTCCATGGTTTATATTCTTCTTTCTAGCTCAGCTGTGACAGTCCGTACGTTTAAATTTATTGCACACAAGGAAGATGGAATAAGCATGTACGCAGGACCTGTGTAAGTCACATGCTTACAAAACCAAATATGTCACGTGAGCACAGACACATACCATTGCTCTCCGAACAAATATGCACACAAATACATGATTGAGCAAGTGCATGCATTAGTGCACTGACTCAAAACCCACCTACTACATGTGGCAGTCAAGGAAACAAAAGGCTCGTCTGGGGCATGGAAAATCATGGATGGGACAGGCAGAAAACACGACACTAAACAGCTTGTGTGCCAGTTATCAGAACTCGACGAAACGAGGGAATGAAAAAGTATCCAAACCACTTCAAACACCTCTACCAAACTGCCATTGATCCAGAGCTTGGAAGACATGTCGAGAACGGCCCGAAGAAACTGTCGAGAATGGCCAGACGTCAAAACCTGCAGAAAGCAAAACCAGATACAGGTGGAAAACCTCGGCATAAAAGAAGATAATTTTTTGTTATATATATATATATATATATAAATATATATATATATATATAATATATATATTATATATATATATACTAACGGTTCCATCACCAAAGGCAAGACATGCTGGGGAAATACAGTGAAGCAAAATTATCGAATTGTCCAGGAAGACAAGTTCAAGTCTAACAATGGAGATAGAAGCAGTGACACGTGCACTCAACTGGTTCTCATTCACAGACCAGTTCAGAACTCACCAAGCCATGATACAAACTGACTCCATGAACCTGATTCAAAAAGGGAAAGTGACATGGGAAGCCCTGCTTGGCATGAAGTCATGTGCAGCCTTCCATTGGAGAGACTCATAAATGCACTGCCAGGACATGCGGGTGCCGAAGGAAATGCGAACGCAGACTTACTGACTGGCAAGGCAACAACAGGAACTGGATCACAGCTTGGCCGATCTGAAGTGATACAAAATCTACAGAATCACCTCAACAAACTAGATCAGAGCCACTGTACCATAGACCATCTATCAGAGCTCAACATCAGGCAAGAAGTGGCTGTACATCCAGACTTACGGGAAGCAAAAAAAACATCACCAACCAAGCAAGTATTGGGATAATCTCAAGCCCGAGTCAAGGCCAATACTGTGATGACTCCTAGAGAAACGATCGCAGACACAAGTGACCAAACACAGGTCAACTGTGATAAGACTTTGAATCTCTCAGGACCCCCTGTTTGTACCGTCAACGTATGTGCATTAGAAGTGTGCGTCAATAAAGTGATGCAAGAGTGTCAAGTTGAGAGTCCATGTATGTAAGCCTTAGTGTGTGTGTGTGTGTGTGTGTGTGTGTGTGTGTGTGTGTGTGTGTGTGTGTGTGTGCAGGTCTATGTATGTGTGTTGCTTTTGTTGGTGTTGTAGTTGTTGTTACTGATATATGATAACTATGTCATCTCCTGAACATTAGTTTCCCACACACAATCAAAGGCGTGCACGCACACACACATGCGCACACTTTTCGATTTTCCGAAAAACATATTTCAGATTTATTATGTGTTGATTCTAAATCAGTCTTACAGGCACTTAAATCTCTAAACCAGAAAATGCGATAGGAATGATAATTGAAATTAACCACTCTGTTCATCTTTTATCATTGAAAGGCACCAGCATAACTTTCTGTTGAGTACCCTCCCATTGTGGAATTGTTTCAAATAAATGGGCTGATCGAGCTGCAAGAAAAGGAGCAAACAATCATGATGGTTCAGTTCCAGTTCAGATACGGTTAAATTTACAAGACGGTTATAATGTTTAGTAAATGTCATACAAAATGTTTGACGAGAAACTTGAAAATCTAAAGTGTCACTACAGTCAGCACTGCCTAAATGCAAAGGACTGAGGAAATATGAAACCTCTTTTAGTGTTATCCGGAACTTATTCGAGGTCAGTTTCCAGCCTCATGTATAGGTTTCGTTTAAATGCACTCCGCACAAAATACAGTAAAAATGTCCAGTGCATGTGTGTAGGAGAAATAACGATTAATCATTACTTGTTAATTGCTCCAAAGTCAAAGAACTTGTATCGCTAAGAGTGGGACGACAGTTTTCATCCGAGTCTTCCATTTTTCTTGAAAACGTTTTGAACAGTTATTTACTTCTTCGCATTTTTTTTCGGAACAGTTATTTACTTCGTATTTTTTCGGAGTGTTTGATTAATTGTCCAGTTGGGATCTTCCTGTGATTGACTCAGTTTCCATCATGCCAAACCCCCATTTTTGTGATAGTGCTGTCGTTTTTAACACACACACACACACGCACACACGCAGCTTATCTCTCTCTCCTCTCTCTCACATACACACACTTATAACATACACGCACGTACACAAACACGGATGCAAGAACGCACACGCATGTACGCACGCGCGCACCCGCCCACACACACACTTCACTTTTTTTAAATAATTTTTTTGTTTAGGACATGCAAATGCATGTGTTGGCTGTTGCTTTTTTTGTGTGTTATTTGCTAATTTGATGTTAAAGGGTTTAATGAGTTATTGTCATTTCATATTTGGTAGATTCTCATTGATTTTTACATGTTCATAGCTTTGATCCTCTTTGATTGATAATTATGTAACATTTTTACCTATTTCCCCCATGCAATGATTGTATCTTAAACACTTGCACACTCATGCAAGTACTGACAAACACACGTACGTTCATATCAAACTTTTACATGCAGTCAACTCCCCCCCCCCCCCCCCCCCACTCTCCCCATCCCTTCCCTTTTCCCCCATCCCTTCCCACCATCTAATATCACTTTTAGTTAACAGACGTTAAACAGAATAACAACAACAACACATGCGCGCACACATGCACATGCACTCATGACTCACACTCATGCACATGAGAGCGTCTGCACATACACACACATGCGCACATAATACACACTCATACACGTACACACGATCAAAGACATACACACACACATACGCAGGCGCACATGTGTACATCAATAAAGACAAGCTCACATACATGTGTGTATTCAGGAACTTGTGTTCACATAAACCTACAGATCACACATACACACACACACACACACACACACACACACACACACATTCACACATGCATTCAGGAACTTGTGCTCACACAAGCCCAGATCATACACACACATGCATGTATTCAGAAACTTGTGCTCACACAAGCCCACAGATCACACACACACATGCGTGCATGCAATACACGGTGTATTCAGCAACTTGTGCTCACACAAGCCCACAGGCCACACATACACATGCGTGTCTTCAGGACTCAACTTGTGCTCACACATGCCCACAGATCACACACACACACACACACACACACACACACACACATGCTGTATTCAGGAACTTGTGATCACACAAGCCCACAGATCACACACACACATACCTGTATTCAGGAACTTGTGCTAACACAAGCCCACAGATCACACACACACATACCTGTATTCAGGAACTTGTGCTCACACAAGCCCACAGATCACACACACACATACCTGTATTCAGGAACTTGTGCTCACACAAGCCCACAGATCACACACACACATACCTGTATTCAGGAACTTGTGCTACCACAAGCCCACAGATCACACACACACATACCTGTATTCAGGAACTTGTGCTCACACAAGCCCACAGATCACACACACACATACCTGTATTCAGGAACTTGTGCTCACACAAGCCCACAGATCACACACACACATACCTGTATTCAGGAACTTGTGCTAACACAAGCCCACAGATCACACACACACATACCTGTATTCAGGAACTTGTGCTCACACAAGCCCACAGATCACACACACACACACACACACACACACACACACACACACACACACACACACACACACACACATATATATATACATATCACACACACACACACACACACACACACACACACACACACACACACGTAGGCCTATACACGCACCACATACAATAGCACACACACACACATGGGCCCGTCCTCACCATCAATGCACAGACAAAGATTAAAAGATTGTAATCCTGTGACCCCTTTTAGGCCATGGAGGACTTGAAACAAATCAAACAAATGTAAGTGAAACACATCAAACATCCAAAAATTTTCCTGATAATTAACACACTGAATATAATGCTACACAACTTTTACTAAGTTTTGAAACTTTTTTACCACGCCAGAGCAAACGACAATAGTTGCATACGGACTTTATACATGTAATGTTCTCGGTATAAACCGATTTCTAATGTCGTTATATTTGGTGCATTTCATTACAAAATGAAATTCATCACCAAGGTCATTCTGGTCGCAGTCCAGACAGAATCGTTCATCGTGAGGCATTCCAAATCGTCTGCCAGTTTCTATCATGAGTTTATGATTACCATAGCGAACCCAAATTAGTGGGTATATAAACATCAGGCAACATTTCAATACATTTTTCACAGCAAAACTCTGTTTTAAAATTCTTATAAAATAAACACTTATTAGCAAATTCTAAAGCATCATTCCACATGCACGTATGTAAATACTTTCTAATGAATTAGATTGTCTCTACAAAGTCTGTGAACAGACGAAAACTTTTGTCTCTCCCAAACACAGTCGAATCCCGTTCTTATTAGGATTTCCCGTATACACATCAATCACCTAGATGTAATACCCTGATTTCTGTATAACTCATAAATACTTATACAATCTAGATGAATATTCCTTTGTTTGTGGAGAAAGTAATGATGATCAGAATTTATCATCCATGCATATACTTGATCTGAAACGGGCTATATTCCTAGTTCTCCATATATCAATTTTGTTTTGGTAGAACGATTTAAATGAAAAAGATGCTTCAACATTTAAGCTGAAAACTTTCCATTTGCTTTAAATCACTATACCCTCAAATTTCACACCCATTATAAAAACACAGCATACCATTGACTGACCAGTATAAGTCCAGTACAATGTCATAGGCAAATGTAGAAGTCTTGCCATCTTTAATAAAGAAAACATCGCACATTGCGCTTGGACTTGCAAATACTTCTTACATAAAAAAAAAATTTTCCCTGTTTCAAAAATATCCCTAATTTTGAAAGTTTATTTATCGACGATTTTGAATTTTTGGGGTTTTTTTCCCAGGTTTTATTGCACCCATTAAAAACCTTTGTTTTTGCTACTTTAAACTTAAAGCTTCCATTATCAAAATACCGCTTAATACTCAAAAGCCTTTAAAACAAAAAAAAAAAATCGCAATAATAAAAATACCAAACATACAAAATAAAAAAAAAAAGGGGATTTTAAACAGTAACGTGGGGATGTTTGCTCCCATAAAAAACCCTAACCAGAAATTTTTTTCAAGACTGGCAACCCTTTTAACTTGAATAAAGTCAACAAAATACATAGACAACAATCTAATAGGGGGGAAAAAACAAGGCAGGCCAACAACTAAAATGTCTCATGTTTTGGGACTTTAGGGGGGGGGAGAGGAGGGGGGGTTTGAAATAAAAAGGGGGAAAAATAAAAATTTAAAAAAAAAAAAAAAATATGTTACAGATAGAAAACCTTCTTTGTAAAGGAAACCATCCAACCCCTTTTGAGGCAATTATTTGTATTGCCTGCCCCGGGGCCTTTCGCCCCTGGAGGGACATCGGGGGAACAGGGCTGGTTGTGTCTCGCCCCCGGCGTCAAATAGAGACAACCACAGTCCAAAATATTTGGGTTTTCACCCCCTGGGTGCAAAAAGAATCCAATAGCACCCCAACACCCAACATACCCCCTTTTTTATTTTTATGTTACTGTTCCCTACCTCATTTCTTTCCCCGTTTTTGTTTTGATTAAAATTGATTTTGTATTTGTTTCTGTCCTCGTGTTTTTTTTATCCCCTTCATCTTTTGGGGATCCTCGGTAGGGTCAAAGACTGTCCCCTACATTTTTTTTATTTGCATGCTTTAGTTTTACAAAAAACTTTTTTCCCCCCCAACTTTCGTTTGGTTTCATTTACTACTCTTTGCTGGCGCTCTGGGGGGGCTATTGGTTTTTTTTTTGCCCCATGGGGGGAAACACCACGTATTTGGACTGTTGGGGGTTTTCTATTTTTACGCCGGGGGGCGCGACACAACCCGCCTGTCTCCCGATATCCCGATCCGCGGGCGAAGGCTCGGGGCAGGAAAAACAAAAAATCTCCCTTTAAAAGGGATTCGATGGTTTCCCTTTTTTTACTAAGAAGAGTTTTCATATCTGTAACATTTTTTTTTTTTAATTTTATTTCCCCCCTTCTCCATCTTAAACTCCCTCTCCTCCCCCTCCCCCCAAGTCAATCATTGCTAACAGTTCAGTTGTTGCCCGCCTTTTTTTATCCCCCCCATTAATTGTTCGTCTTTTTATTTTGTTACTTTATTTAAGTTTAAAAGGGTCCGTCTTGAATAAAAGTTACTCTTGTTAGTTTCCTTATGGGGGGGGGCAAACAAAACCCCCCTTGTTTTGTTTACGTTTTTAACCCAGGTTCCTAAACCAGACCAACCCCAAATAACCAAAACTTGACTGTACGTTTTCTCCAATTTTTATTAACAATTTAAAAAAAGACAAAAAACCCAAACAAAAATATTTAAACCCAAAAACAGGGGGGTGATTCAATTTTTTGGGTTATAAATGACAAAAAAAACTTGAGGGGTTTTAAGAGAGAAGAGAAATGGGGAAAAATCAACGGGGGACTAAAAGAATACAAAAAAAAAAATCTGCAGGGACTATGGCGAAAAACAAAAATAAAAACAATGGCCCAAAAAAAAGCCACAAAGACCTTCAGCAAAAAACCCAAAGGAAACCAAAATTTGGGGGAAAGCACATAATAAATTAAAATGATTTATCAAATTCAAAACCACTTGACGGTTAGGGGAAAGCCAAAAACACTTTGATTCCGATCCAAATTTTAAACTGAATACATGATTGCATACCAACATACGAAGCTTTCGCTTCAAATTGGCCCCCGACCATGGCGGAAACTTTACATCCTTTTCGCATCCAATGAACCCTAGGGGAGCAACCGATCAATCATTCCCCTCCCCAGTCCCCGGGTTTCAACAATTCCCATAAAAACAAATTTTATACAACCCAAACCATTTTTTTTAAAATCATCTCTAATTGCATAATAAAATATTTTAAGGATAACGTAATCTTGAAACAAGTATTTTTTCTTTTCAACTGAGAAAGCAAAATAAACACCCCTGAAAATTTAAGGAAAACTTCTCCCAAACTTAACACATGTACCATGATTAAAACACAAAGAACTGTGTACCAAACTTAACACATGTGCAATGATTAAAACACAAAGAACCATGTACCAAACTTAGCACATGTACCATGATTTAAAACACAAGGAACCATGTACCAACTTAACACATGTGCCATGATAAAACACAAAGAATCATGAGATGTAGACATTTCCTCTACCAAAACCATGTGATGTGACAAACACTATTTTACTGCAAGAACAAAGGAAAATGAGATTTATTTAGGACCATGTGGTCTAAAACACAATCTCTCAAAATTGTTTCCGAAACAATGTGGTGTGAACCACATTCTAGAGCAACAGTGAATAATAAATAACCTGAACTCACCTTCAAATAATACAACCAGGTTTAAACTGAAATCAACATGTGGGCCTAAAATTCTAACAACTGAAAATATAACAGCTAAAGCCAAGTGCAATTCTTATAAGGAAAATCCACCAAAAACCAATGCCATCCAGTTGACAGCACAAAAAAAATATGGCCTTTCAAAAGGAAAAGAATAAATTATATTTTTAAGCATTTTTTAAATACTTGGGTAATAACTGGTTTAGCCCCCCAAGTCCACACCTTTTTCCCCCAACCTCTGTGCCCGGGACCGTACAGCAAAGGCTGACTAAACCCTTTTGGGTTGCAGGAAGTGATCAGTCAAAAGGAATGGCAAACGGCCAAAAATTAAGTGTTTTAATATAAAACGGCTAAAAAAAGAATATGAACAACAATACGGGGGAAAGCAAGATTCTTTCTATCTGTCCTTTTTGTGTGGTGCAATAAGGCTCGCCCGAGCCCGCCCCTGAGCGGTCGGCTAAAAACACGTTCCGAGGCCCCATGTCCAAAAATTTTTTCCTTCATCCCCCTCCCCACGTTTCCCCCAAAAATTTTCCTTGGGGCGCCTCTTTTTTGGGCCATCGGAGTCCATCGTGGGCGATTTCGGAAAAAGGCTTTTGTTGCGGGGAGCAAGGGCCTACCACCCCAACGCCTTCGTTTTATTGCTTTGGAGGGGTTCGTTTTGCTCTTTGGTGGAGTTTTCATTGGGTGGGGTATTGGGCCAAATGATGCTAAAATGGTCTGAGGCACTGTTTTGGAAGACTTGTTTGTTGTGGGGTTTTGGCCCATTTCCTGATTCTGATCCATAAAAAAAAGGGGTTATTCATTTGATTGAAATCTAATTGGGTCTTGGGGGAAATTCCTCCTTTCCCGTGCTCCTGGGAGGCAAAGGCCCTGGGGGCTTTGAAAGTCGAGCCCGGACTCCACCCCCCCACCCCTGTATTAACTCTTGGACCCAAGTAAGTAAAGTGCTACTTCCTAAAATTTTCGTCTCCGTTCGTTTGTGTTGTCTTGGATCGGGCTTTCTTCTCTGCTCTTTGTCTTCTGGTGTTGACCAAAACCCAAGGTTTCCACTTTTGTTCCCCATGGCACTTTTTTTTCCCGTTGTTTTGGGTTTCGAGTACTAGGGCAATGTCGTCAGAAAAGTCCAATTTTCCCCCGGTTGTTTTTGCTCCTTTGTCGGGCCATCTGTTCCCCTCCTTTTTCTGGGGCGTTCTTCAAAATCCAGCCCATGGCCGGGATGAAAGGAAAGGCGAAGGTGCAGCCCGTTTCACTCCCGTGCTGAACTGAAGGGTCTGGGCTCGTGTTGAGACACCTGGAATAAAAGTATGTACAGCTTTTAAAAGCCCGGAAAATTTTGCGGGATTCCGTAGTGTCTCAGGTTTTCCAAAAGGGACCCCGGGTGGATGCTGTCAAATGCCTTCTCCAGGTCATGAAGTTGTGTCAAGGCGTGTTCCATATTGCCCTGTTCCAAACCGGGCAGAGGAAGATAGATCTGGCAGGTCGTCAGGGCGAAAGCCTGCTTGTTGTGGACGAAGGTTCCCTCTAAAGGGGTTTCCCGTCGCCTTGAAATACACCTTGCAAATACCTTGCTGGAGAGAAAAAGGTTTGCCCCTCCAGTTGTTGCAGTCCCCAAGATCCCCCTTTTTGGGGCAATTTAAAAATAAGACCTTTTTTTTTCCAGCTTCAGGGGCTGGCCCGTTTCCCAAAACCGTCTGAAGATTCCGCATAGGGGCTGTCACATTTAAAATCTGTTTCAACATATTTGTTACCATCTGCCCTGGTTTTTTTCCGTTCTTCAGGGTTTTTATTGTGCTGTCACTTTTTAGGCTCGGTGGATCGTGCAGATGTCCGGTCTATCTGCCGGGTTGGGTATCTGTAGCGAGGGGGGGGCTGGTCTGTTCAGAACGACTCGAAAAATTCTTTCCACGCTGTAGTTTTTTTCCTCTCCTTCAACGCCTTCCCATTCTTGTCCTTTACCGGTACCCCTTTTTGGAACCCATTTTTTAGCGCTTGTTTTTTTGAAGGTTTTTTTTAAATTTTTTTACCCGCTGCTTCCCCTGCCTCTCTGCCCGTTTCCGATGAGTCCTTCTTGTCGCTCTTGTTCTTCTTACCTCTTTTTTTATTTTGTAATTTTTTTTGGTCTTTGCGTTCTGATTGGTGGTTGATCCTGCTTTTTCAGCTTTTTTTTCTCTATTTTTCCCGGTTCTTTCCTTTTCCTCTTTTTTCTTCTTTCGGGGAACCAGTACTTTTCTCCCTTCCCGCGGCCCGGTGAGCTGTCTATTGTCAACTTTTTTGTTCCCCACGCCTGGAATCTGTTCTTTTTTCCCACAAAAGCTTGTTTGGTGGCGTCTCATTCATCTGCAGGTTATTCTCTGCTGAGTGCCTGTTTCCCGTGTTCGGGTAGTTTTGGGAAACGGTGGCCAACCAAGGGTGTGGTCCTGGCAAAAACTGCTCTTTTTTAGGCCGAATCTTGAGGGGGCTCCTCCATCCCGAGACATGATTTATCTATTGGTTTTTTGGGGGCCCGTCTGGGGTGTCCCAAATTGTTTTGTAACTTCTGTGTTAAAAAGGGGCCTCCAATCACAGGTTGTTTCTGCCCAAAAAGTCTGCTATCTTTTTCCCTTTCGTTTATGGACCAATTCCTGTTTGCCTAACAGTCCCTCCCGATGTTTTTTCACTGCCCCTTTGCATTCAATCGCCAAGGATCAGTCCGTCATGGGCGCAATACTCTCCGCGCTGTTGGAGTGATCCCAAATGCATCCTTTGGGTTCTATTCGCATCTTTGGTTGGGGCATGCAAACTGAACTGTCGTTGGGGTTTTTTGGGGGTGGAATTTGCCTTCAAAATTTTGGGCCAAAAGGTTTTTATTCTAGTAATGCTTTTTCTGTTTTTCTGTTTAGGGAATGTTTTTCCCCCCAGGTGTTGGTTTTTCGATCTTCCCGGAGACAAAGGGTGCCTGGCCAGTTCTCTTTCCTGTGCGGGCCATCGCCCGCTGACTCCCAAGATGTCCGGCTGTAGTTTTCAAATCTTTGAAAATTGGGGCATTTGCCAGCTGTACAAGGTCGGCCCTTTTCCCGCACCCCACCCCATTTCTGTTTCGGGTTAGTAATCCACCACGGGGGCCGCTCCCCCTCGGGGTTTTGGGGCGTCCCTCATCAGTCCAGTTGCCGGTGGCTTTTGCCGTCCCATCCGTGTCGATGCTCTGGATTGGGTTTTTGAAAATCATTTTTTTGGGGGCAGGGTTGTTAGCCGTGCCCAACCCCCAACCCGGAGGACCAGGGTTTACCTTTGGCCCTTTCGCATGCCCCGGTGACTGGCAGGGAGCTGAAATTTGCATCCACCTCCATAGGGACACCCCCGCAATCCCGGGGGGGTAGTGTCTTTAACCTCAAAATAATTCAATCACTAATGAAAGTTTTTATTTTCCTTTTTTTTTTTTAAACATACTAGAATTGCTTAAAACCTTAGTAACCTGTGAATTCTGACAGGTTACATGTTTCCTACCTCATTTCATTTCCGATAATGTAACTTAATAAATCTGAATCGGGAAGATTTAAATCAATACTAAGAAAGCACAGTTATGATCTGTGAGATATCATTCAAGATCATTCAAACACAAAGAAAATAGCAAAGGTGAAAGATTTTCATCTTGACGAACACCTCTACAACTGCCAAAATATTCAGATTGACTCCCATTTCTATTCTGACTCCCATTTATGAATATACCAGATTTTTTTGCTGATACATATTCGTGATTACTTGCAAATCTTTCCATTGAAACCTTCTTTGATAAGCTTTTGCCATAATCCCTGCCTCCAAACTGAATCAAACGCTTTTGTGAAATCAACTAAAACACAAAACAATTGCTTTTTACGACCATTGAAAATATCAATTAAACTTTTTAAAACAATATATGATCTATTGTAGAATGACCGCATCGAAAACCAGCTTGATTGTCCAAAAGTGTGTTGTTATTCTCAATAAAATTTGTCAAACAGTTATTCAAAATTGTTGCGAACAGTTTTCCAACACAACTCAAAAGTGATATACCTCTATAATTGTCACAGTCTGTTTTATTGCCTTTTCTTTTGTATATTGGCAGAATAAGACCAATTAGCCATTCTCCTGGTATGGTCCCTGTATCAAGAACTTTATTGAAAAGTTTACAATAACTTCTTTTGAGAACTGGAATGCTTTGTTTTACATATTCTTTTCGTATTTTATCTATCCACAAGCCTTTCAATTCTTAAGTTGCTGTACAGCTTTTTCAATGTCTTCGTCACTCACTGGTGCATTTAAAAATTCAAGATCATAGTAGTAGTTGTAGTAGTAGTAAGGGGACAGGCTGATATACGTAGCCTAGGCCTCGCGGCCTTTCTTGAATCCCCATCCATGTATTGTTTAGTATTCTGAATTGGTTTGTTGCATATGCGCATATTGGTTTGTTAGTCAAATTCAAATAACAATTTAGTGAATTTATTATCCGCATCAAGGAGATTTTTAAATGAGTTAGTAGATTGTGCAAACTTGATGTTAGTTGGTAGATCATTCCAAAGATGTGTTTCTCTCTTTCCAAAAACCATTTTACGTTTATTAGTCTGACAGTGTTCAATGAATACTGCAAGTCACAGTCAATGTCACTTCATTCTCAATACTATCTATTCTCAGTATCTGGTTGAGCATTCAATTATTTAAAATGGAAGAAAAGATCATCCATACTAACAGGGCATTCATTCCTCTTTTTGATTTTAACATTTTCCCAATATTCTTTCGGTCTTAGATTACGAAACTTCTTATGCCAATGTTCTGTGTAAACTCTATACAATTTTCTGAGAACACACACACACACACACACACACACACACACACACACACACCCCGAAACGCATGCAATGACGAAAATGCCCAAAGCTGCCCAAAGCCTAACCAGCGTGTTGAGCAAATGCGCTGTTCAGACATCTGATAAGTCGTAGCCATGAAACACTCTTCTTTCACCACCGACGGACAGGTCTCCACATCTTACATCTTCGTCATTAATTGAATCCATCCATCAGCTGTAGGTCGTGCGCAGTATGGTCTCTGAACTTAGCAGATATAGTGCAGCGTATATGGACCAGTCCACACAAAGTGCCATCTCCTTGATGAAATTGAAATATAAACAACAGTACATTGCCGTTTCCAGACGTTCTGTATGATCCGATGAGGGGGGGGCCAGCTGTAGCCCAAATTCAATACAGTATTTTTACACCAGTGATCGAACTTCGCTATTCCTGAAAACCAAAAACCCGTCGCTTTTGATCAGTTTTCGATCGTGGCGTCGAGATTGTTCCGCACGTGTATTTTGACTCGACAAAAATAGGCCTAAGTGTATTCTCGTGAGAAGTTTACCGAAAGAATCCGACAGATTCCGTAGACGCCCGAGACTTACGGACATTACCATATATGGTAAACATGGTTCGGCTTTAGACTTCGAGTAAGTTCGAGAGCTAGAGACGAAATTGTGACGTTTCACACATATCCTGGTGACAAGAACGACACTCTCGAGCTCAGACAGACTGGTTTTGATGTGAACGAGGAGTGGTCGAAGTTCTGAATTTTACTGTGGAAATCTAGTTCAATATGTTGTCCGGAAGATTTTTTGATGACGACCCATTCTTTGCGTGAGTATAAGAGATTAAGAATGTAACCATTTGGGGTCAAAATGGACACTAAATGAAGCAGGTGGTAGCTTGGACTTGTGGGATCTCGTCGTTACTCGTTGGGTGTAGAGGCACAGTGGGGCTATGGGGCCTTTGTCGTAATTGTCGGAAACATTGAACATCTGAAAAGGGCGTGAGGTCTAGACTAAGTAGCCAGTCCCCCATATAATACTATTTCTACTTCTACAAATGTATGAACATCTTTTCGGGAGTATACTGTTGCCGTAATGGACGTATTGTAATCGGAAAACACGTTAATCGGCAGAATGGATTTTCCGTTTTGGTTTAGTCGACCGGATTGACGAAAACAGTGTTTGTTTCTTACTGATCTCACGCCGTCATTTTGTTTTGATTTGATTTTTTTTCATTGTCTGGTTATTAACGGCAGCACAGTCTGGATACTGCGCAAGTATACAAGTTAAAAGCACAGATCTGCAAAATATAGTGGAAAAAAGCTTCATATAATATGAGTAGCAACAGTATTATTGACAGTAATACTTTTAGAACACGAATTCTTAACAGTGAACTCTTAAGTTTTTATCAATTTAGGATCAGCCATTTTCATCACTATGTTCAGGAAGTTGTTACATAAAACAATGCTTTAATAATATTAATTCTTAATTATGTTTCTGTGTAGATGCTTCAGCAGAGGAAAGAAAAATAAACATACTATCAGTGATACTGATAGTGAAACTGGAAGCAAGCTTATGCAAATATTGCCAGTGGAGCAAGCCATCAGAAACCAGTGACAAAGAAATCATTTTCCTCTCCAGAAGCAGATAAAAGCGACTCAACTGAGGTAGACAAGCTAGTGAATTGTGTTCAGATGACACAGCAGATAGCAACAGTGGAGAGTTAGTGTCCACTATACCCAGTAGGCCTACTTCACATCATCATTTGGACCATGCTGTTGAAGAAAATCCAGTTGATGCAGATTATGCCATGACCCTTTGGCAAGACCACTTTTTGTATTATGACTGAATTGAAAAGCATTTTCAGATGAGCCTGTGTCAAACGATGACAGTAAAACTTGGATACTATGGTTCAAACTGCACAAGCTATATCTTCACTGTCCTGTTTTCATGTGATATGGACTAATCAAATTTTACTGGAAAAAAAATGCTATAGTCTGTCACAGATTAATGAATCGTCAGTCATCCATCATGTTTTGATTTGAGACAGGCTCATGGCTTATTCGTATTCATGATACATTTTTGTTTAGAAAATTATGAATTGTTACAAACTTTGATAAATTAATAGCAATTTCTGGTTTTGTTTTATACATGTGTATGTGTGTGTGTATGTGGTGTGACAGTAATGGTGCATACAGTGGTATTCCTTCATTTCGCATTTTGGAAATTGGTCTCAAGTATTCTCAGTATTTATAATACTTAGACTGCAGACAATGAAAATTGAACCTAAATTTTTTGTCTAGATTATTATTGATTTTAGTATTTTATTGCCTCCTGCCCTTTGCGGTCGGCTGGGCTATAAGCAACATTATCTTATCTTATCTTACCTTGACTTCTGCATTAGGGACATTATACAACATAGTAGAATCCTTGAGAATATTGTCATGTTGCAACTATAAGTGCCACTATCCCTGCTTATTTGCATTATCAGAGAATATTTTGCTTTCTCTTCCCAGAAATTGAAGTCCTATAGTCTGATTGCAAATGAAGCCAAATAGATTGCTATTTTTGGTGGTGTTTGTTGTCCAGGGTTTTGTGTGTGTGTGTGTTGTTGTTTTGTACAGAAACTTTAAATTCATCTGGTTTGATCACAGCTACTGTAGTTTATCAACTCTTGTAAGTGTCATGCTGCTTCTTTTTTGCCGTATAATGAACTGGTCTCAAACAAAGGAAAATGATTGAGCGTAAGAAAAATTGGCAAGCCAGTTGATTGCTTTGGTCTCTTTGATCATGGGTCATTTCAAATTTCATAGTTTTGCTAAATATTCGGACAAACGTTTTAGTTTTTTTTTTTTTTTTAATCACTACATGTATTTGGATTTTGGTGAACAACATTTTGATTTCCAAAGTTGAAAAGAAGATTTGTACAGCAAGTTTTATGCAAAAATTAAACTGTTGCACCAAGTAGAGTGAAATGAATGCCTGCAGCTCCATCAGTCCATGTGTCAGAAGAGGACCTTTGTTATGCTTTAGTTCTAACAATTAGCAGTCAAGCTATTTTCGGGGCTGTGAAAATCACGTGAAAACATGCCATTATGCTTTTTGATGAAAACGGGCAGCCACACTCCTGCTCTCTGGCTGTGCATTCACATGTGACCATTGAAGAGTTTGAAGGGAGAGCTGTTCACATACTTAATGCATTTATTTACATGCTTTAGCTCTAACAGTTAGCAGTCAGGCTATTTTCAGGGCTGTGAAGATCACGTGAAAACATGCCATTATCCTTTTTTTATGAAAACAAGCAGCCGCACTCCTGTTCGGCTTTGCATTCACATGTGACACTTAAGAGTTTGAAGGAGAGCTGTTCACATGCTTAATGCATTCCTTTGGCGACTTACCTGGCTGTGCTATGAAATATGTTGGGAACGTGAAACACCATGAAGATTTTATGAACTATATACAAACAATGTTAACACTGAAGAAATCTAAACAGTGACTATGAATGTCAGTTTCCAGCTGGTGTATGTTTTAACAGTCAGTTTGAATGATTGTTTAGGATAGTTTTTGTTCCTTTAAACCATGCTTACATCCTTGTGTTTGTGTAAAAAGTCAACTTCCCTCTATGTTCCTGTCTCCTAAAGTGGCTAAACTGCAACTGTTGATAGGTAGCAGCTGTACATTTGCATGTACCTGTGAATTATATTTGCGGACCTTAAAGAAACCAAGCATATATGTATTTATTATTTACAGGTCTGCAGACAGTGCAGCATCTGCTTGTACATGGAAGTACGTTACACTTGCAGGGAGTAAAAAGAGACTGGCTCAGGCATAAAACCCGTAGTATGCAGTCATGATGTGTATATATATATGTACAAGATCGATCCTAATGTTTGACTATCTGCAGTCCCACTTCCAGCTTGAAGGATAAAATGTATCTGTTTAGGATACCTCGTCACAGATGTGATTCGAATCATGTGAATGGTTGAAATATTCCTAATAAAATTAGTTAGTAAGAATGGGTTAGAAGCTGTCCACGTTGTTCTGAAATAGTCAGGCATGAATCAAATGTGTATGGTGGTTATCAAATTGAAAGGCATATGTTTTGCCAAATGTGATGATTATGTATTGAAAAGAAAAATTATTCACCTTTTAATACAAAAAATGTTGATGAACTCACTTTAGTCTTGTATAACAAAAAGCGTGTGTTACTGTTAGTGTGTAACAGTGTATGTACATAGTGAAGTCCATAGACTTGAAGTTATTTTATTTTGGTCATGAATGTGTACAGTACATGTGGCATGTTGCGTTAGACAGAAGGTGCAGTCTGTCTGAAATTGATATCGAATTATGACTCTAGGATAGTAGGAGGAATGTGTATTAAAAATATGATCAAAATAATGGACAAAAGAGCAAATCAAAATTAATATGAATGTTTGGAAGACATCGGTATACAGTTTAGTGACCTGGTGAGTGTGGTGTGTTGCAGTGGTCACAGGGAGCAAATGCGTCAGATGGATAACATGTTCCATAATCCCTTTGGTGGTATGCTGAGCATTGGAGGGCCAGCAATTGCAGCTCAGCAGCGGGGCCACAACAGACAGCAACAGCAGCAGTTAGCTCCTATGGATCTGTTTAATTTTGGTGGCTTTGGCAGCATGTTCCAGAACATGCGTCGAATGATGGATGACATGCATGCCACCTTCGTAAGTTTTCCATGATTCATCTTTCTCAACAACAACAAAAAAAGTGTGGAAATAATACTGAGCGATGTTTTAATCATTTGAATGTCATATACTGTACCATGTCAAACTAATTCAAGAAACGGCCGGTTCGCAAGCTCTGCAAGGCTAAGATGTTGGCAAGCGCCATGCAATGTCCTGTAGACCATTTCTCAATTTTGGTCTTCAGCATGCAGCCTCTGTCACTTCCATTCATCCTATTAAATTACTACCAATTAATCCTCTAAAAGCTACATCAGGGTTCTACTCTTTGTCTCTATCTACTTATCAGCCTTTCAGTTTTTGAACAGCAAACTCTGTATTATTTTCTTCTAACTTCAAGCTTACACTAAGCCCCTCTGTGGCAGTACTTCACACTAGGATCCTACAGGTCTCTGCTGTGCTAACCTCTGATTTTTTTGTTTTTCTTCTTTGTACCATGTGCTCAGTTCCAGCTTGCATCTTGTTTTCGGCACCATCCAAGGATGTAATTCATATTGTTAAGGAGAGGCTTAGGTAATGGGCCACAAAATAGAAGGAAGCAATTGTGGTTGCAAGTTTGTAGATTAAAATCAAAAGACAGCCGGTGAGGCATCCTGGTACTGCATTGTTCACAAATGATGGTTCGACACTGAAACAGAGCTTGTGGACTGGTTGTGTCTTTATTACAGCACTTTGACATAACGATTATAGAGCACTAAACAGGAAATATGATTAAAACTTCCCATGTTTGTGATGGATTCATTCATCAGATGTAAAAATTGATGAGACATAGACAACTTGGACAAGATGTAGGCATTACTAACATTATTACAAAGAAAATATGACTAGTAATTCAAAATATTTTATTTTCAAATCTTAAACAAGTAGTGGACAATGTTAAACTGGTTTTGCATTAAAAAAACTATTAAAAAACAAAGAAAGAAAAGTCTCAGCTGCCTTTTCTTTAATTCTGTGCTGACTGCAAAATGTTTTTATTTGTTAAGAGATTCACCCGTCCTGGACTGGTCCAAGTCTAGCTTGGTATTTGTTAGTAATGTTACTGAAGTAGGCAGTGGGTGGTGGTATCCTTTGTAGTGATGTTTGATTAAAGATTGTTGGCTTGTCTAATTTGATTAGTCCTTTTAGCGTAAGAGGATGTGAACAGGAAGATATAGAATATTAATTTATACTTGTTTGTCAGTGTTTCTGAAACCAGCACGCTAAGCAGTTTATAAAAACAAAATTCACCTATTTTTAAAATTCACCACTGATCTTTTTTTTTTTTTTTAACTTTCATTTCAATCTGTAAAATTTCAACTGTGTAAAACTGATGATTCAAAGTAATAGTAAAATTATCTGTGAGACATACAACTTTGGCACTGGTCCCCAAATGTTCCATTTATAAAACATTCAGCTGATAGCCACCCTAACACTATTCCGTACAAGGTTCCGTCCCTGTGAATGACTGTTTTTGGATGATCTGAAGTCAGTGTTTACTCTGTGTTTGTGTGTGTACGTATGTTTGTGTTTTGACATTGTCATTTCCATGCAAATGCACAGTTGTGCAGGACTGGGCAGAGAGTAACATCCGCATCCCAGTGAACGGGAATTTTCTGTTGTGCAGGATTTATCTGTAAAAGCCCACCCCCACCCCACCCCTCTTTTCGCCTCCACCCAGTGAACAGGAATTTTCTGTTGTACAGGATTCTGCAGTTGAAATCCCCCCACCTGCCGCTCCTTTGCCAATATACCCCAGTGAACAGTTATTTGTTTGGGTTTTTTTTTAACAGAACTCGGTCCCTCAGTGGACAGGAACTTTTTGTTGTCTGGGACTCAACAGTCAGTCCGTTAATGAACAGGAATGTTATATTACTCAGGACTTTACACTCAGTCCTTCAGTTGATTGGAATTTTCTGTTGTGTGGGACTCAGCAGTCGACAGCTCCAGTGACATGTTTTCTCTTGTGCAGGACTCCGGAGCCATGATCCCAATGGACATGTGTTCTCTCAGTCCACCTTCATGTCCTACTCTAACGCTGGCGGGGCCCAGCCCAAAGTGTATCAGGCCTCCACCTCCACCACGCAGGCCCCTGGTGGAATTCGGGAAACGCACAGGATGTTGCGCGATTCTGAGTCTGGAGTAGAGAAGATGTCAGTGGGGCGCCACGTGGGAAGCCGAGGTCATGTGATTGAGCGGCAGCGCAACAGAGTACTGGAGACAGGGAGGAAAACCAGGAGTTTGTGAACATGGATGAAGGTGAGGACTGCTGCTGTGGACAGGGAACAGCGTAGATCACATGCAAGACTTTTCGATTCATGAAAGTATCATAAACTGTGAAAAGTGATGATGAAGGGCTTGTCCAGCAACTTTTTCTGTGCCAGTTACCCCACGTGGCAATGATTTTTTTCTCTTCAAAAGTTGCCCACTTGCCCGTCTTTAAAAACAAACTTGCAAAATGAACTCTGCTCCCACATGGACCTTTTGCCACTCCATAGATAGAGCGCATGGCACAGGCTCACTATCGAAGGCTTAGTGCCACCTGCTGTCTTTCCTTCAGGCAGACAAGGGAAGTCACTCTTGTGGCTTTTCTTTTTCCACACGCACACGGGCACACACCCACACACACCCACACGACAAGACATGACACGACACGACACAACACAACACTACACAACATGGAGACATTTTTTTAGTGTCAGCAGTCCACCACTGGCTATCAAAATAGGTACTCCAAAGTGATTTTAGAAGTGTTTTTGACTGTTGTTTTCAATAAATTAAGGGTATAGAACAACTTAAAACAAAGAAAATTATATAAAATTTATATCTGTAGCTTAATTACGAGCGAAGTTATGATTTTTTTTAATATTTAATTTTCTTATGACAGTTGGAATTCCCCTTAAGCGCCATCTTTGGAGGCCTGTAACTCGGCCATTTGGCAAGTAACATGTCTGAAACCATGGGTGATTGATGTCAACTACTTGGAATATACTCTGAATTTTTTTTCAGACCTGAGGCTCTTACAGAGTCTGAATACCACACTTTTAAAAATGCCAAAATATTCATTTCAACTTAAGTTTTTTTCCGTAGTGGCAACCAAAACAAGTTATAAGATGAGATATATCTGCTTGCAATTGACATACAAGCATGTAACTTACATTAAAATGATCAGGATAACAAGATCTATCTAATAAGAAGACGTCTAAGCATGTCAACACAATTGTAGTACACCCCGATCCCACCTCGACCCCCCCCCCCCTTTTACCTAACCTATTGTGTGCCATATAAACCAGGGCTTAAAACGTTCCGCGTCTGGGCGGAATTCCGCGATTTCGGTTTGTCAAAAAAAAAAAAAAAAAAAAAAAAAAACCCATAGGAGCAAGGTATCCGTGATCGGCTTGCAAGCGTTCATAGCAACGCGCAAGTTATGGCCCCTGATTATTCTTGGAAGAAGTTTCCGGTCGGACTTCCGGAAAAAACAAAATGGCGGAGCGCGCAGTCATTGTTCATGCGGGTCGATCTTTTGACGAATCTGCAATTAAAAACAAGTGGAAATGGGAGTGGACGCTTCAGAAAGTTGACGAAGAAGTCATTGGAGACTTTCTTTGCAGTTATTGCACCAGGTTTAGCTTGGTGCAAACTGTGCTTAAGGGAAGTGTTACTTTGG
>CM031611.1:16644148-16741396 GCA_018398815.1 Conus ventricosus | reverse complement strand
TCGCGGGAAGAAAGCTCTTGATCACATTCGTTCAGCGAAGCACGTGTCAAACGTCAAGGCGCTGAGTGGAACTACAAGAAAGGTCACTGAAGACACTTTAGCAGCAGTAAAACGTGCCAGGATAGAACATTGCAATCCTGTGGGGAAAAAAGAGGGTGATATAGAAAATGTGAAGAGTGCAAGCCAGGCGGGAGGCAGCAAGGAAAAAGATAGGGTTCAAACTAATCAAAGTCAAGTTGTCAGCAAGAAGGTGGATGAGAATGAAATAAAAATTGTAGAGTGTGAAAGCCAGACAGGAGAAAGCAAGGAAACAGCAGACAAAGATAGGGTTGAAATTCAAGTCAGCAAGAAGGTGGATGGCAAAGACAGTGCAGACAATGCAAGCAGCAAGAAGAAACAGAGTTCCTTGCTATGTTTCTTTAATGCCTCCACCACCCAAACACCCAAATGACAAAGCTGTGTGTGTGTGTGTGTGTCCTTGTGAAATCCTGTATTTCAGTGTTTAAAATAATTTAGGAACTTCAAAATTTGACTTTCAGTATGTGCTGATTCCACAAGTTTCTCGTTTATCAAAATTTGGATATTCTGACTTTCAAAATGTGCTGATTCCGCAAGTTGATCTGTTATATGAGACTGAACTTTAAAGTGTTTGATGCAGTTACTGACTTTGTGTGCACCAACTTCAAACTTGATATTGTGTGATCATTTAAACCTGAAAAGTGAAACTTATTGAGCAACCCCAGAAGTGAGATTTCATCCAAAGACTATAGTTGGTGAACACCTGTAAAACACTCAAGTTAACCTTCGCCGATGGTGTGGGTCCATGTGGACCCAGAAGGGTCTTTAAATGCCAATATCTCGTATATTTATAGATATTTTTCAATGAAATTTTAGATATGCTCCAAACACACAAATTCTCTCCTTGTCCTAAAATTTCGAAAATATAGGTCAAAATTTCAAAAGGTGACATTTATTTTTAGTCATTGATGACGGTGTCGGTCCGTGTGGACTCATAGCTCGCAAAGAGGGAAAACTGTTTACCCCTCCGCGGACGGTGTGGGTCCGTGTGGACCCATGGCTCGAAAAGAAGGAAACTGTAACCGATACTGGCACTTCTCGGAAAGCTAAACTGAAAGTAGCAAGTTCTGCGAACCGGCAGGTTTTTCCCACGTTCTCTCCTTGCTACCAGTATCTTTCATGGAGGCTGGACATGATTTCCCTCTTTGAGGGACATGGGTCCACATGGACCCACACCGTCTTCCGTGTATAGTCAAAAGCACCGTCCGGCGAAGGTTAAAGGGGGAGTGTTCATTTTATTATGTGTTTAACCCCTTCTCCCCTTGTCCCAAATATGTCTTCCTGTAATAATTATGTGTTTACAGCAATTTTTATGCACTAAATAACTCTTGAAATTATGTCCAGAAAGCGCGAAATTGCATAGATTTACACTCGGTTTTTAAAAAAAATTTCCCGGGGGAGCATGCCCCCGGACCCCCCTAGTTTCAGTGGTTTTTTCCTCCTCCGTTTTAAGCCCTGATAAACATTACGAACAGAATTTAAATTTCTCTGCTTGGTGTGATCATATGAAGACATATGATTGAGATTTATATCAAAAGTATTGCTCAGAAGATTAAAAAGAAAGAAACTTTGTGGCGTTCTGGCAGAACTCTTTTTGCCATGCTCTTTAGCAGCAGATTTTAATGGTTTAAATCAAACTTTCCTTGAAGTGGAAGTGGTTAGTTTTTTACCATTGCCACATGTTCACCCAGATAAAAAAAATGGATGACAGTTGTCGTTTGTTACCATTGTTTTGAATGTTTGTCCTACCCGAAGAAGTCCTAGTAGGTCTAAATGTGGCTGCTTTCTCATTTCTTTGTTCTGTGGCCCAGTAACTCCATTTTATTATCATGCTTTTTATTATTCTTTTAATCATTTTTGCTTTTACGTTTCACTTTCTGCCTGTAGCCACTCCACTTTGAAACTAAAATGCGAATACAATAGTGTCTCAATCACTTCTTCTCTCCCTTTAGCTTGCTTTTATGTTTTTTTATAACACACAAGCGAAAGTACTTCGCGCACAGATTTTGTAGTTTGGCACGCAGATTCTCACACAGAGTCCCAGGGACGCACAATTTTTGGAGGTCATGACTATTAATTCTTCTGCAGCTTTGTTCGAAGTCAAAAGCTGCACGAGCACTGCAAGAGTTGCAGTGACTCCGGTTTGTTGACAGACATAGTCAAAAGATTTAACTTCATAGACGTAGCCCCTGCTTGTCCCAGTCTTCACATCCGTTTCATTGTTGAAGAGATCAACGAAAATAGTGTCAGTGCTCATGCTACTTTGGAGGCCTTTGATCTTTTAAAAAAAAAAAAAAAGGAAAAGAAAAATAGCACCCACAATAAATCCCATTCCATCTTTCAAAAGTAGGACAGAAGCCTTCATGTGCCGGTTGATATGGATGACACAAACATTGACACATGAACACTAACGTGGCTGATTCTTCAAAGTTTTAAAGTTGAATGCAGTAAACAAGTTAAAGTATGAAGGCCAGGGACTGTGAACCAGCACAGTGTATGAGTTAAAAAGTAGTGATTCCAAGTGGGATGCAAGGCCAGTGTAAGAACAACTTTTACGCAGAATGTCAGTGTGGCTTTAGACCAAAAAAGTCATGTCTGACGCAACTTTTGATGGTAATTGAGGACATTACTAAAGTGTTGGGTGAAGGAAAAGCAGTAGACATTGTCTCCTTTGACTGTAAAACGGCCTTTGATACTGTGCTACATGAGAGGTCACTGTAGTGTCAAACATGGCAGCAATGGCAATTCCTGGTAGTATATAATAAGATTGGACAAGATTTTTTTTTTTGGACGGGAAGATTTTGGGTTGAAAGAATTGGTGATATCTAGGTAAGTCTCCCATTGTCAAAAGTCCTAAACTTCCACAAGGCAGTATTCTTAGACCAATACTTTTTTTACAGTTGTTATTCATGACCTTCAGGACAGCTCCAGAAATTAAGTAGTCATGGCTTTTTGAAAGAAGGAGATCCAGTAGCATGCATCGAGGGCCAAATTAGAAACAAATGGAGATGGCAATGGCTAAACGAAACTGATGATGACGGCAATGAATGTCGCAAGTGGTGCAAGAAAATGAATGTGGCCAGCACATGTTTCTGTATCATTTTCTGTATTGTTTGCTCAAAAACGTTTTGGGTTTATCCAATATTGGGATGTCTAGAGTGTTTCAGGGATGAAAACTCCTCCGCCGTCTCCGCCGTTATTTTTTCGCATCTCCGCCGAAAGAAAAAGTCTCCGCCGAAAAATTATTCGAAGAATGATGCTCAGAAACGATCAACTTGTCTGCACAGCGAATTTATTCTCTGTCGGCAATGTTCTCAAACGGCGTAATTCTCATTCTGTTTCCTTCCAGTATCATTTCTCATCATGGCGTCGATTCACAGTGAGAGTTTGCCGCCAGTGAGTGCAAACAAAACGAAAAAAAAAAAAGAAAGAAGTATGTGAACCACTAGAAGACCGAGTGGCAGCAGAAGGACGTGTGTGACCGCAGAGTCGCGGATGTAATAAGAAAACATGACAAAGACAGCGAATTTGAAGTCTTTTGCGAGCCTTGCCTAAAACGTGTCTACTTTGGTAGTCGTGGCTTTATGGCAATCAGAGATCACATCGAGCGTCCCAGTCACCAACAGAAAATGTGTGCGTTTCCCACACCATTACAGCATGTTTTCAGATCATTGGGTATGCAACAATCTACGTTTAATTTCCAAAGATAGTTTGACTCCTACTCTAAGTACTTCCACTCGTAGAGTCTTCAAAGCAAGGGAAAAACGTCAAAGTGACGAAAAGAATATAAAAGAACAAATGACATCAAAATAAACTGATGTCACAACAGTATTGTGTAACACTTTTCCCCTGGTATAATGCAAACGTTTGCTACATTTGTTAGGTGTCTGCTAACAACCCCCCTATGAAATCCTTTTCCACCAGCCCACTCCCCCCACTACCTATATACTACTTCTACTCCTCCTCCTCCCCCAACCCCCACCCTCACCCCACAACACACATACGCCACACACTTCGCCCCCTCCCCCCACCCCCGTCCCCACCTCACACACGCACACACAAACACCCACACACACACACACACACACACACACACACACTTGTCAAGAGGGGGGATATGATTAGTTGTAAGAGGGAAGTTGGGGGGGGGGGGGGGGGGGTGTACTGTTGTGACATCAGTTTGTTTTTATGTCATTTGTTCTTTTATGTTCTTTTTTGTGTTTAGTGTTTCCTGACGAAGGGTCTAAGGCCCAAAAGCTTCAGTTTTTTTTTTTAAAGGACTTCAAAGTAATCATTTTTCACATTGTGTTTATTGAAGTCCAGCAGTCGTTTTCATACATCTGATTTACTTAGTTTGATTTCCCACTCTGATTTACTTATCTACAGGCCTTATTCTTTATGTCCTGAAAGCACTGTTTGTCAAATTTTCTTTAGCTAGAGTTCTGAGGATTCATCATACTAAATGTTTGTCTCAATTGACATAGTTTCTTTCCACATCAGTCTCAGTCTTCATGGTGTTGAAAGCTGTTCTATAGCAGAGGTTCCGCTAGACTAGAGACTTTGCCGGTACTTGGTACCGACAACAACAAAAATTTCCGGTACAAGTCTTAAATCAGCCGGTACCGCGCTTGGCTGCCTGCCATGCACTACACACTCAACCGCGATTCTGGGTCACGCGAACGGGCGATAGCGAGCGGCCTACCGGCACGGATAGCACGTAACAGGCTTGTCAGTGACAGCCTTCAGTCAACTGAACTCAACAGAAAAGTCGACGGAGAGAGTAACATGCAAAAAAATCATAAATGAAAACAAAAAGCAAAACAAAACAAAACAAAACCAAACCAACCAACCAAAACGTAACTTGAAAGAAAAACAAACAAACAAACAAACAAAACAAACTTAACAAACTTCTCACTTACCTATCCACACGTGCGAAAGAATTCCGTCAGTGTTCGTCATCGAACCATGCAGTTACTCAAAGTGATGTTGAAAACGGCGACAGTCAATTGAAAACTGGGTCGGGGATAACCGCAAGTTCAATCCAGGGTCAGACTGTCAGCATGACACGCACACAATCCATATGTCGCGCGCTGGTGACCTACTCGTTTTTGAGTGAACCAGTATTTTAGGAAGAAGAAGAGAAGTCTCTACTGATCAACAGACTTACAGAGTCCGTGCACTCAAGATATTGATGATCAGTGAACAGTTACAGTTTTGTATTGTCAGAAGTCAAGAATAAGCGACACAAACTTGTGATATGCACAATGAAGGACGACTGTACGAAGGTCACAAGATAAAAAGAAGGGGGGGGGGGGGGAAACAGCAAACACGCGAATACACACTGTCACACACACACACACACACAAATCAGTAGTCGTGCTCGAAGGAAACGGATCTATTTGCGGCGTTCCCGCATGCCGTTGAAAATTTCGGCAGCCCGGGCAAAAGGAAACTGATCAAGCGAAAGTGCTTCTGATGACAGCAGCATCAGTCTGTTCACCCGGTTTTCTGACAGACTGCTTCTTTTTGCAGTTTTTATTCTATTCTGGAGACTGAACCCTCGTTCTGCTGGCACACTTGTGACAGGTATCACAAGTCCGATGCTGGCCAACTTAGCAAACTCCGGAAAAATGTCCGCTCACCCGCTGACAGGCGGAGAGACAGACAGTGCAGGGATAGAGGAGAGTCAAAGCGCTCAGATGTTCTGCCGGTACACGGTACCGGCGGCTTTTATTTTTTTCGGTACAAGGCAAATATTTACCGGTAAAAAACCGGCATATGCCGGTCTAACGGAACCTCTGCTATAGAATGAGTTGTTTAGAAGCAAGAAAGTGATTTGTAAAGATTTTTATGCCATATTTAATACAAAATATGCTTCAGCTTCAGGGGGCGCCGCCCCTGACCCCCGCCAGGCTGTTGCCCATGTACCCCACTGGGGGCCCATGGTGAACCCCAGATCCCCGCCAATCTCTCTTTTTTTTTAAAAACTGTTTTCATCCCTGGTGTTTAGACATGATGTTTTGAGTTGTCTGCTCTTTTGCTTCCATTTCTAGCATGCTAAGAATCCAGCCAGAAAGTTTGGAAAAAAAGGAACTGTTTACTTCATAATTGAGTGTGAAGTGATAGAGGACAGTCCCTTTAACATGACTGCACATGATTTAGCAGCCCAAATGGATCCGAGTTAATAACGATGGATCCCATACAAAGCCATGTAGATTTACTAATATTGCCGTGATTTGTAAACATTGAACTGTTTCAGACAAAGGATATTTAGTGTAACACAAAATATAGTTTCATGGTAAGTCAGCGGAGCTGTACTTGGCTGGGTGAAAAAACAAACAAACAAACAAAAGCTTCACTGAGTAAATGATTCCCCCGCTCCCCACAACAGAAGAGAAGACACCCACATATTACTGAGACTCTCAGAGTAAGAAGAAAAACAATTGCTGTGATTATGATATTGTTTTCTCAGATACATAGAACAGTCATGAATACAGAGAGAAAAAGTACCAAATAAGTGACATTACGTTCTATTGCAGAAGAGGCTTCTGGGTTTAATCGCGAATGGGAAGAGAAAACTCGTCAGACACGTGGTGGGCCAGGACGATTGGATTATCGACAAGAGCGTGCTGACCGCAGATACCGGGCTCTCCCTGCTGCTAGTCAGCGCCACAATCATCACTCTCACAAAGCTCAGAATTACCGGGACCGAGATTAGAATGGGGATCTGACAGGTAATGTAGTGTTGAGCATTTGTAAATCATAAATTTTTGGTGTGTGTATGTCTCTGTGTGTGTGCATGTGCGTGCGTGCATGTGCAAGTGCGTGTGTGTGTGTGTCTGACAAACCTCCAGATTATTGGGACCGAGATTAAAATGAGAGTCTGAAAGGTAATTCAGTGTTGAGCATTTGTTAATGTTTTGGGAGGAGGGGAGGGGGGGTGCACATGTGTGTGTGAGACAAAACTCCATATTACCGGGACCGAGATTAAAACGGGAATCTGAGAGGTAATTTAGTGTTGAGCATTACTAAATGTTTTTGTTGTGTGTGTGTATATATCTCTAGATTATATCGCACGTAGCTTTTATCTTGGTATCTGACTTGTGTCTAATTATTTCGTTCGAATAATTTTTGTATTGCACTGTTTTACCTGAATCTTTTACTCATTTCATATGGGGGGGGGGGGGGGGAGGATCTGTTTCTTTGAAAGTGTACTTGGTGATTGATTTCTGCTGTCTGCATACTTGTAATGTTGATTACTCTGTGTTGTTCAGAACTGATGATAGTTTTACAGAAAACGCATGTTATCAGAGTGTGTTTACATCCTGGCTTAAGAGTTATATAGTGTAGGTTGCCTACATTATTAGTTGGTGTGTGTTTCTTTCCTGGTTTATAATTATTTAGAGTAAGTTGCCAACATATTATTTAGAATTGGCAGCATAGTGTTCATAGCAAACACAAAAACAAAACTACTGAATTACTTCATTTTTACACATTTTTTATCTTCAGTTTCTTGATTAGTACTAATAGTATTACATAACCACCACCATCTTACAACAGGAACAATATCACTATCATCAACACAACAGCAATTACAGATTTATTTAGATGTCAAAGTCATTCCTTTTTACATTTATTACTGATCCAACTTTAGTGGCAGTCTGGGTGTGCAAGTAGGGGTATTTGATTACTTGACATGAGGCACATTAACACACAGCAAATTTTGTGGGGAACGAGTGAGGGAGCAAGTAACACACACAACCTTATTTTAATTTGGGAGGGGCGTTAGGAGGGTGGGTTGAAGGTGGCATATAACGCACAGATCATTTTCTTGATAGAAAAAGCAAAATGTAACCCACCTTTTTTTTAAGAGGAGGGGGTTGGGTGGGTGTGAGTGGGTGAGATTTATGAGGCTGTCAAAGGAGAGAACTTTTTCAGCTGTCACCACCATCAGAGTTAGGGGGGAAATGACTTGAAACTTCTCCTCAGAAAACTTGCATGTTGTCATTTTGACTTCATTGGATGTGAATCTTATAGCTTGAGGTTGATATTTGGTAAGTAGATGAAATGTGCAGTAGTATGGTAAAGATTGCGGGATTTCATGAGGATTTTTTGGGATGAGTAAGGTTTATGATGATATATGGATTTCGGTGGAGGAACATTGCAATAGCTTAACCTCTTCACTGCGCTGTTGACGTACAGTGTCAGAGCTTAATCTAGAGCGCGGGATTGGTACAATCCCCCCTAAATTTGTTCCTGCCCGCACTTACTGCGTCGGAATGCGGGCAGAGTCCCGCACATTTTCAGCGCTGCCCGCCCTGTACACTAACAAACGCGTGCCAGCGCAAACAGAGTGCCAACGTGTGTGTCGTCTGCTTGAAGAGCCGACTAGCGGAGCGAGCAATATTTTGATTGGATGTTCGGTTAAGTCGTCAACGAATCAGCAGTGTTGATCTTTTCCCGGCATCTCAGTTAGCCACGACAATTTGCGAGAGTTGAAGGCGCTATATAATATTTGACACCAGTTCAATTTTCAAACATGAAGCGTACCCTGCAAGACTTCGCTTTTAGTGGAGGAAAAGTGAGAAGAAAAGAGGTGGAGAAAGAGAATGGCGAAGCCACGTCAACAAGCCCGGAGAAACAATCCACAATGAGTGCCAGTGCAAGGGAGCACCGTTTCCAAGAAGATTGGCTGAAAAAGTGGCCCTGGATGACAAAGCTCGAGACCGGTGGGATGCGATGTGGACTGTGTATGAAACACAGAAACAAAACGCATTTACGTCGCCTCAAGGATGCATGAACTTCCGCACCAACACCATCGAGCGTCATGTAGAAGTTTCCGACCACCGCAATGCCGTGCAGACAGAAGCAATGTACAATGGTGGAGGAGATGTGTAATGTGGGGGAGGTGGAGTGCCCCCTTTTTTGACATGGGGAGGGGCAGTGCCCCCCTTTTTTTGACATGAGGGGGGGACTGCCCCCCTTTTTAAAAATCCTAGATTAAGCTCTGCAGTGTCCGTCATGAAAAGTGCCGCCTGCAATGCGCTGTTGACGAACATTGTCCGTCATGATTCAACACTCTGTTTCGTCCAGCATTGCCGAAAATCCCTCTATTTATGATTTGATAAGCTCCCTTGACCACTCTTTGCTTTTGGTGTACCATTTGTTCAAGGTAATTGGTTCATTTACATAATTTATGACGATCGATAAGCAAGGTACTGTGAAGTCCTACTTTCAGTATTCGAAGCCATGGCTGGCCCACGACGAAGCTATACAGTTGCAGAGGTTATTTACGAAATTTACCGAGATGAAGATAGTGGAGATGAAGATTTTGATCCAGCTGGCATCGAACTTCGTGAAGTTGTTGCTAACGACCCAGAGTTTGATCTGGAAGTGGAAGAAGCTTTGAGTGACTCATCTGAGTCAGACTCAGAGCATGGAGATCCAATAATTCAAGATGCAGGTGAGTGTATTTGATTCATTCAATTTTATAACATAATGGTGTTGTTTTTCTTCTCAGTATAATTATGAATAGAACAACCAAGTGTGTGTATTGTATGTCTGTACCGCTGATCGGGGCCGCGTCAGCGAGCGAGCCGGTCATCAATGACCAGTGTGTTTGACCGACTTTCAAGGCGTTGGGCTCGTGTGCCAGTGTCAGTCGCTCGCTCGCTCGCTCTCAGTCACGCTGCGTGTGTTTGGTTTGCTTGTGGTTTACAAGTGTTTCTTACCGATGTGTGCCCAACTCTTCCCTATGGCCTGTGTGTGTTCGTATGAGGGGCAGGGTGGAGTAGGGGGAAATGTGTGTGTGTGCGTGGGTAAGTGTGTGTGTGTGTGTGTCTCTGTGTGCATGTGTGTGTTTTGATGATACTTTTTCTAGAAAACAGAAAGCACACAGTGATAAATAACACTGATCTAAACAATGTTGCAGTGAAGTTACTTGTTCAGAAGCATAACTCATTGGATTGTTTGCAGTGTTTGCTTGATGAAAATGAAAGGGGGCGTGGCATGCTAATGACCCAATTTCAGTTTATGTATGCTTGTTCACTTATGGTGTGTATGTGTTTGTGAATATTTTCATAAACTGACAGCAAGAGTAGATACAAAAAATTGTTATCATTTTGAAGTGATTTTGTATACTGTTTATTTGAGTTTTATTGGACTAACAGAAGGGGGGTGTGGCTTGTTTACACTGTGTGTGTGTGTTCGTGTGTGTGTGTATGTGTGTGTGTGGTACATTTTCTTTTTATTTCATGAAATATTTCTGTAGAAAATTGAACTCTTGCTTTCAGTGTGTTACAGCTAGGCTGATGCAGCATGGAGATGATGTTCAGCCTGGACCTGCTGGTGCTGGGCCTGTTGCTGGACCTGCTGGTGCTGGATGCAGAATGAACACATTGTGTTCAGGAAGGATGGTCACAGCAGCTTCTTCCTTGACTTCCAGAAAGAAGCCATGAATGAGATGATTTTTGGCGACAAAGATCCAGCTAATGCTGAGGACGACCATGCTGTCAGGTTGTGTGCTCGACACTTCATCGGTGTGCTGCCCCTACCCAACATAAAGCACTGCCATCAAAGAGGTGCCGTGTTCTGCGGGAAGAAAGGGCAGAGGAAAGACACCAGGTATTACTGCCCAGACTGCCCAGCAAACCAGGATTGTGTTTGGAAGACTGCTTCTGGAACTATCACACTCAGTGTTTCTACTGGCGATAGAAACTGGGAGATCTACACACCTTTCGTTCCTTGTGTGGCTAGGCTGTGGTGTGGTGTGGCTGGACACTGCTTCATGGGTCTTTGTACACTATATAACTCCAACACAAAGTTTGCTATAAACTGCTGTGAGGTCAGCATCATCTGATTATATCATGATTGATGTCTTCATTTCTTTATATTGCGTTTCAAGGAGTTCATGTGACATTCCGACATACCATTTCATTATATTTTTGTTACAAACAGATTTTTCATTCATTTTCCTTTCATATGATATAACTTTTATGTAGCTATCTTCAATATCTTCTGAACTATAAGCAAATGAAAGTCATAGGCGTGATTTTTTGTGTTTTTCGGAATTCTACAGGTGACAGAAACTGGGATATAAACGCCTTTCATTCTTTGTGTGGCTAGACTGTGCTATGTTGTGACTGGACACTGCTTCCTGGATCATTGTACACTGTAAATGTTCAATACAAAATGTGCTATGAACTGCTGTGTGCTCCAGCATCACCTAATAACGTCATGATTGATTTTTTTCATTTTTTTTATTGTATTTCAAGGAGTTCATGTGTCATTCTAGCATATCATTCCATTATGTTATTGTTACAAACAGATTCTTCATTCAATTTCCTTTCATTTGATATATACTTTTATGTAGCTATGTTCAATATTTTCTGAATTATAAGCAAATGAAAAGCATAGGCGTGATTTTTGTGTTTTTCTAAAAAATATCTTAGCATGGGACTTGGCAAAATATGATAGCAGCGAAGGGGTTAATGAAAAAAAAAAATTGTCATGTTGTAACATAGTTCTGATGTGGTGCCATGTTGGGTTGGGCAGTTAACAACATGACTTTGACTTGAAGTTTTTTGGGTCTTGAATGGATAAACCATGCAATAATACACATGATGAAAATTCCTTCTGATCAGGATACCCTGTATACATATCAAAGGATGCTTTGGATCAGGGTTGTGAAATTGGTGGACAAAGGTATCTGTTTATTGTGAGCACCATTGTTAGATATAGATCCGTTTCATTTTGATGCACAATTACAAAATTGGCCAGTCCTTATTTTGATGATGCAGATTGGCACTGTTTGAATAGTGTGTATGTGTTGTGTACTTGAAATGATGATAGTTCTGGTTTACTTTTCCAGGGTGACCTGGAAGACCAGAACAGCATAGCGAGCCGTGTAGCTGGATGAGGGAAAGGGTACCCTGTCCTGCCTAGGTCATCGTCCTGTGACGGGTTTAGGGAGGGGAGGGGGGAGGAGGATGTAAAAACATCAGTGATGGTCATGTATTCAGAACCTGTTGCCTCCCTGCAGTGGCTGAGGATGTTTGATCCCACCAACGGCTACAATCCTTGACAGCGTCTGACTGAAGTTTGTCACAAGTTTTAGAGTCGCCATGTACATTTGAATGTGTGTGGTTGTGGAGCATTATGAATGTGCAGCAAGCCTCCAGTGCTTCACGTTATCTCACAGCATGGACCTTAAGTTAACCAGATAAGCAGCTGCCTAAGTGAACAACAGGACATCACAGTTCTTTACAGCAGTCTCCAGATAGTCTTACTTGGGAAGTGCTCAGCTCATTGCCACCTGTCTGTAATTGTAACAGCACTGTAGAATTCGGTTAAAGCAGTTCGAGTCCAGTAAAGCGTCCTGCATATCACAAACCTTTCTGTGGATTGCAGTGGTGTCAGCTTCACATGCTTGTAGTACCAGCCTATCTATGTTAACGGTGGTGTGCATCTGAAACAAACAATGCATATGCACTTAAACAACGTACCTGTGTAACTTATCTATGTAGCCATTTGTATAATAGCAATGTTGTAGAGCTTATAGCAAGCTCCTATTAGCCAGCTGGTATAACAGTGATGTTGTTTACTGCACACTGCATTAGATTATCTACCTACTTGTATATTAGTTGTGTTGTAAAACATACTGCATTGGACTATCCACCTAGTTGTACAACAGTGATGTAGATGACTGAGGGTTGAGGTGAAAGGACTCTGATGGCGTTGGCTGTCATCAACCAAATGATGCTCCAAACAGACAAACTCTAGGTTTATGATGGTTGTCAGACCAGTGTCAAACATAACTCTGAATAGGCCAACTCGGGGTTTGCGACAGCTGTTGGTATCAGATATGGTTCAAAACGGGGAAACTTTGGGCTGGTGTTGGCTGCAACAACACAGGTTTTAAGGAGCATGCTCTGGATTAGTGATGTCTGTAAAACCTGTCTTCAAACAGGCAAATTGGGGTAATGTTGGCTGTCAGACATGGCTGCAATTAAACTCTAGGCTAGTGTTAATTGTCAGTATGGTTTGCTGTCAAACTAATGTCAGACATGGCTGCATACAAGCAAACCGGAAGATGGTATCAACTGCCAAATATAGTTTGTAAATGTGGACGTTCTGCGTTTGTGTCATTGGCTTATAAGAGCAGTTTTAAACAGGCAAACTGTGGACTGGCGTTGGCTGTCAAATCCATGTCATACATGGCTCCAAACCGGCAAACTGGGGGGAAGTGTTGGTTGTCAGATTATTATAAAACATGGCTCCAAGCAGGCAAACTGTAAGGTAATGTTGGCTATCAGATAATGTTGAAATTGGCTCCTAACTGGCAGACTGGGGGCTAATACTGGCTATCAAAGTAATGTCAAACTTGGTTCCAAATGGGCAGATTAATAGTTCTGTGGTTGTATGCTGGTAATATGGTGACAGTTTGCAATTTTATCTGGATGTATGTGTGGATTCAAATAAAACTGTACTATTTCTTTTATGTTTGTGTGTTTTGTATGTCTTTGTGTTTGATTATGAAATATGACTGATTTTCATCTTTTTTAAAAACAAACTGACATGTTTGCCACAGTGGTCATCTCGCTGTAAATGACAATACAGTATTGGATTTTTTTTTTTTGGAAGTCATTTTGATTGTGAAAAGACAGCATTAAAAGGGATTATTAAAATTATTGTTAAATCTCGGTTGAAAACTGACAGGGATTTCCTGTCATGCAGGGATAGGCTGTCCTTGACAGGGGCAGAGCTGTGCAGTCTGTCTCTGGCTATATGTCCCATGACACTGAAACAAACTCCAGCTTTACTGAAAACAAGCCAAAGTACAACACGCAACAGAGTGTAAAGTGACACATTTTCCACTCTCAGTGCAAAATGAACAAATTGACTTTCAACAGATGCATCTTAACATGTTACAAATAACAAAAATAATAGCATTCACTAAACACAACCCCCCTACCCTCAAGTGGCTTTCAGCAGAAGAATGGCACTGTAAGAATTTAGGTCGGGGCAGTTCCAGAACAGTCTGGTCAGTTAATGAGGAACTGTCCTCACATTTCCATGTGTCTTTTTCGAACAGTGCCGTTCTCCTGGTGATGGCCATTTTGCAAAGGTTTTTTGTTTTTGTTTTTTGTCCTGTTTCTGACATTTTGTTGAAAGTTCTTTGTTCTGAATTGTTTCGAGTCTTACTTTGGACTCTGCTTTGTGTGTTTATTTGTATTATGGCTTGTGTGCTGAGTGTCAGCTTGTCTTTAAAAAGATGACTCTAAGACTCTTCAGTTGTAACATCACGATGCATTGGTATTCAGGGATCTGTCAGAGTTCAGCCATTGATAACTCTCTGAGTAACTATTTACCACACTTTAGGAAAGATAAGGTTCTGCCTTGAAATGACTGAACAGTGTAATTGTTGCCATTTTCCACCTGCAGTCGCACAAGTTTCAAGTAACTTACGGAATTTGGGGTTCCTGAGTCTGAGAACAAGTGGAATCAGCATAAGTGATGCTTTAATTGTAAAAGATGTAATAGAAATGTACATTTAGGACAATATAAAAAGGATCTCTATATATCTACTCAGTATATGTTTTCTTAGAGTACTCCTTGGAATTGTTCAAGTATGTCCTATGAATGATAATGACTTGAGGTTTGTGCATGACATGTTTCAGACCATCTTTTTCACACTCGCAAGAATCACCTAACTTTAACATCAACAGCATTACAAACATGTCTAAACCTAGAAGTGTACCAGAATAGAAGTTATTCAAAGGGAGCCTGGTTTGGAGGCAAATACAATGACCTTTCTTCTATTCATTTCCAGTTTCACTGAACAAGGAACTTCGTGCAAGAGTCACCCATAGCTAAAAGAAAACAAGATAATTATATTGTCAACTCACAGGCATACACACATGTAAAGCCACCTGGATGGTCAGTAGGTGGACGAAGGGGCTGTAAATAATCAGAGACTTGGTGATTTAATACTTGTCCAGAAGCAGCTTCTGTCTTCTGAACATCCGATCATTTTCTCACAAAAATATTTGTAACAATGTTCATCATTTCTTAAAAACTTGCATAACAAGATAAGACCCTGAACTTCAGACTTCTGCTCGTTTTAATTGTGCAGTTTGTGCGCATACACAGTCTAGTTAAGTGCTTTCAGTAAAAATGATCATCCTGTCCAAATTTACTTTTTTTTGTGGTTCATTACATAACGCATGTACATCCATGAGAGCATTTTTGTTTTAGTCTTGTTACAAGAATATGTATTGCAACAGGTAGTTTACCTGACCGATACAAGCAAGGTATTAAACATTTAGAGAGATGATCTTATACAACGGTTGGAAAATAAGTCTGTGGCCCAAGTATGAAGGAGTCTGTTCACCTGTTATTTTTCAACATAGCCCCCTCAAGGCCACACACCGCTCCCAACGCTTCTGCAGCATCTGGATCCCTTCGCGGAAGAAGGTTCTATCTTGGGACCATAGGAACACCTCTGTAGCCTCCATCACTTCATTACCTGTGCTGAATCTGATTCCAGCAAGGTGTTTCTTCAGAAACGAGAACAGGTAGTTGGAGACCAGGTCTGGTGAATATGGGGAGTGTTGAAGCAGTTCGTATCCACAGTTACGAATGGTTGCCATGGCAATTATGGAGCGGTGAGCAGGTACGTTATCCTGAAGGTAGAGAACGCCTCTGGTCAACTGTCCAGGGCATTTCTCGATGATACCTGCGCGCAGTTTCCACAGTAAATTGGAGTAATATTCTCCCGTCACAGTGCGCCCGTGTTCAAGAAAGTCGAGCAACAGGATCCCATCCGCATCCCAGAAAACTGATGCCATGACCTTGCCCGCCGAGATGGTGACCCTGGCTTTCTTGGGAGGGGGAGAGTCCATGTGTTTCCACTGCTTTGACATTCTTTTTATTTCTGGCATAAGGTGATGGCACCGGGTCTCATCCATGGTAACCAACCTCTGGAGAAAGCCTTCTGGGTCGGTGTTAAACAGGCGAAGATTGTCGTGCGACATGTTGAACCGAGTGCGTTTCTGGTCGAGAGTCGGAAGCCTTGGTACCCAGCATGCGGATACCTCCCTCATGGCCAGGTGTTCTTTCAGGATGGCAAGTACTGTGGTGTGGGAGACCCCCACCTCACTGGCTATGAATCTGATAGTCAGTCGTCGGTCAGCCATTATCAGGTCATGAACTTTCGCAATGGGTTCTTTACTACACTGTGATAGAGGCCTGCCAGGACGGTCATCATCAATGCTCTTTTCTCCCCTCCTAAATTCAGCAGTCCACTTCTTAACCATTGAGCAAGAAGGGCAGACCCACCGCATGTTTTATCCATATCTTCATAGATGGCTTTGGGGGACGAGCCTTTTTGCCAGAGGAAATACATCACAGGTCTGTTCTGGAGGTTCTCCATTTTGACGCAAAGAGGGAGGGTTGGTCACTCTGCCAGACTGTTGCGTCAAAACTAGCGTGACGTCAGACTTCGAATGTTGTACGTCATCTTTCGAAAGGCAGGTGCAATTGTGCGCCAAATTGCATTGATGTAGCCCAACTCCTTCATGGTTGGGCCACGGACTTATTTTCCAACCACTGGCGGCTCACGCATTTCATCGTGGAGCTAGACGAAGTATTGACATGATCACTGCAGTCAAAACAGAGCTAGGACAATCAAGGGGTCAGCAGGGTAAACAGTGCATTGGCAGGGAGGGCCTGGGGTTACTTTTTGTTGATTCAGACCTCTTTCGGTGCGGCCTTTGGGCCCAGTGATGTAGTGATATAGCTGTGTTTTATTGTTTGTGGAAACCAACCAGCATGTGGCTGTTTCTTCCATATGATCACACTGTTTGTAGTGAGGACCAGAGCTTGCAAGTTTACAGCATTTGCTAACAATTCCCTCCCCCTCCTTCCCCCCCCCCCCCCTCCTCACCTCCCTGCCCCCCCCCCCACCTGTTATCCTCCCAACAATCAGCAGCAGTTATGATTTTGTCAGGTTTGGGGTGTAAAGGTGTATTTGTGTGCATGTTGAAAGAGTGGAAGTAGAGATGGAAAGAATTTAGGAGATGGGTCTAACTGGTTTAACTATGGTTGTACGCGTGAACATTGTGTTTTGGTGACATTCAATTTCAGCTTGTAAAGTTGAAGTGTGTGACCAGGGCAGTTTCTAGTACAGGTCTTTGCGAGTGTACATGTAAACTTTGTGTTTAATCGATGAAATAAAGTCGTGTGACTTGAGCAGTCTGTAGAGCTCTGGGGATTCCAGTCGTAGCACAAGGACAAAGCAGCAAACAGTATGCGAGATCTGACAGAGCCCTCAAGGGGTTCCAGATGCGCCTGATGTGGCACAAAGAACCCGAGACCTGACCTCAAACAAACCGTCCACAGTAATGATGTCATTACTAGACTTCAGTTTGATGGAAATTCACTTCAATTGCTTGTAGGATGCTGCTTCTCTGCTTCCACTTCATGTTATAAATCACTGTGAGATGTGGTTTTGTATTGTGTGGTGTGTGTGTATGTGTTAGTCCCAGAGGAAAAAGAAAAGATTCTCATTGACATGACAAGTTTTCATGTCAAAGTGATTGATATCAATAATGATGTATGTTGTCTTTGCTCACTCATTGGAGATATACACAAACACAAACTCTAAACTGTACCACGGTAACCAGCTAGCATTGGCTTTATTTATATCCCTGTCATGTACAGAAATGCCCTTTTACTTGATTTATCTCCAAGTCTTTCTTTGATTTGCATCGAAGTCTGTGCTTGATTTGTATCTTAATTAATCTTGTTTGGTGCGAACAGCATGTAGAATTCTAGAAAAGGACATGAAAATTGGCGTGGAATAGACTATTAAAGTTAATAGTCAACACAGAAGGTTTTTAGAACGGCAAACATGGCTGTTTCACTGCAGTATGATTGTCAGAAGTGAAGTAGACTTTGCAAGAATTAATCGTCCAGTAAAGAAGTGGACTGTGCTTTTGTAAGATCTACCTGTGCTGCATTGAGAACCTCGGGGGGCATTTTCTGTGTTTCGGACTAGTTTTGTTTGTGGATGCGAGGGTGTGTTAGGAGCAGGTTGGGGAGGCTTTAGTGAGGGGGGAAGTGGGGGGGGGGGGGGGGGGGGGGGGGGGGGGGGGGGAAATATGTGAAGACTGAGAACTGCATGAGGGGCGGGAGGAGGAAATGTGAGGAAAGATGTGGGAGGTATACAAAGAGCTGCGGCTGAAGGTAAAAAGGTTAGACTGACCAAAAAATGAAAGTGCCTCCCTTTGAAACAAGTTTTTTTAAATGACCAAAGCACATGAAACCTAACTATCACCAGAAATGTCCCATTTTTTAGAATGAATTTCATGAAGTACTGCTGTACTGGAGGTAGGAAATGGAAGAGAGCCAGCATGGCTCAGATAGGGAACTTCCACCAAATCAAGACTGAAATATTTCAGGAGTAAAAACTGTTGGAGTAACAACTAACACTCAGGACTACTTCAAGATCATTGGTTAATAAACTAACAGTAGTGATGTCCATCTCTACTTTGAAATTATAGGTCTCTACCTTGTTATCATTGGTTAATAAAATAATGGTATGTACACGTTGCGCTACTTTAGAATCGTTGAAATTATAGGTCTCTACCTTGTTATCATTGGTTAAAAACAAATGGTATGTTACACGTTGCTACTTTGGAATCGTTGGTTGATATATTAACAGTAGTAATGTCTTTTTGTGTCATTGGTTAATAAACTAGAATAGTACTGTCCCTCTCTACTTTGAGATCATTGGTTAATGAACTAACCCCAGCAATACCCCCTCCACCATGTGATTTTAAATTTATAAACAATAGTAATTTATTCTCTACCTGTGGGCCACAGCAAGGCATTCTTTGTGTTTATTTTCCCCCCTCTTTACATTTTCAATTTATACCTTTAGAAATTAAAAAAGTAGTAACGGCCATCTCTCTTTCATCATTTGTCGATAAATGTTACAGTCGTAATGCCCATCTCTACATTTTTGTCATTCATCAATTTAATCTAAAAGGAAAGAATGCCCGCTTAGTGATGATTTATCGGTAAACTAAGAGAGTGCAGTACCCTCTCTTTTTGGTGCTATTGGGATCTGCAGTAGTTGCTCTCTCCATCTCTGATACGAGTGCAGATGTGAAGAGAAAGGTTAGGGTAACAACAATAGGTTTGATGGGGCATTGAGAGGATTTTTAGCTGGATAGGTTTGCTTGCAGCACAGTAACAGAGCTCATATTTACTGGTAATAAGCAGTATTTTACCGTTCAGAGTTGCAATATTAACAAACGTATTGGCCACTGGTACTGCGTATGGATTTCATTTTGGGTTTCACGGACATTGGCGGTGGGAAAGTGGATTTGCCACATTTATAGGACTTCGCAATTGCTATGACCAGACTACATTGGTTTTGTTTTGCTTTGCCGGGTTTGCTGTACTGGTTATGAAAATTATGAACGCGATCATCGAGTAAAGTTCCGCTCTTCACGACTCTTTGTATATGTTGTGGTGTGGTGATGGCCAATAAAAAGGTGAGTCAGGCTGCTCTGTGGGGTCGTTTCTGTGTCCTCGAGTGGCATTCACAGTTATGTTTTCATACAGTGTGAGACCAGACATTCCCTGCTGGTTGTGGATACACCAGTGTTACAGGCATGTTCTGCCGACGGCGTAACAGGTCACATTCCAGTGCTAAGGCTGCAGTTGGAGTTGCACAGAATGCCTGAGGCTTTTCCTTTGGGAGTCTTTTTCTAGAAATGGGGTTTATTGAGCTTTGTCTTTACAATAGTTTGAAATTGCTTCTGTTGACCTCCCGATTCCTTGCCTAGTAAAAAATCTCCCTTCTTGTCATTGTTTCCGTCTCTTTCCCAATTTCTATCTCTTTCCCAATCTTATCACTTTAAACTGCGGTCTGCTTTTTTCTTTAAGCATCTGGCGGATAGTGTGCAAGCCACTGGGACTTCCTCAGAACCATGGGCATCTGTGGAATATTGAAAGAATCTAGTATGAACCATGTTTCTAAAGTCAGAAGTGGTCTGGTGCCTACAGCATGAAAAGTGTAGATATTTAGCCGAGTCAAGTGCAAAGTGTAAGGTCAAGTGATGCCTTTATGTTCCACAGTAATATCATACATCAGCCAGTAACTATCAGCTTATGGCTTTGCTGCCATCTGCATTTAGCTTACGTTTTCATTGGTAGTCCCTTCTTTTGTCATCTAAAGTATGAGGAGCACTTCACAAGTGAAATTATGCTTTAGTTGGTTCATGGATGATTCAGAATCTTTGACATTGGGGGCTAAAAAGGAAAATCTCCCTTTCACTGTTCTTCCCAGGCCAGGGACAAATGTTTGTTTGCTGGCTGGTGCATTAGTTCTGGATAACGTTTGTGCTACAAGAGGGAATTTTCTTCATCTATGCTTCATGGAATATGGGTTTTCTTAATCTGTGCCTCTTGGCTGATTTTTTTTTTTTTTTTTTTTGCATTGTTCATCAACACTGAATTCTCTGTTGGATTGTTGTTCCAATGGCACAACAGTACAGTGTGGATTTCCTTTAATCTTCGTATCAATGGCGTGTTGATTTTTCCCCAGTGGTGAGGGGAGCAGGTCCATGTCATCAATGCAGTGTTTTTTGGTTCAGTGGTCTGAGTACTCTTGCAGACTCAACATCATTCAGTCGTGTTATCTTTCATGGTCTGAAGGTATTCATCAATTTATTAACTTTGCACTGAATTTCGTCGGTGATCTGATAGACGCATCAATTCCTATTATCTTTGTCGACCCCTCAACGCAGTATTGATTGTCTTCATGCTGTGTTGATTTTGTTTTTTAAGTAGTATCGATTGCATTCTGTGTCAATTTTCATCAGTAGTATGACAACATTCGTCGACTTCACTGTGTTTTCTTCATTGGTCTGACTGTATTTGTTGACTAGGCCTTGCCATGCGAGTGTGTGTGTGTGTGTGGTTTTCCCTATCTTCATGGACTCGGGTGTTTTTCAGTTGGTCGAGTTACTCATCATGCCAACTTCCCCCTCTCCTACAATCATAATAAAACGGATTATTAGGACAGAAAGGTGTGTAATGTGTGAAACGGGAGTAAGTGTCATCCAAGTGTTTATTTGCCATCCTAAATATGGGGTTGTTTTTTTCCGTTGTTCATTTGTTGACCAAAAAAGGGGGTCAGAAATGTACCTTTTTAAAGTTAGATTAGCTAACATATTGTTTAAAGACATGTACTCATTTTCGTTTTTTGCTTCTTCTGGAATTTTTTTTTTCCAATCCACGGAGACGGAGGGGAAAGAGGGGGCAGGGGGGAGTTTGAGTTGTTTGTTTGCTTTTCCAACTTATTTGTATTCGGTGTATCTCACCACTTACTCCAATCGCTTTTAAGTTAGATTAATTTCTTTATTATTCATTATGTATTGACAAACTTACTTATTCACTACTACACAATTCAACTTTTTATGTATGTTGCAATGACTGTCAGTGTTTGTGAATGTGCGAGTATTGCAGCCACATTGGTTGATATGACATTTGGATGTATTGGACTTCTTATAGAACGCCTGGACATCATTGTAGCTAGTCAGGCAGATTTTTTTCCCTCATTAAAAGTGTCTTTAATTGAGTATAACCAATAAACTGGTCGTCTCGTTTGTCAGCATACTGGAGAATAATGACCCTTCAGTGAAAATAAACTGTTTTCTGTATTACTTTATGGTGCATTGTCAGTGTGATCGTGAGTATGCAGTATCATGTTTCAGTATTTGAGCATGGGTATGGTGAAGGGCAGCAAAAAGGCTGAGGGCGAGGCTTTGGTAGTGTCAAATCCCGATATGGTTGAATGTGTAAATAACTTTCCTCTTTCACTAATCAGACAATAAGACTAAACGCACACTCGCTCAGTTTCATTTGCCAACACCCATGATACTAGCATACATGTACATGTAGCCAAGCAAAGTGGGGAAACCCTCACAGATGACTGTGAAATGCAGGCGCGTCAATGAATATGCACTGCTTAGCCTTCCACAATTGCTGTGACACAGCTTGTGGCAGCAGGTGGTACAACATTAGAGGACAACAATTCACATGAGAACACAGCTCTGCAGCAGGCGGATGTATGCAGGCCACGACACCACCATCTGCTGTATATTGATTTTCTTTTTTGCACAAGGGAACCGTCTTCATTCAGTATGGAGTATACAAATGATTTCTCCTGTTAGACCAATATCTAGAGATCTAGGTACAGAAAACGAACACGACATTCGTGGAAATTGGCTATGAATTTCATTAGCTGGTGTGAAAATGAGCTTTTCAAGTAAGAAACAATTGCTTCAGCAAGTTTCTTTGAGAGTTTATTGCGAGATCTGCAAAATAAGGTGGTAACTGTTTTCTCCTTTGAGTTCTTTGGAATCAGGAGACTAGTGTCCGTGGAACTCACTCTAGTCTCAAGCCAGGGTTGGTGTAGAGGCTGAAGACTTAAACACAGGGCAGACCTGACTACATCAGCAAACCATTTCCAGTAGCACAGACTTCTGTTTCCAGTAGCAAGACCCTCTAACCAGTAGCCACTACCTCTTCTTCTTCTTCCGTTGAGTCTCCACAATCAACAGGCTGATTATTATGAGACTATGAACGGGGGATCTGCTGAAAAAAAAAAAAAAAAAAAAACCTATTCTAATTCCTTTTCATAAACATGAGATTACACACATTCATACCACAAAGTGACACCCCCCACCCCTAACTTACCTACTCGCTAGCCTACACAAAAAAAGCAAACCCCCCAAAAAAAGGTAAAAACTAAGTGCGGAGCTGCCAGCAGGCTACCACGGTCGCTTTTCATCCATTACTATGGACTAGCTGGCCCCAGGCTGCAGTAGGCAGCTCAGGCCCGCAACTTCCTTCCACTCATCCATGCACGCAACAAGACAAGACCTCGGCCAGGTTTCAAACAAAGTACGATCTTTGTTCTGTTTCACAATTGTTGGATTTGTGTTTGTTCGTCTCTACGTGGTTGAAGACATCATTCCTGCCCCCGTGTTTCACCGAGATCTGAACTTTGCACAAATTACAGTAGGTATAGTGTGGATCGCCATTATGACTTTTCACTATGCATGGCCATTCTTCCGTGTAACTTTGCCTAAACGTCTGCTCTACCGCACGAACTCTTTTACGTTTACATTTGCTCGGCCCGCTTTCACTTCCTCGAGACACCGTCTTTCACCAGGTCGTGGAGGTGTTGAAATCTTCTCACAATCGCTTTCGCTCGCCGGTGCCGCCATTATCGATTCGAAGAGACTGAATGACTTGCACGCATGCGCGATAGGAACAGGAAAACCGAGTCCGCTCAACACTCGCGTCTAACGGAACTGCTCTACTCACTAAGCGCAAAATCTACTAAAACGCCATGATCGACTTTAACTTTGAAAAAAACGTAGCAAAATTATCGCTCGTCGTATACGTAGCTCCGTAGCAGACCCCTCAAATACGTAGTTGCTATGGCCAAATCGTAGCAGTAGTCAGGTCTGACAGGGAGGAAGGGGGAGAAGGGGTGGAACTGGAAAGGAACAACCCATAAGAAGCTGTCCTAACACTGGCTTATGTTGTAATAACCATAGCCCTGCCGACTACACCCATGCCCTTATTATCACAGAGCTGTTGTCACATAAGCCTATCTTGAAAAATGAATACATGAAGAGTCAAAACACAAGAAAAAACAGTTGTTGGTTTTTTAAGTTGGTGACAGCCCTGAAATGGTCCCGTGTGTTAGGCTTGCTGTTAAAAACAAACTGCTTCCTTTCTTTTCTCAATTTGAAGAGACTAGGACATTGTGAGGTGCATTTTTATGATTATTAAAACCATATCAAGAAAGCTGACTATATCATGCCATTTTTAACTGGAACAGCTATTTTAAAATATAGTCTCCACTATCCTGAAGAAAAAAAATTTTCATACTTCATTCTTTGTTGTCCCTCTTCACCCCTCTGGCCCCACCCATTCCCTCCTTCCCCCATCATATTTCAATCTCTTTCGAGAGAAATATGAAATGTTGCTACACACACCCAGGCAGAATAGAATCACACCAACTCGCACTTCACAGTGGTATTGGACACGCTCTCATACATGTGCACACCTACACTTCACATATGTACACAAATCCTGTCCTTTACATACTGTCTACTGTCCAGTACCCATACTTGAGATTTCCAAAACAATGCAGCAGCCTTCTTCAGTGTTTATTCCATTGTGTTTGGCACCAGCACATCCAAATATCCACTGCAGCGAAAATCAAACCTCTGTGCTCTAGCATTCGCATACTGAAACAAACTAACGCACATAATTATGCCAAGTGAACCATTACAACATTCGACACAAGCAGCTCATCTGCATTTTATGCAGAACACCGACTGAAACACACAATTCACCGAGAGCTATGCAAAACATGAATGAAAAAAAGGATAAACACTTATTTGGAATCAGGAAGTTACAGCAGAGAAAAATACGTGACAGAGTATGCACACACGCCACCCCTTTCATATCGTTTCCAAAATGTCACACAGAGAAAGATGCTAATGAGAGACAGAGAGAGAGGAGTTTGTAATGTGACTGCAAGAACCGTGGCTGTCAGTCGGACAATGAAGCCCATAGAACGTTTGTGACAAAGACAGACCAAAAGAAAAGTACTGGCGAGTCCATTGTCTAAAAGGGACTGGAACAAAAACATTCCACTTGGTGATGGTGAAGCAATACCAGCCACAAGTTGCTAGGTCATGATCTCTAGAACTTTCAATGAAGATTTTGCACTTGCTGACTCGAAGGGACATGATACTATATCACACTTCCACTTGGCAACATCATCTGCAACAACCATGCATACATCATCTGTCACCACAGGCACAGAACATACATACACACACAAACATGTATGCACACTTGCACGCATGCATGCACGCGCGCACACACATTCGCACACATACATTATACATCAATCACAGTGACAATTAGAATCACATGCTTCTTTCTCATTTTTCAATAAAAGCATAAAGTTACTCCATCAACTGAATTCTACTTCTGTACAACATTCAGAGCTGTGGCAAATCAAAACCAGGACAGTTATTTCCTTTGTTAAAATGATCATTTGCTTTTAATACACTTTCATGCCAATGACAGTGCACAAAACCACAGACAAATGGCTGACAGTGCAGACCAACTGTCCACAGTTCTTTCATGTTGGCAGTGGTCAAGCATCTTAAACGTTGCCCGAGTTACCATGAACACCCATCCTGAGCAAACATATGGTGCCCTCTGCAGAGATAAGCATCTATATGTGGTGAAGATCAACGGTCTTGCACAACATCTGCTCTGAAAAAGCCATTACCAACCTGCACTTGCCTGCATGCTACATGTCTCTCTTACATGAATCAAAACACGTGGGACAGAGACACACTAAGAAATGCAGTTTATTCCTGTTTATGTGAGAACAACACAGTCTCCTCAAATACATAATGTTCTGGAACTTTCATAAACCATGTTACAAAATGAGGATGAGGTATACGTGCCTGAATACCTATTCACACACAGAGTTTCTACTCATCTCCATTTTGAAGTTGGGAGAGAAACAATCATAACTGCACTTCCTTAAAGATGAACAAGTGATAAAGCCCTATGGGGCAAAACAATTTTAAGGAAAGATAAACCAGAAATATGAAGTCTAAAATTAGATCACTTAGAACCACAATATAAAGGAACCTGTCGATAATGATCTTCAAAAATCCTTCAAAAACAAGTCTGTAAAGAGAGAGTCTTAACCAAAGGTCAACACAGTACAGACCAAGACAAAAATGTCCCCCGTCCCCCCCCCCCCACCCCCCCTCCACCTCTCATCACCCCAAAAGAAGATGCACACCTTTACAGCGAGAGTCTTCATTTGAATGTTTTCCTTTTGCCATGAATGTGCATCCATCTCATATTTCAACTTCCAAAGAGTGGTTGCACTGAAATATGCACACAAAACCAACCAGCCAATCCTAAGGAAAACACCTCTCTTCAAACATGTATCTCTCCAGATAACCCTCAAGAAAGTATGCTGTCCAATTGTCATGAGGGAAACAAGTATTTGTTGGAGAGTCTCTTTACTGCAAGCCAGCTAATCCTACAGAAAATGTCTTGTTGTTTCAGTTTTACGTAGCAAATCCTAGTAAAGATCAGTTTGATGTCATGCACACAGTCTATTCCACACATTTCTTCTTGCTTCGGCCTGTAACAAATCATGCTATGTATCATTTTACTTTAATGTCATACACACAATCTATTCCACACTTTTTTTTAATGCAAGACTGGACACTTTGGCATGTTTACATGATGGGCATTTCATTCCATTTTTCATTACATTATGGACACTTCATTCTGTCCTTTAGGACTTTTAGATCTGTTGACACCATGGGCTCTATGTTAAGTCCTCTAAGCTCCTGTCTGTGCTGGCTTCTTCAGCATTTCACTCTTCCCACTAACTACAATGGTTTTCCTCACCACCCTAAAACTCCAGCATAATTCTTACGGGGAAAAGGGAGAACAGGAGGCGGAAGATTCCACTCCCCTTCACCACACACCGTCAAGGTTGATAAGCCTCCTCCACTGCTTGCCTGTCTGTCATGTCCTCATTTCTCAGTACCAAATTATGTTTCTCAGTGGAAAAAAAAAACAAAGCAAAAGAGAAGTCATCTGTCATGTCTTCATTTCTCGGTACCACATTAACTTTCTTATTTAGCAAAAAAAATCAAAGAAAGTTTCTTGGTACAAAATCCTGTCCTGATCTTTCAATACAGGCAGGGTTCCATCTTCCCCAAACCATGTCTCACAGACAAGGGCAGCAAGAGGTGGCAGGTGCCATCTCTGTCCACTGTGACCTGACTTCCAAGATGAGGACAGTGGGATCATCGGCCACATGTAGACCCAGCCTCCAGGAATGGTCTCAGTGAGAGATGAAGAGGCCTGTCAAGGGAAGTGCCACCTCTGACATGTCAGCGAAGGTGTGCATCTGCATGTGTGTGTGTCAATGTGTGTGTTGTACGGCGAGTGCGTGTGTGTGCTCTGCCGCCCCTCCCTCACTTCTCCTTGTTGAGGGCCTGAATGAACTCCTCCAGTCGATCCTGGATCTGCCGCACTTTCTCTGCACAGCACAAGCACAGAAGAGAAAGACAGTGATTAAAACTACCACATTATCTTCTAATCCCTTTGGAAGAAAACACACCATATCGTACGCCTCTCAAAATATTGCACACATCACCAAATCACCTCCCATCCCTTCAGAATAACACACACCTTCATATCATCTCCCATCTCCCACCCTAACTCCCATGCTGCTATCCCCTACTCCATCCCTCCCACTCAACGTACAAAAACATCCACACATGTGTGTGCAGACACACACACACACACACACACACATACAAACACACACACACACAGAGGACTTATGCAAGCACTTACATGCACACATACACCCCTCACCCCCCAACACAAACACGCACAACATGTGCACATGTAAGCTGATGGACAAGCAAGTACAAGCACAGTGAGATTATAGTAGAAATGAATAAAGCAAAGAAAGACAGTCCTGGAGAAAGAGTGGAACGGTTGTTAAGATGGGTGGCATATACATGTTTTCAGATCACATTTAAAAGACTGGGAAAGAAGCTGACTGTCACAGCAAGGAAGATTATTCCAGGCAAATGGACTTGCAAATAGGAACAGAGCTGGCCTTAGGTTTTTTGTTCAGACAGCGGGAATCCTGATAACTCGTGTGTCAGCAGAAGAGCACAACTGTCGCGAGAGAGTGTAAAATGAGAGATCTGACTGATACTGAGGACCTAAAAAAAAAGCAAGGGAATTAAAGTACAAAGACTTCACTCTCTTGTGAACAGGCAACCAGACACATGTTCTGACTTGTACCATTTCAGAAGGCAATCAGTGTGATTTTCTCTAACTATTTGTTTCCTTTACCACATCATCGCCTATCCCTCAAGAACAACACACATCATCACATCTTCTCCCATTTCTAAGAACAACTCACATTACCACATCATCTTCCACTCCTTAAAGAACAACTTAAAGCAAGACACATCTCCCCACATCCCCATCCCTTAAAAACAACAAACATGACCAAACATCAATCCCTTAAAAACAACACACATGACCACACATCTCCAATCCCTTAAAAATAACACATATGACCACACATCTCCAATCCCTTAAAATCAACACACATGACCACACATCTCCAATCCCTTAAAAATAACACACATGACCACACATCTCCAATCCCTTAAAATCAACACACATGACCACACATCTCCAATCCCTTAAAATCAGCACATATGACCACACATCTCCAATCCCTTAAAAATAACACATATGACCACACATCTCCAATCCCTTAAAATCAACACACATGACCACACATCTCCAATCCCTTAAAAACAACACACATGACCACATCATCTTCCATTCCTTTCAATTCATAACACATGACCACATCACTTCCCAGCCTCTGATACACATCACCATGTCATTTCCTACCCCGGTCAGAACCTCTGTACCCATACTGTTCCTTGGTGGGACTTAATACACGATTCACCCTTGACGCCACCTCCGCCTCATTCATTCGTCCTGATGACAGCCACATGGGGAGTATTGCTTTGTGCATTTTTTTTATGTGTGTTGTCTTCTGACCACATCTAGGTCAACATCCACACAGTTTTCTGACTCTTCATTACCTCCATCAAGTGGGTTGTGTTTTCACTCCAATCTATTTTTCTGTTAATTATCTGTTTATAAGATTATTCAAAAAGAAAAACTTTACAGCATAATTTTCGATGAAACTTAATAAAAGCTGAGATATAGCCATGGACTAACTCATTAATGTTGGTGCAGATATGTGGTGCAGATCTGATCTTGAACAAAGAGCAGATCCAGACAGAGTCTGTTCCACCTTGATGGAGATCTATACCCTCTCAATGACCCCTCTAGACCATGGATTTTCAAAATCACCATGCGCGAGAATGACCTTTTTAACTCTGCATAAACGACTGTAAGAATCAGGCAGACTCAATAAGAACAAAGAATGACCCAGGCTGTACGTCCCTTTTCGCTAAAGGACTTGGAAGTGTGTGTGCCAGCAATGATAAAACTTCAATTTTGTCTGTGCCAGCACAATTCAGTCAAAGGATTGCCATTAGGACCTCATCCATCAACAGCTGATGCTACCACGAGCAAATTGTGACAAACCAACTGATTAATCCATATAAAAATGTGTATAGGAGAATGGAGACACTGGGAAAACCATTATTCTCCAGTGAGTGCCCTCTAAGTTTACTGTCTCTCCCAAGCGGAGGTCAGCAGGATCAGCAGGCGATGGCTGCTCCACTGTTGGGAGCTCATCTGGCTCGCTACTGGATCTTGGCTACCAGCTGATTGATAACACTTTGACACAAATGCCATGAAACTGAGTAGAACCTCCTGCCCATTGTAAATGTGTCGCCAAAAACCAAACATGAGGATTCAGTGGAGAGAGAAGTAAGAATTTTAAAGATATACTGAGAGGGTCAGAGAGAGAGAGAGAGAGAGAGAGAGAGAGAGAGAGAGAGACTGAGAGAGGACAGACAGAGACGAGAGAGAGAAAGAGAGAGACATATAGACAGACAGACAGCCAGACTGAGAGGCAGAGACAGAAAACAACAGAGACACAGAGAGAGACAGACAAAACCAGGGAGGGAGGTGGGGGGGGGGGGGGGGGGAAAGAAGAGAGAGAAACAAGAGACAGAAACAAGAGAGAGAGAGACAGACAGGGACGAAGGGATAAAGACAAGTACAGAGAATGTCAAAGAAAGAGAAAAGTTTAGAGAGAGAGACAGAGATCAAGAGATAAGAGAGAGAATGAGAGAGAGAGACAAAGAGAATGAGGGAGACTTTGACAGACTGAGAAAGACAAAACAGAAAACACACAGAGTCATGGAAAGAGAAAATCAGAGACAGACAGAGACAGAGACCATGAGAGAAAGACACGACAGACAGACAGGGAGAGAGAGGAAGGGAAGGAGACAGAGCGAAAAAGACAGAAAGAGACAAAGACAGAGAGACTGAGACAGACAAAGAGAAGATGAGACAGAGAGAGAGAGAGAAAGTGAAAGAGAGAGAGACACTCAAGAGATAGAGAGGACTCAGAATTCTTGGAACAATTCGTTTGCCCAAAACGAAACATGCAGTAACCTCCCTTCCTTTCTTGCGTGGGATGTGTTCCTCAGTCTTCCCTCTCCACCCACAAGAAAAGCATGCTGCCACCTCCTAACCCATCCCCCCTCACCCTGCCTGTTTCTGTCCCCATGTGGAGTGTGTGACTCACTGAGTTCCTCGGCCAGCAGAACACGCCTCCCAGTGAGCACTTTGCTCAGCTGACCTTTGTCCTCTCCCATGTCTTCAAGCACCTCCTTGATGATCCGCTCCAGTCGTCGCGCTGAACACACATCACTCCATGGCTTACTTAGTTTTCTGTGTGTGTGTGTGTGTATGTGTGTGTGCGTGTGTATGTGAGAGTGAGAGAAACAGAAAGTATATGTGTGTGTGTGTGTGTGTGTGTGTGTGTGTGTGTGTGTGTGTGTGTGTGTGTTGTGTGTGTGTGTGTGTGTGTGTGTGTGTGTGTGTGTGTGCGCACACAATGTGTGTGTGTGTGTGTGTGTGTGTGTGTGTGTGTGCCAGTGCACAAAAGTGCATGTGTGTGTGCATATGTGCATGCGCGCGTGCGCACGCTTATGTGTGTAAGTGTGAGACAGAAAGAGAGTGAGTGAGTGTGCATGTGTGTGAATGTGTGTGCGTGCATGCTTGTGTGCATGTGTGCATGTGTGAGTGTGTTTATGTATGACTGAACTTTATCTCTTTTCTTTACAAAAACTTGTGCACTCATGTATGCACAGATAATATCTATGTGTACATACATACATCCACCCACACATATTAGCACTAAAAAAAAAATTAGGATTCTATCAAATGAAATTATTTATAGTTTGTGTTGAGAGAGAGACAGTGAGAGAGAGAGAGGGAAGAAGGCAGAGGACTGAGACAGAGAGAGAGAGAGATGAGAAAGGAAACGAAAAGGAATGAGAGAGAAAGAAGGAAAGGAAGAAGAGAAGAGACAGGAGAAAGGGCAACATAGAAAAAAGGAAAAAGAGATACTGAAGAGAGAGACTAGAAAGACTAGTGGGAGAAAAAACTTGGTGAGAAAAAGAACAACAAAAAATAGAGAAGAAAACGTGAAAGAAAGAGAGGGGAGGAGGGAAGAAAAGTAAATGGCCAGCCAGCCAGGAAGACAACAAACAAACAGAGAGACGGACAGACAGACAAACAGGTTGTGTACCAGCAGCATAGGCATGTACCTTCATTGTTGACGACCTGTTCCCGCAGAGCGTTGCTCGTGACGTGGAGCATGCGCTGAAGTCTCCAGAACAGCACCACATCATGACAGTCCAACTGTCAACACATCGATCACAGTGACATACACTCCAACTGTCAACACATCGATCACAGTGACATACAGTCCAACTGTCAACACATCGATCACAGTGACATACAGTCCAACTGTCAACACATCGATCACAGTGACATACAGTCCAACTGTCAACACATCGATCACAGTGACATACAGTCCAACTGTCAACACATCGATCACAGTGACATACAGTCCAACTGTCAACACATCGATCACAGTGACATACAGTCCAACTGTCAACACATCGATCACAGTGACATACAGTCCAACTGTCAACACATCGATCACAGTGACATACACTCCAACTGTCAACACATCGATCACAGCGACATTTTTTTGATGACATGACATAAGACACTGACAACAGCACCACATCATGACAGTCCAACTGTCAACACATCAATCACAGTGACATACAGTCCAACTGTCAACACACAGATCACAGTGACATTTCTCTGATGACGTAAGACACTGACGACAGCACCACATCATGACAGTCCAACTGTCAACACATAGATCACAGTGACATTTTCTTTACTGACATAAGACACTGACGACAGCACCACTCATGACAGTCCAACTGTCAACACAAAGATCACCGTGACATTTCTTTAGTGGCATAAGACACTGACGACAGCACCACATCATGACAGTCCAACTGTCAACACATAGATCACCGTGACATTTCTTTAGTGGCATAAGACACTGACGACAGCATCACATCATGACGTACAACTGTTAAACACATATCATGTAAATGGAAAGAAAACACACACACACACACACACACATTCATGTTGAGGGTTGCTAAAGGTAGGAAGCAATAGCCGGACTGTGGGAACAGGTGTTGCAATACAAGTAGTGCAGTGATGTTTTTGCGTGAGAGTGCATGCTTTGTCTTGTGCAGGGGTGGAGACTGTACGCGTATGTGTATCTGTGGATGTTAATTCAAAAATTTCCACCAGTTGTGTTTTTTGTAATTTTCATTTTTTTCTCTCAAGATCTTCTTTCTTATTGATCTAAAAGGGACACCTTTTAAACTGCCCCTGCATATCTATGTGCATGCACTTGCACACATGATCACACATACACCACACACACACCGCTATGGCTGTGGCGCAGACTATGTTTGCTAAGCACAGAAGACCTGACCAACACTGGGTTACCATTAGGTGCACAGGTCTGCAAAGACTTATCCAGAAACCTTTTACCCCACTTTCCTCTGTACTTATTGATTCACTGATTATTCAGCTTTATTTTCTGTGGACTGTAGGCTTGTGTGATGCAGCATTGATGTGAACAATCCACACAGCAGGCAGTGATGCCTCCTTCATGCAGGGCTCCCAAAGGAAAAGCAAAACCTTTGAAATTCATGGCGGCTCCTAAGGGTATACTTCCCCTCCCCTGGAAAAAAATTTTGGAAACTTGTATCAGAATGGTGCAGTCTGATGCAAACCTGAACAACAGGTGGTATATCACCCACTTTTCAGTCAACCACATTTCTTGATACAGCTACTGTCAATCCCTTTCACTTTCAAAAATCTTGCTGATACACTTTACTTCAGCACAACAATATTTTGCTTCAACCGTGTAGCCAAAGAGGTGCTGCTAGTTCTAACGAAGAAGTTTACTCAAAATTTTGTGATGTCGGTGTTGCTGTTATCACACAGAAAACAAACCTTGCACTCCATGGGTTCCACTGTCACTTTTTTCTTACCCCCCCACCCCCCCCCCACCACCCCTCACCCCCAACCCCTCTTTTTTTCACATATCTTTTTGTAATGCAGAATCTCATTTTTTCATTTCAACAGAATCAAGAAATCTGCAGAGAAATAAAAGCCCTGTGGATAAAAGCGACGTTGGAAAGGGAAGCATCACTGACCCCTGTGTCCTGGAATCCACGCTGGTAGTAGTAGAACCTTTCTTGCACTGCTGGGCCTGCGCAAGGCACGGCGGAAAAAGTTCTGCCGGAACACATAGTACCAGGTCTCCGGATCTGCACAGCACAATGAGCAGCAGTCCAACAGATCACAATGGCTGTCATGGCACAAAGCTTTCACACACACACACGCACGCACGCACGCACACACACACACATCCACACACATACATACACACACATATTTTTTCTGCATTGTCTAACACCTCAAGGAAACTAAAACACTGAAAATTTGGCATGAACAAGTAACTTTTTCAACAGCTGCCTTCAGCCAACCATTATGCTAAATAACTAAATAAACGTAAGAAAGAAAAATCAATAGCAAGCTTACAAACATCACACCTTTTCACTGGTTAGTGATTACTACTCAGCAGTTGACTGGCAGTTGAGCACATTTCATGGATACAATGATTCCATATTAGTATTATAAGTATATCATAAAGTTATCAGTCAGATTTGCTTCGATTCAGTACATGTTTGTGGGGGTTTCTTCACTGGACAATTACTGACTGACCATTAACAATCAACTGAAGGCATAAACACAGTAAAATATGAATAAAATACAGGCCATAAAATCCATTAGAAAAATGACAATTGGTGTGAAGGGAATTGCTTGGAAATTTCCCTGGCGGCATCTGCATGTTTGCCAAAAGGGGAAGAGCAACAAAGCATTCTAATGAAGCTGTAGTTTTAAAACAGATGTGTCTCTGACAGAACTGCTCCTAACTTTAAGTACCTGGTTTAAAAATTGAAAGAAAAAGCCCAGTGAAAGCCCTGTTTTGTAGGTAGTATCAGACTAGAACGGAACACTATAGCATTATCATCATCTTCATTATGAAAAGAAAGCATAAAAATTCTGTGACTCTTTCTGCCCATGCTCTCATGTTTTAATGACTTCTCCACATCCATGTGTGAAAATGTGATCGTGTGTGTGCGTGTGGTGTGTGTGTGTGTGTGTGTGTGCGCGTGTTGCGTGCGTTTTGTGTGTGTGTGTGTGTTTGGGGTTTTGTGTGTGTTTGTGTGTGTGTGCGCGCGCATACGCTTGCATTTTGTATATAAATGTCATCATGTCACTGAGTGATTTTAATTATCCGAGATATTTGTGACTTGTTTTATTTCTTGCTTAATATTTATGAAGTTTGCCTCTAATTTCTTTCTTATCTTTGGCATGAAAACAGCTTTTTACTGTAGTTTATGCTTTTATTCACACTTTGTAAGCGCTTTGAGCTCATCAGAGATGGGGCGCATATAAAATTTTATTTTATTATCATTTATTATTATTATCCAAGCCACTAATGGGGTGTTCAAATCTTGAATGTTGGCCAGTTCACCGAGACGTTTTTCAATGGACATGGTGGCACCCTCTATTGCGGGACCCCTACTCACACGCTCTGCCACTCAGTATGACTGTCCATAGATGTTGTCCTGCATTAAATGGACATGGTGGCACCCTCTATTGGGGGACCCCTACTCACACGGGCTCTGCCACTCTGTATGACTGTCCATAGATGTTGTCCTGCATTCATTGGACATGGTGGCCCCTCTATTGCGGGCCCCCTACTCACACTGGCTCTGCCACTCAGTATGACGTCCATAGATGTTGCCCTGCTTCAATGGACATGGGGGCACCCTCTATTGCGGACCCCTACTCACACTGGCTCTGCCACTCAGTATGACTGTCCATAGATTTGCCCTGCATTCAATGGATCAGAACCTGCACCACTTAACCTTTCTTCCCCGATCCGCCCTTTTCCACCCGACCCGTCGGCCCCTGATCCACCCTGTACCCCCCGTTCCTCAGTTGGGCTGATTGTCTCGGTGTGCCTCCCTTATTTGGGTTGCCCCACAGTAATAAGACAAACGTCATTATCCGGGCCTTTCCTACCTTTCTCAGCGCCATTTGCAAAAGCGGTTTGTGCTTTTTTTATTTTTAATCGATTTTTTTGTCACCCCATCGCCCTTCCGACTACGATCGAAATGTCGCGCTCTGACAGTGACAGTGACATGAGCTTGACTGTGGACCAAATGTTCAATATGAATGTGTTTCCGACCGAAAATGATGCTGGAATCAATCAGACATTGATCTTGACTCTGTCGACAGCGACAGTGACTTTGAAGTTGCAGAAGGAGTGAATGCGAGTAGTGACAGTGACTCGGACATAGGCGACGCAGGTGACACAGGTCTTCTGATGTGGGTGGATGTGCACAGTCATCGCAGTGGTCAAACAACGACTTTCGGGCTGAAGTTCGTGTGTTTGATGCTTTCAGGGGCCCCCCCCCATCCACAAGTGAATCTTCGAACACCTTTTGAAATTTTTTTTTCACTTGTTTTTCCTTTGAACGGGATTCCATTCAGGTCAGGGAAACCCAACCGGTATGCAAGACAAACGCGCCCTGGCTGCTGGTCTTCCAGAAAATTTCATGTCAGTGATCCGTGTGTGACAAAAAGTGATCAAAAGCAAAAATATTTCCCGTGACTGTGGGTTTTTTGTGTGTGATCATATTTGGATTTTATAATTCATTACATCTGGAACCATATGGTGAGTACAACAAAATATTTGAGTGTTGTTTTTTGTGTTGGGGATGCCGCCTTTCTTCCTTCCTACTAACACCTGCATATAGTTAGAAATATTATCAGTCATAGGAATTCTTTTTCTCACAAACACAAACTAACTCATGCAGGATCAAAAAGCATGCACCCAATACATTTTCAGTAAATATGGTATGATTTTGACCTGTTATCTTTTTTTTTTTTTTTTTTTCCTGCTATGTAACTGCTATGTGACTTAAAAGCGTCACAAAAATTTCACGTATATTCCTAGCTACCTGTGTAACTACTAACACCTCACAACACCCATCAGTTCTTTTCAGATGGTGAACCTGACCACTTGCCACCGAAAAGGTAGGTGTTATAAAGTTGATGGGTGTTGTATTGCTGTCTATCATCTATTTCACTGACGTAGGTGTGTTTTCCAGGTAAAATCAGGTGTGTGAGTGTTGAGCCATAAAAATATTTTCACATCCCCCTAAAATAACATGTGCAAACCAAAGTTCAGCTTTCCATAGATTTTTGCTGAAAATTAAAGTCTTTTTATCCATTAGTTTATTTTTTACAATTTTTTAAAGTTGGTACCCCAATTCGGGCAGCAAATTCCAATATAAACTTGATAGTCTAGGTGACTTCTGTCATACGAAATACAGGACAATGAAGGTTAACATCACCACCAAAGTGACTCAGCAGCAGTGCAGTGTCTCTTCTGATGGATTGCCTCAAGAATACCTGATACTGATGATTAATGGTGTCGAGGCAAGCCTGAGTGCATGGGGAAGGCAGAGTGAACGGTGTGGGACAAAGTGTCACAGAGGGCGCATCAGTCAAGCAAGCACAACACACACACACACACACACTCCACAGAGCACTCACATATTCAGCGTCCACTTCATATCCCTGAGTTTGCAGGTTCTTGCGCACAGCTGTCAACTCGTCAGATGCCAGGTGGAGCTTGTGGTCCTGTCCAGATGACACAACACAGGTACTGAATACTGAACACACAACAAAGGTACTGAACGCTGAAGAGACAGCACAGGTACTGAAAACTGAAAAGACAACACAGGTACTGAATACTGAGACACAACACAGGTACTGAAAACAGAAGAGACAGCACAGGTACTGAATACAGAAGAGAAAACACATTCTGAATACAGGAGAGACAACTGATGTACTGAATATTGTACAGGCAGCAATAAACTGAATAAAGAAGTGACAGCTGTTGTACCGAATACTGAAGAGACAGCACACGTACTGAGTACAGAAAAGACAACACTTGCTGAATTCAAGAGACACAACTGAGGTACTGAATACTGTAGAAGCAGCACACGTATGAATATAGAAGAGACAGCTTCTAAACTGAGCAATGAAAAACAACACATGTACTGAACACAGAAGAGATAACATATACTGAAAACAGACGAGGCAACGCCGAACTGAATACTGAAGAGACAACACACGTACTGATACCGATAAGACATCACATGTACTGAATACTGAAGAGACAACACATGTAGTCAACACTGAGACACAAATGCAACTAACACAACATGGGTAAACCAAGATAATGATCATCAACAAACGTATAAACAGGAATAACTAAGATCATAAGGGGAGGCAACCGAGATATGCTCAAAGGGTAAACCTGGATAACAGGTGATAACACGCGTATACACACGAAGTGAACAAAGATAAAGGGAAGTAACACACACACAGGGTGAACCAAGATGTTTACCAGACACATCACTGGAGGTGAACCAAGACACATGGCGAAAATGGACACACTCACAGGGTGAATCAAGATACATGGTGACAATGGACAAACCCCAAAAGGGTGAATCAAGATACATGGTGACAATGGACACACTCACAGGGTGAATCAAGATACATGGTGACAATGGACAAACTCACAGGGTGAATCAAGATACATGTGACAATGGACACACACTCACAGGGTGAATCAAGATACATGGTGGGCAATGGACACACACACACTCACAGGGTGAACCACGATACATGGCGACAATGGACACACACACTCACAGGGTGAATCAAGATACATGGTGACAATGGACACACCATACTCACAGGGTGAACCAAGATACATGGTGACAATGGACACACCACACTCACAGGGTGAACCAAGATACATGGTGACAATGGACAAACTCACAGGGTGAATCAAGATACATGGTGACAATGGACACACACACTCACAGGGTGAACCACGATACATGGCAACAATGGCCACACACACTCACAGGGTGAATCAAGATACATGGTGACAATGGACACACATACTCACAGGGTGAACCAAGATACATGGTGACAATGGACACACACACTCACAGGGTGAATCAAGATACATGGTGACAATGGAGACACATACTCACAGGGTGAACCAAGATACATGGTGACAATGGAACACACACTCACAGGATGAACCAAGATACATGGTGACAATGGACACACTCACAGGGTGAACCAAGATACATGGTGACAATGGTCACACACACTCACAGGATGAATCAAGATACATGGTGACAATGGACAACACACACTCACAGGGTGAACTAAGATACATGGTGACAATGGACACACACTACCCAGGATGAATCAAGATACATGGTGACAATGGACACACTCACAGGGTGAATCAAGATACATGGTGACAATGGACACACTCACAGGGTGAACCAAGATACATAGTGACAATGGTCACACTCACGGGTGAATCAAGATACATGGTGACAATGGACACACACACTCACAGGTGTGAATCAAGATACATGGTGACAATGGACACACACACACACACACTCACAGGGTGAATCAAGATACATGGTGACAATGGACAAACTCACAGGGTGAATCAAGATACATGGTGACAATGGACACACTCACAGGGTGAATCAAGATACATGGTGACAATGGACACACACTCACAGGGTGAATCAAGATACATGGTGACAATGGACACACACACACTCACAGGGTGAATCAAGACACATGGCGACATGAACACACACTCACAGGGTGAATCAAGATACATGGTGACAATGGACACACTCACACACACACACAACACACACACACACCCACACACACACACACACAGAGGGTGAATCAAGATACATGGTGACAATGGACACACACACTCACAGGGTGAATCAAGATACATGGTGACAATGGACACACTCACAGGGTGAATCAAGATACATGGTGACAATGGACACACTCACGGGTGAACCAAGATACATAGTGACAATGGACACACTCAAGGGTGAACCAAGATACATAGTGACAATGGACACACTCACAGGGTGAACCAAGATACATAGTGACAATGGACACACTCACAGGGGAACAAGATACATAGTGACATGGTCACACTCACAGGGTGAATCAAGATACATGGTGACAATGGACACACACTCACAGGGTGAACGAAGACATATGGTGACAATGGACACACTCACAGGGTGAATCAAGATACATGGTTACAATGGCCACACACTCACAGGGTGAATCAAGATACATGGTGACAATGGGACACACACTCACAGGGTGAACCAAGACACATGGTGACAATGGACACACATTCACAGGTGAATCAAGGCACATGGTGACAATGGACACACATTCACAGGGTGAATCAAGATAAATGGTGACAATGACACACACAAACAGGGGTGAACCAAGATACATGGTGACAATGAAAACACACACACACACACACACACACACACACACACACACACACAGAGGGTGAACCAAGACACATGGTGACAATGGACACACCTCACAGGGTGAACCAAGACACATGGTGACAATGGACACACACACACACACACACACACACACCACACACACACACACACACACACCACACACACAGAGGGTAATCAATACATGGTGACAATGGACACACACACTCACAGGATGAATCAAGATATATAGTGACAATGGTCACACTCACAGGGTGAATCAAGATACATGGTGACAATGGACACACTCACAGGTGAACCAAAATACATGGTGACAATGGTCACACTCACAGGTGAATCAAGATACATGGTGACAATGGACACACACACTCACAGGGTGAACCAATATACATGGTGACAATGGACACACACACTCCAAGGTGAACCAAGATACATGGTAACAATGGACACACTCACAGGGTGAACTAAGATACATGGTGACAATGGACACACACTCACAGGATGAATCAAGATACATGGTGACAATGGACACACTCACAGGGTGAATCAGATACATGGTGACAATGGACACACTCACAGGGTGAACCAAGATACATAGTGACAATGGTCACACTCACAGGGTGAATCAAGATTCATGTGACAATGGACACACACTCACAGGGTGAACGAAGACACATGGTGACAATGGACACACTCACAGGGTGAATCAAGATACATGGTGACAATGGCACCACACTCACAGGGTGAATCAAGATACATGGTGACAATGGACACACACTCACAGGGTGAACAACGATACATGGTGACAATGGACACACTCAGAGGGTGAATCAAGATACATGGTGACAATGGACACACTCACAGGTGAATCAAGATACATGGTGACAATGGACACACTCACAGGGTGAATCAAGATACATGGTGACAATGGACACACACTCACAGGGTGAATCAAGATACATGGTGACAATGGACACACACACACTCACAGGGTGAATCAAGACACATGGTGACAATGAACACACACTCACAGGGTGAATCAAGATACATGGTGACAATGGACACACACTCACAGGGTGAATCAAGATGCATGGTGACAAGGGAAACACACTACACACACACACACACGCACACACATACACACACACACACACACACAACACACACACACACACACACACACAGAGGGTGAATCAAGATACATTGGTGACAATGGACACGCACACTCACAGGGTGAATCAAGATACATGGTGACAATGGACACCTCACAGGGTGAATCAAGATACATGGTGACAATGGACACACTCACAGGGTGAATCAAGATACATGGTGACAATGGACACACTCAAGGGTGAGCCAAGATACATAGTGACAATGGACACACTCACAGGGTGAACCAAGATACATAGTGACAATGGACACACTCACAGGGTGAATCAAGATACATGGTGACAATGGACACACTCACAGGTGAATCAAGATACATGGTGACAATGGACACACTCACAGGGTGAATCAAGATACATGGTGACAATGGACACACTCACAGGTGAACCAAGATACATAGTGACAATGGACACACTCACAAGGTGAACCAAGATACATAGTGACAATGGTCACACTCACAGGTGAAATCAAGATACATGGTGACAATGGACACACACTCACAGGGTGAACGAAGACACATGGTAAACAAGGGGACACACACTCACAGGGTGAATCAAAATACATGGTGACAATGGACACACACTCACAGGGTGAACCAGCAAAAATGGTGACAATGGACACACACTCACAGGGTGAACCAAGACACATGGTGACAATGGACACACATCACAGGGGAATCAAGGCACATGGTGACAATGGACACACATTCACAGGGTGAATCAAGATAAATGGTGACAATGACACACACAAACAGGGGTGAACCAAGATACATGGTGACAATGAAAACACACACACACACACACACACACACACACACAGAGGGTGAACCAAGACACATGGTGACAATTGGACACACACTCACAGGGTGAACCAAGACACATGGTGACAATGGACACACACACACACACACACACACACACACACACACACACACACACACACAGAGGGTGAATCAAGATACATGGTGACAATGGACACACACTCACAGGTGAATCAAGATATATAGTGACAATGGTCACACTCACAGGGTGAATCAAGATACATGGTGACAATGGACACACTCACAGGGTGAACCAAGATACATGGTGACAATGGTCACACTCACAGGGTGAATCAAGATACATGGTGACAATGGACACACTCACAGGGTGAACCAAGATACATAGTGACAATGGTCACACACAGGATAAACCCAAGATACATGGTGACAATGGTCACACACACACACACACACACACCCCACACACACAGGATGAACCAAGATACATGGTGACAATGGGCACACACACTCACAGGGGTTGAGCCAGCACTTTCTCCAGCTCCATTTTGACAGCCGAGCGGTTGCGGTGGTCGTCACTGCAGGACCTCCAGCGGACCCACTGGTCCCATGTACCAGGACCGGTCATCTGCTTTAACTGGTCCTCCGCTAGAAAGGACCACAGGAAACCAGATGAAGACTGAACCAGTCACTGATGAACATGTGAACACAACATCATCAATAACAATTACAGGACTGATGTGGATACAATTATTATTTGATAGTATATGCTACATGCTTACTCCCAATTTTTTAATAGCAAACTGAAATCCTGGAGTAAATGGAGAGAGGGATAAGTGGACGCCTGCCTCCCTTTTGAAGTCAAGGCATTGGGTGAAAGATCGTCAACTAACATAGTACCGTTCCAGTAAAGGAAAACAGCCCTGTCTACATATTACTGTGTAATCTGTACACACATTACTGATTACTGCATTCACAATAGAACATGCGGATCTGCAGCAAACCAATGCATTTTTCCCAATCTATTTTTGCCCTTTCTTTACAAGTAGTAAAAATCTTGCAGAAATCATTGGACAGGTGTTGACCATGAACTTACCATCACTGCTTGCACATCCCTTCTAATGGTTCAAAGAAGCATATGAAGAGTTACATCAGTGACATACACCAACATTTCCTTTTGCACACACAAAGACATATAGCACCCCTCCTTCCCCCTACTAAGGCAGAAAACAAGGGAGAACTGACTCTGTTGAAGTTTTGTCGCAGCGTGTCCTCCATGAATTTGACGGCGGTGTCCCACTGCACCTTGTCCGACACAGAGCGGTCCTCAAGAATGTTCAGCTGGATCACACGCTGCAACCACACAACACCCTGCCTTACTACACCCCTGTCAACACCCTGCCTTACTACACCCCTGTCAACACCTGCCTTACTACATCCCCGTCAACACCCTGACTTACTACACCCTGTCAACACCCTGCCTTACTACACCCCTGTCAACACCCTGACTTACTACACCCCTGTCAACATCCTGCCTTACTACACCCTGTTAACACCTGCCTTACTACACCCCCGTTCAACACCCTGCCATACTACATCACTGTCAACACCCTGCCTTACTACACCCCTGTCAACACCCTGCCTTACTACATCCATGTCAACACCCTGCCTTACTACATCCATGTCAACACCCTGGCTTACTACATCCATGTCAACACCCTGCCTTACTACACCCTGTTAACACCCTGCCTTACTACATCCATGTCAACACCCTGCTTACTACAACCCCTGTTAACACCCTGCCTTACTACACCCTGTCAACACCCTGCCTTACTACATCCCTGTCAACACCCTGCCTTACTACATCCCTGTCAACACCCTGCCTTACTACATCCCTGTTAACACCCTGCCTTACTACACTCCTGTCAACACCCTGCCTTACTACACCCTGTCAACACCCTGCCTCACTACACCCCATGTCAACACCCTGCCTTACTACATCCCTGTCAACACCCTGCCTTACTACACCCCTGTCAACAGCCTGCCTTACTACACCCCTGTTAACACCCTAACATGCCACACCCCTGTTAACACCTGCCTTACTACACCCCTGTCAACACCCTGCCTTACTACACCCCTGTCAACACACTGCCTTACTACACCCGTCAACAGCCTGCCTTACTACATCCCTGTCAACACCCTGCCTTACTACACCCCTGTCAACACCCTGCCTTACTACACCCCTGTCAACAACCCTGCCTTACTACATCCATGTCAAACCCTGCCTTACTACACCCCTTTTAACACCCTGACATGCCACACCCCTGTTAACACCCTGCCTTACTACACCCCTGTCAACACCCTGCCTTACTACACCCCTGTCAACAGCCTGCCTTACTACATCCATGTCAACACCTTGCCTTACTACATCCCTGTCAACAGCCTGCCTTACTACACCCCTGTCAACACCCTGCCTCACTACACCCCATGTCAACACCCTGCCTTACTACATCCCTGTCAACACCTTGCCTTACTACATCCCTGTCAACAGCCTGCCTTACTACACCCCTGTTAACACCCTGCCTTACTACATCCATGTCAACACCTTGCCTTACTACATCCCTGTCAACATCCTGCCATGCCACACCCCTGTCAACACCCTGCCATGCCACACCCCTGTCAACACCCTGCCTTACTACACCCCTGTCAACACACTGCCTTACTACACCCTGTCAACACCCTGCCATGCCACACCCCTGTCAATACCCTGCCATGCACACCCCTGTCAACACCCTGCCTTACTACACCCCTGTCAACACCCTGCCTTACTATACCCCTGTCAACAGCCTGCCTTACTACATCCCTGTCACACCCTGCCATGCCACACCCTGTCAACACCCTGCCATGCCACACCCCTGTCAATACTCTGCCTTACTACACCCTGTCAACACACTGCCTTACTACATCCCTGTCACACCTGCCATGCCACACCCCTGTCAATACCCTGCCATGCCACACCCTGTCAACACCCTGTCATGCCACACCCTGTCAACATCCTGCCATGCCACACCCCTGTCAACACACTGCCTTACTACACCCCTGTCAATACCCTGCCATGCCACACCCCTGTCAACACCCTGTCATGCCACACCCCTGTCAACATCCTGCCATGGCCACCCCCCTGTCAACATCCTGCCATGCACACCCCTGTCAACATCCTGCCATGCCACACGCCTGTCAACATCCTGCCATGCCACACCCCTGTCAACATCCTGCCATGTCACACCCTGTCATGCAACAACCCACCATACAACATCCATCACACAACATTCCATGATTCCACATCCCTGTAAAACAATACCCCACCATTATAAACCCCTCTGTTACACACTACCACCCTGTCAAAACCCCATTATTCCAAAAATCAGCCACACAACACCCCGCCAGACCACACCCCTGTCACATAATACTCCACCAATCTACATCCTGTAAAACTACACCCCGCTGTTTTACACCCCCACCATGCTACTTCTCTGTCGCAGAACATCCATCATACCATATCCCCCTCGCTCAGCACCCCATCACATGACACCCCTGTCCCACAACATTCCACCATTCATCACTGTTACACATCTTCTTACCATTCCACATCATTGTCACAAAATATCCCACTCTCCTACACTCTGTCATACACTACCCCACACATACAACAATACTGTCACACAACACCCCACAATACTACACCCTGTCACGGAACATCCACTATATTACACCCCTGTCACACAACATTCCACACTACTACACCCCTGTCACACAACACCATGCCATTCTATCCCCCGTTAAATGACTCCCCACCATACCATGCCTCTGCCACATACAATCCTATTCCCCAGTCCCAAAACACCCCATCATTCTACTCTATGGTCACACAATACCTCACTAATTTACACCCCTTTCACGCACAGACCTGTTTACTCTTGGAACACTTTTTTTTTTAATGTGTATATTTTCTATAAAAAATTTGTTCAACTCTGCAAATTTTTGCAAAAGTGTAAGTTGTGGGAGGGGCAGCGGATTACAGGATAAAACTGCTTATTTTGCAGTAACTAAATGTCTTCTCAATACCTTTTCTTTCATACCTGGTTCATTAGCATACTTTGGCATAAATTCATGCTCTTTCACCGTATTGTCCTCCAGGGCCTATAGTCGGCATGTTGTTACTGAGGCAGACATCGCAGGATGCGATTCTGAGCACTGTAGTTAGTAGCAAGTCATCACTCCTTGGTCAAAGCACCCAAATTGGCACATCAAGACAACGCGATGGTTAAAATCTGTAAGTGTATGGAACGCTCAAGAATTTCATGTGAAGATTTTTTTGTTTGTTTTGAATATTCATCATACTGTTGCGCAACACCCCACCTATCTACACACCTATTACACAACACCCCACCTTTCTACACCCTATTACACAACACCCCACCTTTCTACACCCCTATTACACAACACTCCACTTTTCCACACCCCTATTACACAACATCCACCTTTCCACACCCATTTTAAACCACAACCCCACCTTTCTACACCCCTATTACACAACACCCACCTTTCTACACCCCTATTACGCAACACCCCACCTTTCTACACCCTATTCCACAACATCCCACCTTTCCACACCCTATTACACAACACCCCACCTTTCTACACCCCTATTACACAACACCCCATCTTTCTACACCCCTATTACACAACATCCCACCTTTCCACACCCCTATTACAGAACACCCCACCTTTCCACACCCCTATTACACAACACCCCACCTTTCTACACCCCTATTACACAACACCCCACCTTTCCACACCCCTATTACACAACACCCCACCTTTCTACACCCCTATTGCACAACATCCCACCTTTCTACACCCCTATTGCACAACATCCCACCTTTCTACACACCCTATTGCGCAACATCCACCCTTCCACACCCCTATTACACAACACCCCACGTTTCTACACCCTATTGTACAACACCCCACCATCGGTCTCACCAGACTGTCCTCAGCCTTGCTCTCCCACTGGTGCTTGGTTTTGCAGGTCTCGATGACGCTCATCTTCAGCTGGTTGAAGATGTCGTCCTCCATCCCTTTGCCACGGCGGTTGCTGTTGCTGCCATTGCCCAGCAACAGTTTGGAGAACTCCTCATGCAGAGTGTCCCAGCCCACCTAGGACAGTTCAGACATCAGGCACACCTTGGAAACGAGCACGAAAGCTGTCTGCACTCATCGGAGCATGGTATAAAGTTAAAATACATGTAAACAAATTAAACAACAAAAAAATGAAAAGAAGCATACAACACGTTCCAGATACCACACAAGACAGCAACATGAAAAGAAAAGAACATTCAGTATGTTAAGCAGCAAATAAGGAGTACAGTCACAAGTCATGGAGGAAAAAGAAAAGACAAAGCTTAGAAATACAAATTACGGGTTGAAGGAGAGTAAAGATGTGAGGCAGGAAATAGGGAAGGAGGGAGAGGAAAGGAGAACTTTACAGTTTATTCCTTATTACCAAGTAAAAATGAACGAAGTTAAAAGAAAGTCATAGATGCTTTGGGGGAGCAAGAGTTACCATCAGTCATCCAATGAATCCTGATACTGTTACAAAGCAATGACTCCATGCAAAAGAGTTTCAAAGACAGAAAACAGCAGGTGACAGTAAAGAAAAACATGCCACACAAAAGACAAGGTCAAACTCAAAGAGAGTGACTGAAATGGGAGTTTGTGTTATACTCCCTGTTTGGCTAATATACTTACCATGTCAGACCATAGCATCAACGGCAGTTAGCCAGCTCTGTCAGGCCGAATTTTATCCGTGGCCAATGCAGTCATAAGACAGTCACGTGACGTCACCCCACTTCCGCCTCCGGAAGAAGCCGGTGTCAACTTCTTCTACCTCATTCAGACGAGGCCTGTGCGCAAGGTAACCCCGAGAACCTTTGCGCTAGAGGGGAAGGTAGGAGGGCATTAGAGTCTGACATGGTAAGTATATTAGCCAAACAGGGAGTATAACACAAACTCCCCATTTTGGCGTCATATACTGTACCATGTCAGACATAGCAGAATTTAAAGGAATCGGAGGAGGGCGAGCGCCCTAGTGGTTCTCGGGGTTGGCCGTTATGGCTGCATTGGCCGCCACAAAGGAGATCCCTTTAGAACCGTCAGCTCTGGTCATGCGGATATCCCTCAAGTAGAAGTTAATGAAGGGATTTTCCGAACGCCAGTAGGCTGCCTCCAGGAGATGGCGCACGGGGACAGAGCACTGGAGCGCCGTGGAAGTGGCCAGTGCTCTGACCTCGTGGGCCCTGGGTGATTGGGCGGGGAGATCCTTGTGCGCCTGAGCGTAGGCAGATCTCACCGTCTAGGAGAGCCACCTAGAGATAGATCCCGCCGAGATGTCTCTAGTATTGTTGGGGTTGAGAGAGATAAGGAGTCGCCTCTGGGAGGTGCGCCTGGGGCGAGTGCGCTCCCAGTAGCATCTGAGACACCTAGCAGGGCAAAGGTTAATGTGTCCCAGATTTCTCTCCCTTTCCCAAGATATCCGTCAGGGAGCGGATGACGAGGAGGGAGAGGGGGTGCCCGGTTCCTGATTTTTAGCTAAGAACTCTGGAAGGAACTTGAGGAAACAGAGCCGTCCCTGTGGAAGGCGATATCTCTGGGATCACCGCTGAGGGCGTGGATCTCACTTCGTCTTCTGGCCGAGGCCAGGGCAAGGAGAAAGGTGGTCTTAAAAGAGAGAAGGTCAAAGGGAATAGATGTAATGGGTTCAAAAGGGGGCTTTCTGAGGGCGTCGAGGACGATGAAAAGGTCCCAAAGAGGGATGCGCCTAGGGGACTGGGCTTCCCGTAGAGCAACTCTTCTAGAGACTCTCTGAGCAGGAAGTCATTGTCGCCCAGTAGGCGAATGGTGGTACAGATAGCCGATCTGTAGCCCCGAATGAGCTAGCTGACAGCTTAAGTGAGGAAGATAGGTTGGAGAGGAAATTGCCTATCTGGATGTTGGAGGGGCAGTCCTGGGGAACCGAGTTATCTGAGCACCAGCTACCCATTTCTCCCACCGGTAATTGTAGAGGGACTCGGTGCCGGCTCTGCGAGATGCCGAGGCTAAGTCCCTCAATCCCTGAGAGGCCCCTGCCCCGGCTAGTGTGTCTAGGACGGACTGGGCCTGTCCGCGTGGGGAGTGGATGAAGATGTTCGCATTTGGGCTGGCATAGCAGCCACGCGTGTAGGCGAAGCATCTTGGGATTGGAGTGAGGAAGACCCGAACGGGGTTGTCTCAACATGTCCCACCGAGGGCATAGCCGTAGAGGTGGAACGTGAGTGAGGGACTTGAGGTCTGGGAACCAAGACTGGGTCGGCACCACGGGGTTATGAGGATCCGCCTGGGTTTCTCCAGCCTCGCTTTCCTGATCACCTTGTGTAGGATAGGAAAGGGGGGAAAGGCGTAAGCCAGTAGGCCCGTCCAGGGGAGGGAGAGCGCATCGACTGCATACGCCTGAGGGTCCGGAACGGGGGAGACGTACAGGGGCAGGCGGTGGTTGAACCTGGTGGCAAACAGGTCTATCATGGGCACAAACCAATGTTCCCACACCACAGACAGGGTTAATCTGTTGAGGGTCCACTCCGTGTGGAGTAGAGACTTCGACCGGCTGAGGAATCCGCCAGGATGTTGCGGGTTCCTGCTATGTGTCTCGCGCGGAGGGTGATCCCCCGCGCGTGACACCACCGAAGGAGGGCCTCTGTTCTGAGGGAGAGGCTGATGGAGCGTGCCCCACCTCTTTGTTGACATAACAAGCTACCAACATGTTGTCCGTGAGAAGGAGAACATGTCGGTGTGCGACCTTGTGCTGGAAGTGGAGAAGGGCTAGCCTGACCGCTTCCAGCTCCAAGATGTTGATGTGGAGGCGGGCAGTTTGTGAGTCCCACTCCCCTGAGGTATGACCGTCCTCCAAGTGGGCCCCCCGGCCCAGGTTTGAGGCGTCTGTGTACAGTTCCAGTGGTTGGGTTGGGAGGGAGATGGGACCCCGGTTGAGAGAGTGCCCGGATTGAGCCACTCCTCTATCGCCGAAATAAACCAGTGTCCGAGGGGAATGACCTGGTCCCAGCGGTCGGAGGTCTGCGACCAACGTCGACGGAACTCCCTCTGAAGTTGGCGTTTGGGGACTCGCCCCAGGGAATGAGGGGAGACAGGGACTCCATCATTCCTATGAGGGAGGACAGGTTTCTGGCCGAGGTGTGGGCTGCCTGTGATAGGGAGATGAGGTCCAGTATGCGTGTGGACCTCTCCGGGTCGGGGAGACTATCATGGAGATAGTATCGAAACTCATTCCCAGGAAGGCGAACCTCTGGCTGGGAGTGAGTTCGCACTTCTTGGGGTTGGTGACAAACCCCAGTGTGGAGCAAAGATTGATCTGGGTGGGGGTGTCCATCTTGAATTTGATGGGCCTGAGGAACTTGTTGAGGGGGATAGGTCTAGGATGGGCCTCCATCCTCCTGAGGGTTTTGGGATCACGAATAGGTGAGAGTAGAAGCCGGGGTTGAAGTGGGACACCTCTGTGATGGCCCCTTTTTGGAGGAGCTCTTGGACCTCCACGTGGAGCGAGAGTGCATGAGGGGGGGGGGGGGGGGGTCGCTCGTGGATCCAATGGTGACAGCCCTGATGTGGCCCTTTGCGGTCGGCTGGGCTATAAGCAACATTATCTTATCTTATCTCGTGGATCCAAGGAAGACGATACCCCTCCCGTAGCACCGCCACTACCCAGGGCTGAGGCCCATACGTCTCCACTGGTGGGCGTTCTGGAGAGGGTGCCCGCCAGGGGGGGGCGGGGACGTGGGCAGAGGAGAGAGGCGAACGGGCGTGTGGGGGGTGCCGCCCGATCGAAGGCTCCCTCGGGTTGTGGCCCCAGTCAGCTCCGGGGGCGAGACTGTTGGCCGAACCGAAAATTTTGCAGCTGTGCTTTCGGTTTGGGCCTGGGGGGAAGATTGGGACGCTTGGCGGGCCGTGCGGTGTTGGAAGGCGATTGCCTGGGGTAGGGTTTGGGCCTGGGGAAGGACCGAAGGGGGGGTCTAGCAGGGCGCGGCAGTAGCCTGGGCGCAAAGGATGCTGCCTGCTTGCGTTCCTCGACTGCTTGTGTTATCACGTCAGTCGAGTATTCGCCGAACAGCGACTGGTCCTGGCCCGGGACACACCGCAGGGCTGCCTTAAAACGCAGGGGAGAGAGAGGTCCGTGCCAGCACGGCATCCCTGGCCACCAACAAACAGTTGAAGTGGCTCCTAGCTGCGCTGTCCGCCGCAGCCGAAAGATGATGCGAAATCCTGTTGACCAGGTGTCGCATAAAAGGGTCGCTAAGCAAGCGAGAATCATTCTCCTGGTACGCCTCGGAGTCCAGGTCCGAAGGCCCAGGGGCGGCACCGTCGTCCTCCGGCCATAGAGCCTCCAGTTGCTGTAGGAGCATACCTAAGTAGGTATGTCCCGCCGTGGTGTTTGAGGATGCCCATCCTGGCTGTTCGGTCCCATTCCTTTAAATTCTTAAAGGAGATGGTGCCCGACGTAGGGGGGGGCAGGTGGGGGATCAACCGATGGTCAGACTGTGAAATGCCCATCTCCCTGGTAACCGGGTTGTCGGTGAACAGGGAGCGACCGAGGGGTTCTTGCGGTCCCGAGGAGGGTACTGACTTGGGCTGCATTAGGTGCTGAGAGGGGTCCCTGTCCTGAGGGGGGACGGCCTGCACACCCATGGCACGAGTAGCCGGTCCTTCCCAGAGTGAGGTGAGTGACTGGGGGGCGACGATCCTTGGTTTGGATCGCTGGGCCGGGAGGGCCCGGTGAAGAGGGAGAGGGAGAGGACTTCGTCGGCGGGTGCGGCCTCCTCCTAACGAGGTCTGGGCGCCACCATTCCACCGTGCGGACATCATACAATGAGGTGGAGGCTAGGTCCTCCTCATCGTCCGCCTCAGGGAGGTAAAGGTCCTGGCAGGGTTCAGAGCACCCCTCGTCAGGAGGACCGTCAAGGGGTACTTGCGGTGTCTCCCAGGTGGCTCTATGATCGGCGGACGGGACCTCATCCCGCCGATCGGACAGCGCCCGAGGAGGGGGACCAAGGTCGAACCAGGCAAGCGTTGCCGGGTGCCACATGCGACCATACAGTTGGTCGTGCTGGGTGTTGGCGTTTAGCCACTGGTCTCTCTCGGGGGCATAGAGCCACAGGTCCCCGGGGAGGAAAACGGGCTGTGGCGGCCCTTGGGTGTCGGCAGAAGTTCCCCGGGGACCCGGGTAACCTGAGCCACCATTGTGGGGGTAACGAGAGGCAGTGGCCTGTCGTCCCCGCACAGGTCCGTGCACTGCACCTTGCACGTCCTTGGTGGGGGCCTGTGTGGGCCGGTCTGGTACGGAGGAGGATGCGGAAGCCGAGCCTCCAACCCGCGAACGTGCGGATTGGTCAGGATGCGGTCCCGTGTCCCCCCCCTGGGATAGGTCAGGTTACCCGCGGTCCCGGTGGTAGATCCTCCCCCGGAGGAGCGGGACCGTGGACGTTGCCCAAACGGGGACCCGAAAAGGTCTGATCCCCAACGTCCGATACCCCTAGGGGAGAAGGTGATGGTCGATCGGGGTGGGTCGACCGTCCTTGTGCGAACCCACGACCGCGTTGATGGCGCGATGTGACCGCATGCCCAGAATATGGACACCACCGAGGTCGTGCGCGTCGGGTGACCATAACACTGCATCCGGAGTCTAAGCGCTCCTCGGGCTCAGGTGTTGGCTGCACCTGTGCCCGGTGGGGCAGAGCGCTGTGAGTACACATGTCGATTTCGGGGGAAAAATGGACATGTGACTCACCAAGGCGAGTGACCGATGGCGATTCCATACCAGACCCGTCACCCGTGCTGGTCCGCGGCTCGGCATGATTCCCCTGGGACCGAGGGTCGCGTGACTCAGCATGATAGAGAGAGGTCTCCGAGCGCGTCCGGGGGCGAGAGGGCAAGCTGGCCGATGGAGAGGGAGGGGGATGAGGGCGAATTCCGTCGGCTATTCTTAGCTCGGGAGGGCCCCTTGAGGGGCGCCTTGCCCTTAGACTTCTTGGATATTCCTTTCTTTCCCGGCAGGTCAAAAGAAAGGCATTTAGCAATGGTGGCCGCTTGCCCATCCGCCTTCGGACGCCGCGATCGTGCGTCCGTCGGTCGGGTAGAAGAGGAAAGGTCACGCGTCCCCTCCGCGGAGCAGTCGTCTCTATCTACCCGAACCGTACGTTCATCTATGTGAACGGATTGCTCGGAGACGGAATCGACCCGCCGGTTCTCCGGGAAACTGAGCGAACTCCGAGCTGTGGAGTGGCTCGACCCGGCGGTGTCCTTCACCATGTTGGGCACAGGTGGCAGAGCAAACCCGGAACACACGACCGCAAAGAGGAGACAAGGTGGTCGATCGAGAAGGTAATAATCTCGATCGCCCGTGTGGTGTCGTGCAAGACCTCGAGAGATCCACCGAAATCTCAAGTACCCGTACACGCCACCGATCGTGAAAATCACGCACACTTACAGAACCACGTTCTAAGTGAGATGGATAATGGTCTTTCTTGCGCACTAAACCTTAATGAGGAGTCTTGCGTCAACTGGGTGAAAAACCCGAGGCTAGGAAATGGTGGGGAAACACGACCGGCGAGAAAAGAAAGATGGCCGCCGACGACCGGCGAGGAAGTCGCGGTAGAACAAAGGACGACCGGCGAGTAAATCGCGAGATAACCAGGAGCGTGTAGCCCGACAAAGGAGGAGGAATGCGACAGTAGGATGCGACCGTAAAACCCGAGACGGGGTAGGGTGCGATCCAAAAACAATTTGATAGAAGTGAACCACGTGGCGATGATAAAACAACGCACAAGTGTAGCGACGATCGAAGGAACCGACGATCGTGAACGCTAAGTCGCGAGGAGTATGGGAAAAATTGCTAAATTTCCAGTAATTGCACTCCCACCAAGAGCCTCACGCGGCAAGAATACTCAGGGTTTAGCGCAGGCACAACAGAATCAAGTATATAAACAAAGACACAGCAATCTTAACACAAAGGCAAGTGTAGGCGAGACAGAGCACAAGACTTATCTTGCTTTGACGGCAGGCCGAAGGTGAATGACGGTAGAAGAAGTTGACACCGGCTTCTTCCGGAGGCGGAAGTGGGGTGACGTCACGTGACTGTCTTATGACTGCATTGGCCACGGATAAAATTCGGCCTGACAGAGCTGGCTAACTGCCGTTGAATGCTATGGTCTGACATGGTACAGTATATGACGCCAAAAAGAATGAGTTACCAGCACAGAACTTCCAGAAAGTGGGAGGGGCTATTTGCACTGAGGGAGTCCCTTGTTTCCCCAATTAGTAATGAAACTGATACATCAAAGGCAAAGACTAATAATTATATCAACATACTGAAGACCAAGGCTAATATGGATACAGACACACTTAAGACAAAGGGTAACGATGATACCAAAACACCAAAGACGAACGCCAATCATGAACTGATACACTAAAGAGAAAAACTGATAATGGCCTGATACACTGAAGGCAAAGGCTAGTTATGACACAGACACACTGAAGTCAAAAGCTAATCATGGTACTGACACATTGAAGTCAAAAGCTAATCATGGTACTGACACATTGAAGTCAAAAGCTAATCATGGTACTGACACACTGAAGTCAAAAGCTAATCATGGTACTGACACACTGAAGTCAAAAGCTAATCATGGTACTGACACACTGAAGTCAAAAGCTAATCATGGTACTGACACATTGAAGTCAAAAGTTAATCATGGTACTGACACACTGAAGTCAAAAGTTAATCATGGTACTGACACATTGAAGTCAAAAGCTGATCATGGTACTGACACACTGAAGTCAAAAGCCAGCAATATGACACACTGAAGTCAAAAGCTAATCATGGTACTGACACATTGAAGTCAAAAGCTGATCATGGTACTGACACAATGAAGTCAAAAGCCAGCAAAATGACACACTGAAGTCAAAAGCCAGCAATATGACACACTGAAGTCAAAAGCCAGCAATATGACACACTGAAGTCAAAAGCCAGCAATATGACACACTGAAGTCAAAGGCTAATGTTGAACTTACACAATGAAGTGTATTGCTTTGGTGTCAGCCTGAGCTCAACACACACATCCACGTCAACAAATGATTCAAAGATGGAAAAGGAAAAGAACAGGGAAGGATAGGAAAGGGTAGCAAGAGGAGGGAATGGAGGTTTGAGATGGGTGGTGAGAGTTGGGGGAGGGGGGGGGGGGGGGGGGGGGGGGATTTGTATTGTTTCATATTGGAGATACAGAAAGCATGAAAGGCAACAGCTCACCTCCACACACTTTTTGGGCAGCTGGATATCAGCCCACTGCTTCAGTCGAATGTCCACTGTGGTGTTGAATGTCCTGCCCATGCCATCAGAACCATCACAACATGACCATGACTACATGGTGTTCATCAGTATCATCACAACATGACCATGACTATGTGGTGTTCATCAGTATCATCACAACATGAACATGACTACGTGGTGTTCATCGGTACCATCACAACATGACAATGACTACATGGTGTTCATCAGTATCATCACAACATGACCATGACTACGTGGTGTTCATCAGTATCATCACAACATGAACATGACTACGTGGTGTTCATCAGTATCATCACAACATGAACATGACTACGTGGTGTTCATCAGTATCATCACAACATGACCATGACTACGTGGTGTTCATCAGTATCATCACAACATGAACATGACTACGTGGTGTTCATCAGTATCATCACAACATGACCATGACTACGTGGTGTTCATCAGTACCATCACAACATGAACATGACTACGTGGTGTTCATCAGTATCATCACAACATGACCATGACTACGTGGTGTTCATCAGTATCATCACAACATGACCATGACTACGTGGTGTTCATCAGTATCATCACAACATGAACATGACTACGTGGTGTTCATCAGTATCATCACAACATGACCATGACTACGTGGTGTTCATCAGTACCATCACAACATGAACATGAGTACATGGTGTTCATCAGTACCATCACAACATGAGTACCATCACAACATGAATATGACTACGTGGTGTTCATCGATACCATCACAACATGAACATGACTACGTGGTGTTCATCGGTACCATCACAACATGAACATGACTATGTGGTGTTCATCGATACCATCACAACATGAACATGACTACGTGGTGTTCATCAGTATCATCACAACATGAACATGACTATGTGGTGTTCATCGATACCATCACAACATGACCATGACTACGTGGTGTTCATCAGTACCATGACAACATGAACATGACTACGTGGTGTTCATCAGTATCATCACAACATGACCATGACTACGTGGTGTTCATCAGTATCATCACAACATGACCATGACTACGTGGTGTTCATCAGTATCATCACAACATGAACATGACTACGTGGTGTTCATCAGTATCATCACAACATGACCATGACTACGTGGTGTTCATCAGTACCATCACAACATGAACATGAGTACATGGTGTTCATCAGTACCATCACAACATGAGTACCATCACAACATGAATATGACTACGTGGTGTTCATCGATACCATCACAACATGAACATGACTACGTGGTGTTCATCGGTACCATCACAACATGAACATGACTATGTGGTGTTCATCGATACCATCACAACATGAACATGACTACGTGGTGTTCATCAGTATCATCACAACATGAACATGACTATGTGGTGTTCATCGATACCATCACAACATGAACATGACTATGTGGTGTTCATCGGTACCATCACAACATGAACATGACTATGTGGTGTTGACCATTATAATCACAACATAAAAATCATCATGTTGTGTTAATGTTAACCATTAACACCACAGCATGAACATGACTATGTGATGTTAATAATTACCATCACAATATGGCCATGATTATGTGATTTTTATGTTAATCATTACCATCAAACCCACAAATACAGCTGTGTAATGTTAATGTTAATCATTACTTTTACAGTATGAGATTACGATCATAACATGGACATGACTATGCGGTGCAGATGTCAATCATTACAATAACAACATGAATGTGACTAAGAAAATTGAACATCGCACTCAGTACCATCAATACCATTGAAACATGAACATTCCTGGATTGAAGATTCTTCGACCTTGGATACATTAGTTCAAAGTGCTTTCAGAACCACACAACAATAAAACATTGTCACGTGAATTTTTCAACTGGATCCCCCAGTCTTTATCGGCATACCAAAGTGGAAAGTTATGGTGGTGAGGTGCTGTGAATAAGAGATCCACTCACAGCTGAACTGTCAAGTCATGTGGCTGAGCGAATAGAATTAAAAATTGTAGGTGACTAGCAGAGGTGCAGGGCGGAGTTACAAATAGGAACCAATTCAACATCCAACATCTCTATTGAGGGTCAGGCATTTCTGCTTGATTTTGGACGCTTCCCTGCTTTTGTGTTTGAATCCAAGCTGTTCAGAGCAGAGGACCGACATTTTACCTATGAAAAGGTTCTGGGAGCACAGACGGTCATAAACATCTGAATATATTCTCATTCGAGTCCTTTAAATCTTGTATCCTGAGGTGAGCAGTCTCCCCTATGTAGGTCTATGTGCAATCTTTACACACATGACATGGACACCACCACATTTCTCTGTTCTCTGTCCTCTGGATCTCAGGATATCTGATGGTTTAAGCAAAATCTTAATTTTGTAAACGCTGGCATTAAAACTGCTCCGATTTTTAACTCCATCCTGCATCTCTAACAATCACTACAATTTTGAATTCTATTTTGTCAGTCACAGGACCTGACAATCCAATTGTCAGTGGCTCTCTCACTCCAGCTGCTCCCTCTGAAGCCTATCTGCGATACAGGGGTGTGGCATGAAGAGTTGTGGCTCACCCAGAGTTCTCAGCCTGGGCGGCAGGGAGGTAGATGTTCTCAATGACATGAGTGGCGCTCCTCTCCCACAGCTTCTTGTTGAACGCTTCTTCCCTGAACAAAAGTCAACACACAGTGTGTCAGGTAAGCAGCGACACTTTTACCTTCAACAAGTTCACCACACAGTGTGTCAGATAGTGGTGACACCTGCATCTTCAGCAACAGTCATCACAAAATACGTCAGCAAGCCGTATACTTCTTACTTCAACAACAGTCACCACAAAGTGCATCAGAAAGCTGTGACACTTCCTACTTCAAAAACAGTCGCCAAATGAATAAGAAAATTGTGACACTTCTTACTTAATTAAACAACAATCACCATAATATGTGTGGGAAAGCTGTGACACTTCTTACTTCAACTATACTCACCACAACGTGCGTGAGGAAACCGTGACCACTCTTACTTCAAGAACAGTTACCACAAAGCGTGCAAGAACGCAGTGACAAAATAACTAGAAAGACGTTGGGCAAGTGCAGATCTACACCAAGATCTTACTTCAACAAAAGTCGCTATGCAATGTGTGAGAAAGCAGAGACAAAATAACTCAAAAGACATGTGAAGAGTGCACATCTACACCAAGATCAAACGGATCCTGGATCTGCACTCTCATCTCAAACCATGACACAGATCCGTATCAAATTTCCATGGGTTCATCTCCTGACTACATTCCACCATTCGACTGACTTTAGTGGGTTCATTAGCTGTCGCATGTGTTGATGCCAGTGAAAACATAACCTCCTTGATAGGAGTAAACTGATTTAATCAACCATATTATGAAACTTATAACAAGCAACTGAGAAGGGGGAACAAGCTAGCTGGTCATAAAAGGTGACTGAATGGAGTCAAGGGACTGTCTGGACCAATCAAGACCCATGAGCACCGCAAGAATGAGGATTAGTGGAAGCCATCACACAAAGGAAAGACAACGGAGTGTTTTTACGCCTGGAAAGTGGAGATAAGGCATCCCAAAAAAAAGCAAAAATAAACTGACAGGACTGCTGGTGAAAGGAAACAGAAAAGTAGATGCACTCTGTAGCCCAGAAACATAAGATGGTCTTTGGTTCATCTCAGTACTTCACTGTCCGCAAAGTTTGACCATACAAAACTCGCAAACTGGTCACCGAGTCACATGGTACAGTACCTTACCTCAAATGGACAGTTAGTGTCAACAGTGGACAGTGTGTATATTGTCACTATCTTGTCGCTGGACTACAATAGAAAAACTGGCATAGCATAAACTAAAAAAAGTAAACTGTAAAGACTTCCTAGAACAAAGAGAAGTGAATGGAGCACAAAGGTTGGTGTACAATGGACAACAGTTATGAAAGATAAAAATAAAGAGAGTGACAGGAAAGAGGAAATACTACCCAGGAATTTCCAGAGGACTGGGATACAGACTGACCTGAATGAGCCCCTGGAGTCCCCACAGCGGCCTTCGTTCGGGAAACATTAATAGAGACTTTTTTTTTAAAGATGGATAGCTCTGACAAAAGACAGCACGCAATTTTTTTTTCCCTTTTTACTAATTGTAAGAGAACAATGTATTATCTTCTGTGACCGATTAGGCTCAGGATTTGAAACGGCTTGCACACGTGCAAAAATATACCTACATGCTCACACTGATACATTCACACCCACACCCATTCCGATGCACACATGCACATGGAAGTACTGACCACTGTTTGGGGTGACCTGACTCAGGTTGATGATCTCGTCCAGTATCTCTCCTCTGGCTTTCTCAAAGAGTTCCTCCTGCAGCATTCAGTACAAGCTGCATCAATATCATCTTTCCACACATCACACACATCAACTCCATCCCCGCTTTCAGATTGATCCTATCCCTTATCACATCGCATATCAACCATGCCTATCCACATCATACACATAAAAATCCCTCACTCTCTCCATATACCCCACAATACACACATCCCTCCACATTTCATCCACATCCATTCACATACCAGGCACTCCTCTCCACCTCCCTGGCCCCACCCCCATCTTCCCCAACAGCACACACCTCCATCCACAACGGAGAGAAAGCCAAAATCTCCATCCACCACACTGATGACATAGAACTACAGGGACTGGCCCTGTCCACTAGATAATAATCAGTTTATGTTCTTCCACTGTATTTCTGGGTTAAAACCACAAACTGCATCACACACTGACAACGATTCCAGACGAAAGAGCTCTGCAAAGAGGCCTACACAATTTGGAGCGGTGAATTTTCCAAGCCGTTTCTTTCAAGATATACCACAATACAAAATACACATTGCAAACTGTAACACGTTCAAGCCCTTACACTGCACCACTGACTGCTTAACTAGTGACAACATTAATTATCAGCAAAATCCACATGCTAAATTTTTAATGTCAGTTTCTGTAAGTCTTCAGTGTTTTGCCCCGCATTTTTAGTGGCAATGGAATGAATCGATGTGACACAAAAGTGTTGGCAATGGAATAAACTGATGCAACACAAAGGTTTTTTATCATGTTAGGAATCTCAAGTAGCCTTTTCAGTTCTCGTCTGCTGTTCAATAGTCCAGTGAGGCACATTATGTGTCTTCAACATTTATCAAGTTATGACGCTCAACACATGAAAAGAGTTCTCCACATTAAGTAGCTTCAAAACCTATTTCTTACAGAAGTATGTCAAACAGGAAACACAGGAAGCATCATGCTGTTGCTCATCTCTGCACGATATGCTGTTCATTATTCATGTGTAACACAACTGTTTCCTAAACAAGTGCTTTCTGTATGCTTCTTGTACTTTCATCAACATTTCCATCCCAATTGCTTTCCCCTGAAAGAATCTGCACCGAGTACTTACATAATCTGCTATGTCTGCCCTCAACCATAACTTTTCTGTGTGCTTCATTTTTATAAGCATTTTTTTTCCAGATGCAAGAACAGGTTCACGGTATGTGACAAGATTCAGGCGTGACTGGATTACAAGAGACAAACAGCTAGGTGGGGAGGGGGTGGGAGGGCCTTGTGTTTTCAAGGTCAAAGACAAACTACATCCCACACTGACATCATCACTCACCTGTCCAGTTCTCGGATGTGAGGGAACGTGTTCTTCCACTCTGTTTCAAGGTTAAACCTTGTTGCTGAAATCAATCACAAACAAACTAACATGCAACCAATGATGACAAGGTTAACTGCATCTGTTCAGTATTGACAAAAACATGTTCTTGTCCCCAAAGATGTCAAATGCACTGTGACCAAGAGACACCTTTTTATCCATTTTTTTGTTCTTTCGAAGAAATAGATTGGTAGTAACTCTACTACATAGTTCCTATTGTCAGGGCTTGCATCGTTCTGGGTATGTTATCAGTTCAGATGACAAATTACTGACAAAATGATGGCTACAAATACCGCATATTCTTCTTTTTTTTTTTTTTTTTTTTTTTTTTGTCCCAACCTCTGCGCCACCTCAGAGGCAGTGCACACACGCCGCTCATTTCGACACCCGTCCACAGCCACAGCCCGGTCGGCCCCGCCGCAGCCCTGGCACGACAATCCACAGAGGGCAGTCAATGTCAAGTCGTCAAGAGGCAACCCACCGGAGGAGACACAGACCTGTTTACCCCCCAAAATGTCTTGGAGTAGCTGAGATATCCAAAAATAGTAGCAGGGGTATGAAAAGTAGTAGCAAATGCGAGGCCGCAGGGCCGAAGCCCCCAACACTCTAGGGGTCTGGGGAGCGCTGTAAGCTCCCTCAGCGGGGTCCGGGGCGGAGCCCGGCCGCTGACGCTTTTCCTGCATTCTAAGGTAAAATAATGTCCTCTACATATGTCTTTGACAGGCTAAAGTGTCTTCTGCATGAAGTCAAAATAGTATAATATTGTCTTTTTTTCTTTCTTCCCATAAATATATACAGTGGAAATCGGTTACCTCGAAATTTAGGGGACTAAATAATTGTTTTGAGCAATCCGTTTTTTGAGGTAACCAGTTGATGATATTTTGATATTACTATATGGTACTACTATGACCGTATTCAATCTTTTTACAAGTGTCATATTGTAAGAGCAACTATGATGCACACAAACGGTTATGTTCACTTGAACAATTCAGTCCTACTCAACCAACTATCCAATCAACAGTCACTGTGAATTTTTATTCTTGAGACTCTGATAGTATGCACTTCTGAGCTTCTTGAGCTGAGAACCAGTGAGGGCACCAACAGCATCAACAGGCCGTTTCTTAGACCCTTTCACCACAAGAAGGCTGTCCAGAGGGGCCTGCCTTAGCTTCGTCGCGAACAAAAATGAAGTAATGGCTGCACTCTTTACACCTGCTAGTTCTTTGTGCGCCTGAGTGCCAACGTGTTTTTTGCAGTCATTGAGGCCGCCGTGTTTCACTGAAAAATGAGAGTCGCATATCGTGCAGTGTGCGTACTCGGCTCCTCTCGTTGAAGGAACGAGACAGGTGTAGGCTTCATGATGGCTTTTGGTAAATTCTGTCCTGCTTTACGGTGTTTTTTTGCCGAGTTTGACTGCTTCTTAGAATTGTCCTCCTGCTCCATCAATATTAAATCATCCTCATCATCTGTTTCATGCCGTTTCCACCTGTCCATTGTGAATTTGTCTCTGCAGATGAAAGGCACAAACACACGGCACGACGGCGAGACGTGACGAGACGTGAAGTGGGTCAAAGAGCTGTGTTCAGGAGAGCCGATTTTTCAGCGCGACAGCGGACTGCGCGGCAGTGTATAATGCAGTAACTTAGGCGGGCGTGCTTTAAACTTGAACCAAACTGCTGGCGAGAAAAAAACTTGGATCGGCGCAAAAACTTGGATCGACACTGGGATCGGCGCGCAAGAAATTGCAGAGCAGAAAATGAACAGAAAGCGTAGTTTATTTTTATGGTCGTAGCATCGTAGCACAAGTGCCAAATTCGGAGTTTGCTACGCCAAAATCGTAGAGTAAACAGGTCTGAGACACTGCACTGCTGCCGAGTCACTTCGTGGTGTTCAGTGGCGCCTGTTCTAATCTAACATACGCAGGACACCACCTATTAAACCCCCTACTGACGACAATAATTGCTTAGTCGCGAGCCGGCGTGAGTGAGCTCTCCCTCCAGAGGGCGCCACCACGTCCGTCCAACGACAGCCCCCATGGACTCACCGATACCGGTGACCCCGATGGAACCAAATCACGACCACAGACGTGGAGAGGACATCGAAACTGAGGTCACCATGAGAGCATGAGAGCAGGGCATGAAGGGCCACAGAATTTGAGACATTTTTTTTAATGCTGATCGATGAGAATGAGGATGATTAAGATGATGCTACGGATTTCCATTTCGGTCTGAGACTACATGACAGGGCTGTACTCTACGCTTCCTTTCATAATATATCCCGGCGTCAACCAGACCCGAGAGTACAGGCACCTGCAGTGTTGGTCAGGGAATTTGAGCAACACTCTCAGAAACGCATCCATTAAGTGGATGAAACTCGACTGTGTGGGTCCCAGTCTTCCCAACTGAGTCCGCAGCAAAACTCAACTCTGGGTAGGAGCCGGTCGGGGCAGAAAAACCCACATGACTCTGATGGGATTCGAACCCACGACCTCCCAGCCGGGAGTCCGCGACGCTAACCACTTCGCCACGGCATACCGCATATTTTCTCTTCTTTGTTTTGTTTTGTTGTTCTTTCACCTTCTTATTCCTTTAGACTGGGTGTTGGCAATGGGGGAGTGATTGTTGCATTCATAGAGTTGATTTTTTCCAACTGCTATGACCAGCGTGTCAATTTTGTTTGATCTATTCCCGGGTATGCCATACCAGAACTAGGCATTCCTATGGCCATTACTGCTCTAGTTCTCTCAGTTCCATAATGACTTGTCATGTCTTGTGGCAATATGTGTCATCTTCACTTGTCAATTAACCACAAACAACAACAGACTGGCATTTCATTTCACTTTGTAGATCCAAACCTTTCCAGTTTCTCTCCTGAAACAAAGCACTCAAGACAATGCAGAAAAGAAAACAAGGACGCCTCCCACAACCCTTTCTATTTTCTCAAGAAAAACAAAAACTCAAAAACTGACCGTCACAGAGGGAATAAAATGATAAATACAGATTCATTTTCTGATCCCAAAAGAGGTTACTACAGAATTACTAAAACGCTATATCAACTGGTTCATTTTCTTACAAAGCAAAAGTAGTTATTACTATGACTTAAAACTTGATTGTGGTCAAAAATCATTTAAGCAGGTGTTATGCAGTCATTCTGACAGAAAATAAAACTATATGCATGCTCTCCAGGCCTTCTTGAAGCTGCTTTACTGCGGAAGTCTCTTGGACCATCATCGGGGGATTTTAGGGAGTCCTCCAAACCGTTCCACTTGCAAATGGGCTGGACAGGGGTGGTATGGGAAGTGGGGTATAACTATTTTAAAAATATCATAAATGGACTTAGATCTGCTTTAAATACATACATACGCATGCACAGCACACATGCGCACACACACACACACACACACACACACACACACACACACACTCAAACACATGTGATGCAATGTAAAAAAAACTGACAGTTTGCCAGAGCTACCTGAAATAGCTGTTACATCCCACCCTGCTGAAAAAGGAGATAAAGCTGTAGGTGGAAACTAATTTTCTATGGTGTTTTAACGCAATGCCAACACTAATCAACCAAACCGTTCAGAGTTCATGTCAGCACATAAGTTAGAGCATTCTGAGAACTTCTACATTGAATTTCCAGAGCATCCTCCCAGGTTGTAAAGAGTCAGGGACACACAAATGTGCATTACACAGCTACCAACTTCCTGGAGTTAAAATTCCGGAACAAGATGGTGAATGAAGAGAAGAGGGAGCAGTTCAGTTTTCGACTCAAACCATTTTTAACCCTTTATGTTTCACTTGACAACTGTGGGGTTTAAAAAGAAAACACATATTCTGTACATCTAATTGCCAATATCCACATATCATTTGGCTATATTCCGAAATACTTCCTTATCATCCCTACCATCTCAAATCCCATATTTTTAAACAAAATTTTGAAATTCTGAACTTTTTCATTAACCCAATGCCTACCGGATCGACCGAGATCGACCGCGAGATTTCCTCTTTCTGAATACCGGATCGACCGAGATCGACCGCTGAATACTCGGTCAACGACTTTCGCTTTCACCATCGCATATCCCAGAATGCAATTGCGACAGAAGAGTCTTCCGGTACTTCCGTTTCTGGACGCCATTTTGGTTTTTGTTGCATGAGTTTTGGTGGAGTAGTTTCGCTGCTGTGAATTTTCAAAGTTCGGCTTTTTTTCGCGAAGATTTTCTGGGAAAATGGCGGATCAAGTAAACTATGCAACTTGCAGAATTCATTTTCTGAAGTGATATTGATGAAGAAAGCGTATTTGCGGGCTACACTCTTGAAGAAGATTTGAAGCAAGACGATTCGGACGTCAATCTTGACCTAGTTATGAATAAAGATCGACTGCCGACTGATTTTGAGGCCGGAATCAATAATGATTCAGGCAATGATAATGACGATGTTGAATAGCCCATTGCTGCTGGGCCCAGACCCCCAAAAAAAAGAAAATTCGAAAAAACAAAACTTGCTAGAGATTCTTTAATTCTTGACTGGAGTGGTTGGCTACAAGAAGTGAAGCCCCCCAAAAGTTTCCCTTGTTTTGATAGCCAGGAAACCGGTCAGTCAGTGGGTGTGTCCCACGATTTGCCTGTAGGAGCATCACCTTTAGCTTTTTGATTTCAGAAAAATTTTGGCAGACTTTTAACGAGAAACAAATTTATTTGCTGCACAAAAGCAAGCAGAAAAGGATGAACATAAACTCTGGCCTGAAATAAAAACTGCCTGTTTATCAAAAAGCAAAGAGGAGCCGGACAAGAGGTACATCATCACCACAGTGTGTGCGTGTTGGGGGGGGTTGCTCAGTGCACTTGTGCAAAAGCACATTTTTGTTGAATTCCATCACAATCTAAAGCCCAGTATTCAGTAATCTGTTCTTGTTATTTTTTCCCCTCAGTAGTTAGAAGACAGATCTTCTTGTAACAGTATGTGATGCCTTCAGTTTAACAAAATTGTTGAAGTTTGGGTTGTTGTTTTTTGCTTCACAATAAAAGTTGATTATTTAGTGTGCATACCATACAGAATGACTTTATTTTGTTCCTGAAGGTTTCAGTACTTTGTTTAGACTTGGAAAATCACTCTGTGCTCCTAATCCATGATGTTCTGTGGGTACAGTGAATTTAGGGAAAATTGTTTTAGCACTGAGAATACCGAAGTACAGTTAGTCTGTTCGTTTGTTTTTTTTTCCTCGTGTACCAGTTCACTATATGTGGGGGGAAATGGCTGTTTTGGATGGAGTGATGTCTTTGAATTTTTTTCATTACTTTTACAGAATAGATAAGTTAAAAACAAATTTTCTATTGAGGTTTCTTTATGGCAAGTGTGTATGTGTTGCGGAGTTACCTCTCTTGGCATGGTATTCTCATGGTCATATAGCACAAAGTCATGCGGTAGGCAGAGGGTTAAACTCGGGATTTCATAAACAGTTCCTAAATTTGGGAAATTCCAGGGGAAAAAAAACAGAACGGTTGGCAGCTATGACGTTAACAGAAGCTTTTCACCCCGCCCAGCCTTTTTTCTGATGCTTCCTGTTCAGGTCATCACTGAAGCAGACTTTAGGTGTCTGTATGCTGTACCACATCCACATCCTTCCCTCCTCCCCCCACCCCCCTCAACACTCTCCTTCCTCCACCCTTCCCCACACCCTTCCACTCTCCCACGCCAGACTGACCTTTGAAGGCATCGGCCTGCTGTTCCACCGACTCCCTCACCATCTTCCAGAAAGTCTCCGACACGGCCATGCTCAGGTTCTGAGTGGTCATCTGACTGGGCTTCAACACGCCGTCCCTGCACAGAGTCACCCTTGGGTTTTCTCCCTTTCAGTCGGCCTTCATGCATTCTTCTCTTTCCTCATACAATCAGTTCTCTAGTCTGTTCAATACTGTGCTTTATTCAATTTACCTGTAATGAACTTTCCGCATGAAACAAATAAAGTTTAAAAAAAAATTAAAACAACATTTGTATATTTTCTGCCTCCATATGTAAACAGAGAAAAGTGATGGGTCTTTCCACATGAAGCAAAGTGAAGTTTAAAGTAATGAATGAAACATCATTTGTATATTTTCCCCTCCAAATGTAAACAAAGAAAAAAAAAACAAACTTAATGCAAGAAAAAAAAATGATGACTGACTTAAAGAGTCTTGATTTTCTGAAGAAGTGGTCCTCGTACTCCTTGATGCTGGAGATACTGTCGTTGGTGTTACCTGCATATTTTACACACACACACACACACACACACACACACACACATATATATAAATACTCATACAACACAATAATACAGGGGAAAAATGCAACAACAGAAGCAACCATGAAAAAGTTTACATAAAACAAAAAAGGCGATGGAAGTGATTGCTGAGAAAATGTCAATATAGAAGTTTCCAATGGACACACCACATACACACATAAATACACACACAAAAAGACAACCAACTCAGTATGATTAGAAAGATTCATTAGTTTACACATATCAGAGCCTAGCATTGGAAAAAGTGATTTAGGCTTACTCGGCCGAGGTCTTGGGGCCGCCTAGGCTGATTCATGGGTGACACTTTGAAAATCTGAAAAAACTGAAAATGAGGCAGGGGTCCAGGGGCCGCCCAGGCCCTGGCGGGGTGCAGGGGCAGTGCCCCGCTGGGGGGTCCGGGGGGCAAAGCCCCCCGGCCGAAGACGATTTTATGAAATTTTAGGAGCATTTCATGGCCTCTTCTGGCATCAAATTGGAAAATCAAAGTGTGTGTGTGTGTGTGTGAAAATCAGAGATTTTCTTTTGAATGACTCTGTGTGTGTGTGTGTGTGTGTGTGTGTGTGTGTGTGTGTGTGTGTGTGAAAATGAGATATATTCTTTTGAATGACTGTGTGTGTGTGTGTGTGAAAATGAGATATTCTTTTGAATGACTGTGTGTGTGTGTGTGAAAATGAGAGATATATTCTTTTGAATGGCTGTGTGTGTGTGTGTGTGTGTGTGTGTGTGTGTGTGTGAAAATGAATGGCTGTGTGTGTGTGTGTGTGTGTGTGTGTGTGAAAATGAGATTCTTTTGAATGACTTTGTGTGTGTGTGTGTGTGTGTGTGTGTGTGTGTGTGTGTGTGTGTGTGTGTGTGTGTGTGAAAACGAGAGAGGGAGAGAGAGAGAGATTTCTGATGACATCCAAGTCCTTTGCTCTTTGAGAAAGAGAGAGAGAGAGAGGGAAAGGAGGGAGGGGGAGAGAGGAGAGTGGGAAGGGAGGGAGGGAGGGAGAGAGAGGGAAGGGGGGAGAGGGGAGAGAGAGAGAGAGAGAGCTGTACAGACAGCACACACACACACACCACCCCCCTCCTCTTTTTACATATACCTAAGGGGGAGTACGCTTGCAGGCAGCTTTGAACAGCCAGACCACACTGATGACAGCTAAAAGGATGGGAGAACAGTGAGAGGTAGGTAGAACTGATGGGGGGTGGGGGGGGGGGGGGGGTAGGTGATAAAGGAGAGGAGTAAGCATCAAGAGAGAGAGAGAGGGGGGGGGGGGGGGGGTCGGGAAGGGGACGGAGACGAGTAAGCGGCAACAGGGGGGGGGGGGGGGGGGGGGGGGGGGGGGGGGGGGGGGGGGGGGGGGGGAGGGGAGGGGAGCCATTCCCATCTCCACTTGTTCTTCACCCCTTTCTCGCAGTGGTTTTTCAGCGCAACGAAACCTTTGTTTGAGTACGCGATCTCCTTATCGCACAACGTGCAATGGGCCTTGCCAGCACAAGTCAGTTTCCTGAAAAATTCACCATATTGGCACTTGCTCTTTTCATTTCCGTCGTCGTCGAAAATGACAAAATCGGCATCAAGCCAGTCCCATCTCCATTGGTAGCGGCATCCTTGGTCAGAAAACGGTCTTTCCGCGTTGAACAACATCGACTCTTCGCGCCATGATACTCGCTGCTGTAAGTTAACAAGGGAAAGTGTACAAAGATGGCGGCGAACCCGACCGATTTGGAATAGGCGACAGCGTACCGAATAAGAAGCGCGCCGGATGCGAATTTTTTTTTTTCGCGATAAAAACGATTTCGGCGTACGCTCAATCGAAATCGGCGTATGGGGGTCTATGAATCGGCGTATATACGCCGAAAGGCTTACAATGCTAGACCCTGACATATATATGCGAGTCAAAATCTCCCAGCTCACTCCCTCTCCCTTGTAAGTTGTTATCCCTCAACAGACCAAAGAAGAGCTGATGAAAAACAAGAACAGTACAGAAAGACAATGGAGGGGAGATGAAAGAAAGCACAGACCATAGCTCAGAACAGACAAAAGAACAACATAGATGGAGATGAAAGACCGGAGAGACAAATTACTACTTCAGAAACAGATAAAATGAAAAACAAGATGCAAAGCATATAAACACACTCCCACGTTAGCTTGAATACATGTGTAAAAAAAAACATCACAATCAAACATGCATCATAATGTATTTCCTCACCGAGATAAGAAATCGGTCAAGTAGTTTCCGAGATATTCCATAAAGAAGAAAAACTGTTTGGGGTTGTTATAGCCATTAGTAACGGCTATTCTGGTAAAATAAAACATCGGGCATCATCCATGACCCATAATGAATATACCTACAAATTTTCAGAAAGATCAGCCCAGAAGTTTTGTCTGGAGCGAGTGGAACACATTTTGACCATGGACAGACACACACAGACACACAGACAGCATTTCTTCGTTCCGATTGTAAAGTACTCCCTGTTCTATAAGAACTGGGAGTACAAAAAGGCCAGACAAAAAAGGAGCACCCCCCTCCCCTCCCAAAAAAATCCACTCCTTTTAGAGGAACAAGCAAGTGTTCATAACCTGGGGACAGCTTTTCTAAGGGATGCTTTAACCCGTAAGGGATCAGTTTTGGTTGACCGACTGTTTTTCTTGTTCTCCTGCTCCCAGAACACTAAAATGTATGAGGAAATAAGCAATGGACGGACGAAAACCAGAGGGACAGAAAAATACAGACGTTTAGACAAAGGAACATGGGGTGACAGCCAAGAGGACATAAAGGCACAGAAGACAGGACGAACAAAAGAGCATCACAGGAAGACAAACAGCAGAGGACACATAAAAGAACAGCACAGAAGCCTGCAGACAGACAAACAAGCATACAAAGGCAATACAGAAGAGAGCAAAAAGAAGAACACAGAAGGGTAAACAAAGTAAGAACAAAGAACACAGCAGAATGATAAGAAACAGACAGAAGAAACAAGAGCGCAAAAGGACAGGCACAAGACAGAAGAGATCAAACAAAGGACGGACAAAAACAAGGACAAAGAAGACCAGGCTAAAGACAGATAAAGAACGGTTCAGAATAATCGATTAACAAAACCCTGAAAGACAGAAAAAAAAAAAGAAAAAAAAAAAAACCCCAGCAGCACAGGACCGACAATACACAGAGTAGACAAATACCACAAAACCCCACAAAACAGCACATGAAATAACAATTAACATGGACAAACAAAAGAACAGCTCAGAATGGCAGACAAACCAATGGCATATGACTGATAAAAAAAAAACCACAGCTGATTAAATCACATCATAAAGGGTATGACAAAAAGACAGCTTAAAAAAAGACAGAAGAAAACCACACAACAACAAAAAGGGACAAAACATCAGCAAGATGGACCGACAAATAAACAGCACAAACAAAAGCCAGCATGAAAAAAAAAAAAAAAAAAAACCAGCAAAGAATAGACAAAAAGACCAGCACAACAGGACAGACGGATGACAACCCACCTCGGCCTGTGACCACCGCAAAGTATCCCAAAGCCTTCATAGGAAACAGCTGACCTTCCAGAATCTGTTTGATCTGTTCACACAGCAACAGACTACCATGACCATCTGATTTTGTACACACAGAGTATATCCACCATCTGTTTGATTTATAAATGCACCAACAGAGTTCTGTTACCATCTGTTTGATCTCTACACATATCAATAAAGTACTGTCACGGTTGGTTTGTTTTGTGCACATACCAACACACCACTATCCATCTGATCTGTATTGGGCTATAACAGCATCATTACCTGGGTTGACCAAAATTCTATTTATTTGATCCTAGGACCAAACAATTTGTTTATTTTTTCAAATAAATTCTGCAAAAAAGGTTAAAAAAAAACTTTTAAAAAAAAAAAAACACCTCTAAACAGATTCTGGAATACAGATCACTTTTTTAGTTTTTTAGATCCTGCTGCATATTTTTTACATCTGAACTTTTTCTTCACCAAAACTTCTTCAGGAGATACAAGACGGGCCGGGGAACGGGGCGGGAGAACCGGGGTGACGATTTTCAGAATGGATACGGGAACAGCGGAAAACCAGGTGACGGGAGTTCAAAAGGGAAAACTGGGAACAGGCGGGAGAACCAGGGTGACTGGTGTTCAAATGGATACTGGAACAGGCAAGAACTAGGGTGACCACTATTCAACTTAGGATGAAAACAGGCAGGAGAAAGGGTGAGACTGGGAGAGGCGGAAAACAGGGAAACCCCCTATTCAACTGGGAATTGACAGGACAGGGTACCTCCTGTTGCCAGAAACAACATGAGAAGTAGGGTGACCATTGTTAAAAATGAGACGGAACTGGCAGGAAACTACTGTGACCATTGTTCAACGGGGAACTAGCAGGAAACAAGGCACCACTTTTCACACTGGAAACAGACAGAAAAACAACAGTGATTTTGTTCACACTGGGATCAGGAGGGACCAAGGAACCATTTTTAAAATAAACAGACAGAAGAATCGGGGGAGCCCATGTTCAGGCAAGAAAGGGGGGAACAACAGCAGAACAAGAATTAGGGCGAGCACTTTTTTCAAAATTTGGAAATTGTCAATTGTACGTAAAGACATAGACAGGATAAGTTTAAAAAATTTCCCCCGTATAACCACCCCTTTCCCCCCTTTTTTCTAATATGAACGCCACACAACAAACACATACAAAAAAAAAAAATGAAAAAACAAAAGGCTTTATTTGCATTCACACACCACCTCCCCCCAGAAGGGATGAAACACCAATACCTTTTTACATCCACACTAGGGAGTTTTTCCCCCCCCAAAATACACACCAAAAAAAAAAAAAAAACCCAAAAAAAACCACCTACATCAATACTCGACCATCCACACATGGCCCCTTTTCATACCCGTGCACCATTGCTGCCGTTTTCATTAAAAAACCCCCTTTCCCTCAGGGCACAAAACACACCTCAAACCCACCAAAGGCTAATACCCGAAGGAACAAGGTGACTCATCACTCCCCTTAACCCCAGGGTGAAATACCCAAAAAAGGTTGATACCTCATAAACCGAATGCCACGCGTGTCTTTTTCCAAAATTTTTCTTTCGCTAATTTTTATACCGGGGTCAAACCACCCGGGCACCAAAACTTTAAACCCCCAAAATTTCAAAACCAATTTTTCAAATAACCCCGCACCCAATGTTGTACTTTTAATACTTTTATCCAAGTCCCTGGCGGTACTTGACACAGGCAAAAACAAAACCAAAAAAAAACTTCTTCCCAAAAAAAAACAAACAAACAAAACAAAACCACACACAACAAAAAAAACAAACAACGGCAACACAGCGTTTCCCGATAGGTTATGAAAACGACTTGCTTGAAACGGCGCTCACACTAATGCACCGCCAAAACACAAAACCTTCACTGAAGCGCTTGATACGTAAATAGGAGGGGAACGTTGTGACACGTCGAAGAACCGGGTTCCCCCCCCTACCGGCACCAACCACACCCCCGCGAGTCACACGCTGATGTAATACTGCGGTGGGCCCTCAAGACGCTTGCCACCCTGACGAGACAGTTGAAGTCAGAGGAACTGCCACACCCTCGGACGGCGGAAGAGAATGACGTCCCGACCGAACCATCCTGCCGGCTCCGGGCCTCCCCCACTCCGGCAGAGAAGTGGCGGGATGCAGTGGGGATGGCGGTGCCAACTCCCACCACCTGAGAGGGGCCGACCCTCACGGATTTGCCGGAGGGGAGGTTACAAAACCCCCGGGAACCCTTAGCCCAACAACGGGAACGACACACAATGGACGACACCCTCAGCCGCCGGGACAACTGCCAGACAGCCAACGCCCTGGTACGTGCAGAACCCGTCGCTAAAACCACCAAACACCGACAGTCAAGACGCGGACGACACACTGGACGACACCCTCAGTCGCCGGGACACTGCCAGACAGCCAACGCCCTGGTACGTGCAGAACCCTTCGCTGAACACCAAACACCGACAGTCAAGACGCGGACGACACACGGACGACACCCTCAGTCCGCGGACAACTGCCAGACAGCCAACGCCCTGGTACGGCAGAACCCTCGCTGAACACCAAAACACCGACAGTCAAGACGGGGACGACACACTGGACGACCCCCCTCAGTCGCCGGGACAACTGCCCAGACAGCCAACCCCTGGTACGTGCAAAACCCCCCGTCGCTGAACCACCGAAAAAACCGACCGTCTTCTCTGGTAGCCAAACCTTCATAAAGTCGGTCGAGGGCAAAACCAAGACCCCTGCCCCCAACGGCAGAAACGACATGAGCACGAGGCCAACCCAACCTTCGGGGAAACGCCTCCGTTCGTACTAAACTTGCAGATACACCACGACACTCCGAGTTCCACCTCGAAACTCACAAGACAGCACTCACATTCACGGAATTCCCCATACACATCGAAGAACCCCCAGTTTCACGAGCGTTTGTTTACACACGAAACCTCACTATTCCGACGACTTGACACTCTCCTCCCTCCCCCCCTCCAAGAGTTAACAGGTAAGCAAAATTCCCGGCAGGGTTCACGCCTTCACGGTCACTGCCACCTGGCAAATGGACGGGTCACACCCCCACAATTGGTCACTGAGGCGACCTGTGTCAGTTCGTGCGTGACATCAATAGATGAGTTACGTTTGCAGGTCATAGTTTAAACCTGGTCTCTCATGTGAATTCGGGCAGCTCTTTCAGGAAAGAGCCAATCGAAAGTAAGTTTAATGTATTTTAAGAATCGCATCACCCTTTAAGTATACACAACACATAAATACACAGACAAAAAAACAAAGACGAATTTTCATCAATCTAGTTTCTAATTCAGATTTTCACACTTAAAATCCACTTTAGCTTCAATTAAAAAAAAAAAAAATCAATGTTGTTTTCTAAAAGGGCTAGAGATCAAAAATGAATTTTTACTATAATGTTCAACAAAGAAATAATGCCTTCTGATTGGTGGGAACAGCTGTCAGGTTTTTCTTTTTTTACATTACCCTTGGTTTGACATCTAGGTTGTTCAGGCCGCTCCCCCCCTGTGTCACTTACCCTGTCAGGGTTGTACAGGCTGCTCTCTGCCATATCCACCTTGGTGAGGACGAAGATGGTGCGTTTGCCACTGGGATCCATCTGGTTGACCAAGTCAGTCACGTTGCTCCGCTCAGCATCTAGTGAGCCATCTGCGAACAGCGTGCGTTGACTTTGACCCAACACATACTATGACCCCTGTTAGTATACACTGTATATGCCGAGTCTGATTATACACACACTGCAATCAGAACAATACAATGCCACACCACACAGACCCACCCTGTATACAAAGGATGATGGCGTTAGGGTTTTCCATATAGGTGGAACAGATGTCCCTGATGGCATCTTTGGTGTCAGGGGCCATCACATTTGTCACCGTCTGCATCACACAACAAAAACAAAGTATGTGTCATTATTATGAGAAAGGAGTTAGTATGCATCACTCAACAAAAACAAAGTATCTGTTATGATTGTGAGAAAGGAGCAGCTATGCATCATACAACAAAAACAAAGTATGTGTCATTGTTATGAGAAAGGAGTAAATATGTTCAATTCTCCAGTATGGACATCTTTCATTAATATTTAAAGAGACTTCAACTGGCAGTACCGGACAGGAATGTGAATCAGCCCAGCTACAGGTGCAACTTTAACAGCCATCTGCACCTCTGCACCTACAAGAGGTCAGTCTGAAGAAATTTCTTTCACCATCTCGTCTTCAATGCTCCCTCTCCCCACCCACTCCCCTTCCTCCCCCCTCTTCTCATCTTCTTTCTCCTTCCCCCACCCTCCTCATCATCCCCAACCCACCCCCAGTCAAATACACAGCCACAGCCAGTTGTTTTTTTGTTCCTTTTACAGCACCAGCACTGCACAGGAAGCAGTCAACACAGTTTGTTGTGGGGCAACCCACCATGGCAGATACTGCACCACTCCCCAGTCGTTTTGGTGGAGTTCAACAGTGCGTGTGCTGATCCAACATTCGCAGAACATCAACTACAAAGCCCCTAAAATTACAACAATCATTGCTTAGTCATGGACCCAGCATGCATGTGCATCGCTTTCTGGTGGGCACCGCCACATCCTTTCAGTAACAATTGCCATAAATTTGCCATACAAACTCACCACAAGCATGGGAAGAGAGAGAGAGAGAGAGAGAGAGAGAGAGAGAGAGAGGAGAGAGAGAGGAGAGAGAGAGAGAGGAGTGAGAGAGTAAACAACACCTCTTTTTATGAGAGAACACATCTTTTCATTCATTTTGTCCCTTTTTTTTTTCTTCACAGACATGAATTCAGATTATCAAACACAATACATAAATACAAACCAAGATTCTGGCTTCATCACACGATGCATGCATCATAACAACTCAGCATTATATGTAACAGGCACTCTCGTTCTCAATGATGCACACAAGAAGGGCATCAATGTAAACCCTTGAGAGCACATTAACATTCGAACACTGCAGTTTAAACGCAGACAGCTCCACTCACCGATATGATTCCTGGAAGATCCACCAGCACCATCCTCTGTAGACCTGGACCTTTGACTGACATGGATATACACTGCAACACACACACACACACACACACACACACACACACACACACACACACCTCATCATCATCATCATCATCATCATCATCGTAACCCTCTTCAACTCGTTTCTTCAACTGAACTGGGGTGCAAGCAATACTCATGTTTTTATTTTGTGAGAACAGCTAAACTGTTTTTCTGTAAATTTCTTATTCTAATGAACTGTACTGCACATAACCAGTTTACAGACTGCAAAGCATAAAAAAAATTCTTTTGGACTGAAACAGAAACCAGTGGCAGGCACTTAACTCCGCCCCTGCCTCTCCCCTTTGATGAGAGCGGAGATCTTATTCAATGGAGGTCATGGAATGTTTAAATCAACACTGTGTAAGCAAATGAGGGAGGGGGGGGGGGGGGGGGGTAACTCAAAACTCACCGCCCGAACAGAACTATCATCCATCTCTTAAGAAACCAGATACAAATGAACAATAAAAAAAAAACCCATAAAACAAAGAGGTTGTACATCCCCACACTTGAATGCATAGATTCACTTGTGCGGACACACACACACACACACACACACACACGCACACGCACACACAGAGCAGTGTCCACAAACCTCTTGGCTGACAGTCTGTCCTTCACGTACACTGGCCTTCATGCGTAGCTCCACCTCTCTCCTCAATGCTGCCAGCTGCACAGCACAGCCAACATCAATACACACAGTGTCACTGGCTGATCACAGTTCCCCTCTCTCCTCAATGCTGCCAGCTGCACAGCACAGCCAACATCAATACACACAGTGTCACTGGCTGATCACAGTTCCCCTCTCTCCTCAACGCTGCCAGCTGCACAGCACAGCCAACATCAATACACACAGTGTCACTGGCTGATCACAGTTCCCCTCTCTCCTCAACGCTGCCAGCTGCACAGCACAGCCAACATCAATACACACAGTGTCACTGGCTGATCACAGTTCACCTCTCTCCTCAACGCTGCCAGCTGCACAGCACAGCCAACATCAATACACACAGTGTCACTGGCTGATCACAGTTCCCCTCTCTCCTCAACGCTGCCAGCTGCACAGCACAGCCAACATCAATACACACAGTGTCACTGGCTGATCACAGTTCCCCTCCCTCCTCAACGCTGCCAGCTGCACAGCACAGCCAACATCAATACACACAGTGTCACTGGCTGATCACAGTTCCATCAACATTCTTGAAGACTGTAACTGAACACTATAACTCACAAATCGGTGACTTGATTCAATTTTCTTACATACTGCAAGTGATAAACAGAGTCAGAATGATTCCATCAACATTCTTACAAACTGTCGCCAACATTATCACCGAGTAATGAACAGTCGGAAACAAACATTCTTACACATTGTAGCCAAACATCATCACTCAGAAATCAACAGAAATGAATATTCTTACAAATCGTAGCCAAATATCATCACTGAGTAATCAACACAGTCTGAAATGAAGATTCTCACACACTGTAGCTCTACATGATCACTGAGTAATCAACACACAGAAATGAGCATTCTTACACACTGGAGCCAAACATCATCACTGAGTAATCAACACACAGAAATGAAGATTCTTACACACTGTAGCTAAACATGATCACCGAGTAATCAACACAGAAATGAACATTTTTACACACTGTAGCTATACATGATCACCGAGTAATCAACACAGAAATGAACATTTTTACACACTGGAGCCAAACCTCATCACCGACAGACCAAGAGTGATTGAGTCCACTTTGCTAAGACAATTCAAGACACTGGACGACAGCACTTGACAGATTGGTATCTGACACTGGAAACTGCAAGCTGATACTCACATCCGACTCTTTGGTGAGGTCAAACTCTCGGCTGCTGTCTCTGAAAGCCGCCACATGGTAAGGGCCTTCACTCAGCGTCACCATGACTGGAGAGCGTGTCATCATCTCCCCTGAACCCCTGAAATCACAATCAATGTAACACCGTCCCCCTGAAATAATGACACTGCCCCCAATCGCCCACTTCACCTTACACACCATCCACCATAATATGTGTACCACCTAGCCCCCCTGAAATTACAACACACACATAACACCAACACACCGAAATGATAACACTTAACACCGACCCCATAAGATCACATGTGAAACCGAACCCTGAAATTGTAATACATACACCACTGAGCCCCTGAAATTGTAACACATAATAACAAGGACCTCAGGAAATCAGAACACATACGTAATTAAAACCCAAAATCACAGCAAACACTAATCTCTTGAAATCATAACACACCAAACACTGACCTGAAATAGCAACACTCTCAACACCAACATGCTATCACAACAAACATAACACTGATCCCTGAAATCACAACATGCACAACATGGACTTTCTGAAATAACAGTACAGATAACACCGACCCACGCAGTGCAATGGCAACAAACATAACACTGATCCCTGAAATTACAACATACATAACAATGACCTCCTGAAATCACAACATACACTACAATGACCTCCTGGAATATCAGTACAGATAACACTGACCCACGCAGAGCAAAGGTCACAAACATAACACTGATCCCTGAAATTACAACATACATAACAATGACCTCCTGAAATCACAACATACACTACAATGACCTCCTGGAATATCAGTACAGATAACACTGACCCACGCAGAGCAATGGTCACAAACATAACACTGATCCGCTAACATTATGACAAAGCATGTCACTGATCTGAAAACCTAGCTAACCTGCAAGTGATCCCCAGACATCATAACACATACACCACTGAACACTTCCCTCCCCTTCCCTAAAATAGCAAAAACCACAACACTGACCCTTCTGAAACACAACACATCACACTGACCCTTCTGAAACACAACACATCACACTGACCCCCTGAAATCACAACACATCACACCGACCCCTTAAATCACAACACATCACACTGACCCTTCTGAAACACAACACATCACACTGACCCCCTGAAATCACAACACATCACACTGACCTGAAATCACAACACATCACACTGACCTGAAATCACAACACATCACACTGACCCCCTGAAATCACACATCACACTGACCTGAAATCACAACACATCACACTGACCTGAAATCACAACACATCACACTGACCTCCTGAAATCACACATCACACTGACCTCCTGAAATCACAACACATCACACTGACCTCCTGAAATCAAAACACATCACACTGACCTCCTGAAATCACAACACATCACACTGACCTCCTGAAATTACAACACATCACACTGACCTCCTGAAATCACAACACATCACACTGACCTCCTGAAATTACAACACATCACACTGACCTCCTGAAACCACAACACATCACACTGACCTCCTGAAATCACAACACATCACACTGACCTCCTGAAATCACAACACATCACACTGACCTCCTGAAATCACACCACATCACACTGACCTCCTGAAATCACAACACATCACACTGACCTCCTGAAATTACAACACATCACACTGACCTCCTGAAATCACAACACATCACACTGACCTCCTGAAATTACAACACATCACACTGACCTCCTGAAATCACAACACATCACACTGACCTCCTGAAATCACAACACATCACACTGACCTCCTGAAATCACAACACATCACACTGACCTGAAATCACAACACATCACACTGACCTGAAATCACAACACATCACACTGACCTGAAATCACAACACATCACACTGACCTCCTGAAATCACAACACATCACACTGACCTCCTGAAATCACAACACATCACACTGACCCCCTGAAATCACAACACATCACACTGACCTGAAATCACAACACATCACACTGACCTGAAATCACAACACATCACACTGACCTCCTGAAATCACAACACATCACACTGACCTCCTGAAATCACAAGACATCACACTGACCTGAAATCACAACACATCACACTGACCTGAAATCACAACACATCACACTGACCTCCTGAAATCACAACACATCACACTGACCTCCTGAAATCACATCACACTGACCTCCTGAAATCACAACACATCACACTGACCTGAAATCACAACACATCACACTGACCTGAAATCACAACACATCACACTGACCCCCTGAAATCACAACACATCACACTGACCCCCTGAAATCACAACACATCACACTGACCTCCTGAAATCACAACACATCACACTGACCTCCTGAAATCACAACACATCACACTGACCTCCTGAAATCACACCACATCACACTGACCTCCTGAAATCACACCACATCACACTGACCTCCTGAAATCACACCACATCACACTGACCTCTTGAAATCACAACACATCACACTGACCTCCTGAAATCACAACACATCACACTGACCCCCTGAAATCACAACACATCACACTGACCCCCTGAAGTCACAACACATCACTCTGACCCCCTGAAATCACAACACATCACACTGACCTCCTGAAATCACAACACATCACACTGACCTCCTGAAATCACAACACATCACACTGACCACCTGAAATCACAACACATCACACTGACCTGAAATCACAATACATCACACAGACCTGAAATCACAACACATCACACTGACCTGAAATCACAACACATCACACTGACCCCCTGTAATCACAACACATCACACTGACCTGAAATCACAACACATCACACTGACCCCCTGAAATCACAACACATCACACTGGCCTCCTGAAATCACAACACATCACACCGACCCCCTGAAATCACAACACATCACACTGACCCCCTGAAATCACAACACATCACACTGACCCCCTGAAATCACACCACATCACACTGACCCCTGAAATCACAACACATCACATTGACCTCCTGAAATCACAACACATCAAACTGACCTCCTGAAAATCACAACACATCACACTGACCTCCTGAAATCACAACACATCACACTGACCTGAAATCACAACACACAACATTGACCCCCTGAAATCACAACACATCACACTGACCTCCTGAAATCACAACACATCACACTGACCCCCTGAAATCACAACACAAAACACTGACCTGAAATCACAACACATCACACTGACCTGAAATCACAACACATCACACTGACCTCCTGAAATCACAACACATCACACTGACCCCCTGAAATAACAACACATCACACTGACCCCCTGAAATCACAACACATCACACTGACCTCCTGAAATCACAACACATCACACTGACCTGAAATCACAACACATCACACTGACCTCCTGAAATCACAACACATCACACTGACCTCCTGAAATCACAACACATCACACTGACCCCCTGAAATCACAACACATCACACTGACCCCCTGAAATCACAACACATCACACTGACCTCCTGAAATCACAACACATCACACTGACCTCCTGAAATCACAACACATCACACTGACCTCCTGAAATCACAACACATCACAATGACCTCCAGAAATCACAACACATCACACTGACCTGAAATCACAAGACATCACACTGACCTCCTGAAATCACAACACATCACACTGACCTGAAATCACAACACATCACATTGACCCCCTGAAATCACAACACATCACACTGACCCCCTGAAATCACAACACATCACACTGACCTCCTGAAATCACAACACATCACACTGACCTGAAATCACAACACATCACACTGACCTGAAATCACAACACATCACACTGACCTTCTGAAATCACAACACATCACACTGACCTCCTGAAATCACAACACATCACACTGACCTCCTGAAATCACAACACACAACACTGACCCCCTGAAATCACAACACATCACACTGACCTCCTGAAATCACAACACATCACACTGACCTCCTGAAATCACATCACACTGACCTCCTGAAATCACAACACATCACACTGACCCCCTGAAATCACAACACACAACACTGACCTGAAATCACAACACATCACACTGACCCCCTGAAATCACAACACATCACACTGACCTCCTGAAATCACAACACATCACACTGACCCCTGAAATCACAACACATCACACTGACCCCCTGAAATCACAACACATCACACTGACCTCCTGAAATCACAACACATCACACTGACCTCCTGAAATCACAACACATCACACTGACCCCCTGAAATCACAACACATCACACTGACCCCCTGAAATCACAACACATCACACTGACCCCTGAAATCACAACACATCACACTGACCCCCTGAAATCACAACACATCACACTGACCTCCTGAAATCACAACACATCACAATGACCTCCTGAAATCACAACACATCACACTGACCCCCTGAAATCACAACACATCACACTGACCCCTGAAATCACAACACATCACACTGACCTGAAATCACAACACATCACACTGACCCCCTGAAATCACAACACATCACACTGACCTCCTGAAATCACAAGACATCACACTGACCTGAATTCACAACACATCACACTGACCTCCTGAAATCACAACACATCACACTGACCTCCTGAAATCACAACACATCACACTGACCTGAAATCACAACACATCACACTGACCCCCTGAAATCACAACACACAACACTGCCCCCCTGAAATCACAACAGATCACACTGACCCCCTGAAATCACAACACATCACACTGACCTCCTGAAATCACAACACATCACACTGACCCCCTGAAATCACAACACATCACACTGACCTCTTGAAATCACAACACATCACACTGACCTGAAATCACAACACATCACACTGACCTCCTGAAATCACACCACATCACACTGACCCCCTGAAATCACAACACATCACACTGACCCCCTGAAATCACAACACATCACACTGACCCCCTGAAATCACACCACATCACACTGACCCCCTGAAATCACAAAACATAACACTGACCTCCTGAAATCACAACACATCACACTGACCTGAAATCACAACACATCACACTGACCCCCTGAAATCACAACACACAACACTGATCTGAAATCACAACACATCACACTGACCCCCTGAAATCACAACACATCATACTGACCTCCTGAAATCACAACACATCACACTGACCTCCTGAAATCACAACACATCACACTGACCCCCTGAAATCAAAACACATATAACACGGACCCTGAAATCATCCTTTTTTTTTAATGACACTGATTCCCTGAAACTGATTTATAGATAATACTGACCACCCTAAATCATAAAACATAACCTGATTCCCGAAATAATAACAGGGATGAAAACAGTTTTTTAAAAAAAAGAGGAGATTTGCAGGGATCGGGAGGGGGGGGGGGGGGGGTGACCATGGGCAACAGCCCGGCGGGGGTCAGGGGGCAGCGCCCCTGAAGCTGAAGCATATTTTGTATTAAATAAGGCATAAAAATCTTTAGAAATCACTTTCTTGCTTCTAAACAACTCATTCTATAGAACAGCTTTCAACACCATGAAGACTGAGACTGATGTGGAAAGAAACTAGTCAATTGAGACAAAGCAAACATTTAGTATGAATCCTCAGAACTGTAGCTAAAGAAAATTTGACAAACAGCGCTTTCAGGACATAAAGAATAAGGCCTGTAGATAAGTAAATCAGAGTGGGAAATCAAACTAAGTAAATCAGATGTATGAAAACGACTGCTGGACTTCAATAAACACAATATGAAAAAGGATTACTTTGAAGTCCTTTTTAAAAAAAAAAACACTCAAGCTTTTGGGCCTTAGACCCTTCGTCAGGAAACACTAAACACAAAAAGAACAAATGACATCAAAACAAACTGATGTCACAACAGTACACCACACACAACCCCCCCCCTTCCCCCTTACAACTTATCATATCCCCCCCCCCCCCTTGACAAGTTTGTGTGTGTTTCGGGGGGGGGGGGGGGGGGGGGGGGTGCTTGTGTGTGTGTGTGGGGGGGGGGTGAGGTGGGGTAGGGGACTGGGGTGGGGGGGGGGAGGGGGCGAAGTGTGTGGGGTATGTGTGTTGTGGGGTGAGGGTGGGGGTTGAGGGAGAAGGAGGAGGAGTAGAGGAAGTATATAGGTTACTAAGGTAGTGGGGGGAGTGGGCTGGTGGAAAAGGATTTCATAGAGGGGCTGTTAGCAGACACCTAACACATGTAGCAAACGTTTGCATTATACCTGGGGAAAAGTGTTACACAATACTGTTGTGACATCAGTTTATTTTGATGTCATTTGTTCTTTTATATTCTTTTTGTCACTTTGACGTTTTTCCCTTGCTTTGAAGACTCTACGAGTGGAAGTAGGCTACTCAATTCCTCATCTCTCCAGTGGGTTCGAAGTTGTTGTTTTTTCCTCCGTTGTTTTGTTATCCTGTGTTTACTGTTTAGTGTTTCCTGATGAAGGGTCTAAGACCCGAAAGCTTGAGTGCTTATCATTTTTTGTTGTTGTAAAAAAGGACTTCAAAGAACTCATTTTTCATATTAAGTAAATCAGAGTCAGAATCAAAACTACCATCGAAATGGAACTTGTAGAAAAATCAGAGTAGGAGTCAAACTATCATTGGAAATGAAACGTAGATTGTTGCATACCCAATGATCTGAAAACATGCTGTAATGGTGTGGGTAACACACACATTTTCTGTTGGTGACTGGGACGCTCGATGTGATCTCTGATTGCCACAAAGCCACTACTACCAAAGTAGACACGTTTTTGGCAAGGCTCGCAAAACACTTCAAATTCGCCGTCTTTGTCATGTTTTCTTATTAAATCCGTGACTCTGCGGTCACACACGTCCTTCTGCAGCCACTCGGTCTTCTAGTGGTTCACATACTTCTTTCTTTTTTTCCCCCGTTTTGTTTCCACTCACTGGCGACAAACTCTCGCTGTGAATCGACGCCATGATGAGAAATGATACTGGAAGGAAGCAGAATGAGAACTACGCCGTTTGAGAACATTACCGACAGAGAAGAAATTCGCTGTGCAGACAAGCTGAGATCGTTTCTGAGCTTCACTCTGTCGAATAATTTTTCGGCGGAGACTTTTTCTTTCGGCGGAGATGCGGAAAAATAACGGCGGAGACGGCGGAAACGGCGGAGGAGTTTTCATCCCTGAATAATAAATGTAACACCGACCCCCTGAAATCATAACACATATAACACTGACCCTTGAAATCGTAACATACATAGTAATACTGATTTCCTGTAATCATAATACATAAAACAATGTCCCCTATAATAACAAGCATAACACCAATTCCAACAACAACAAAAACAAATAAATAAGATACGCTGCACAAGCAACTGATCAGATCCAGCACCCACACACCAAACTCTCTCCATCCCTGTGCTTTTCTTGTGAACAGAAATCACAAACTAAGGCTGGTACAGCAGCATGACCAGGGAACTGCAAATTTTCAGCTGGAGTATTATTTCCAAGGATCTTGTCCATTTCAGGGTGGAAAAAAAGGTGTACTCTGTGGACAACATTCTAATCCTGTCATATGTGTGGACCAGTTAAAACGTATGCTGATTACAATAAGTCACTGTCACACAGAATTTGTGTGGGATGGAAAAAAAAAAGAAAAGAGCTCACCCTGATGTGTCTGAATGGCAATTTGAAATCAAGTGAGCGCACAGTACATCACACTTTCAGATAGTTGATAGCTCGAAAGGTGGGCACTTCTCTTTGTGACAATTAAGGTTTCTTTTCTTTTCTTTCTTTCTTTCTTTTTAACTTCTCTCTAAGGAAACACAAGAGTCCCCCACTTCTTGCTCCCTCTCACAGCTCCTTTCGTTAAACAAAGAGAAATTTGCTGAATGGCTGTCAAATAACACTTATTGGCTATATATACAACTTCTGTGCATCTTTGCCAATCAATCTGACAGAACATAATGCTTTTCTCTGTATTATATTTTATTCACCCAATATACTGGTTGTACTACAGGTAAATTGGCAAACAGTAACATCAATATCTTACAGGTTCCCAGGTATGTATCAACATTAAAAGTTTCTCAATGTTTTACTAGAACACTCTTACCTTGGGAAGATACGTGCTTGTGCAATCATTTCCAACACACTGGTTTTCCCAGAACTCTGATCTCCAATGACCACCACCTGCCACACACAGGACATTGTAATCATACCACCTGCCTCACAAAGGGCATTGTAATCATACCACCTGCCTCACAAAGGGCATTGTAATTATACCACCTGCCTCACAAAGGGCATTGTAATTATACTACCTGCCTCACAAAGGCATTGTAATTATACCACCTGCCTCACAAAGGGCATTGTAATTATACTACCTGCCTCACAAAGGGCATTGTAATTATACCACCTGCCTCACAAAAGGAATTGTAATTATACCACCTGCCTCACAAAGGGCACTGTAATCATACTACCTGCCTCACAAAAGGAATTGTAATTATACCACCTGCCTCACAAAGGGCACTGTAATCATACTACCTGCCTCACAAAAGGAATTGTAATTATACCACCTGCCTCACAAAGGGCACTGTAATCATACTACCTGCCTCACAAAGGGCATTGTAATCATACCACCTGCCTCACAAAGGGCATTGTAATCATACCACCTGCCTCACAAAGGGCACTGTAATCATACTACCTGCCTCACAAAAGGAATTGTAATTATACCACCTGCCTCACAAAGGGCACTGTAATCATACTACCTGCCTCACAAAGGGCATTGCAATTATACCACCTGCCTCACAAAGGGCATTGCAATTATACCACCTGCCTCACAAAGGGCACTGTAATCATACCACCTGCCTCACAAAAGGAATTGTAATTATACCACCTGCCTCACAAAGGGCATTGCAATTTATACCACCTGCCTCACAAAGGGCATTGCAATTATACCACCTGCCTCACAAAGGGCACTGTAATCATACTACCTGCCTCACAAAAGGAATTGTAATTATACCACCTGCCTCACAAAGGGCATTACAATTATACCACCTGCCTCACAAAGGGCACTGTAATCATACTACCTGCCTCACAAAAGGAATTGTAATTATACCACCTGCCTCACAAAGGGCATTGCAATTATACCACCTGCCTCACAAATGGCACTGTAATCATACTACTGCCTCACAAAGGGCATTGTAATTATACCACCTGCCCCACAAAGGGCATTGCAATTATACCACCTGCCACACAAAGGGCACTGTAATCATACTACCTGCCTCACAAAGGGCATTGTAATCATACCACCTGCCTCACAAAAGGCATTGCAATTATACCACCTGCCTCACAAAGGGCATTGTAATCATACCACCTGCCTCACAAAGGGAATTGTAATCATACTACCTGCCTCACAAAAGGAATTGTAATTATACCACCTGCCTCACAAAGGGCATTGCAATTATACCACCTGCCTCACAAAGGGCATTGTAATCATACTACCTGCCCCACAAAGGGCATTGTAATCGAATCATGTGCCCACACCATGGCATTGTAATTATACCACCTGCCTCACAAAGGGCACTGTAATCATACCACCTGCCTCACAAAGGGAACTGTAATCATACCACCTGCCTCACAAAGGGAATTGTAATCATACCACCTGCCTCACAAAGGGAATTGTAATTATACCACCTGCCCCACAAAGGGCATTGTAATAATACCACCTGCCCCACAAAGGGCATTGTAATCGAATCATGTGCCACACACATGGCATTGTAATTATACCACCTGCCTCCCAAAGGGCATTGTAATTATACCACCTGCCCCACAAAGGGCATTGTAATTATACCACCTGCCCCACAAAGGGCATTGTAATCATACTACCTGCCTCACAAAGGGCATTGTAATCATACTACCTGCCACACACATGGCATTGTAATTATACCACCTGCCCCACAAAGGGAATTGTAATTATACCACCTGCCCCACAAAGGGAATTGTAATCGTATCATGTGCCACACACATGGCACTGTAATCATACCACCTGCCCCACAAAGGGAATTGTAATCGTATCATGTGCCACACACATGGCACTGTAATCATACCACCTGCCCCACAAAGGGAATTGTAATCGTATCATGTGCCACACACATGGCACTGTAATCATACCACCTGCCCACACAAGGTGTTGCAATCATACCACCTGCCACAACACAGGGCATTGCAACCATATCATGTACCACATAAAGGGTATTACAATAGTTCCTTCTGCCATATTAAGGTTAGTTGTAAAGCGACGTGACTGCAGGCAGAAATCAAAACAATTTCAAAAAGTATTTGAAATAACTCCGCCAGATCACATGGACCAATGAATTACAAGATGCCTTTCAACCTCTCAAGTCTTCTTCAGATAAAACAAACAACATTCAGGACAATGAAAACAAAGAACTTGCAATCGCTTATCTTTTCATATTAGGCGCAAGATGGGTGCCGAAAGAGAACAAGGCCGTTGCGAAGGAGGGGACCATGGGAGTTAAAATAATAATTGACAATACTGATAATACCGATAACAATAGTAACAATAGTACTGATAGTGATGTTGATCAAATTATTCAACTACTACAGGGAGGACTACTACCACTTTTGGTGATAATATGGCGATAGTAGTCATAGTATTAATAGAGGGCTACACATAGAAGAGGAGAAAGGAGAGGAGTTTGAGGATAGTAAAACAGCATGTTCTTGTTTTGTTTTTTGTTTTCTTTTAATTACTGAATGATATGATGATAATAGTGATGACAGTAATAATGGTTGAGTAATTATAATAGTAAAATAGAAATGATCAATAAATAAAAAGCAAAGAGTACTACTGGATGGCATTACGGGCCCTACAATCATACAATGTGTCACACTAAGAACAAAACAACCACACCGTGAGTCACGTAAAGGGCATTATGATCATCATCTTTGTCCTACAGAGACATGCATGTCTCACACAAAGGGCATTATGATCAGCACCAGCTGCCGCACTCAAGCTATTGCAATCACACCACCTATCACTACAATGTACCATGAGCCACACCTGGTAAAAAACAACTTAAAAGCTGGAACGCATCTCAGATTACAAAGTTAGCTCATGCGGACCTTTCATCTTTATCCAAACTAAGCTATTTCTAACACATATTGGATGTGTTTCCCTGACTTTGTGCATACCAAAATGCATGCTTCTGACTCATATAACCAATCCCAGGGTTGTATCATATTTTATTCCCAGACAATTGAACATTTTGACCCGTTTAACAAGTTCAAATTTTCTACTTCTCTGTTTGCAGCGGGCAAAAAAATTCAGCACACAACATGAAGAATAGCTGGTGAAAAATGCATGCTTTTTGTTAACAATGTCCAGATGCCATCACTTCATATTTGACAGAATACATTTATTATTTTTGTGTCAGACAATGAAACAACTGGATACACATCAAAGTGCTCTGTATTTGACACAGAAATGTAAATAGTTCTGCTTTGATTTCTTCCCTAGCCAGCTTCAGTGCTCTTTAATGTATATTCGTTTTCTGCACCCTCCTGCTTTTCACAATTCTGATATTAGAACACAAGGGCTGTCTGCCCAGGCCTCACAAATGCATGGCAACTTATGTCTCTAGTCAAATATGGATTAAAGTTCCTCAAAAAAAAAGACAACTTTTAAGTCATGAAGCAGAAAATCAACAATATTTCTCCAGTTCAGAGAGACACCTCCTTACAGACGGGAACTGTATCTGACAGCCAAAATCATAGCAAATCTTAAAAAGAAAAGTTACTGGTTCCGCAAAACAATCCAGATAAACAGATCACAGAACAAAGCATGATGCATTTCACCCTCATAGAATGAAAATATTTAAATGATAAGAGGAGGAATACTACCCCTTTGGTGACAATATGATAATAGTTGGAGTATTAACAGTGGCTAAACACAGACGGGGAGAAAGGAGAGGGGTTAGAGGATAGAACAGCAGCAGGTTTGCTTTTTTTTTTGTTGCTGTCCATTTTCAAGTTAAAATATTTTGGGGTGGAAGTGGGGGGTGGGGGTGGTTTTGCAATGTCTCCCCTCACAGTAAAGCCTTTGAGCTATCAAGACTGAGTGTAATCTGTGTGTAAGTGGAAACAAGAACAGTGATGCATACATAGAAACATGCTTTTTACACAGTTGTCAACCATGACAGTGATCTTATTCTAGACAGACGGTCTTCAGTGTTTTGACTGGAATCAAAGGAACCTTTTCCTGTAGTCAAAGTGACCTTACCTAGATTCAAAGGGACCTCACTCAAGAATCAAACTGAACTTGCCCTGACATCAAATTAACTTCACCCCAATATCAAAGTGACCGTACCCTGGGCAGATTGTCCTGAGTGTTGTAACTGGAATCGAAGTGAGCCAGCTCATCCAGCACCTCCGAATACATGTCAATCAGTGATTTCTGCACAATCAGCACACGTCAATCAGTGACACTTGCACAATCATCACACATCAATCAGTGATTTCTGCACAATCAGCACACGTCAATCAGTGACACTTGCACAATCATCACACATCAATCAGTGATTTCTGCACAATCAGCACACGTCAATCAGTGACACTTGCACAATCATCACACATCAATCAGTGATTTCTGCCCATTCATCATTAATTAGTGATTTCTGCACAATTTTCACACGTCAATCAGTGACTTCTGCACAATCACACACATCAATCAATTGATCGTTGCCAAACTTGGCTCGAGTCACCAAGAAGACACCACAAAGTGGGTTTTATAATCATTCTCAACATTCAGAACTTTTATACATTTCAAGCACTTTCAGTGCAGCTGAACTTGTAAATCTCACACACACACATATACCATGATTCTAAACATAACCAGGTCTTGCTTCAAATACAATGCACACAAATGACAAAAAAGGAAAAGGAAAAAAAAAACGGGCAGACATTCTGTACAGAGCACTAAACTTGTAACTCAAAACCATGTACATTTCACTCACAATACCTTTGCTGGTCAGTGATACTTATACCTTTACGTCCTGCAGCATCCCTACCTTCATGACGCGTCGTTTGCCGGTGCGCTGTTCCCTCAGGATGAGCTGTTTGCGCAGCTCTCGGTTATCTTTCTCCAGTCTCTCTATCTCTTTCTGGTACCGCATCTGGAAACCAGCCAACCACCATCATCACACCATAACCCTGGGAAAGGAATGGGAAGAAATTCTAGGACACCATGTATGGATATCCATACAATAATGTTCACACCGCAAGTCACATCAATACGCTTCAATGTCCATTCACACACACACACACACACACACACACACACACACACACACACACACACACACAAAATATGGCTGCAGGCACGCAGAAAGACAGGACAGAAGTGATGAAATTTTACACAAGTAACAAAGCCAACAGGGAATGACGTTCAGCAGGGGCAAGATGGACAGTGGGAAGAAAAAGGCAATCAGATAAGATAAGATAATGTTGCTTATAGCCCAGCCGACCGCAGAGGGCCACATCAGGGCTGTCACCACGTTAAAATCAACTCACCAGTCATTTAAAAAAAAAAAAAAAAAAAAACTTTCACACATCTCGTTAAATGACATCGTCTACAAACGAACCAGAAACTTTGTTAAAAATCCTTCTTCCGTAAAATCTCAAATCAGATGAAAAATGTTAATTTCTCTCAAAAACCCAAGGATCACGTCAGGCGGGACATCCCTGAACAGGATCTTCATGGACTCCGCTGTAAAATGTTTGTGTCTCACATCGTGCAAGTCTACCTTTTAAAGAGTGAAGAAGCTCCGTGGTGCATTCCATGTCATGCACCACTCACAATGAAAAAGGCAATCAAAATGTATAACAGACTAGAGATGCAGTCCAGGTAGTACTGCCATAAAGTGATTGCGCTGAGCTACAAATAGAGGAAAGGAACAACTGAGTGTTGTGTGAGTTGAAAGGGTTAGAGCAAGACAGAAAAATTCCTGATAAAAAAAAGTTATGTTCAACATCTGGCAGATCTGAGAATCTAAAATTTCTGCTGCTGTAGTTTTTCCAAGAATCTGGTGTATTTCGGGAGAAGAAATTAATATACTGTATTGGCACATCTAAGGGTATGTACACATGTGTGGATTACTTATAAAGAGATTCTGATCAGTCACTGTGTTACTGCAGAATTTGCATGGTGTTCAACATCAAGATGAGTCCAAACGGCCCTTTGAAATCAAGTGAGCATACTGAGCGCTAACCTGCAGATGTCTAAATGCACAAAAAGTGGGCACTTCTCCATGTATCTGATAATCAAATTTAAAAAATTAATTTCGCTTGCTTCTCTTTTTGACTTTTGTCTAAGTTAACACAAGAGTCCTCTACATCATGCCTGCCATCACGGCGGCTTTCCACGCAAATGGAAATTTCTGCCTGCTAACAAAAATCAATCCTTAGCTGTACACACAATCATAAAGACAGGTGAATCAATCTGACAGAACATAAATATTTGTTTTGTCATATTCTTCATTCAACTAATATAACTGGTTGTATTAGTAGTGTGGCACAGCCCTGATGTGGCCCTTTGCGGTCGGCTGGGCTATAAGCAACATTATCTTATCTTACCTAGTAGTGTGGCAGCTGTTTAAAGAAAGAAACAGAAGGGTGCTCCATTGGGAAAAAAATGAAAATCAAAGACAAAAGGCTTTTTGCATATACTAAAACTGGTGAAGCTCTAACAGGCTGTAAAGAAAGATTACCTTTGGCTGGGCTGAATGTGTGTGTGTGTAAGTAAGATATTCTGTGAGTCTTCCTTTATAAGTAACAGAATATATCAAACACTGTCCTATCAGGAAAAGGGAAACAAAAGTACGCCAAATGATACACAATCATTAAAAAAACCCTTAAAACCTGTAAGGAAAAGGAAAACAAAAGAATGCCGGGTGATAAACAGTCATAAAAAACAACAAGAGCCACAAGAAACCATTCTGTGATAAATCATGAGCAAAAGACATTCGGAAAGAATACATTGAACGACAAATATAGCAAAACTCACGACAAACAGAACACACCAACAATTCAACACTGAGGTAGGATGATAAACAATGCAAATTCCATGATATGCTGCGAGAACACATCAAGTCAATTTATGACTTTATAGCCAAGGTGACTACAGAGGCCACATCAGGACTGTAACAAAGCCAGTTCAAGTTAGAGCTATGTTAAGAGAAGGGTATCCGCTGTAACAAAGCCAGCTAAAGGTAGTTAAGAGAAGAAAGCTCTCCCTTAACCCAATGGCCGTAGGGGCAGTGAACTGTCAGAGGCCCACCATATGTAGGGCACGGCAAGACAAGAAGCAGGGTCCATCCCCCTCTTCTGCTGCCTTTAAACTTCCCTGAACTGAATCAGGGTGGACAGAAATTTCAAAGTCGAAAAAAACCCAACCCTACCGGTAGTTCAAACTCACATATGTCAGCTCCATAGGGTGGAGTGTAGAAAGAGAATCACCATGACAATCACAACACCTTTGGTCTGATTTGAAGGTCAATCAATGAAACTGACAGTTCCTTTAACTGGGTTGAAATTGTGCAAAGAGAAAGGGGAGAGAAGGAGTTGGTACTTTTTACCAGTAACATTATCACCTTTGATTGATAAATAATTAGAAAAAGTAGAAAACAAGAACACTGGTCATACTGTAGGACACAAAACAGGAAAGCTTCAGACTACTGACATGTCTCACCCACCTGTATCTGCATCATTTCATCCTGCACCTGCTCCAGCCTTTGTTTGTCCTCCATCGGCTTCAACAACAGAGAGAAAAAAAAATCAATATCAAAACAACAGCAGGATATTTCTTCTTCTTCCTTCTTTAGTATTGGCAGCCAACTTCCAACAGGCTGAAGATCCTGCTGTGCTTAGATGTCCTAAGGCTTCTGGAGAAAACAAATCTGATGAAGAGCATGGCCCCAAGGCTGCTGTGCTGATATATGTGGAGCTGATGACAGGTAAAAAGCTTTTTGGAGGAGGAGAAGGTAGTGGGATGGGGGCAGGAGGTAGGAGGGGAGTAGGTGATAGTGGGAAAACCAGACCAGAAGATAAAACTACACCAATGACACCACCCTGGACGGTGATGATTCCATGAATGGCAGGCACTGTCACAGCCTCAGCTGATTGGATCTTCCATCCTGTGATTGTGCTGGGGAAAAGGGTCTTCTACCTGGCACACCTGTTCCTCTCCCAACATCAATTCACCATGTAACTCATACTCAAAGGCAACAACACACCTACATCCACACCCCTACACATCACCCCACTTCTCAGCCACACATAAACACACTCACATGCAGAGGCAGGCTTGAAAAACCAGGAAGCAGAGGTATGAAATGGAACATTATGTAAAAAGACATACGGCATTTCACATCATCATACACATGGCATAAAATCTGAATAAAAAAGCTGAGAGAACATTTAAAATAAAACTATTAATCTCCTTTCCAATAAAAAGAGTTGCACCCTAATGATGTACCAAGTCTCGTTTGCAAAACAGCAATCCAAAATGCCAGATCAAATCAGGCAAAGGTCTGACAGAGAGCAAAGAAAAATTTCATGAGATAGAGACAGCAACAGCAGATGTGTAAGAGATACAGAGAGAGAGAGAGAGAGAGAGAGAGAGAGAGAGAGAGAGAGAGAGAGAGAGAGAGAGAGAGAGAGAGAGAAGAGAAAGACAGAAGAGAGTGAAAGAGAGAGAAACACACAGAAAGAGAGACAAAGACAGAGACAGACAGCGAGAGAGAGAGAGAGAGAGAGAGAGAGAGACAGCGACAGAGAGCAGAGATAAACTTGCCCTTCTCTTCTCTGGCCCTCCTCAGCAGCACTGTCTCTGGCCACGCCAACTTCAGGGGCAGTGAAACCCAGTGTCATGTCTGCATCTGAACGAGTCCAAATTACTGCTCCTGATACCAGTGTACAAAACCAATACACACATACCCCCCCCCCCCCCCCCCCCCCCCCCCCCCCACCATCTGAGATTCCTTGAGTTCAAGCCACCCAACAATCACACTGACCTTTCATAAACCCTACCTCTAGCTGTTCTCCACCCTCTCCTTCCCCCATGACTTCCACAATTCAGGCAGGCCAGGAAACACATTGACACCCCCATCCCACACACTTCTCCACTGATTTCCTACAATTAATTAAACAAGCTAATAGATAAGAATGACAAGTCCCCTCTGATTTCCAACACGTACATAAGCCGATAAAGAGCTCTCTCACCCTTCCCCTCTGTTTTTCAGAACTAAAGCAAGCCAATAAACACAACTCTAGTGCCATCAATCCCATCCTCCTTCCTATTTCCACCTGATTTCTAATATTCAAACAAGCTACTTAACCATAACCCCCCCCCCCCCCCCCCCCCCCCCCCCCCCCCCCCTCCACCCCTTCTCTCTGCCTCTCTCTGATTTTCAACATTCGGACAAGCTTGGTAAACATAATGACTCCACCAATCTTATTTCTAGTACTCAAAACAGGTTGTAAGCAATAAGGTAAAGCATACATGCTAAATAAGCATACAGACATTTACGCTTACAATTGTATCCCATAGAGAATCACAGTACAGTGCGCGTGCGTGCATGTGTGCGTGTTTGTGTGTGTATGTGTGTTTGACTGCTAAAGACTACACTACTTGCTGTTACAACAGCCACTCCAGTTACAGTGGTCCCACCTGAGGTCTGCTCAATTCAAATGCATTGTTTGTTCTACACTGTGCACTCTGAGAGAAATCTCCTGAAATGCCATAAGACGATTGGTTACTCGCTGCAGTTCCTTCCCTTCATGAATCCCAATTACACTGTGAAAATCAGCAATAACGATGTGCACAGATGATGCTGTCTTATCCCTTCAACTGCTGCTAATGAGTATGCTCATCAGTGAGACACAGTGGCACTCAAAAAGAATGGGGCAAACAGGTCAGGTAACCAGCAGGGTTTGTACTGATTTCTGATGTGCACACTCACTGATTTTCCCATGACTTTTCCAGCACAATCTTTGCTGTTCAAATCTCCATTTGCTAGCAAGCCCTGTTGATAGCTAACAGCAGCCACACTAGACAGAATGCAAATCCACAAAATGTGCTTGAAGTGCTCTGCTTTTCTTATGCTTTTATCTACAGAAAAACTGAAGCCAACAAACGTAAAGTTATGTATGAATAAGCATCTTGAATACACACCTTTCCAGATCTTGCTTGTGTATTTTATTTGTTGTACAGAAGATGGGCATGTGAGAGTACGCACACCGCATGCACCAGTTCTAACAGTACTGAAATGTTATGCTGCATTACTACAATACTGAAGACATGCAATACATAAACAGCAGGATTTAATGTCCTTGATTACAGGATTCCATAAGCTTAAACAGAGTTGTGTCCCTCCCTGTACAAAAACATTCAACACGAAGAGCTGCCAAGGCCTGAAAAGCACTGAAGTATAAAAAGCTGCAGAATGTTGACTTTGTAGTGTAGCACTACAAATCTGAGTGTTGCTCTTGTACGTGAAATCACAATTCATATTCATATCTCTATCAGTTGCACTTTGCTTGACACCCAACATACCGACAAGTAAAAAGACTTGACAAAATGGCCAACAACCAAACCAACTGATTAGGCAGCAACTGTCTTTGGCAATTTTTCATTTGCTTTTCCTTCCTCTCTTTACTGAATTTAGCCATTTTTTAATGATATAAATCCACAGTCTAAACAGCATTTTGTTTCAATGACTCTCCAGTGATGGACAATTAGATCAGAAATTCCCGGACTAGAGAGAGATTCTTTTGCATGACTTTCCAGTGACTGTTTGATGACTTCAGAAATTTCCTGACCACAGAGTGTTTCTTTTCCATGACTTTCCAGTGACTGTATGATGACTTCAGAAATTTCCTGACCACAGAGTGTTTCTTTTCCATGACTTTCCAGTGACTGTATGATGACTTCAGAAATTTCCCGACCACAGAGTGTTTCTTTTCCATGACTTTCCAGTGACTGTATGATGACTTCAGAAATTTCCCGACCACAGAGTGTTTCTTTTCCATGACTTTCCAGTGACTGTATGATGACTTCAGAAATTTCCTGACCACAGAGTGTTTCTTTTCCATGACTTTCCAGTGACTGTATGATGACTTCAGAAATTTCCTGACCACAGAGTGTTTCTTTTCCATGACTTTCCAGTGACTGGACAATGAGTTCTGAAATTCACTGATTATTTTTAGTGTCTTTTCCAAGACTTTCCAGTGACTGGATGACGGCTTCAGAAATTCACTGATTTTTTTAGTGTCTTTTCCACGACTTTCCAGTGACTGGACGACGGCTTCAGAAATTCACGGATTTTTTTAGTGTCTTTTCCACGACTTTCCAGTGACTGGATGACGGCTTCAGAAATTCACTGATTATTTTAGTGTCTTTTCCACGACTTTCCAGTGACTGGACGACGGCTTCAGAAATTCAC
>CM031611.1:16616648-16639148 GCA_018398815.1 Conus ventricosus | reverse complement strand
AGTTTCTAAAGTTCATCCAGGGTGATTTAAAAATTAACTTGGTAGTTATGCATACATTAGGTAAAAAAAACTTATTGCAGCAAAAAGGGGTTGCCCCACCTCCACCTCAACCCCACCTACCTAGGCTCTCTGTACCGAGTGTGACTACCAAAACCAGTGAACGACAATAACAGATGACAGGCCATTTAACGTGGTAGTGGATGATTTAGAGGCCCAGGAGCCGCTAATCCCACAACAGCAACTCGACAACAGTGCTGACTATATGGGTGTGCTCAAGATCATTTCAGACTCAAGTGGGAATGAGTGAGGTGACCTTGAAGGGTTTAGTCACTGTGGATGCACAGATCAGTTCCAAATTTTCTGTCTGAAGGTGCGTCACTACACAATGATCACTCTTCAACAAACAGCGCACAATCACACACATGCACATAAACCTATGTACAATCAGTACTCGATTTGACTCAAAATTTGGTATGAATTGGACTTGATGTGTGCAGGGCTTTTCTTTCTGCAATTGTTTTTTAGTAACATATTTCAATCCACACTCTAAAATGATTAATTTGGCAGTTTGGTGCATGGTTTATGGCTTTAAACTTCTGACCGCCAAGCTTGCTTCGTGGCTTATAGTTTCACCTTTTAACCACCACTAATCAAAAATCCTTCAATTCTTCACTGGTTTTCATCTGTCCAACCCATCTGTCCAGCTGTTGCAGGTGCCACGTGTACTGTGCTTCATAAGATGCCCAAATCGATAAGCATTTTTCACTTTGAGTGGACTAACAAAAACACTGCCTGACAGTATCAGATGATAGTACATCTAAAACCACTGCAGACAAGACTGGCGGCCCAGGTACTACTCAACTGACAATGACTCACACAACAATCTAAACTATATGTTTGAAATCCATCAACATGTCAGAGACAATGACTTCTGGGACTAAGATGCACATCAATGTTTGGATCAAAATTTCATATCTCCACAGTGCAGAAGATTAACCACAACTATGGTCAGTAATGAGGATCAACAACACAGAAACACACATGCACATCAAACTACTGCCATCATTACATTTTTGCACATAACTGGGTCCTGTTTAGTCTTGCAGAGTTTTTCTTAATACATTTTTTTTTCTAAAATCAGCATTCTAGTTTTAAAAGATTGTCTGGTGTTTTTGAAAATTTATTCTGGAGTTTGGTACGTATATTAAAAAAACAAAAAAAAACCAAAAAAACTGAAAAAAAACTTGGAGGTTGAAAGTGTACGGTTAAAATTATTTCCTTCAAGAGTTAAATGACTTTTCACACCATTGCTTTCATTCTTTGGCCACGCTATGTCCATTTCGACAATAAATTTTCCCCACCAATCTTACATCAACTTCCGGTCCTCTCTCCACCTCCATTACACACACATTTTCAATCATTTTCCTAGCTCTCATAAATGCTGAAGTCAATTAGGCAATGATTTTCCACTAATGGGTAACCTTTTTTCATCAAAACTTGCACAATAGACAGTGTCTCATTCTGGACACATCTTGGTTTCAACAATGAAGGAAATACCCTTTCTGATAAGTTTTTTAGAAGTCATTTTTTTACAGTAAAAATACTTCTGTTCCAAAGAAGCTGAGCATCATGTAATCACAATTTGTTTCCCCTCCTTCAGGTTTCCATGACCACCTAACAACAAAGTAGATTTCAGTTAGTGGGTGGGACATGGGAAGGGGAAACAAAAACAGAGAGGAGGGTGGAGGGAAAAGGCACCAATTATAAACGCTTCTCGTGTGAAAAAGCATAATAGTCGATTATAACAGGCTCAGCAGGATGAGGTAAAACAAAGACAAGCATAGAATATAATATCCACAAGCAGGAAAGCAATTTAAAAAAAAAGATTTAGTCAGTATGTGTAACAAGCAGAAAGAATGCCCAGTATAGATTACTGATGTTTATAGTCAGTGCATGCTATAGTGATTCTATTTCCTATCAGTCGATCACATAAATGATAATTTCTGTGTTAAAGGAAACAACACAGTACCTGAACAAATAAACAAACAAAAGAAACAAACTTTAAACACTCACAAACACAAGACTCATAGGTACAAGAACAACAGCCAGTGATATTATAAATCAAGCTGTATGGTAGTAAAGCCAACAACAACAGTAAGGTAAGACATAGTTTTCTTTCTCCATCTACACAATTACTAGAAGAAAACCACAGTCAAAGTATACCACAATGGCTTTCACAATGTATAGTCTGTCAGTGTTTTGTTTTGTTTTCTTTTTTTTCTTGAATGCATGTTGCTTTTCCATTCCTTCCCCTTTAAGACAAAAATAAACCCAGAATATAGATCCTTTTTTTTTTCAGTCTTCCCCACAAAGACAAAAATGCATCCAAAGTACTGTTCTTTTTTCCAATCTTTTTCAACGAAACCTGAAATACACCTAAACCACTCCTCGTTTTCGCATCCTTCCCCAAATATGACAGTAATACTCCCAAAGTACAGGCTTTTTTTCCGCCCCTCGCCAATAAGACATAATAAATACCTCCAACACACAGTTCTTTTTCCACCCCTCCCCAATAACATATAAGCATACCCAATGCTCTGAATTATTTTCCTACCCTTCCCCAATTGGAGATAAACACAATGAATGCCCAGTTCTACACCCCTCTCCAATGACACATACACTCCCCCCATGCCCGATTTTTTCCACCCCTCCCCAATAATACATCAGTACACGCAATTCGCTGTTTCCAACTCTTCCCCAATAACACACAAATGCATCCAATGCCCAGTTCTTTATCCACCCTTCTAGATAACACATAATTACTCCAAATGCACAGCTCTTTTCCACCCTTACCCAATAACACAAAAATATACCCAACTTAAAGGCATCTGTCCTGCTACAGACAGACACGTAAACAACCTGCTTCAAGCCAGAAATTCAGACTAAAAAAGTTCCAAGAACAGTATTGTTAAGGAAAGAGTATAGTGTAGTGACCAGAAAATCACACTGACAATCAGTCATGGATTTTTCTTTAAAACAGGCCCTCACAGTGGTCCTTTTTTCTTTTCTTTTTTGCAGTAGTATCATCACTACATCATGGTGCGATGCCATTTATCAGAAATTCCTGTCGATGTGCGCCCAAACTTTCAGTGTGCTTCCTAAATTGCCCCCACCTTATGGTGACTATACAGAGCAAGAGATCACAGGTGGTATACTTCCACTGCTTCATGTGGCCTGGTGGTGAGGACTTACCCCTGGTCAAGGCAGAGACCAGACTGTTGCCTGAGGAGTCCAGCCACTCGTTGAAGTCTTCGATGCCTCTCTTCAGCCATCCCTGCAACACGCTAACCAATGTCTCCAATGGCACAACAGTCATCATCAGCATCACTCTGTCCACCAATCCACCCAAGTGCTTGTATTCATGACCTTTCACATAATTACTGGAGCAGTCATACTATCCTGCCAATCCCACTTGTATTTATACTCTCTTTGCAATACAAATAACAGTGAGGAACATGAAAGAAAGCCTGCGCACATGTTTATACAACAGCAATGGAGGGAGATCAATTTGTGACTTTTCACAACAAAATGAGTCTGAAGTAATATTTAACCTTTTCTTTTTCAGTCTCATCTCCTGTGCACCTTTTTACTTCAGCATCACACACTGCTCATTCCAGCCTCCTCACACAGAGCCACACCCTGCTGCAGCCTCAGCACTGCCAAGGGAGCGCTCCATATCAAGTCATCACAGAGACACTGCAGCTACTGAGTCAGCTGAAGTGGTGCACAGGGTTGCCTGTTCTGACCGAACATACTCAGGACAACATCTATTAAGCCCCCAACTCACGATAGTATTGCTCAGTCATGGAGCCAGCATGAGTGTCCCCTCCATTGACCGAGTATCACCATGTCCATCTAATGACAGTCCCACATAACTTCTCGATACCAAAGAATGACACTAACTCACCACAGACATGGATAGGATAGAGAGAGAATCCAAAATGAGATTGCCAAAACGATACATGTACAAGAATTCTAAAAATAATAAGAGATCAAAAAAATTAAATAGAGGAAGAAAAATCCAAACAAACAACAAAATAAAATGTGGAATCTTGGCATTTTAAACATTTGCTGAAGACACTCCTTCAAAATGTGACATAATCCTTTTTCAAATCAAGTTGTCTGGAGAATTCACATCACCAAATAACATAGTGTCTTCAGGCTTTATGGCGGAAGATCACATTGCATAGATCCAAACACCCTGTGCCAACAATAGACTATAAAATCATCAATATCCGATATGCGTTTGTTTCAATTTCTTTTCCTTCATTAAAACTTACACTACTCTGTTTTAGCTGAACACTAACGGCCTATCAGATGGTCACCACTGATGATACACTGCAGCCAATAGTCACTGACAATACCAACAGGCACCGATGACAAACTGCATTCAATGGCCACTATAACAAACTGCAGTTAACATCCACTAACTAGAATGAAAGACACTTATGACAAACCTCAGTCAACACCCACTAACAACACCAAAAGACTCATGACAGACAGCAGTCAATGGCTTCTAAATAGACCAAGAGACACTGATGACAAACCTCAGTCACACCCACTAACAACACCAAAAGACTCATGACAGACAGCAGTCAATGGCTTCTAAATAGACCAAGAGACACTGATGACAACTGCCTGCAGTGACTACTAACTATAAAAAAAAAGAGAGACACAGATGACCAACTACAGTCAATGCCTCTAACCTGACCAACAGATGCTGATGATAAACTACAGGCAGCAATAACCAGCTATAAAAGCAGACTTCATGACACACAGCAGTCAGTGTGTACCAGCTATACCAACAGACCTCATGACACACAGCAGTCAGTGTGTACCAGCTATACCAACAGACCTCATGACACACAGCAGTCAGTGTGTACTAGCCATACCAACAGACCTCATGACACACAGCAGTCAGTGTGTACTAGCCATACTAACAGACTTCATGACACACAGCAGTCAGTGTGTACCAGCTATACCAACAGACCTCATGACACACAGCAGTCAGTGTGTACCAGCTATACCAACAGACCTCATGACACACAGCAGTCAGTGTGCACTAGCCATACCAACAGACTTCATGACACACAGCAGTCAGTGAACACTAGCTATACCAACAGACCTCATGACACACAGCAGTCAGTGAACACTAGCTATACCAACAGACCTCATGACACACAGCAGTCAGTGTGTACCAGCTACACCAACAGACCTCATGACACACAGCAGTCAGTGAACACTAGCTATACCAACAGACCTCATGACACACAGCAGTCAGTGAAAAACTAGCTATACCAACAGACCTCATGACACACAGCAGTCAGTGTGTACCAGCTATACCAACAGACCTCATGACACACAGCAGTCAGTGAACACTAGCTATACCAACAGACCTCATGACACACAGCAGTCAGTGAACACTAGCTATACCAACAGACCTCATAACACACAGCAGTCAGTGTGTACTAGCCATACCAACAGACCTCATGACACACAGCAGTCAGTAACCAATAGCTATACCAACACATCTCTAACACACAGCAGTCAGTGATCAACAGCCATACCAACAGACTTCATGACAAACAGCAGTCAGTGAACACTAGCTATACCAACAGACCTCATGACATACAGCAGTCAGTGATCAACAGCCATACCAACAGACTTCATGACAAACAGCATTCAGTGAACACTAGCTATACCAACAGACCTCATGACATACAGCAGTCAGTGAACACTAGCTATACCAACAAACTTCATGACAAACAGCAGTCAATGAGCACTGGATATACCAACAGACACTGATGACAAACAGCAGTTATGTCCAATAACTATACCAACAGACACTGATGACAAACAGCAGTTATGTCCAATAACTATGCCAACAGACACTGATGACAAACAGCAGTTATGTCCAATAACTATACCAACAGACACTGATGACAAACAGCAGTTATGTCCAATAACTATACCAACAGACACTGATGACAAACAGCAGTTATGTCCAATAACTATACCAACAAACACTGATGACAAACTGCTATCAGTCAGGGCCAATAACTACACCACACAGGCAACGGGAAGCGGGACACACATGAAAAACTGCAGTCAACAGTCGGTAACTATAACAACAAATACTATTACTAATGACAAACAGCTCACAAACTGGCATAAACTATACCAACAGACACAACAGACGGTGACCTTTTCTGGAAACTTGTCCTGGACCTTGGGCCCGCATGGCACGCAGTGTGTCAGATTCCGGCATGTACTCCTTCATCCACTGCAAGTCTGGCATGTACTGCTTCAGTTCATCCAGTTTCTGTGTGTAAAGCACGTTTTATGTGCAAAACTGATATGTATGCAAACATCACAGTACATCACTGTACTTACATATTACCACATGGCATCACAGGTACACACAAGTATCACAGCATATTAAAAACACTTCTTACGAAGGATGAACGCACTTTTTTTTTTTACTTTGTGCAACTACGTATAAAAGGGCTCAATGAATTCAGATGTAAAGAGTTGCTCTATTTCTTGAACTCTTTCCCATGTTATTCCTTTTTCACTTCTCAGCTCCAGCCTTTCCCAGTGCCAGCTGAGTTTACATTTATCCCTATGCTTATCACTTCATTATTTCTAAAGTCATTCTGTCAAAACGCTACGTCAACTAAAAAGCAAAATCTGGAAATGATTGCAATATAAACCCAAGCCTCAGGCCATGAGTTTTCCTCTTCCCATTTCAGTGGTACCCGTCTTACAGTGGCAACACTTGCATAAAACTATTAAAAGCACAATTACAGCACCAATGCCAGTCTTGCAATAGTGTAACTGCAAATTAATCCTGTTTTTACTGATCAAGATGTGAAATCTGAACACAGACTTCCCTGTCTACCTCCATGTCATGAAGGCTGCAAAACACCTCAAACAAGGCTTTCAGTTCGGTTTCTAAGAATCAGATGGTCGTCTCAGCTGCAAAACATCTCTAAGCCTTTCATGTCTATTTCTGACATCCAGACATTTGTGTAGGCTGAAGAATATGTCTAAGACACGCAGTTCCATTGACTGCCAGTAAGTTGCTGCTCTTTAGTGTTCCTGCAAAAGAGCAGAAACTCAATTTCTTCTTGATCCTTCTGTTACAAGAACTCTTCACAGTAAAGGAAATCCATGCCTTTCTGCGACTTGTCTAAACCATGTTTTTTCTACAATTTCTCATTCAGTGAGTCCCCTGATTAGAGGAAAAGCTTGCATCATGCCCCGATGTGGATATCCACATGGGTATCCACTGTCTTCTACTCCTCTCCTCTCACACAGTTCATCAATACTCGCCCATCAATCACGGTCAGTATACTTAACTCAGCCTCCAGTTGTGTCAGATTTATTCACTTTGGTAAGTTTCTACATGCCTGCTTTCTCTAGTTTCAGTGAGCTGTGATCAGACAACCACTGGCTCTTAGCAATGCTTGACACAGTTTGACATGGGGGGGGGGGGGGGGGATAAGATAAGATAATGTTGCTTATAGCCCAGCCGACCGCAGAGGGCCACATCAGGGCTGTCACCACGTTAAAATCAACTCACCAGTCATTTGAAAAAAAAAAAAAAAACCCAACTTTCACACATCGCATTAAATGACATCGTCTAGAAACGCACCAGAAATTGCATTAAAAATCTTTCTTCCGTAAAATCTTAAATCAGATGAAAAATGTTAATCTCTTTCAAAAACCCAAGGATCACATCAGGCGGGACATCCCTGAACAGGATCTTCATGGACTCCGCTGTAAAATGTTTGTGTCTCACATCGTGCAAGTCCCAACACTCTAAAAGAACATGTTTCATTGTGAGTGGCGCATGACATGGAATACACCACGGAGCTTCTTCACTCTTTAAAAGATAGGAATGGGTAAAATACGAATGGCCGGTGTGCAGCCGGCACAGAACCGTTTCCTCTTTACGACCTCCCGACGAAGATGGGAGGAAGTCCTTAAGGTTTGGACGGATCTGAAAGAGTTTGTTATTCGTCTGTGTGTTCCAATCCTCCTGCCAGAGGTCTCTCACATAATCGTTAATTTTAGGTTTCACATCTGAGCAGGGGATATAAATGTTGGACAGTTTCTCTCTTGTGGCGTTCTTGGCTAAACGATCAACCATTTCGTTCCCGCCGATGCCAACATGACCAGGAACCCAAGCAAGAGTAATGTTGTAACCGTCCGCCTTCAACTTGCTAAAAAGTTCAAAAAAAAGTAAAAGTTCTGGATGCTGAAGGTTGCGGCCAGCTATGGCCTCCAAAGCTGACAGCGAATCCGACAGAACCAGAAAGTCCCTCTTCGAAGAATGTGAGATTATCTTCAAAGCCAGTACCAGAGCGGTAAGTTCAGCAGAATAGACAGAAGCATCTGAATGGATATGTTCCAACAATATCTGAGAAGGAGCCCCAGGGCAGTAGGCTGCACAGGCCACTCCATCCTCAGACTTGGAACCATCAGTGAAAACTTTTTGATAGGATGGGAATTTCGAACAGAGCTCAGCATACAATGCCTTGTACGCCAGAGAGCTGGTAGACTCTTTGCGAAAAGCTGCAAGATCGAAACGAATCTCTGGTGTGACAAAGGTCCACGGAGGTTGATCCGGAAACTTGGAAAAATCGGAAACTACTCCCAGGTCTAGACCTGCATTCCGCACGTGAGGCTGCATACGAAGACCAAACGGCGGAATACATTTAGGCTTGTTTTCAAACTTACTTTGGAATGGAGGGTCAAAGACACAGTCATAGGCAGGATTCTGCGGTTCTGAGAACAGTCGGATATAATAATTTAAAGACAGTTTCAGCCTGCGGTTGGACAACGAAGGTTCGCCCGCCTCTGCGTACAGGCTGTACACAGGGGTGGTGCGGAACGCTCCAAGACAGAGACGAAGCCCTTGATGGTGGATAGGGTCCAAAAGTTTGAGGTAAGAGGGTCTTGCGGAGCCGTAGACAGCACAACCATAGTCCAGTTTGGAACGGACCAGGGCTCTGTAGAGGTGCAACAAAGTTTTCTTATCAGCGCCCCAGTCGGTGTGTGCTACGACCCGCAGAATATTCAGTGCCTTTTGGCAAGCAGTTTTGAGGTTTTTAATATGGCTGAGAAAGTTAAGTTTTTGGTCAAAAATGACTCCCAGAAATTTGGCCTCTTTAACAGCTGGAATGGGAGATTTCCCGACGTGAAGTTCAGGATCTGGAAAAAACTGACGGAAATTATGGAAGTGAATACACTGGGTTTTTGTAGCAGAAAAGGTGAAACCGTTTTCATCCGCCCACTGATGGATTTTATCTACGCAAAGCTGGAGCCTGCGCTGGACACTCGGGTACAGGCTTCCAGTTGCGTAGACAGCAAAATCATCCACAAACAATGAGCAGTCTGAACCCTGCTGAACTGATTTCACAATGTTGTTGATTTTAATACTAAAGAGGGCAGGAGACAGTATGCTCCCCTGGGGAACACCCAACTCCTGCTCGTGGACATCAGAGAGAGTGGTGCCAACCCGGACCTGAAACTGTCGTTCTGCCAAAAAATTTTGAATAAAAAGAGGAAGATGACCTCGAAAACCCAGATCGTGGAGATCATGAAGTATCCCCGACTTCCAGGTGGTATCGTAGGCCTTCTCCAAGTCAAAGAAAATTGCCACTGCATGCTGTCTGTTTAAAAAAGCGTTCCTAAGTGTAGATTCCAGACGAATCAAATGGTCAACTGTACTACGATGTTTGCGGAAACCACACTGTTCTTTCGCCAAAAGGCCATCGGTTTCGAGTTTCCACATGAGCCTAGCATTGACCATTTTCTCCATCAGTTTACAGACACAGCTGGTCAAAGCTATTGGACGGTAGTTAGATGGATTAGAAAGATCTTTTCCAGGTTTGGGGATGGGAATAATGAGGGCTGTCCGCCAAGAGGGTGGAAAGCAACCTGTAGTCCACACGTGGTTGTATACCTGTAACAGGATGTTCAGACCTTCTTGCGGAAGATGTTTCAATAGTTGATAATGAATGTCATCTATACCTGGAGAGGAATCGCTGCAAGAGAGTAAGGCAGATTTCAGTTCGTTTAATGTGAAAGGAAGATTGTAGTCTTCCATGTTGTCGGATGAAAAGTTGCAGGGTGATTTTTCTTTTAGGGCTTTGTTTTTGACAAAAGTGACTGATTTATTAGAAGAGGAGGAATTCTTTTCAATGGTTGAAGCAAGCAGATTAGCAACTGCTTTCTTCTCTGTTATTAAAGAATCCGAAAACTTGAGATGGTTCACAGTGGGACAGGTGTTCTTCCCTTTGATTTTCTTAATGATGTTCCACACTTTTTTCTTAGAAGTTTTTGATGTCAGCCTGGAGCAGAAGCTTCTCCAGGACCGACGTTTACTGATTTTAAAAGTGTGTCTTGATTTAGCACGGAGTTTTTGATGGGCTCGAGCGTTGGGACCCGAAGGTCGATGGTATACCTGACGCTGAGCCCGTTTTCGGACTTTGGAAATTTGTTGGCAATCTGAATCGAACCAGGGTGTTTTTGGCATTTGAAGTTTGTCGGAAGACACTGGAATACAGGCTTTAGCACATTTAATCATAGTATTAGTCAGAGATTCTGCTGGGTCCGGACTCTGAAGAAAATCAGTGTCCTGGAACTCCTTGGAAATAGTGGCTGCAAATAGATCCCAGTTTGCTTTCTTATAATTGAGATGCTGAGAGACAGAGACATGTGCAGTTAATACAGGTTGTAGAAGGACAGGGAAATGGTCACTTCCGTGCAGATCGTCATGGACAGACCACTCATAGTCCAGGACCAGCGAGGGGTCACAAACCGACAAATCTAAACACGAAAGTGAACCTGAGGAAGAGTGGAGATAAGTTGCAGATCCGTCATTCAGACAACACAAATCCAAGTCTGAAAGGACATCCTCAATTAGCAGACCTCTGGGTGACGTACCGGCACTACCCCAAAGAGGATTGTGACCGTTAAAGTCACCCAACAGCAAAAAAGGTCGAGGAGTTCTTCTATCAGACTGACAAGGTCCTGACGACAAACCGGGACAGAAGGTGAGAGATAAAGAGAACAGATTGTCACAGTCTTGTGGAGAGTGACTCTCGCAGCTACAGCCTGAAGAGAGGTAGACAGAGTGACAGGACTATACAACAAAGTTTTGTGTAGGAGAAGGGCAACACCGCCCGACAGTCCCAACGTGGATGGTTGTGCAGGTTTCGAAAGAATATTAAAGCCAGAAAGAGTAAAGGTCTTCTGGCTTTGAATTTGAGTTTCTTGAAGAGCCACGACAGAAGGTTTTAGAGACTGACACAGAAGCTGCAGCTCCTCGAAGTTGGAATTTAGACCACGGATATTCCAATGGAATATTGTACTATCCATGGTGCAGAGGGCGAAAAGGAGAGAGATCAGGTCATCTCCTCCTCAACATCTGCTTCCAATGGAGTGAACTTGTTAGTTAGTTTCACAGGAGAGTGTTGGTCTACAGACCTGCTGGCAGACTTGCCAACAGGCGAAGAAGGTCTGGATTTGGGAGATGGTGGAGGTTTCTTCTTCATCTCCACCATCTCCACACTGGGTTGTTGAACTCCCTTGCCCGCACGGGCACTGGACATGGGAGTTCGAGGTGCGGGTGCTGGTTTTTTCATCTGCCCAGCAGCAGATGTTGTAGACTGCTGGGCAGTCTGAGGGGTGGTGGATTTTTTGCCTCCACCAGGGGCAGTCTTTTTGGGTTGGAAGGTGGTGGACTTGCTACCACCAGAACTGACAGATCTTACTTGCAATGTCTTCGAGAACATGAATTCATCAGTCTGGCAGCAGACTGACCGAGTAGGAACTATGGGAGCTTTCTTGACAGCCGAAGCATAGGAAGAAGCTGTCGGCGTCTGACTGCCCACAACCTGTTTCCGGGCTTCAAAAAATGAGATCTTCTTTTCCGTTTTAACTCGTTGTATAGCAGACTCTTGAATCCAAAGGGGACAGTTTCGTGAAGAGGAGGGATGGTCGCCACCGCAGTTAGCACAATGTGCCGGATCATGACACGGCCCATCATGGGTTGCCTTGCAGCAAACACCACATACCTCCTGCCCAGAACAGCGGTCCCTGACATGGCCAAACTTCTGGCACCTGAAGCACCTCAATGGGGACGGCACATATAGCTGAACATGAACATTTAGGTAACCAACTTTGATGACCGGAGGCAGCACAGGGCTGCAGAAGGTCAGAAAGAGGGTGTTGGTGGCCACTCTCTCTGAACCCTTCCTGACCGTCACCCTGCGCACCTCCGTCACACCCTGGGACGCCAGCTCCGTTTTTATTTCTGCCTCTGAAACACCCGTTAGATCTCTGCATCGAATCACACCTTTGGATGAATTTAATTGTTTGTGGGGAGTTACCCTGATCTCCCTGTCCACAAGTTTTGTTGCTTTCTGCAGCTGTTCAGATTGTTTTTGTGATTTGCTTTGAATGAGAAATGAGCCATTCCTCAACCTCTTGATGGACCGAGGGTCGCCTGCTATTCCTTGAAAACCCTTTTGAATGGCAAACGGGCTCAGAGCTGAAAGGGGTCTTTCCTGCTCCGTCCCCTCCATCACGAGCCAGGAAGCCCAAAAACCTGTCTTCTGTCGAACTTCGGTATCAGAGTCACTATCTGTTTGACAATCCCCTGAAATAGGGGATGCTGCCTTCCTCTTCCTTTTGGGGGAATGTTTTTTAAAGAAGTCATATTTAGTTTATTGTGATTCATCTCTCCCTTACCCACCCACCTTCGAGTCCAACTATGGGGCCAGGGCCAAGAAACCAATGTCTTGACCCCTTCCAGGCTTCGGGAGAGACATACAACACACAGACACCACCAACCCTATCCCCCCCGATCATGCTCAACTCCCGGGAACAGAGAGCTGAGCACTGCAGGGTTTACTTGGCCAGCAAGGGGACTGTCTGTCTTGACCCAGCCCCAAGAAGGGGAGCCGATTAGTACACCCGGGCCAAGGTGTACTCCCTGTCTAGGAGAGGTCCGAGCCAAAGTGATGTGTTGAGAGCGCTGGCCCTCTCAATCACCAGGATCTCATTCCCCTCCGACACAGGTCGCACCGCACGGCAAACGCGGCGGATCTTAAGGAGACCACAGAGAGAAAAGGAGTGTGGAAAAGAAGACTTGAAGGGAGACGAAGATAGAAAAGGGCCAAATAAGGGAGGCAGAAAACAAGAAAAGGAGAAAGGCGGGTTACTGTTAGTCAGGATCCTCACCCTTAGCCTATCTGACATGGGAAGCCCTACCAGGGGCATCAACTCCTTACCACGTTACGCTTAGGCCAAACAGCATCTGCACCTCTCAGGCCTAGAAGCAGTGTGAAAAAAACAGCCTATCTCCAAGTATTGATGCCCCCGCCAGCAAAGCCTAAGGGATCACTGGACCACGCAAACCCTCCGACCACGACAAGGTCGCAACCCCCCGGAGGGGGGGGGGGGGGGAGGGGTATTCAATTACCAACAAGATCCAATAGCACTGCACTTGAGTCTCAGTGATCATGTACAAATGAAGTTTAACACAATCAGCTATTGGACTGGGGAGTTAGAAACACTGCCACTTTTAGTTTTAATCTGTTCAGAAATTTTGAGATAAAACTGTTCCATAAGGTTAAGTATTAAGCCAAGGCATCTAAAGATTCCAAATAAGTCCACAACATGATTCAAAGGTAGTCAAGAGTTAATTTTCAACCAGACAGTGGAACAGGTTGCAGAACTGGCTCAAAGATTGTAATTCATGTTACTTAAAGTCGTTCTGTACAACATGTAACAGAACTAGCTCAAACTCAAAGGCTTACAATTTCATACTGAAAACCACACTATACAGCAGGCTGCATAAACTGACTCGAAAGCTTTTAATTTCATATTAAAAATCACTCTGTGGAGAAGGTTGCAGAACTGGCTCAAAAGTTTTCAACAGCAGGTAGCAGAACTGGCTCAATGGTTTTCAATTTCATACCAAAAATCACTCTTTAAAGAAGACCGCAGAACTGGCTCAATGGTTTCCAATTTCATACCAATCACTCTTTAAAGAAGACCGCAGAACTGGTTCAATGGTTTTCAATTTCATACCAAAAATCTCTCTTTAAAGAAGACCGCAGAACTGGCTCAATGGTTTTCAATTTCATACAAAAAATCACTCTTTAAAGAAGACCGCAGAACTGGCTCAATGGTTTCCAATTTCATACCAATCACTCTTTAAAGAAGACCGCAGAACTGGTTCAATGGTTTTCAATTTCATACCAAAAATCTCTCTTTAAAGAAGACCGCAGAACTGGCTCAATGGTTTTCAATTTCATACAAAAAATCACTCTTTAAAGATGACCGCAGAACTGGTTCAATGGTTTTCAATTTCATACCAAAAATCTCTCTTTAAAGAAGACCGCAGAACTGGCTCAAACGCGTTCACTTCATAATATCCACACAGTAATGTGGACTACAGAACTAGCAAACAAGACTCGCAGTTTCATTACTAGCACTGTACTGTAAGCTGAAAACCTGACGAAAGGCTTTCACCAGTTTCTTTCTAACATCAACAAAGATAACTACAACGTTTTGTGCACAAACTGTGTCCAACTGTTCAAAGCTTCTTCAAAGTGCAATCAGCATTTTTTAGATTGTGGATCTTTTCTTTGGAAATTGAGATCACACACACACACACACACACACACACACACACACACACACACACAGAGTCTATGCAATGCATACCTATATATATACACACTACAATTTACATACTAACTGCACGAAGAGTCTATTTCTTGAACTCTTTCCCATGTTATTCCTTTTTCACTTCTCAGCTCCAGCCTTTCCCCAGTGCCAGCTGAGTTTACATTTATCCCTATGCTTATCACTTCATTATTTCTAAAGTCATTCTGTCAAAACGCTACGTCAACTAAAAAGCAAAATCTGGAAATGATTGCAATATAAACCCAAGCCTCAGGCCATGAGTTTTCCTCTTCCCATTTCAGTGGTACCCGTCTTACAGTGGCAACACTTGCATAAAACTATTAAAAGCACAATTACAGCACCAATGCCAGTCTTGCAATAGTGTTCTGCAAATTAATCCTGTTTTTACTGATCAAGATGTGAAATCTGAACACAGACTTCCCTGTCTACCTCCATGTCATGAAGGCTGCAAAACACCTCAAACAAGGCTTTCAGTTCGGTTTCTAAGAATCAGATGGTCGTCTCAGCTGCAAAACTCCTCAAAGGCTGTCATGTCTATTTCTGACATCCAGACATTTGTGTAGGCTGAAGAATATGTCAAAGACACGCAGTTCCATTGACTGCCAGTAAGTTGCTGCTCTTTAGTGTTCCTGCAAAAGAGCAGAAACTCAATTTCTTCTTGATCCTTCTGTTACAAGAACTCTTCACAGTAAAGGAAATCCATGCCTTTCTGCGACTTGTCTAAACCATGTTTTTTCTACAATTTCTCATTCAGTGAGTCCCCTGATTAGAGGAAAAGCTTGCATCATGCCCCGATGTGGATATCCACATGGGTATCCACTGTCTTCTACTCCTCTCCTCTCACACCAGTTCATCAATACTCGCCCATCAATCACGGTCAGTACACTTAACTCAGCCTCCAGTTGTGTCAGATTTATTCACTTTGGTAAGTTTCTACATGCCTGCTTTCTCTAGTTTCAGTGAGCTGTGATCAGACAACCACTGGCTCTTAGCAATGCTTGACACAGTTTGACATGGGGGAGGGGGGGGGGGGGGGGGGGGAGGGGTATTCAATTACCAACAAGATCCAATAGCACTGCACTTGAGTCTCAGTGATCATGTACAAATGAAGTTTAACACAATCAGCTATTGGACTGGGGAGTTAGAAACACTGCCACTTTTAGTTTTAATCTGTTCAGAAATTGAGATAAACTGTTCCATAAGGTTAAGTATTAAGCCAAGGCATCTAAAGATTCCAAATAAGTCCACATGATTCAAAGGTAGTCAAGAGTTAATTTTCAACCAGACAGTGGAACAGGTTGCAGAACTGGCTCAAAGATTGTAATTCATGTTACTTAAAGTCGTTCTGTACAACATGTAACAGAACTAGCTCAAACTCAAAGGCTTACAATTTCATACTGAAAACCACACTATACAGCAGGCTGCATAAACTGACTCGAAAGCTTTTAATTTCATATTAAAAATCACTCTGTGGAGAAGGTTGCAGAACTGGCTCAAAAGTTTTCAACAGCAGGTAGCAGAACTGGCTCAATGGTTTTCAATTTCATACCAAAAATCACTCTTTAAAGAAGACCGCAGAACTGGCTCAATGGTTTCCAATTTCATTCCAATCACTCTTTAAAGAAGACCGCAGAACTGGCTCAATGGTTTTCAATTTCATACAAAAAAAATCACTCTTTAAAGAAGACCGCAGAACTGGTTCAATGGTTTCCAATTTCATACCAATCACTCTTTAAAGATAACTACAACGTTTTGTGCACAAACTGTGTCCAACTGTTCAAAGCTTCTTCAAAGTGCAATCAGCATTTTTTAGATTGTGGATCTTTTCTTTGGAAATTGAGATCACACACACACACACACACACACACACACACACACACACACACACACACACACACAGAGTCTATGCAATGCATACCTAGATATATATACACACTACAATTTACATACTAACTGCACGAAGAGTTAGTGAAAATAGATATCACAATGTCAATACAATGTAAGAAAAAAAACACAAACTACATTCTACTATTTCTAGATAATAGTTTTTCGATATTTTTAAATCTGTCCTTTAATTCATCACTAATGCTGGACTAAAATGGAAATTTGAAAAGCCACACAACTTACATTCGAGATAGTTTTTCGGTATCTTTATATTTGTCCTTTAATTCATCACTAATGCTGGACTAAAATGGAAGTTTTGTCATTTCATCTATATACTAAATAAACTTGTAACTAGTATACCAGCAGCATGCTGAAACTCCTTCAATCTAATTACAATATCAATAATCAAGTCCAAAATGATTTTTGTTCAAAATTCACAGCCTCTATCTGATTCTATGAAGACTGAAATTATCCTTATTAAAAGTAAACTAACAAATGAATAAAGAAAGCATACTGTTCAGACAAATAAGCATTATTGTTAACAATAAGAGACTCTAGGGAAGATTATCAAAATGTACAAGACTCATTATTTTGGTCCTTGAAATTTATGCCTTGCAAATGATGTGACCAGCACTATGATGTCACACACAACACACACACACACACACACACACACACACACACACACAGAATAACACCACCTTGCAAATGTGTGTACACACAGTCAGCGCAACAATGCGACACACAAAGAAAGAATACAAACACAACATAAGCACATAAACACACTCACATACTGCTAGCATTCTGCACACATGCCCACACATAGTTTACAGACACATAGTTTACAGAACAGAGTTAGTGTCTCATAGTCATACACACATAGACTAACCCATCCGCCCATCTAAACACATACACACACACACACATATACACACTCTTGTATGCACATACGAATTGTATGCATACATAATTAAACGCGCACACACACATACATCATGCATACTCACCTGGTTAGCAGCAATACCCCCACCGACAGCCCCCGTCAGAATCAAGTAGCGAACTTTCAGAAAACGTCTCAACCCAGAAAACAGCCGCACAGCGCCTGACATCTGCCGGCTGCTCCCTCGAGACAGGGTCAGCTGCCTCAGCAGTTGAGTCCTTGCTGTTCTGGCCCCTGTCACTCCAAACACTGTGTAAGTTCGAGACTGCTGCAGGTTTGCCACATGCAGACGCATGAGTTGTGCCTGTGAGAGTGGCTGTGGCCCACTGGCAGATGAGGACTGGTGCTGGTGGTGTGGACGGGCCACCAGGACAAATGGGGCTCCCCATCAGACTGCTGCTGTGCCCAAGCTCTCTGCCTGGACTGCCGCAGGCAGGTCACACAGTAGGGCCTGTCAAAGAGACATTGTTTTGTTCTGCATTATCCACAGCATTTACACATGTGTATGTATTATGTCCATCGTCACATTTACACAGTGTTCTGCACATAAATATGCGGCAGGCTGTTGACAAACAGTGCATCCAGCACCACATAAAGAATGACAAAGGAAAAAAATGACATTACTGCCCCAATCCCATCCCCACGCCCATAAACTTTTTTCTTTTTGTCTTATTTCATATCTCTAACTGAACACATACATAAATGTATACTCAGTCTCAATGATCCTATTAACTACATATTACTGGTCTTACCTCAAGAACTGGGCATGTCCTTCAATGAGCAGAAACAGGAAATGACATCTCAACAAACTGGAGACACACTGGTGGTGCCAGTTTCAGAGTTTGTGGGGACATTTGCAGTCTGTATGCTGGTGCATGTATCTTCTGTAAAGGATGCCTACTGCAGTACTGGTGCACTGAGATGTAATTTTACATGAAGTCATCAGGGTCTGCATCAAATCTGAAATCTATGACTTTCCTGTCTCAGTATCCTTTTTTTTTTTCTGGTAAAGCATCTACTATGACGTACATAATAAGTTACCTAATTTCATGCCAAAACACTGCCACAGACCACCAAACAAGGCAGATAGATTGCTTTGGGAAATACTCCAACTCCTATCCTCTGCCTTTAAGCCAACAAGTCTTCTTCCAGTCCAATGGAAAACAAAGCTGTGTATTTAAATCTTTCACATATTGACATTTCCATCCACTGACATAGTTCTCTAACCAATAACAGCAGCAAATCATTTCAAAACAGTAGCAGAACTTGTAAACAGGAACAGAACTTGTAAACAGGAACCATCACATTGAGAACATGGGCAAACAGTTATGTTGGTGATGATACTGTAATAGCATTCATGTCGATAGGTGCTGGTAACATGAAATTTTAACTGCATATATAAGCAGTGACAGTAGGCAAAACAAGTCAACAATTTTTCTTCGGTAAGATTCTGATTGATGGCATTTGAGCTCATGCAGAAGTGAGTTCCAGAAAAGAGGACCTGAATAAGGAAGACCTGTTTTTAAATGGGTCAAATCTAAGTATGGGAACCGTGAATTTTGTAGAATGTCTAGAATCTGTGTTAATTAAATTATTTCCAGGCTTAATGAAAATACTTTTTTTTTCTTTTTTTTTTGCATTACATTTCCTTACTGATAGGAAAGAGAGACAGAGACAAAGAGAGAGACAAGACAGAGCAACTGAGAGAGTGAGAGAAAGAAAAACTGTGTGTGTGTGTGTGTGTGTGTGTGTGTGTGTGTGTGTGTCTGAGAGAGAGAGAGAGAGAGAGAGAGAGAGAGAGAGAGAGAGAGAGAGAGAGAGAGAGAGAGTGCGTGTGTTTGAGTGTGTGTGTGTGTGTGTGTGTGTGTGTGTGAGGGACTGGTGTCTGGGACAGAGAGTCACTGAGTCAGTGTGTGTGTGTGTGTGTGTGTGTGTGGTGTGTGTGTGTGTGTGTGTGTGTGTGTGTGTCTGTGTGTGTCTGTCTGTCTGTCTGTCTGTATGCATGCACACTCACATGTGTGTATGAGAGACAGAGAGACTGACAGAGTGTGTGTGTGTTCCACACCTCTGAGAGAGAGAGAGAGAGAGAGAGAGAGAGAGAGAGAGAGAGAGAGAGAGAGAGAGAAGAGAGATTGACGAGTGAGAGAGACTGACGAGTGAGAGAGACTCAGTAGTAGTAGTATAGTAGTAGTAGTAGTAGTAGTAATAGGGACCCGGCTTTTTTTAGCCTTAGGCCTTACGGCCTATTTGCGTCCCCTCATTATTTTTCAATTTAAGTTCGGTCTGGTTGCATGCCTGTCATAAATAACATTATATTCAATCCACACTATAGAAAGCATCTTTCAATTTAGGGTCTTCATCTAGGAGTTTTTTTAAAGCTGTTGATATCAGTGCATATTTGTGTTAGTAGGCAGTGCATTCCAATATTTAGCAATTCTCAAGGTAAAACAAGACTTTCTTTTGTTAGTATGACAATGCCTAATAAAAATCTTGCCTTCATATTCTTGTGCAATCCACTTCTGAGAATTTGAAAAGCGCAGAGAGAGAGAGAAAGAGAGAAGAAAGAGAGAGAGAGAGAGAGAGAGAGAGAGAGAGAGAGAGAGAAGACAAAATTCTTTATTTACGAGGATAATAGATAAGCACTGATGTGCTTTTTTTTACATCCAGTCCAGCGCGCTGGTGACCTACTCGTTTTGAGTGAACCAGTATTTTAGGAAGAAGAAGTCCTCAAAGGAGAGAGACAAGACAGCGTCAGCCCCACAGTGTATATGCATGGGTCATCCTGGAGTTTAGGGGTGTGGGTGGGTTCGGAGGTGGGCGGGGGAGGCCGGGGACGAAAGGTGGGTAGCATCTCGGCCGGTATTAAAAACACAGGTGTAATAACAAAATAAGGAACCAGACAAAAATATCAACATCATATTAACAACGGCGAGTTGGTGTCGAAAATACAGGACCCCTAATCTCCATGTCAAACAAATTATTCAAAGTGTGCACCCAATACATACCCGAAATGTCCATTCATTAAATTCCGAAGCATTCTCACAGCCTGTAGAGGGTCAGCGATTAACTTTGACTTTCATAGTCTTCTTGGGATCTGACGAAACATGGCCAGTTATACTTTCCGTAGTTTCCGTATAATAATATATCATAAGAGAACAACGGTATATATCATTACTCCTCACTGAAAATAATTGTATTTTTATTATTAGCATGACGAGAATATAATAATTTGATTTATATCGTCATTTTCTTTAAACGAGCAAACTACGAAAACAAAGGAATGATTTATCACCTCTCTCTCTCTCTCTGTTGAAATACTGGTTCACTCAAAAACGAGTAGGCCTAGGTCACCAGCGCGAAATTACACAGGCTCTCCTATGAAAATATATATAATTCAAAGATCACAATAAGCCAATTATTTTCTTTATTATGGCACAGCAAATGACATATTACGTTATATGAAGTCTTGTTTGCGCTATATGGTTTCACGTGTGTGGCACTCGTAGGGTGAAGATTGGGGCTTTCAAGGCAATGACACAGAGAGTGCCCCGTGACCCTGATAGGACAGACGAGCTCCCGAAGTGGTTTCTTCGTCTAGCTAAAAAGCTCTGTGTACTGAAATCATAATCTCATGGCCAGACAGATGTGGTGGACAAATCCACACGCTGTACGGCCAGTGGCGTTGATAAGATGAAACTGATACTGAACACTACATAACATGCATGACTGCACCTTTAGATATGACGCCGCAACGCCTATGACAGACCTGGAGTTAAGTTTAAGAGTGCTGCCGAACGGAATCCACAACAGCCTAAAGTTACATGGGGGAGAAAATGGAAGCTGGTGCCAGTGCGTCTTGCAGTCCGCATTTCAGCCAGTTGAAGCACCTACAATAACATTAAATCCGCACAAATCTTTGCCACTGCTTTCGTCAGGGCTTTTAATGCGAGGCCAGTTAGTGACAACCCTCCAAGACCAATAGTAATGTTTTGTGCAGAACATCTACTATAGTAGGCTACAGATATTGCCTCTCTCTCTCTCTCTCTCTCTCTCTCTCCTCTCTCTCTCTCTCTCTCTCTCTCTCTCTCTGCTCTCTGTGCGCGTGAGTGCGTGCGCGCGCGCGTGTGTGTGTGTGTGTGTGCGCGTGAATCCAAGGCATTTAATACAAAACCTCACTCAAAACTGCCAAAGGACCAGTTCATCAATGATTCACCGCCTTCTTCACCCAGTAGCGTAAGAAGGATGTGGTAGGAGGGCAATCCTCTGATGAAGCCACTGTGGGATTCTGGTGGTCACCCCCAAGGTGTGGTTCTTGGTCGTCCTACTGACGTTGACGAGCTTCCGGCCTCCATCAGGTTTTCAAGTCAGATTCTTCGCAGATGACTGCTTGCTTTACCGGTGTAACACCCCAGATTGCCCCCCCCCCCCCCCCCATCCCAGAATGCCCCCCCCCCCCCCCCCCCGGGGGACGTTTCAGTATCCCAGAATGCCCCCCGGGGGACGTTTCAGTATCCCAGAATGCCCCCCGGGGGACGTTTCAGTATACAAGAATGTCCCCCGGGGGACATGTTGGGTATGCTAGAATGTCCTCCAGGGGACATGTTGGGTATGCTGACACGTCCCCCTGGGGGCAATCTAAAGTGCCCCCCCCCCCCCCCCCCATATCTATTATGCCCCCCATGAGAACAAATATATTTTCATCCCAGAATGCCCCCATCCCAATTCTCTCTCTCTGTCTCTCTGTCTGTCTGTCTCTGTCTCTCTCTCTCTGTCTCTCTCTCTCTCTCTCTGTCTCTCTCTGTCTCTCTCTTTCTCTCTCTGTCTCTCCCCTCTCTCTCTCTCTCTCTCTCTCGCAATATAGACATAACTTATGGCGTGTGCGCGCG
>CM031611.1:16606648-16614148 GCA_018398815.1 Conus ventricosus | reverse complement strand
CACCGCCAAACAACAAACTTTAAAAGAGATTACTACACCGCCAAACAACAAACTTTAAAAGAGATTACTACACCGCCAAACAACAAACTTTAAAAGAGATTACTACACCGCCAAACAACAAACTTTAAAAGAGATTACTACACCGCCAAACAACAAACTTTAAAAGAGATTACTACACCGCCAAACAACAAACTTTAAAAGAGATTACTACGCCGCCAAACAACAAACTTTAAAAGAGATTACTACACCGCCAAACAACAAACTTTAAAAGAGATTACTACGCCGCCAAACAACAAACTTTAAAAGAGATTACAACACCGCCAAACAACAAACTTTAAAAGAGATTACTACGCCGCCAAACAACAAACTTTAAAAGAGATTACAACACCGCCAAACAACAAACTTTAAAAGAGATTACTACACCGCCAAACAACAAACTTTAAAAGAGATTACTACACCGCCAGTGATGAGAGAAGAAGTGGAAGAAGCCATCGGCAGCCTTCCGGCAGGGAAATCACCTGGAGCAGACAATATTCCAGCAGAGCTGCTCAAACATGGAGGGAAGGAATTGGTCACTCTAGTAACATCGATTTGTCAGAAGATCTGGGAGACAAAACAGTGGCCCACAGAATGGACTCAATCACTCATCATCCCCCTGCCCAAAAAGGGAAATCTACGCCAATGCCAGAACTACAGAACAATAAGTCTCATTAGCCACACCAGTAAAATCATGCTCAGAATCATCTTGAATCGACTGAAGAAAGAGGCGGAAGAACACCTGGCGGAAGAACAAGCTGGATTCAGGGCAGGCAGAAGCACAGTAGAACAGATCTTCACCTGCCGGATACTGATGGAGAAACATCTGCAACATCAGAGAGACCTGTTCCACAACTTCATTGACTTTAGGAAAGCGTTTGACAGGGTGTGGCACAAGGGTCTGTGGCAGGTGCTCAGAAAGTTTGGCATAGAGGAGGGTCTCGTCCAAACCATCCAGGCGCTGTATAACACCGCCAGCAGCGCAGTCCTCCTCAACAACCAGATAGGGGACTACTTCAAGACCACAGTTGGAGTCCGTCAAGGCTGCCTGCTATCTCCCGTACTGTTCAATCTCTTCCTGGAAAACATCATGCGTGAAACCCTCCATGACTTCCACTCCACTGTCTCCATCGGAGGAAGAATCATCAATAATCTGAGGTTCGCAGATGACATCGACCTGATGGGAGGCAGCAACGAAGAACTACAAGACCTGACAAAGAGACTGGAAGAAAGGGCAGGTGCATATGGAATGGAAGTGAGCACAGAAAAAAGCAAAGTCCTGGTCAACAGCACAACCAACACCCATGCTGAAATCTACATGAACGGACAACAGCTTGAAGAAGTGGGCGCTTTCAAATACCTTGGCGCCACTCTCACCAAAGACGGTCGCTCTACAACAGAAATCAAGACCAGACTAGCGATCGCAACAGCAGCAATGGCAAAGCTAAACAAGATCTGGAAGAGCAGGGAGATCAGCTTTCCTACAAAGATGAAGCTGTACAAGTCCCTGGTGCTGTCCATCCTGCTGTATGGCTGCGAAAGCTGGACCATGACAGCAGAGACCACCAAGAGAATCCAGACGTTTGAAACTAAATGCTTCAGGCGCTTGCTCGGGATCTCTTGGCAAGACCGGAAGACAAACGACGTTGTGAGGAGCCAAATAACATCACTTGCAGGCCCCCAAGAACCCCTCTTGGCAACAGTCAAGAAGAGGAAGCTGTCGTGGTTCGGGCATGTCATACGCCACAATTCACTGCCCAAAACAGTCATCCAGGGCACGCTGGAAGCGGGCAGACGAAGGGGACGACAAGCCAAATGCTGGATGGACAACATCAAAGAATGGACCAGATGGATGGCCCTACGCTGATGCGACAGGCAGAGGACAGGGCCGGATGGCGGTGTCTGGCTTCGAGAGTGTCTCTCATCTCTCCTCTACGCCCATCATGGGCAAGAGAATGATGATGATGATGATGACTACAACCGCCAAACAACAAACTTTAAAAGAGATTACAACACCGCCAAACAACAAACTTTAAAAGAGATTACTACACCGCCAAACAACAAACTTTAAAAGAGATTACTGCACCGCCAAACAACAAACTTTAAAAGAGATTACTACACGGCCAAACAACAAACTTTAAAAGAGATTACTACACGGCCAAACAACAAACTTTAAAAGAGATTACTGCACCGCCAAACAACAAACTTTAAAAGAGATTACTACACCGCCAAACAACAAACTTTAAAAGAGATTACTACACCGCCAAACAACAAACTTTAAAAGAGATTACTGCACCGCCAAACAACAAACTTTAAAAGAGATTACTACACCGCCAAACAACAAACTTTAAAAGAGATTACTACACCGCCAAACAACAAACTTTAAAAGAGATTACTGCACCGCCAAACAACAAACTTTAAAAGAGATTACTACACCGCCAAACAACAAACTTTAAAAGAGATTACTACACCGCCAAACAACAAACTTTAAAAGAGATTACTACACCGCCAAACAACAAACTTTAAAAGAGATTACTACACCGCCAAACAACAAACTTTAAAAGAGATTACTACACCGCCAAACAACAAACTTTAAAAGAGATTACTACACCGCCAAACAACAAACTTTAAAAGAGATTACTACACCGCCAAACAACAAACTTTAAAAGAGATTACTACACCGCCAAACAACAAACTTTAAAAGAGATTACTGCACCGCCAAACAACAAACTTTAAAAGAGATTACTACACGGCCAAACAACAAACTTTAAAAGAGATTACTACACGGCCAAACAACAAACTTTAAAAGAGATTACTACACCGCCAAACAACAAACTTTAAAAGAGATTACTACACCACCAAACAACAAACTTTAAAAGAGATTACTACACCGCCAAACAACAAACTTTAAAAGAGATTACTACACCGCCAAACAACAAACTTTAAAAGAGATTACTACACCGCCAAACAACAAACTTTAAAAGAGATTACTACACCGCCAAACAACAAACTTTAAAAGAGATTACTACACCGCCAAACAACAAACTTTAAAAGAGATTACTACACCGCCAAACAACAAACTTTAAAAGAGATTACTACACCGCCAAACAACAAACTTTAAAAGAGATTACTACACCGCCAAACAACAAACTTTAAAAGAGATTACTACACCGCCAAACAACAAACTTTAAAGAGATTACTACACCGCCAAACAACAAACTTTAAAAGAGATTACTACACCGCCAAACAACAAACTTTAAAAGAGATTACTGCACCGCCAAACAACAAACTTTAAAAGAGATTACTACACCGCCAAACAACAAACTTTAAAAGAGATTACTACACCGCCAAACAACAAACTTTAAAAGAGATTACTACACCGCCAAACAACAAACTTTAAAAGAGATTACTACACAGCCAAACAACAAACTTTAAAGAGATTACTACACCGCCAAACAACAAACTTTAAAAGAGATTACTACACCGCCAAACGAAAGAAACAAACAGGCAACATCATGATTTGTTTGTTTCTTTATTATATTGTAATTTGCCTGTATATTTTGTTTGACGATACAGTAATTTTTCTTTTAAGTTTGTCCGTAATTCGGTCCTGCATTCTGATACTTTGTTTTCCCTATAAAGGACTCGAAGAGGGTCTGAAGCAAAGAGGGCGGGAGTGGAGAGGGAGCGGGGAAAGAGAGCTCCATGAAAATGGAGGAAGGGGAGGGGAACAGGGCTTAAGAGGGCGAGGGTGATGGTGAAAGTGGAGGAAGCGAGCGGGGGTGGGGGTGGGGAGGGGAGGGGAGCTATTCGTTGTGAACGCGCTCGCGACATCAGTTTCCCCCACCCCCCCACACACACACCACCTTCCCCACCGATTACTGGTGCATTGTGAGAGGGCGCTGGGTGACTCAAAGGTCCTATAAAAGGCGCAGCAGTGACACAGGTGCTGCACCTTAAGATCCGATTAGAAACGGCACACATTCACGACACAGTGCTGCGAGTTGTACCTACTGTCCTGCCCAGCTCCTAGACACCCTCTGCTGCCATGGAGATGACATTCTGTCGTCTGGTCTTCGCGGGTTTCATGATTTGTAAGTGTGTGTGTGTGTGTGTGTGTGTGTGTGTGTGTGTTGTGTGTGTGTGACATAGAGAGAGGGAGAGAGATAGAGAAACCGACACAGACAGAATGTAAGGTGTGTATGTGAGAAAAAGAGATAAGAGGTAGGGAGTGGGGGGGAGAGAGAGAGAGAGAGAGAGAGAGAGAGGTGTGTGTGTGTGTGTGTGTGTGTGTGTGTGTGTGTGTGTGTGTGTGTGTGTGTGTGTGTGTACAAGCGCGCGCGCGCGCTTTCACGTGTCTGGGGGGAGGGGAGAGGGAAGGCATCTGATTGTTCTCTGGCATGAAGTAATTTTTTTAACTGCTGTTTCCTAAAGATCTGCTTACATCACACAGTATTCACACTCTTCATCTATGATTTTCATTCTAATAACCCATATGTTGTGGTTTTTGAGTTCTCTGAAGATGGTTAGGCACCTTGCGGGGCCTTGTAGAGAGCCACGCAGAGCGATGAAAATGTTTGAAAAATGGTTGACTAGTGTTCCGTAAATTATCTTCATTTCATTTACTGAAAAGATTTTTTTTTTAATGATAACTGATTTCCGGAGAAGAAAAAAAACATCTCTCATCACTGTATGTCAAAGACCAAGAAACTGAACAGGTCGAATCGTTCAAGTTACTGGCATGCATACGTTTCACGCATACAGCTGGCACGTCAACTTCACATTAGCTCGCAAGAAAGAACAGCAGGGACTGTGTGTTTTTATGTCAACTGAAGAAGTTTTGTTTGAGCGATGCGGTCTCTATTTAATTCTTTCCTGATCACTGTCTGGTATGGATCTGCCTCAGCCAGAGACAAGATTTTTTTTTAAGTGAAAAAAAGGAAAGAAAGAAAGAAAGAAACAAGATGCGAAGCATATAAACGTACTCCCAGTTTTCCAAACCGCTTATAAATCGGCCAAGTGCTTTATGAGATAAGAAATAAAGGCAAAATAACGGTTTTAACGGTTATTTAACCGATGTAACACTTTTGAAACTGGTATTTTAGTCCTCACTGGGCTAAAGCCTGTGTACATACCAAATTTCATCCAAATCGGACAATATGTCAAGAATAACGGTTTTTAACGGTCACATTTTGAAACACTGCATGGAAATGCCATTTGTGTGTAATAACCTTTCTAGATACAAAATTTCATTAAAACCCACCAATATATAAAAAAAAATAACGGCAAAATAACGGTTTAAACGGTTATTAACCGATATGCACTTTTGAAACAGGTATTTTAGTCCTCACTGGGCTAAAGCCTGTGTACATATCAAATTTCATCCAAATTGGACAATATGTCAAGAATAACGGTTTTTAACGGTCAAATTTTGGAACACTATATAGAAGTGCCATTTGTGTGGATAACCTTACTATATGCCAAATTTAATTAAAATCCACCCATATATAAGAAATAACGGCAGAATAACGGTTTTTAACGTTTGTTTAATCCATTTTCAGCATTACATTACTTACATATGGACAGAGGATACCGATTTGTCACAAGATCATCCAAACCGCTTATAAATTGGCCAAGTACTTTCTGAGATATTCCATAAAGAAGAAAAACCGTTACAGGCCGTTACAACCGTTAGTAACGGCTATAACGTGGACTAAAACATCAGGCATCATCCGTGACCCATAATGAACATACCTGCTAATTTTCATAAAGGTCGGCCAAGTACTTTCTGAGATATTCCATAAAGAAGAAAAACCGTTACAGGCCGTTACAGCCGTTAGTACGGTTATAACGGTAACTAAAACATCGGGCATTATTCGTGACCCATAATGAACATACCTACAAATTTTCAGAAAGATCGGTCAAGTACTTTCTGAGATATTCCGTAAAGAAGAAAAAGCGTTACAGGCCGTTACAGCCGTTAGTAACGGCTGTAGCGGTAAACTAAAACGTCGGGCATCATCCTTGACCCATAATGAACATACCTGCAAGTTTTCAGAAAGATCGACCCAGTAGTTTTGTCTGGAGCGAGTGGAACACCATTTTGACCACGGACACACAGACAGACAGACAGACAGACAGACACACACACACACACACACACACACACACACACACACACACACACACACACACACACACACACACACACACACACAGCATTTCTTCGTTCCCATTCTAAAGTACTCCCTGTTCTTTAAGAACTGGGAGTACAATGACACTTCCGTCGCACTGTACACAATGAATAAACATCATGTAACACGATACAGTCTTTTCTGTGCAGAAAAATAAGGTCACTTAAAACACTGCAAGAGAATAATGTCGGAGAGAGAGGAGGAGAGGGGGGGGGGGGGGGGAGGATGGAGTGAGACAGAAAGACAGACAGACAGACAGACAGACAGAGACGGAGACAGAGACAGACAGACAGACAGAAAGACAGATGGGCGGAGAGAGAGAGAGAGAGAGAGAGAGAGAGGAGAGAGAGAGAGAGAGAGAGAGAGAGAGAGAGAGAGAGAGAGAAGAGAGAAGCCAGGACATTCTAAGATATCATTAGGAATAGCCAAAGTCCTTCGTTAACTTTTGATTTTTTTTTTGGTTCGTTTGTTTTTTGATGCCTTGCAGTCACATCAACAGTGGGGGAAAAAAATGATCCCACAATAAATCTCGGGAGTACTGCAAACTTGATCATAAAAGATCTATTCTGGGAAGGATGACACCATTTTGTGAACATCGCGAGTCTCTTCAAACTAACAGCCATCTATAACAGATGAAAGAGTATATCCTGAGATGATCTTGGACATAAAGACTGCTTTGTTCGTCTTTAAATTTAAGTTTTAATGGGATAGCACCTAAATTTGTGGTGTCAGACTTAGATAATTATAACGTGACAATTCTAACAGAACTCATTACTGAGCTTCCCTTTGAGAACTAAGCAGCATGTGTTCGCTCGCTGAGTCCCATACTGTAGAAGCATAATTTATATGAGATTGAATGTGAGCCAAAAATATATAGTTTGCAGGCTGTGTTGATTAGGAAGTATTTAACTTTAGACAGTAGACAATTTTTTCGACTCTGTTTCATACATGCTTCGTAATGGATGGGACCACGAGAAGCTGTCAAGCGTAATCGCTTTTAATTCTGTATGGCAATCTTCTTTTTCGATGATTTTGTCATTAATCAGCAGAGGAGCTGAAAAAACGGCGAACGTTAGCATCATACATCTGGATTCATATGGGTTCAGATTGACATGATTAAATTTGGATTGTTCGATATATACTGATTGGCATTCCCTTCCGCAGAAAGGCCACGACTTAAACTTCAGAACACAGGGATGGGGCGGGGAGACAGAGAGAGAAAAAGACAGCAGACAGAGACCAAAAAGACACAGGGGACCGCCCCAGAGGG
>CM031611.1:16597565-16605648 GCA_018398815.1 Conus ventricosus | reverse complement strand
TCAAGGAAGCAACTTCAGTCCTTCCAAATGAGCATCAAATAATTAATGGTTGCATGCGTAGAATAATCAAATACATAGGCCTACATGAACAAAGTTGATCCGTGTCCACCAGGATCTGGCCTCAAAACGTATAGTGATAACAGTCGTAGTGAACTATTTCTTACAAGTACTGTCTCATCAGAGAGAGTGAATGAACAGCGGAAACTTTAGAATCTACAATATCAATGATCAGTCATAATTATTTTCGCTTACACGCATTATTACAGACACGCACGCACCCACTTACAGAGAATATACTCAGACACATACACGCACACATACACTCGAGCACGCACGCACACACACCACACACACACACACCACACCACACACACACACACCACACACACACACACACACACACACACACACACACACACACACACACACTCTCTCTCTCTCTCTCTCTCTCTCTCTCTCTCTCTTTCTCTCTCTCTCTCTCCCTTTCTCTCTTTAATAGAGAGAGAGAGAGAGGGAGGGAGAGAGAGAGAGACAGACAGACAGACAGACAGACAGAGACCGAGAGAGAGAGAGAAAGAGAGAGAGAGGGAGAGAGAGGGGGGAGAGAGAGAGAGAGAGAGAGAGAGAGAGAGAGAGAGAGAGAGAGGCAGAGAGAGAGAGACTTACACTAAGTTTGGGGGGTGGGGGTGGGGGGCATTCTGGGATGACAGTGATTGTCAACCATGGGGGACATAACGTGTTACACACAAAAAAATTGATTCTTCTGTATTATAGAGAGTAATCAAATCTATGAGACTAATGCAAAAAGCACGTTCTCTCTGTCTTTTGTGTATGTGTGTGGTGTGTGTGTGTGTCCGGTGCAGTTTGTCTTTGTCCAAAGATTTTGTCTAATCTTCAAAGCTGGAAAAGTAACTCATTAGCATACAGGGCACAACAAGAGCGAATGAATTTTGTATTAGAAAGTTGCATTAGTCGCATTGAAATGCGACCATGTCATGATGCGCAGCGATGTTAACGTTCAAAAGGAGTCAAAAACACCACGCCAATGGAGTTCTTTGGGTTAAAACCCTGTACTTATGTCTGCCGGAGTAGCTCAGTTGGGAGAGCATTAGACTGAAGATCTTAATGTACATGGTTCAGTGTCCATGTAAAGTGACTGCAGGCGGAGACTGAAACACACTTTAAAAGAGATTACTACACCGCCAAACAACAAACTTTAAAAGAGATTACTACACCGCCAAACAACAAACTTTAAAAGAGATTACTACACCGCCAAACAACAAACTTTAAAAGAGATTACTACACCGCCAAACAACAAACTTTAAAAGAGATTACTACACCGCCAAACAACAAACTTTAAAAGAGATTACTACACCGCCAAACAACAAACTTTAAAAGAGATAACTACACCGCCAAACAACAAACTTTAAAAGAGATTACTACACCGCCAAACAACAAACTTTAAAAGAGATTACTACACCGCCAAACAACAAACTTTAAAAGAGATTACTACGCCGCCAAACAACAAACTTTAAAAGAGATTACTACACCGCCAAACAACAAACTTTAAAAGAGATTACTACGCCGCCAAACAACAAACTTTAAAAGAGATTACAACACCGCCAAACACAAACTTTAAAAGAGATTACTACGCCGCCAAACAACAAACTTTAAAAGAGATTACAACACGCCAAACAACAAACTTTAAAAGAGATTACTACACCGCCAAACAACAAACTTTAAAAGAGATTACTACACCGCCATGATGAGAGAAGAAGTGGAAGAAGCCATCGGCAGCCTTCCGGCAGGGAAATCACCTGGAGCAGACAATATTCCAGCAGAGCTGCTCAAACATGGAGGGAAGGAATTGGTCACTCTAGTAACATCGATTTGTCAGAAGATCTGGGAGACAAAACAGGTGCCCACAGAATGGACTCAATCACTCATCATCCCCCTGCCAAAAAGGGAAATCTACGCCAATGCCAGAACTACAGAACAATAAGTCTCATTAGCCACACCAGTAAAATCATGCTCAGAATCATCTTGAATCGACTGAAGAAAGAGCGGAAGAACACCTGGCGGAAGAACAAGCTGGATTCAGGGCAGGCAGAAGCACAGTAGAACAGATCTTCACCTGCCGGATACTGATGGAGAAACATCTGCAACATCAGAGAGACCTGTTCCACAACTTCATTGACTTTAGGAAAGCGTTTGACAGGGTGTGGCACAAGGGTCTGTGGCAGGTGCTCAGAAAGTTTGGCATAGAGGAGGGTCTCGTCCAAACCATCAGGCGCTGTATAACACCGCCAGCAGCGCAGTCCTCCTCAACAACCAGATAGGGGACTACTTCAAGACCACAGTGAGTCCGTCAAGGCTGCCTGCATCTCCCGTACTGTTCAATCTCTTCCTGGAAAACATCATGCGTGAAACCCTCCATGACTCCACTCCACTGTCTCCATCGGAGGAAGAATCATCAATAATCTGAGGTTCGCAGATGACATCGACCTGATGGGAGGCAGCAACGAAGAACTACAAGACCTGACAAAGAGACTGGAAGAAAGGGCAGGTGCATATGGAATGGAAGTGAGCACAGAAAAAAGCAAAGTCCTGGTCAACAGCACAACCAACACCCATGCTGAAATCTACATGAACGGACAACAGCTTGAAGAAGTGGGCGCTTTCAAATACCTTGGCGCCACTCTCACCAAAGACGGTCGCTCTACAACAGAAATCAAGACAGACTAGCGATCGCAACAGCAGCAATGGCAAAGCTAAACAGATCTGGAAGAGCAGGGAGATCAGCTTTCCTACAAAGATGAAGCTGTACAAGTCCTGGTGCTGTCCATCCTGCTGTATGGCTGCGAAAGCTGGACCATGACAGCAGAGACCACCAAGAGAATCCAGACGTTTGAAACTAAATGCTTCAGGGCTTGCTCGGATCTCTTGGCAAGACCGGAAGACAAACGACGTGTGAGGAGCCAAATAACATCACTTGCAGGCCCCCAAGAACCCCTCTTGGCAACAGTCAAGAAGAGGAAGCTGTCGTGGTTCGGGCATGTCATACGCACAATTCACTGCCCAAAACAGTCATCCAGGGCACGCTGGAAGGCGGCAGACGAAGGGGACGACAAGCCAAATGCTGGATGGACAACATCAAAGAATGGACCAGGATGGATGGCCCTACGCTGATGCGACAGGCAGGACAGGGCCGGATGGCGGTGTCTGGCTTCGAGAGTGTCTCTATCTCTCCTCTACGCCCATCATGGGCAAGAGAATGATGATGATGATGATGACTACACCGCCAAACAACAAACTTAAAAGAGATTACAACACCGCCAAACAACAAACTTTAATAAAAGAGATTACTACACCGCCAAACAACAAACTTTAAAAGAGATTACTGCACCGCCAAACAACAAACTTTAAAAGAGATTACTACACGGCCAAACAACAAACTTTAAAAGAGATTACTACACGGCCAAACAACAAACTTTAAAAGAGATTACTGCACCGCCAAACAACAAACTTTAAAAGAGATTACTACACCGCCAAACAACAACTTTAAAAGAGATTACTACACCGCCAAACAACAAACTTTAAAAGAGATTACTGCACCGCCAAACAACAAACTTTAAAAGAGATTACTACACCGCCAAACAACAAACTTTAAAAAGAGATACTACACCGCCAAACAACAAACTTTAAAGAGATTACTGCACCGCCAAACAACAAACTTTAAAAGAGATTACTACACCGCCAAACAACAAACTTTAAAAGAGATTCTACACCGCCAAACAACAAACTTTAAAAGAGATTACTACACCGCCAAACAACAAACTTTAAAAGAGATTACTACACCGCCAAACAACAAACTTTAAAAGAGATTACTACACCGCCAAACAACAAACTTTAAAAGAGATTACTACACCGCCAAAAAACAAACTTTAAAAGAGATTACTACAACCGCCAAACAACAAACTTTTAAAAGAGATTACTACCCGCCAAACAACAAACTTTAAAAGAGATTACTGCACCGCCAAACAACAAACTTTAAAAGAGATTACTACCGGCCAAACAACAAACTTTAAAAGAGATTACTACACGGCCAACAACAAACTTTAAAAGAGATTACTACACCGCCAAACAACAAACTTTAAAAGAGATTACTACACCACCAAACAACAAACTTTAAAAGAGATTACTACACCGCAAACAACAAACTTTAAAAGAGATTACTAACACCGCCAAACAACAAACTTTAAAAAGAGATTACACACGCCAAACAACAAACTTTAAAAGAGATTACTACACCGCCAAACAACAAACTTTAAAAGAGATTACTACACCGCCAACAACAAACTTTAAAAGAGTTACTACACCGCCAAACAACAAACTTTAAAAGAGGATTACTACACCGCCAAACAACAAACTTAAAAGAGATTACTACACCGCCAACAACAAACTTTAAAAGAGATTACTACACCGCCAAACAACAAACTTTAAAAGAGATTACTACACCGCCAAACAACAAACTTTAAAAGAGATTACTACACCGCCAAACAACAAACTTTAAAAAGAGTTACTGCACCGCCAAACAACAAACTTTAAAAGAGAATTACTACACCGCCAAACAACAAACTTTAAAAGAGATTACTACACCGCCAAACAACAACTTTAAAAGGATACTACACCGCCAAACAACAAACTTTAAAAGAGATTACTACACAGCCAAACAACAAACTTTAAAAGAGATTACTACACCGCCAAACAACAAACTTTAAAAGAGATTACTACACCGCCAAACGAAAGAAACAACAGGCAACATCATGATTTGTTTGTTTCTTTATTATATTGTAATTTGCCTGTATATTTTGTTTGACGATACAGTATTTTTCTTTTAAGTTTGCCCGTAATTCGGTCCTGCATTCTGATACTTTGTTTCCCTATAAAGGACTCGAAAGGGTCTGAAGCAAAGAGGGGGGGAAAGTGGAGAGGAGCGGGGGAAAGAGAGCTCCATGAAAATGGAGGAAGGGGAGGGGAACAGGGCCTTAAGAGGGCGAGGGTGATGGTGAAAGTGGAGGAAGCGAGCGGGGGTGGGGGGGGGAGGGAGGGGAGCTATTCGTTGTGAACGCGCTCGCGATCGTTCCCCCACCCCCCACACCACACCCCCTTTCCCCCACCGATTACTGGTGCATGTGAGAGGGCGCTGGGTGATTTCAAAGGTCCTATAAAAGGCGCAGCATTTGACACAGGGGCTGCACCTTAAGATCGATATAAACGCACACATTCACGACACAGGTGGCTGCGAGTTGTACCTACTGTCCTGCCCAGCTCCTAGACACCCTCTGCTGCCATGGAGATGACATTCGTCGTCTGGTCTTCGCGGGTTTCATGTTTTGTAAGTGTGTGTGTGTGTGGGTGTGTGTGTGTGTGTTGTGTGTGTGTGTGTGACATAGAGAGAGGGAGAGAGATAGAGAAACCGACACAGACAGAATGTAAGGTGTGTATGTGAGAAAAAGAGATAAGAGGTAGGGAGTGGGGGGGAGAGAGAGAGAGAGAGAGAGAGAGAGAGAGTGTGTGTGTGTGTGTGTGTGTGTTGTGTGTGTGTGTGTGTGTGTGTGTGTGTGTGTGTGTGTGTACAAGCGCGCGCGCGCGCTTTCACGGTCTGGGGGGAGGGAGAGGGAAGGCATCTGATTGTTCTCTGGAAAGAAGTAATTTTTTTAAACGCTGTTTCCTAAAGATCTGCTTACATCACACAGTATTCACACTCTTCATCTATGATTTTCATTCTAATAACCCATATGTTGTGGTTTTTGATTTTCTCTGAAGATGTTAGGCTATTTGCGGGGCCTTGTAGAGAGCCACGCAGAGCGATAAAATGTTTGAAAAATGGTTTGACTAGTGTTCCGTAAATTATCTTCATTTCATTTACTGAAAGATTTTTTTTTTAATGATAACTGATTTCCGGAAAAAGAAAAAAAACATCTCTCATCACTGTATGTCAAAGACCAAGAAACTGAAAGGTCGAATCGTTCAAATTACTGGCATGCATACGTTTCACGCATACAGCTGGCACGTCAACTTCACATTAGCTCGCAAGAAAGAACAGCAGGGAAATGTGTGTTTTATGTCAACTGAAGAAGTTTTGTTTGAGCGATGCGGTCCCCCTATTTAATTCTTTCCTGATCACTGTCTGGGATGGATCTGCCTCAGCCAGAGACAAGAAATTTTTTTTAAGTGAAAAAAAGGAAAGAAAGAAAGAAAGAAACAAGATGCGAACATATAAACGAAATCCCAGTTTTCCCAAACCGCTTATAAATCGGCCAAGTGCTTTTATGGATAAGAAATAAAGGCAAAAAAAACGGTTTTAACGGTTATTTAACCGATGTACACTTTTGAAACTGGTATTTTAGTCCTCTGGGCTAAAGCCTGTGTTTCATACCAAATTTCATCCAAATCGGACAATATGTCAAGAATAACGGTTTTTAACGGTCACATTTTGAAACACTGCATGGAAATGCCATTTGTGTGTAATACTTTTTAGATTTCAAAATTTCATTTTAAAAAAAACCAATATATAAAAAAAAAATAACGGCAAAATAACGGTTTAACGGTTATAAAAACCGATAGCACTTTTGAAACAGGTATTTTAGTTTCCCCACTGGGCTAAAGCCTGTTACATATCAAATTTCATCCAAATTGGACAATATGTCAAGAATAACGGTTTTTAAGGTTCAAATTTGGAACACTATATAGAAATGCCATTTGTGTGTGATAACCTTTCTATAATGCCAAATTTAATTAAAATCCACCATATATAAAAATAACGGCAGAAAACGGTTTTTTAACGTTTGTTTAATCCATTTTTGCATTACATTACTTACATATGGACAGAGGATCCGATTGTCACAAGATCATCCAAACCGCTTATAAATTGGCCAAGTACTTTCTGAGATTTTTCCATAAAGAAGAAAAACCGTTACAGGCCGTTACAACCGTTATAACGGCTATAACGTGGACAAAAAAATAAAGGGATCATCCGTGACCTAATGAACATACTGCTAAATTTTCATAAAGGTCGGGCCAAGTACTTCTGAGTATTCCATAAAAAAGAAAAACCGTTACAGGCCGTTACAGCCGTAGTAACGGTTATAACGGTAAACTAAAAATCGGGCATTATTCGTGACCATAATGAACATACCCACAAATTTTCAGAAAGATCGTCAGTACTTTCGAGAAAAATTCCGTAAGAAGAAAAAACGTTACAGGCCGTTACAGCCGTTAGTAACGGCTGTAGCGGTAAACTAAAACGCGGGCATCATCCTTGACCCATAATGAACATACCTGCAAGTTTTCAGAAAGATCGAACCCCGTAGTTTTGTCTGGAGCGAGTGGAACACATTTTGACCACGGACACACAGACAGACAGACAGACAGAAAAGACACACACACACACACACACACACACACACACACCCACAACACACACCACACACCACACACACACACACACACACAGCATTTCTTCGTTCCCATTCTAAAAGTACTCCCTGTTCTTTAAGAACTGGGAGTACAATGACACTTCCGTCGCACTGTACACAATGAATAACATCATGTAACACGATACAGTCTTTCTGTGCAGAAAAATAAGGTCACTTAAAACACTGCAAGAATAATGTCGAGAGAGAGAGAGAGAGAGAGGGGGGGGGGGGGGGAGGATGGAGTGAGACAGAAAGACAGACAGACAGACAGACAGACAGAGACGGAGACAGAGACAGACAGACAGACAGAAAGACAGATGGGCGGAGAGAGAGAGAGAGAGAGAGAGAGAGAGAGAGAGAGAGAGAGAGAGAGGAGAGAGAGAGAGAGAGAGAGAAGCCAGGACATTCTAAGATATCATTAGGAATAGCAAAGTCCTTCGTTAACTTTTGATTTTTTTTTTTGGTTCGTTGTTTTTTGATGCCTTGCAGTCACATCAACAGTGGGGGAAAAAAATGATCCCACAATAAATCTCGGGAGTACTGCAAACTTGATCATAAAAGATCTATTCTGGGAAGGATGACAACCATTTTGTGAACATCGC
>CM031611.1:16547565-16592565 GCA_018398815.1 Conus ventricosus | reverse complement strand
ACCGCCCCGCCCCTGACGCACCACCAGACATCCCACCTGCAGAGACAGACCTGCCCATCAGCTGGGGACAAACCCTCAAAGGCAGAGATCAAGAAGGCCATCATGACTCTAAAAATGGGAAGGCTGCGGGGCCGGACGAGATACCACAGAAGCCATCAAAGCAACATGAGACAGCTGTCAACATGCTATACACCTCTTCAGCAAGATCTGGAGAAGGAGGAGTACCGCTCAGTGGAAAGAAGGAATCGTCATCAAGCTGCCGAAAAAAAGGAGACCTCAGGGACTGCAGCAACTACCGAGGGATCACGCTCCTGTCACGCCACAAGGTTCTCAACAGGGTTCTACTGGAGAGAATGAAAGAGGCTGTCGACCCCAAGCTCCGAGACCAGCAGGCAGGCTTCCGGCAGAACAAATCATGTGCCGACCAGATCGCCAGCCTGCGCAAAATCGGGGAGCAGTCGCTGGAGTGGAACCCCCCCTTACATCAACTTCATAGATTATGAGAAGGCTTGGGACAGTGGGACAGAGAGATGCTGTGGAAGCTGCTGAGGCTTTAAACGGAGTCCCCGAAAGATCATCTCCCTCATCCGGTGCACCTACCAGGACATGAACTGCAGGATTCCCCACGCCGGCCACCTGTCCGAAAGTTCGAGTGAAGCCCGGGAGTTCGGCGGGGATGCCTGCTGTCGCCGTTCCTCTTCCTCCTGGTCATTGACTGGATCATGAAACCACTACAACAGGCAGAAACAACGGAAATACAGTGGACACTCTGGACGCAGCTCGACGACCTTGACTTCGCTGACGACCTGGCGCTCCTGCACACAGCCACAGCCAGATGCAGGACAAGACCACTCGCTTGGAGACCACATCAGCCGGGACAGGGCTCAAGATTAACGGGAAGAAAGACCGAGCTGATGAAAATCAACACCACGCCAACCACCAGTCACATTCGATGGAGACCCCATCAGGGAGGTGGAGTCTTTCGTCTACCTGGAAGCGTGGTTGACCAACAGGGGGGCACGGACCGAGACGCCCACAGCCAGAATCGGCAAGGCAAGAGCAGCTTTCGTCATCTCAAGAACATCTGGGCATCTGGAGGAATCAGCATAAGAACCAAACTCCGCATCTTCAACTCCAATGTGAAATCAGTTCTGCTCAAACGGATGCGAGACGTGGCGAACAACACAGACATGCAACAAAAGATTCAGACATTCTTCAACACCTTCTGAGGCGCATCTACAAAATCCGATGGCAGGGCAAGGTCCGAACGAAGATCTGTGGGAGCGTGCGGGACAGGAACCATGGGCCCAAACAGATACTGCGAAGGAAGTGGGGCTGGATCGGACACACCCCTCAGGAAGCCAGCATCCAGCACCACACGCCCAAGCCCTGAACCTGAAACCCGCAGGAAAGAGAAAGAGAGGCCGGCCTCGCAACAGCTGGAGACGAGACACTGATGCGGGTGTGAAACAACAAGGGACAAACTGGACTGAATGACCAGAACCAGCCCAGAACAGAGTGCGATGGCGAAGGTCGTTGATGGGCCCATGCTCCACCGGGAGCGACGGCATAAATGAAATGATGGTTAAAATGAAGGTCGTACATTGTACACACACGTTGTGATGTACGTTTGTCATTGGCTTTAATATGTCCGTTTGTCATTAGGGTTAGAGAGGGAATAACACAATAGGTTGGGGAGGTGAACAACACAATGGTTGGAGAGGTGAACAACACAATGGTTTTGGGGAGGGGAGCAACACAGTGGGTTGGAGAGGTGAACAACACTAATGGGTCGGGGAGGTGACAACACAATGGGTTGGAGATGTGAACAACACAATTGTTGAAGAGGTGAGCAACACACACAGGTTGGAGAGGTGAACAACACATTGAAGAGGTGAGCAAACCCCACACTGGGTTGGAGAGGTAACAACACACACTGGGGTTTGGGGAGGTGAACAACACTAAAAGGGTCGGAGAGGTGAGCAAAACAATGTGTTGGGGAGGTTAACAACACACACTGGGTTGGAGAGGTGAACAACACACACTGGTTGGAGAGGTGAACAACACACACGGGGTTTGGAGAGGTGAACAACCCCACTGGGTTTGGGGAGGTGAACAACACAATGGGTTGGAGAAGTGAACAACACAAAACTGGGTTGGAGATGTGAACAACACATTGGGTTGGAGAGGTGAACAACACAGTGGGTTTGGGGAGGTGAACAACACAGTGGGTTTGGGGAGGTGAACAACACAATGTGTTGGAGAGATGAACAACACAATGGGTTGGAGAGGGAACAACACAGTGGGTTGGAGAGGAAAAAACCCAATGGGTCGGAGAGGTGAGCAACACAATGGGTTGGAGATGTGAACAAATACAATGGGTTGAAGAGGGGACAACCCACACTGAGTTGGAGAGATGAACAACACACACTGGGGTGGAGAGGTGAACACACACTGGGTTGTAGAGGTGAACAACACAATGGGTTTGGGGAAATGAACAACACACACTGGGTTGGAGAGGTGAACAAAACATTGGATTGGAAAAGGGACAACACACTGGGTTGGAGAGGTGAACAACACAATTGTTGGAGAGGTGAACAACACACTGGGTTGGAGAGGTGAACAACACAATGGGTTGGAGAGATGAACAACACAATGGGTTTGGGGAGGTGAAAACACACACTGGTTGGAGAGGGAACAACACTTTGGGTTGGAGAGGTGAACAGCACACTGGGTTGGAGAGGAAACAACACAATGTGTTGGAGAGATTGGGAACAACACACAATGGATTGGAGACCTGCACAACAAAGAATTGATTGGCTAGGTGAACAATACACAATGAGTTGGGGAAGTGAATATATAGCACACAATGGTTTGGGTAAAGTGAATCAGATACATCTGGTTGAATACGTGAACAATGCGATATAGTGGATAGATCACCCGCACACGGGGGGTTAGATAGAGGAAAAACCACAACATGGGTTGGATGGGCGAACAGTATGCAATAGATCGATAGGTGAAGAGCACTAAAATGGGTTAGACAGGTGAACAGCGCAACACAAGCTAGATAGGAGGAAAGCGCACAATAGACCGGATTGGGGAGCAGACAGAATAGTCAGATAACATTTCATCTCCAAAGAATGGGACTCTCTTCCGTAACCTTACAAGCCAACCTCAAATAACTGTCCTCCCACCATCCAGCTTCTCCCATCCCCATTCCCACAGCAGAGGTCGGTGTGGTGAATGGACCCATAACCCCGCCCCCACCATCGTCTTCACATCATCATCATCATCATCATCATCATCGCCTATTACCCCTCCTGGGTTACAGGCCGCCAAACCCAAAGGACCTCCAGGCATCTCTGTCCTGGCTCTTTTCTCCAGCTGGTTCCAAGTCATCCCCATGTTCCTGATGTCTGCTTCCAGATCCCTGCGCCAGGTGTTCCTTGGCCAACCTTTTTTTCGTTTTCCTTGGGGGTTCCATGTTAGGGCTTGTCTGGTGGTGTTGCTTGCAGGCTTCCGCAGCGTAATGTCCAATCCAGCCCCAACCGTCTTTCTCGATTTCCCCGTTCTGCGAGCAGCTGGTTTGTTCTCTCCCAAGCTCGTTTTGTTGATGGTGTCTGGCCATCGGGTGCGATGAATCTTTTGCAGGCAGTTGATGAACACCTGCACTTTCTTTGTGGTGGGAACTGTAGTTCTCCAGGTTTCCGCTCAGTACAATAGAACTGATTTGATGTTGTTTTTGAAGACGTCCTTCAACATCACCTGCTCTCATCCCTTTTTCCTGCCAGCAGAGCAATATTTGCCTAATGGACCGAGATATCCTGAAGAAACACGGCCAGTGAATCAACAGTCCATTTATCTGGGAATTCCCCATGAATCCTTAGAGTGGGAAACCTCACCTCCGGTAAAACTCAATACAGAAGTTTGGCCACGCACATTAAGCTCGTACTAAGCATACATCAAGAGAAAGAACACGAGGGTGTGGTGGGGCTGGGAAGAAGGGAGGGGGGAATAATCTTTTCATATTTCGTGATTAAGTACTGTTGGGGATGTTGAAGGCAATTACCACTTCCTGTCATCGGACAATCGTCCATCCGCCTCCTGTTTAGGGGGTTTCTGTCTGTTTGCCCCACTTTCGCTCTGCTAGTGTCAAACTGACACGTTTCAGGCAAAGATACGGTAGTTTTCACGTGGGGAAAGGCATTTTCAGACTGGGATACCTCTTTGAAAAGCGGACAGATTCAAGCGGGCATATACAATAACCTGAGAGGGCAGTCCCCGTCAACTGCAGTTTTCTTCTCTCTCTCTCTCCCCCTCTCTCTCTCTCTCTTTCCCCTCTCTCTCCTCTCTCTCTCGCTCTCTCTCCTCTCTGTCTGTACTGGTGACACTGGTGCCCGGAAATGATTGGGGACTAACGTGTTGGAACGGACTCCGGGCATGGTAAGTAGCGGGAAGACGAGGCAAGATACTGAGCCTCTCCAGTCTTACTCTATGTGCTGTGTTGATGCAGACGTCATCATGATGCAAAGCAACCTGGCAGCGAAGCAAAAGAAAGGGGGGTGCCCCTCACGCGATGTCCCAAAAGGAGCTGCACAGCTGTAGCAAAAACACCACTGACAACATCGTCCACAAAATACTAACCCTCTGTGCCTCTATGGTGAGGAGCCCCACCGCTACAACCTGTGGGATGTGCCGGTGGGGTTCGTCACGTGTACGTTTGTCACTACTTAACATGTACATTTGTCATTGGCTTTACATGTACGTTTGTCATTGGGTTAATATGTACATTTGTCCCTTAGCTTAATATGTCCGTTTGTCATTAGTGACATGTAAGTTTGTTATTAGCTTCACGTATAATTTGTCAAAAGGTAGACGTGAAAGTTTTATCACTAGCTGACGTGTAATGTGTCATTAGGTTACATGTAAGTTGTCACCATTGAGTTTTAACATTAATTTTTGGCCTATGCTCCACCGGGAGCGACGGGCATAAATGAAATGATGGTTAAAATGAAGGTCGTACATTGTACATCACACGTTGTGATGTACGTTTGTCATTGGCTTAATATGTCCGTTTGTCATTAGGGTTAGAGAGGTGAATAACACAATAGGTTGGAGAGGTGAACAACACAATGGGTTGGAGAGGTGAACAACACAATGGGTTGGAGAGGGGAGCAACACAGTGGGTTGGAGAGGTGAACAACACTAATGGGTCGGAGAGGTGAGCAACACAATGTGTTGGAGATGTGAACAACACAATGGGTTGAAGAGGTGAGCAACACACACTAGGTTGGAGAGGTGAACAACACATTGAAGAGGTGAGCAACACACACTGGGTTGGAGAGGTGAACAACACACACTGGGTTGGAGAGGTGAACAACACTAATGGGTCGGAGAGGTGAGCAACACAATGTGTTGGAGAGGTGAACAACACACACTGGGTTGGAGAGGTGAACAACACACACTGGGTTGGAGAGGTGAACAACACACACTGGGTTGGAGAGGTGAACAACACACTGGGTTGGAGAGGTGAACAACACAATGGGTTGGAGAAGTGAACAACACATACTGGGTTGGAGATGTGAACAACACATTGGGTTGGAGAGGTGAACAACACAGTGGGTTGGAGAGGTGAACAACACAGTGGGTTGGAGAGGTGAACAACACAATGTGTTGGAGAGATGAACAACACAATGGGTTGGAGAGGGGAACAACACAGTGGGTTGGAGAGGTGAACAACACAATGGGTCGGAGAGGTGAGCAACACAATGGGTTGGAGATGTGAACAATACAATGGGTTGAAGAGGTGAGCAACACACACTGAGTTGGAGAGATGAACAACACACACTGGGCTGGAGAGGTGAACAACACACTGGGTTGTAGAGGTGAACAACACAATGGGTTGGAGAAATGAACAACACACACTGGGTTGGAGAGGTGAACAACACATTGGATTGGAGAGGGGAACAACACACTGGGTTGGAGAGGTGAACAACACAATGTGTTGGAGAGGTGAACAACACACTGGGTTGGAGAGGTGAACAACACAATGGGTTGGAGAGATGAACAACACAATGGGTTGGAGAGGTGAATAACACACACTGGGTTGGAGAGGTGAACAACACTTTGGGTTGGAGAGGTGAACAGCACACTGGGTTGGAGAGGTAAACAACACAATGTGTTGGAGAGATGAACAACACACAATGGATTGGAGACCTGCACAACAAAGAATGGATTGGCTAGGTGAACAATACACAATGAGTTGGAGAAGTGAATATATAGCACACAATGGGTTGGGTATGTGAATCAGATACATCTGGTTGAATACGTGAACAATGCGATATAGTGGATAGATCAACAGCACACGGTGGGTTAGATAGAGGAATACCACAACATGGGTTGGATGGGCGAACAGTATGCAATAGATCGATAGGTGAAGAGCACTAAATGGGTTAGACAGGTGAACAGCGCAACACAAGCTAGATAGGAGGAAAGCGCACAATAGACCGGATTGGTGAGCAGACAGAATAGTCAGGTAACATTTCATCTCCAAAGAATGGCACTCTCTTCCGTAACCTTACAAGCCAACCTCAAATAACTGTCCTCCCACCATCCAGCTTCTCCCAGTCCCCATTCCCACAGCAGAGGTCGGTGTGGTGAATGGACCCATAACCCCGCCCCCACCATCGTCTTCACATCATCATCATCATCATCATCATCATCATCGCCTATTACCCCTCCTGGGTTACAGGCCGCCAACCAAGGACCTCCAGGCATCTCTGTCCTGGGCTCTTTTCTCCAGCTGGTTCCAAGTCATCCCCATGTTCCTGATGTCTGCTTCCAGATCCCTGCGCCAGGTGTTCCTTGGCCAACCTTTTTTTCGTTTTCCTTGGGGGTTCCATGTTAGGGCTTGTCTGGTGGTGTTGCTTGCAGGCTTCCGCAGCGTATGTCCAATCCAGCCCCAACGTCGTTTCTCGATTTCCTGTTCTGCGAGCAGCTGGTTTGTTCTCTCCCAGAGCTCGTTGTTGTTGATGGTGTCTGGCCATCGGATGCGATGAATCTTTTGCAGGCAGTTGATGAACACCTGCACTTTCTTTGTGGTGGTAACTGTAGTTCTCCAGGTTTCCGCTCAGTACAATAGAACTGATTTGATGTTGGTGTTGAAGACGTCTTCACATCACCTGCTCTCATCCCTTCTCTGCCAGCAGAGCAATATTTGCCTAATGGACCGAGATATCCTGAAGAAACACGGCCAGTGAATCAACAGTCCATTTTATCTGGTAATCCCCATGAATCCTTAGAGTGGAAACCTCACCTCCGGTATCTCAATACAGAAGTTTGGCCACGCACATTAAGCTCGTACTAAGCATACATCAAGAGAAAGAACACGAGGGTGTGGTGGGGCTGGGGAAGAAGGGAGGGGAGAATAATCTTTTTCATATTTCGTGAGTTAGAGTACTGTTGGGCATGTTGAAGGCAATTACCACTTCCTGTCGATCGGACAATCTGTCCATCCGCCTCCTGTTTAGGGGTTAGCTGTCTGTTTGTCACACTTTCGCTCTGCTAGTGTCAAACTGACACGTTTCAGGCAAAGATACGGTAGTTTGCACGTGGGGAAAGGCTATGTTCAGACTGTGGGATACCTCTTGAAAAGCGGACAGATTCAAGCGGGCATATACAATAACCTGAGAGGGCAGTCCTGTCAACTGCAGTTTTCTTCTCTCTCTCTCTCTCTCTCTCTCTCTCTCTCTCTCTCTCTCTCTCTCCTCTCTCTCTCTCTCTCTCTCTGTCTGTAGCTGGTGACACTGGTGCCCGGAAATGATTGGTGACTAACGTGTTGGAACGGGACTCCGGTCATGGTAAGTAGCGGGAAGACGAGGCAAGATACTGAGCCTCTCCAGTCTTACTCTATGTGCTGTGTTGATGCAGACGTCATCATGATGCAAAGCAACCTGGCAGCGAAGCAAAAGAAAGGGGAGTGCCCCTCACGCGATGTCCAACAGGAGCTGCACAGCTGTAGCAAAAACACCACTGACAACATCGTCCATCAAAATACTAACCCTCTGTGCCTCTATGGTGAGGAGCCCCACCGCTACAACCTGTGTATGTGCCGGTGAGTTCGTCACGTGTACGTTTGTCACTAGCTTAACATGTACATTTGTCATTGGCTTTACATGTACGTTTGTCATTGGCTTAATATGTACATTTGTCATTAGCTTAATATGTCCGTTTGTCATTAGGTTGACATGTAAGTTTGTTATTAGCTTCACGTATAAGTTTGTCAAAAGGTAGACGTGAAAGTTTATCACTAGGCTGACGTGTAAGTGTGTCATTAGGTTTACATGTAAGTTTGTCACCAGGTTAACATGTACGTTTGTCATTAGCTTTAACATATAAGTTTGTCATGCGTGTTGACGTGTAAAATTGTGATCAGTTTGACATGTAAGCACGTCATTAGGTTAAAATGTAAGGTTGTCATAAACTTAAGATGTATGTTTACCCAGAGCTTAATCTGCGTGTCTGTCACAAGTTTATCGTGCAAGTGTGTAACGTACAAGTTTGTCATTGACTTACCATGGCCGACAAGGGCGACAGCCTGTGTCTGTTAGTAAAACAGTCAGGCGACGGCCGTGTCTCTGTCCATAAGGTCTAATGTGGCCTTCTTTGTTGTTAGCAACGACCTGTCTCTGTGTCACACTCTGTTGGTTCGGTGAGTGTATGAAAGTGATTGACTCACCTGTCTCTGTGTCACACTCTGTTGGTTCGGTGAGTGTATGAAAGGGATTGACTGACCTGTCTCTGTGTCACACTGCTGGTTCGGTGAGTGTATGAAAGGGATTGACTGACCTGTCTCTGTGTCACACTCTGTTGGTTCGGTGAGTGTATGAAAGTGATTGACTGACCTGTCTCTGTGTCACACTTTGTTGGTTCGGTGAGTGTATGAAAGTGATTGACTCAGCTGTCTCTGTGTCACACTCTGTTGGTTCGGTGAGTGTATGAAAGTGATTGACTCACCTGTCTCTGTGTCACACTGCTGGCTCGGTGAGTGTATGAAAGTGATTAACTCACCTGTGTCTGTGTCACACTGCTGGTTCGGTGAGTGTATGAAAGTGATTGACTCACCTGTCTCTGTGTCACACTTTGTTGGTTCGGTGTGTGCATGAAAGTGATTGACTCACCTGTCTCTGTGTCACACTGCTGGTTCGGTGAGTGTATGAAAGTGATGGACTCACCTGTCTCTGTGTCACACTCTGTTGGTTCGGTGAGTGTATGAAAGTGATGGACTCACCTGTCTCTGTGTCACACTCTGTTGGTTCGGTGAGTGTATGAAAGTGATGGACTCAACTGTCTCTGTGTCACACTGCTGGTTCGGTGAGTGTATGAAAGTGATTGACTCACCTGTCTCTGTGTCACACTGCTGGTTCGGTGAGTGTATGAAAGTGATTGACTCACCTGTCTCTGTGTCACACTGCTGGTTCGGTGAGTGTATGAAAGTGATGGACTCACCTGTCTCTGTGTCACACTCTGTTGGTTCGGTGAGTGTATGAAAGTGATGGACTCACCTGTCTCTGTGTCACACTCTGTTGGTTCGGTGAGAGTATGAAAGTGATGGACTCACCTGTCTCTGTGTCACACTCTGTTGGTTCGGTGAGTGTATGAAAGTGATGGAGTCACCAGTCTCTGTGTCACACTGCTGGTTCGGTGAGTGTATGAAAGTGATTGACTCACCTGTCTTTGTGTCACACTCTGTTGGTTCGGTGAGTGTATGAAAGTGATTGACTCACCTGTCTCTGTGTCACACTCTGCTGGTTCGGTGAGTGTCTGAAAGTGATTGACTCACCTGTCTCTGTGTCACACTCTGTTGGTTCGGTGAGTGTATGAAAGTGATTGACTCACCTGTCTCTGTGTCACACTGCTGGTTCGGTGAGTGTATGAAAATGATTGACTCACCTGTCTCTGTGTCACACTGCTAGTTCAGTGAGTGTATGAAAGTGATTGACTCACCTGTCTCTGTGTCACACTGCTGGTTCGGTGAGTGTATGAAAGTGATTGACTCACCTGTCTCTGTGTCACACTGCTGGTTCGGTGTGTGCATGAAAGTGATTGACTCACCTGTCTCTGTGTCACACTGCTGGTTCGGTGTGTGCATGAAAGTGATTGACTCACCTGTCTCTGTGTCACACTGCTGGTTCGGTGTGTGCATGAAAGTGATTGACTCACCTGTCTCTGTGTCACACTGCTGGTTCGGTGTGTGCATGAAAGTGATTGACTCACCTGTCTCTGTGTCACACTCTGCTTGTTCGGTGAGTGTATGAAAGTGATTGACTCACCTGTCTCTGTGTCACACTCTGCTGGTTCGGTGAGTGTATGAAAGTGATTGACTCACCTGTCTCTGTGTCACACTCTGCTGGTTCGGTGAGTGTATGAAAGTGATTGACTCACCTGTCTCTGTGTCACACACTGCTGGTTCGGTGAGTGTATGAAAGTGATTGACTCACCTCTCTCTGTGTCACACACTGCTGGTTCGGTGAGTGTATGAAAGTGATTGACTCACCTGTCTCTGTGTCACACTCTGCTGGTTCGGTGAGTGTATGAAAGTGATTGACTCACCTGTCTCTGTGTCACACTCTGCTGGTTCGGTGAGTGTACGAAAGTGATTGACTCACCTGTCTCTGTGTCACACTCTGCTGGTTCGGTGAGTGTATGAAAGTGATTGACTCACCTGTCTCTGTGTCACACTCTGTTGGTTCGGTGAGTTTATGAAAGTGATTGACTCACTTGTCTCTGTGTCACACTCTGTTGGTTCGGTGAGTGTATGAAAGTGATTGACTCACCTGTCTCTGTGTCACACTGCTGGTTCGGTGAGTGTATGAAAGTGATTGACTCACCTGTCTCTGTGTCACACTGCTGGTTCGGTGAGTGTATGAAAGTGATTGACTCACCTGTCTCTGTGTCACACTGCTGGTTCGGTGAGTGTATGAAAGTGATTGACTCACCTGTCTCTGTGTCACACTCTATTGGTTCGGTGAGTGTATGAAAGTGATTGACTCACCTGTCTCTGTGTCACACTACTGGTTCGGTGAGTGTATGAAAGTGATTGACTCAATCACGCTTCAGACCACAGCAGTGAAGAGAATTTTCAACAACAATTTCTTTGAATAATGACTTTGAGAGAAATGAATAATGATACCAGACAACAAGATGGATGTACCCGCCCACTATGCCGTTTCCTTTTTGCAAATGCGCTTGTCATAACAAAACCTGGTGTCTGTTTCTCAGCGACAAGTATAGTAATCATTAGGACTCGAGAAATAAAAAATATGGGTCAAGTCTTAAGAGAGGATCACCAGAAAAATGAAATAGCTGCTCAAGTTCAAAAGAAAATTGAAATCAGTGTTTCAGAATTACATGGCTGCATGTCAAGCAACAGAGGATGAGGTCGTATTCGAATCCAAAGCGGTTTGGAATTTACAACAATCCCGCAGGCAACTGAAGGCAAAGTGTGCATGCCTATCTGAATAGTGCAAGTGTTGAATGTTCACCCGACCTGAGAACAGTCTTCTGCCACACGAGCCACCAAAGGGAACGAAATCTGCATGCAGCTTGGAGACAAAGAATGTGTGAGGAGCAAGCACTGCCAAAGACGTGAGCCCATCATTGGCAATGTGTGCTGAAGGTCAGAGAAACAGGCATGCCAGGTAGTCACCACAACAAACTTGAGCGTCAACGTGGTGACTGTCAGAGCAGGCGCTTGAATTGTGGAACCGCTCCAGGTACCCGCGACCAAAGACACGGAGTTGAATGAGCAAGTAATGAGAGTGCTGTGGGTAAAGTTCGCATGAGCAGATTGTTTTGCTAAATCATAGTTATATCGAGAATGTCTAAATGTTGCGTGTTGATACACGAGTGGTACGAGGTATAAGGGATCCCTGCCAGTGTGTACAACCAATGAAAATGATCCACCAGTAACAACAGATCACATAATCTACTTTTGTTCATTTCACACCATATCGTTGATTATCTCACGTGATAAACATCGGTATCTCACACTGTTTATCTCACATCATACCATTTGCTCCGTATCTGTATGCCATTGTTTATCTCACGTCATTTTATTATCTCACATGATGCCATAGTTTTACTCACATGCCATTCGCATGGTATCATTGTTTGTGTCATATTATATCAGTTTTTATCACTCACATACCATTTTCATCTCGAATCATATCATTGTTTCTCTCAGGCTTCATCATTGTTGATCACACAAGCTCTCATTGTTTATCTCATACCGTGTCATTCGTTATCATACAAACTCCCATGTTTATCTCATACCGCGTCATTTTCATCACACAAACTCCCATTGTTTATCTCAAACGCGTCATTCTTTATCTCATAAACTCCCATTGTGTATCTCACAACACGTCGTTCTTTATCACACAAACTCCCATTGTTTATCTCACAACGCGTCATTCTTTATCTTATAAACTCCCATTGTTTATCTCACAACGCGTCCTTCTTTATCACACAAACTCCCGTCATCTGTCTCATACTGTATCATCGTTTATCACAAACAAACTCCAATTGTTTATCTCACAACACGTCGTTCTTTATCCCACAAACTCCCATTGTTTATCTCACAACGCGTCATTCTTTATCACACAAACTCCCGTCATCTGTCTCATACTGTATCATCGTTTATCACAAACAAACTCCAATTGTTTATCTTACACCGTGATTATTCGTCCCACCAATTCCCATCGTTTATCGCTCACCACACCTATCGTTTTTCACACACACACACACACACACACACACACACTACACGCGCTGGTCTCATGCCATGCCGCTGTTCCACAGAGCCCTGGCAGTGTCCCTGGACTGTTTCGTGGAGTTGTGGCGCAAATGCTCGAAGGACCCGGCTTTGAGCGGGCTGGGCTGGACGTACGGCCAGTACCTGGAGAACATGTTCTTCAGCCAAGTGGGCAAGCGATGTCCTCGAAGCTGGTTCGTTGTTCCTGATCTGCGCTGATCCCAGCGTGGACGACGGCCTGATGAGCGATGTCGATGATCATGGTGATGATGATGATGAGGAGGAGGAGGAGAAGGAGGAGGATCTTCATTACCATCATGAATTTACGGATTGATTAGGTTGAACCGATTAATGTTCACACACACATAAGCATGTGCCCATGCAGCGCGCGCGCACGCACACACGTACACACACACATACACGCACGTACGCAAGTACACACACACGAAGGCAAGCACACACACACACATACGCACACACGCATGCACGCACGCACGCACGCACGCACGCACGCACGCACACACACACACACACACACACACGCACGCACGCACGCACGCACGCACAAACACACACACACACGCACGCACGCACGGACGCACGCACGCACAAACACACACACACACACACACACGCACAAACGCACGCACGCACGCACGGACGCACGCACGAACACACACACACACACACACACACACACACACACACACATATATATATATATATATATATATATATATATATATATATATATATATATATATATATATATATATATATAGATCAATGTGATTAAAATACCCCAAATGATTTTTTGAGTGCTCAACCCCTTGGGGGAGCAACATTTGTTTGGGTACTAAAAAGAGAAACCCAAAAATTTGTTTCAGCGCGTTGCCTTCACAGGATGGTTTTTGTTGCCCCCGCCGATGTTATATGCTTTTGGGGGCCCCGTTTGGGTTTTTTTGCCGTGCGGGTTGGCCACGTGGTTTTTGGGGTTTTCGGGTTTTTTTTTTGGGATGTTTTTCACTAACAACGTTTTCCCCTTTAGCCTGCAGTGTTTACTATTTCTTTTTTGGGTTTAAAAGTTGAAAAGGTGTTTGCTAGTATTAACCTTTTTCATTAAACATGGTTTGCCCTTTTTTGGAAACTTGCTGTAGGGTGAGCTCTTTAATTTTCCAGGTTATTGTAGCTTGTTTTTGCGTTTTTAAAATTTTCCCAGATTTTTGCTCTTTTCTGTTTTTTTTTATAATTTTCTTATTAAAGACTGTTTTGGGGGTTTGCATACGGTTTTGAAGTGGTTTTCAGGGGGTCCCATGTAGTTTTTTTTTATTTTCTGATGTCACAGTGCCTGGTATACAATGTGTTGTGGAGGTTTTAGCTATGGGCCTGCTCTTTCTGGGCAATTGAAAATTTTTCCTTTTCTTCCCCTTTTTGCTGTTTGATTTTTCATTTTGTTGGATGTGTCAATTAGGTTTTTAAGGTTGGGGTCTGAGTACATGTTTGACAGTTTTTTTTGTTAAATATTTTGGAAGTTTTGTTTTTTTTGGAAAGAAGTTGTTAAAATTTTAAAGAATTTTTTCCCCTAGTTTTTTTTGAGTTTCCCGTCTAGGGGGGTTTACCAAAATGGTTTTTCTTTTCCTTTTTTTTCTTGCTTTTGTTTGTTTTTTTGTCGGGGTTGTTTGAAATTTGAAATTTGTTCCATTTGTTTGTAGGGGCCCCGGGTATTCGGGTGCTGATTTTTTGAACCTCTCTCTTGCATGACAATTTTGATAGCCTTTGTTATCCAGGGGTTTGGGTCTTTAATCAAAAGGTGGGGGGTTTTACTTTTGGTGTTTACAAAAAGAGTTATCGTTGGGTTTTTTGTAGGTTTTATATATGGTTGTTGGACCCAATGTTATTCTAAGTAGTTCACTATTTTTGTTTGCTTAAATGGTATTTTTAAGTTGTGGTTTTGGAAGATTTTGCATAGTTCTTTTTCTTTTTTTCGATGGCTGGGGTTGTTGCAGTGCGCAAGCCATCGCTCTGTATAGTCCGACTTGTTTTCCGATTTTTTTTCTTGATGTTGGACGATGAATAGTCCGACCAGTTCCCCTGTTTCTGCACCAAAAATGATCCCGGTTTACGCGAATTTTGAATTTCTGTTGGTTTTCTGATCCGGGTTTCATTTTTGCTGTGTAGTAATGTTTTTTGGTGTGGAAAATGTTTTCCCATTTCGACCCTGTTAGTTTTTTGGGGGTTACGGGAAATTTCAGGGCTTTGGGAGTATTCCCTCATCTATAAGGGTAAAATCAACTAGCAAATGTGATAAATCTGTTTACTTTGTTTATTGATTTTTTTTGAACCTTTGGAATTTCATATGTGTTTTTCCCAAAGGGGTTTGTTTCAGAGTTTGATTTTACGTTCTTTTTTTTTTTCCGTTTTTTGCTTTTTCCCCAAATTTCAGTTTTGGATGGGTTTATTAGTCCACAGGGGTTTGTTATGAAAATTAGGTTGTGGGTCTTTGAGTTTTTGAAGTTTTTTTTGTTGCTGTCGTTCTATCCTGTCATTAGGCTATCCCTTTGCAAGTTCTTTTCTTTAGGCGGATACTGTCTGTATATTTTTGTCGGCTTTTTTTGTAGTTTTTTCTGAGTTTTTGTCAAGGGTTGAGAGTATTCTTCTTTTCCATTTTGTAGTAGTTTCTAATTTTTTTCACCCTTCACAAAATTTTTTGTCATTTTGTATTTTTTATTTTTTTTTTAGTGTGTTTTTGGAAACCTTTGTTAGTTTTTTGTTCAATATTGGTTATCATTCTTTTCATTTGATCTTCAAGGGTTTCATTTCGTCTAGGGTGGTGGGACCCTGATTTGAAATCGAGGTGTTTTTATCCTCTTTTTTTGCGTTTGGTTTCAGAAAAAAAAAAACTTTCCCTCCAATTTTTTGGAGGGAAATTTTTAGTTTGTTCAATAATTATTTTTGGTGGATTGCGGATTGGGGAAAAGGGATGTTTTTTGTTGCTGTCTAAAATTTATTTCTTCCATTTTAAAAACTTTTAGGGACTGCCCAAAGTGAGGAGCGATTAAGATCATGTGTTTTAAAACCCCCTGTTTTTTTTGGTGCTAACCCCTGGGGGCCAAAATTTTTTAAAATAAGGGGACTAAAAAGAGAAATCGACAAATTTTTTTCTAGCGGGGTTGCGTGTCATCAGGAGGTTTTTGTTTGCCCACCGCCGATTTTTAAAAGCGTGTGGCCCCGTTTGTGGTTTTTTGCACGGCGGTTGGCCGCCGGTTTTTTTTGGGGGTTTCAGAATACAAAAGACAAAAAAATATTTGTAAGGCTTTAAAACTGCAACTACTACAAATGGAACCGAAGAATACTCTCAACCCTTGCCAAAAAAACCCCGAAAAAATACAAAAAGCCGACAAAAAAAATACATGCATATCCGCCCCCTAAAAAAAAAAATTTCAGAGCGCATAGACCCAAGTGACAGGATAGAAGGACAGCAACAAAAAAAAACTTTCATAAAAACCCGCCCCAACCTAATTTAAAAAAATCCAACGAAAACTAAAAACCCCCCAAACTGAATTGGGCAAATAAGGCAAAATTCTGGAAAAAAAAAATAAAGAACTTAAAATCAAACTCTAATACAACCCCGGAAGAACACATAAAGTTTTCCAATGGGTTCAAAAAACCAATAAACCCAAAATAATACAGTTTCATCACATTTGACTAGTTACTTTCCCCCTATGATGGGAAATACTCACCAAAACCCCAGTTTTGCCAGAACCACACAAACATAACGGGGCGAAAAGGGAAAACATTTCCCCCACCCAAAAAACATACACACGCAAAAAAAAACCTGGATCAGGAAAAAACCCAAAAGAAATTCAACTTCGACGTAACCATTGGGCAAGATGGGGCAAAAAAGTGAACGGCGGGCTATTCATGCTGTCCAACTCAAAAAAAAACTCGGAAAACAAGCGGACTATACAAAAACGGGCCCCTTTCGCACTGACAACAACCCCGAAATTTGAAAAAAAGAAAAAAGAACAGCAAAATTTCCCAAAAAACAACTTAAAGATTCCTTGAACAAAAAAAAAAGGGAGGAACACTTAGACATAACATTGATCTCAACATCACATAAATTAAACCATACAAGAAACCCCCGATACACCCTTTATGTAAACCCCAAAAATAACCACCACCCCCTGTATTAAAGACCCTACCCCTGGCCAAAACAAAGGCTTCAAATTGTCATGCAATGAAGGGTGTTCAACAAGCACACAAAATACCCGGGGGGCATACAAAAGTGGATACAATTACAATTGCAATACAACCCCGACAACAACAAAACAAAAGGAAAAATAGGAAAAGAAAACCCTATGTATAACCCCCCCTATGCGGGAAACTCAAAAAACAAGGGAAAAATTCTTAAAATTTAACAAAATTCATTTCCAAAAAAAACAAACTGCCAAAAATTTAACAAAACACTGTCAAAAATACGACTCATTTTGCCCACCTTAAAAACCAATTGACACATCCAACAAAATGAAAATCAAAAGCAAAGAAAGGGGAAGAAAAGGGAAACTTTTCAATTGCACCCGAAAAGAGCGGCCACAACAATAAATGCCTCCCAACAACATTGAATACCAGGCACTGGACATCAAAAATGAAAAGGCATAATAGGGAACTGAAAACCACTTCAAAACCCGATTGAAACCACAAAAAGTCTTTAAAAAGAAAAATAAAAAACCAAACAGAATTTAGCAAATTTAAAACTGGAAACTTAAAGACGCAAAAACAAATACAATATATCCTGGAAAATCATAAAAAAGGGACACCAACGCAATGTTTCAAAAGTGCAACCTATGTTTTAACGAAAAAAGGTTAATACATGCAAAACCCCACTTTGCAAATTTAAAAAAACCCAAAACAGAAATAGTAAACAACTGCAGGCATAAATGGAAATCGTTGTTAGTGAACACATCCAAACCAAAAACCTGAAAGCCCCAAAAAACACGTGCAGCCAACCCGCACGTGCAAACAACCACAAACGTGAGCCCACACGCTATATAACATCGGCGGTGGGCAAACAAAAACCATCCTGATGACAGCGCAACGCCGCTAGAAACAAATTTGTCGATTTCTCTTTTTAGTAACCTTATTTTAACATATATATATATATATATATATATATATATATATATATATATATATATATATTGTCCTAATCAAAGAATTTTAAAGCATGAATCAATTACTTTTTTTTAAACTCAAATAGACGAAATAAATACAATATAAAGGTCACGGTCTGTTTGTTGTGCTGCTGATGGTTGGAGAAGAAAGCTAAGAAATTTAAAACATGAAGAAAATTTAAGACATGAAGAGAGGACAAGAATACAGTTTTATTGTTTGCTTAGGGTGTTGTTTTTTTAATTCCCATGGAATCATTTTGGGACAAAATATTATGACGACAGTGGGGTTGATTCCAACCCTTGTTTTGAAGTGGATCTCTGCAACTCTCGTTTTGAAACGGTCGTGTGTGTGTGTGTGTGTGTGTGTGTGTGTGTGTGTGTGTGTGTGTGTGTGTGTGTGTGTGTGAATGTGTGTCAGTGTGTCAGTGTGTGTGTGTGTGTGTGTGTGTGTGTGGTGTGTGTGTGTGTGTGTGGTGTGTTCAGGACCACAGTGGGTTTGTACAATTGTGTGCGTTCGATAAATGGACCTCCGGTTCTCAGAAAATCGACTTCTTGCACGTGAAATCGAAACTGCTCGTGTTTCATCTCAACATACCCGCATAGTCTTGCTGTGCCAATCTGGTTGCAGTGTTCAGAAGATGAAAACAAAACAAAACTTTTCTTCCATGATATAGCAATAAGAGAAGAAATTATGAATGGACAGATGCACTCAGACGGACAATACGCCATCTGCTTAAGAAGTGTCAGTCTTTGTTGTCAATCTTATAAGCCAGTCGGAAAACTCTTTATACTGACCAATCGGAACACAACTTCGTGTAGTTGCAGATGATTGTTTAACGTCTACCATCACAATTATAACACGTTCAGTCCGGGAGGGCGCGCTACATAGAAAAGCTTCTTCTAATACAATGTTTACAGAATAGGTGACAGATTTTCTCCCTGTCTCAGACATATTTAAGGCACACACGAAAACTTTAAATGCCCAAGGCTTGTTTCAAAATGTTTAGTATACACATGATATATGTCATCTAAGATTTTTCCCTTTACTCTCAAGTACCTTAGTACTCTTGCTGACCGACAAACTCTTGTATCAGAACATGCCAGAGCCTGAACGTGGTGACTGTGTAGTCACCAAACGCCCCAGTGTATGACCTCACTGAGGTAAACAACACCATGCAAAGCTTTACCTGTTGGACGTGTGCAGCGCCCAACCATGAGCACGAAGAACAAACAATCACTGAAAGAGTAGAGACACTGTGGTTTTCATTGTACATCATTTTGCCCTCAATGTGAGGAGGTAGGTGATTGTTCTTGCTTCGTTTTCATTGCCTTGAATGTTATGTGTCTTGCCTGAAGAAGGCCAAATAGGTCGAAACGCGTCGTGTTTTTCTTGTGGTTTGTTTGTCTCTTTCGTTTGGCGGAATAGTAGCTCTTTTTTATTTATTTATTTTTGTTCAATCTCCACCTGCAGTCGCCTCCCTTTGAAGCTAACCAGGAGCATAAAATCATCCTGGTCCAGGACAATCCTTAGTTGCTGTAAAAGGTTATCATGCGTGTCCATAACAGTAGAACGGAGCTGGATGAGAGTCAGGTGAGAATTCCTCTTTGTGCATGTTTCCATCAACAGACCACGCCCTCTTCACTTTTCTCAGCCATTGGGAAAAACCTGACAGACTTGGTGATATCCTTTGAGAGAGAGAGAGAGAGAGAGAGAGAGAGAGAGAGAGAGAGAGAGACAGAGACAGAGAGAATGTAATTCTGCGCACACGTTCACAACAAATTTAGCTTTGTTGCAATTAGGGTATAGCAAACGTGAACAGATGCAAAAACTACATAATGTGCTGGTCCACCGATCTTGTGTTCTGTGGGGCTGGTGTGCACTTCTGACTGTGTTCTTCCTGTTATCCACAGTTTTGCCTTGATACGTTACAAGGGTATACGTCTTTTAGAATAAGAGTTATCCTGATGCCTGGTTCCGGCTCGAGAAGTATTATGTTTTGTCGGCACTTTGTGTGATTAATGCTTTCAACTGTGTGACTAATACTCGCAACTGTGTGACTACCTGTTGTGAAGGAGAACGCCAACGGCTGAATGTCAGTTTCAGTTTCATCAAGGAGGTGTCATTGCATGCAAACTAATCCATATACGCTACTCCATATCCGCTAAGTTTTGAGACCACACTGTGTATGGTTTAAAGCTGATGGATAAATGCATTAATGACTACGATGAGAGAATTTAAGAACAGGGTCTCGTGGCTACGACCTAGTAGATGTTTGACCTATGCGTTAGTCCAACGCGCTGTTCAGACCTTGAGTACCTACCTAACACTGGTTGTGCCATTGTTATCTTTGTATGTGTGTGTGTGGTGAGTGTACCCGTGTGTGTGTGTGTGTGTGTGTGTGTGTGTGTGTGTGTGGTGTGTGTGTGTGTGTGTGTGTGTGTGTGCACGGGCCCGTGTGTATGCGCCAGTGTATGCAGTGCGCAAGCGCATGTGCGTGTGTGTATGATGTGTGTGTGTATGCGTGCGTACGTGCGTGCGTGCGTGCGTGCGTTCGTGCGTGTGTGTGTGTGTGTGTGTGTGTGTGTGTGTGTGTGTGTGTGTGTGTGTGTGTGTGGTGTGTGTGTGTGTGTGTGTGTGGGCACGGGCCCGTGTGTATGCGCCAGTGTATGCAGTGCGCAAGCGCATGTGCGTGTGTGTATGATGTGTGTGTGTATGCGTGCGTGCGTGCGTGCGTGCGTTCGTGCGTGCGTGTGTGTGTGTGTGTGTGTGTGTGTGTGTGTGTGTGTGTGTGTGTGTGTGTGTGTGTGTGTGTGTGTGTGCGAGCCGTGTGTATGTGCCAGTGTATGCAGAGCGCAAGCCCATGTGCGTGTGTGTATGATGATGTGTGTGTATACGTGTGTGTGTGTGTGTGTGTGTGTGTGTGTGTGTGTGTGTGTGTGTGTGTGTGTGTGTGCTGAATGTCATTTCAGGGGTACGGGAAATCGTTGACAGGTGGCCACTATCTCTCTGTCATTGATGAGATGCAAGGGAACATTGACAGGTGGCCAACATCTCTCTGTCATTGATGAGATACAAGGGAACATTGACACGTGGCCACTATCTCTCTGTCATTGATGAGATACAAGGGAACATTGACACGTGGCCACTATCTCTCTGTCATTGATGAGATACAAGGGAACATTGACACGTGGCCACTATCTCTCTGTCATTGATGAGATGCAAGGGAACATTGACACGTGGCCACTATCTCTCTGTCATTGATGAGATGCAAGGGAACATTGACAGGTGGCCACTATCTCTCTGTCATTGATGAGATGCAAGGGAACATTGACACGTGGCCAACATCTCTCTGTCATCGATGAGATGCAAGGGAACATTGACACGTGGCCAACATCTCTCTGTCATTGATGAGATGCAAGGGAACATTGACACGTGGCCAACATCTCTCTGTCATTGATGAGATGCAAGGGAACATTGACACGTGGCCAACATCTCTCTGTCATTGATAACATACAAGGGAACATTGACAGGTGGCCAACATATCTCTGTCTTTGATGAGATGCAAGGGAACATTGACACGTGGCCACTATCTCTCTGTCATTGATAAGATACAAGGGAACATTGACACGTGGCCACTATCTCTTTGTCATTGATGAGATACAAGGGAACATTGACACGTGGCCACTATCTCTCTGTCATTGTTGAGATACAAGGGAACATTGACACGTGGTCACTATCTCTCTGTCATTGATGAGATGCAAGGGAACATTGACACGTGGCCACTATCTCTCTGTCATTGATGAGATGCAAGGGAACATTGACACGTGGCCACTATCTCTCTGTCATTGATGAAATGCAAGGGAACATTGACACGTGGCCAACATCTCTCTGTCATTGATGAGATACAAGAGAACATTGACACGTGGCCAACATCTCTCTGTCATTGATGAGATGCAAGGGAACATTGACACGTGGCCACTATCTCTCTGTCATTGATGAGATACAAGGGAACATTGACACGTGGCCACTATCTCTCTGTCATTGATGAGATGCAAGGGAACATTGACACGTGGCCACTATCTCTCTGTCATTGATGAGATGCAAGGGAACATTGACACGTGGCCACTATCTCTCTGTCATTGATGAGATACAAGGGAACATTGACACGTGGCCAACATCTGCTGGTCATTCATGAGATACAAGGAAACATTGACGGGAGCCAACATCTGCTGGTCATTTATGAGATACAAGGGAACATTGACGGGAGCCAACATCTGCCTCTCATTGATGAGATACAAGGGAACATTGACACGTGGCCAACATCTGCTGGTCATTTATGAGATACAAGGAAACATTGACGGGAGCCAACATCTGTCTGTCATTTGTGAGATACAAGGGAGCATTGACAGATGGCCAACATCTCTGTCATTTGTGAGATACAAGGGAACATTGACACGTTTCCAACATCTGCTTGTCATTCATGAGATACAAGGAAACATTGACGGGAGCCAACATCTGCTGGTCATTTATGAGATACAAGGGAACATTGACAGGTGGCCAACATCTGCCTCTCATTGATGAGATACAAGGGAACATTGACACGTGGCCAACATCTGCTGGTCATTTATGAGATACAAGGAAACATTGACGGGAGCCAACATCTCTCTGTCATTTGTGAGATACAAGGGAACATTGACAGATGGCCAACATCTCTGTCATTGATGAGATACAAGGGAACATTGACACGTGGCCAACATCTGCTGGTCATTCATGAGATACAAGGAAACATTGACGGGAGCCAACATCTGCTGGTCATTTATGAGATACAAGGGAACATTGACAGGTGGTTAACAATGTCTGTCATTGATGATATACAAGGGAACATTGACAGATGGCCAACATCTGCTGGTCATTTATGACATACAAGAGAAAATTGACAGATGGCCAACATCTGTCCGTCGTTCATGAGATACAAGGGAACATTGACAGATGGTTAACAATGTCTGTCATTGATGATATACAAGGGAACATTTACAGATGGCCAACATCTGCTGGTCATTTATGACATACAAGAGAAAATTGACAGATAGCCAACATCTGTCAGTCATTTATTAGATACAAGGGACCATTGACAGGTGGTTAACAATGTCTGTCATTGATAAGATACAAGGGAACATTGACAGATGGCCAACATCTGCTGGTCATTTATGAGATACAAGGGAACATTGACAGATGGCCAACATCTGCTTGTCAACCTCGGTGTAATGTCAGTGGAGAAGGACTAGCGCACAGCCCAAACACACTCACAGCTTGCTTACGATCTCATTCATATATCATGCATTCGTCACATCAAACCACTAGTAAAGTCTATAACTTTACTATACATGATCATAGAAAGAACATCAATGCATATAGAATCAAATGAAATAAAACATTCTCTCTTTCCTGAACTTCACAAAATCATTTATCTAAAACATCATTAACTAACCCGGGTATAAACAGATTTCTACTTTACCTGGCCAGGTGATCTTAACTATTCACGAATCACTGTCTTTTCTTTTCTTTTCTTTTTCTTTTCACTGTCACTTTCACAACACGACACAACTGCCGGCACTGGTGTTGGTCTGATGGCGCCTGGTCAGGTGAGACTGTTGGCGTTGGTCTGTGGTTCTGCTTGGCGAAGTGACGCTGCCAGGTATGAGGTCGAACCCCCGGTTAGGGTAGAACAGTGACTATCAACATCGATCTGTTCTCCTTTCTTTCTTCCTGCATTAACGCATTGCACTCTCTCTCTCTCTCTCTCTCTTCTAGTCTGCTCTTATCAAATGGACATGGTTGCTTTTCTTTTCTTTTTTTCTTTTCTTTCTTTTCTTCTTCATTTAATTAGCAACTCTCTCTCTCTCTCCACATCTCTCCTCAGTCCTTCCTCTGCAGACTATCTCATGCTAATCTCTCCACTTGGTTCTCTTCTCTCCTCCCCTCATCTCTCTGCTTTTCTCTCAAGCAGACCTAGAACCTCTCCCTCTCTCTGTCTCTGTTCGTTCTTCCCCTCGTTCTCTCCTCTCTTCATCTCTCTGCTTTTTCCCTCGTGCAGAGACTACACCTAAAACCTCCTCATCTCTCTGTCTCTGTTCGTTCTCATCTCCCTGCCTTCCTGTAGGCGAGAGCCTACTCTCCCGAACTTCCCCCTCTCTCTCTCTCTCTGTTCGTTTTCTCCTCCCCCTCTCTCTCCTCACGTATTCCTTTATGCTCTAACCCCGTGTCCAAGGGCCAGTACCATTGGTCAGTATTTTTACCCCTGACAACCGAAGTTATCTCCCTCTAATTCCATTGGACATTCAAATCATGCCAGTCATGCCTACACGCCTTACTCTCTGTGGTGGTCAATTGGTCATTTAATTGATTAGCCAGATTTCACCCCCCACCACACACTACCTTCCCCCCTTTCCTATTTAACTGGTGCCGTGTGGCTTAAGTGGTGGACACTGGTCAATCTAAATTGGCCAGCTGAGTCTGGGTGGGCTCCACGACGTCTAAACTAACAATGACGCTGGTTCCACAAAGTGGCCGGATAAGGCTGGCCCAGGTACTGAGGTCCGTCTGGGCAGACATCGAGGCGTCGGTCAAAGCCGCTTAGTCAGTCTAGGTGGGTCGGACTGTCTCGGTGAAACCTCTCCACTAAGCTTAATTGGCCGGACCCGACCTATGGGCCCGTCTTCCTGACGCCTAGAATGTTTGAGTTAGGGCTTAGGTCCAACTGGGCTGGTGGCGATTGACCACGAATTTGGTTGAGTTGAATTTTGACCGTGACAATTTCCCCCTTGCAAAAGACTATGCTCCGCATTGTCTCAAAACAACGGTACAAAAAAGACAACAACCGAATTTGCTGACACACAGCTACACGCGCAAAGTTTGGAAAATACTTTACAACCAACGGTTTATAAATTATAAAATATACCATTAGTGAATACCACTCCAATGAGTTATCATTGACGTGCGCTCTTGCGTTATTTCAACTCATTCTATAACGACCTCTGTGCGCACTTATGCAATTCCCCTACCTGCGGATTTGCCATCTCCCCTTTTCACAATTCTTATGAAAAGCATAATATAATATGATCACGATCCATGACACTTCACTGAGGAATCTCCATCCTCACTCATTGCAAATAATGCATCACTACACAAGCGACTGTATGCTCCAAGCATAACTACATCCACATGAACAAGTCTCACAAAGAAAATATGAACAAGTCTCACACACAAAAAAAAATATGAACATAGCCAACTGGGAATGAACCCATATCCAATCAACATAACTGAATCAACACATATTATCAATAAAGCACCCCGGATATGACTGACTTCCTCTGAGTTGCAGCTTGCTAGACTACACGACTTAAATAGTCAGCTCCGACATTCTGTCGACCGGGAATGTACTGCACTCGATACCTGTAGGGCTGCAGTGCCATTGCCCAACGCAGAACTCTGCTGTTTTCAACTGCGCCTCCTGCAGGAATTTGAGTGGTTGGTGATCTGTCTCTATCACGAACTCTTTCCCATACAAGTATTTGTGGAATTTCTGCACGGCCCACACGACCGCTAAACACTCCTTCTCCACCGTTGCGTACCCTTCTTCACACTTTGTCAACTTCCTGCTAGCATATCTCACAGGAAACTCGACCTCTTCATGCTCCTGCAACAATACTGCACCTATTCCACCGCCTGATGCATCTGTCCGCAACAAAAATGGTTTGGACATATCTGGTAGCTTCAAGATGGGACGGGAACCTAGTCTTTCCAACACCGTCTGCAGTGCTTGCTCTGCAGCGTCTGACCACTCGACCACTGCTGGTTTCCCTGCCTTGATCAAATCACTGAGAGGACTCGTGATTGCTGCGAAATTTGGAACAAACTCCCTATAGAACCCAATAAAACCTAGGAGACTCCTGACTTCTGTTTTGGTCTTTGGTCTCTCTGAATTCATCATCTTCTCCACCTTTCCTCTTTCTGGCTGCTTTGTGTCGCCTCCGACAACAAAACCTAGGAACTCCTACTGTCTAGCCCTTCATACAGTGACACATCCCTGTATGACTCTTCTGGAAACTTAGGCAACAAAAATCTCACCTTCTTCTGCTGGGTCTCCCTCACCTCCATCAATGATTGCTGCTGCGCCTATGTTCTGCGTCTCACGCTGAATATATTTGCGGAGGAAATTTGCATGGAAAAGTTTTGGTTTTCCATTCACATCAATTCGGTAATCTCGACCGACCTTTTCAGTGATGGTGAATGGTCCTTTCCAATGCATCAGCAGCTTGTTGTGACCCGTGGGAAGCAGTACCAGGACTTGATCTCCCGCCTTGAGGGATTGCTTCCTTACCTTCCTGTAACATTGCTTCTTCTGAACGACCCTAGCCTTCTGCAAACTTTCCTTTGCAACCTTACACGTCCCATACCTGTGCCCACCTTTGGAACAGGGCGAGATTGGGCCGATCAGATCAATAGCCACCCTCCTGAACGGTGTGTCAATTAAAGGGGGATGTTTAAGAGGGCGCCTTCCTCTTCACCCCTCTTGTGGCTGACCTTTGACACACGTCACATGACATGCAGAACCGCTTTATGTCTGCCATTGCTCCTGGCCAATGAAAGTCATCAAAGACTCGGTTCGCTGTTTTGCTGGTGCCGAGATGACTCGCCATGAGCGACTCGTGACCCACTGACATGACAGTGTCACGATAACATGCTGGTACCTCTAACTGAGTGGTCACCTTACCTGTCTTCCCCTTGGTGAACACTCGTACAACAGCCCGCCTTCACAAGAAATTCTGTCTCACCTCCTCTAACCACCTGTTTCTCTCCACCTCTTGCCAACTCCCAAGACTTCACGAGCGAAGGGTCTTGTTCCTGTGCAGCCCTAAACTCATCAGGCGACACGTCTATGCCCGACTTCCTTCCTGGAACAACTAACGGTTTAACAACCTTTTCCTCCTTCTTGCTCCGTGTTTGAACTGCTGCCCCTGTAGCAGTCAACAACTCAGGATCCCCTGGATCCCTTGCACCTGGAATATTTCCAATGATCAAATCGTGAAGGGGTTTGTCCATCACCAACGCAGACAACTCGCCTGAGAAGTAAGGGTACGTACTTCTATCTAGCAACTGGAAACTCCCTCACAGTGCCATCGATTAGAGTACAGGTCTGGATTTGCCCTGTCAAATCCCCTTCATCGACCAGCGTTGTTCGTACTACCCCGCATGAACAACCAGTGTCTCGTAACACTTTCACTCTCTGCTGGCCAATCCACCCTTCTTCCACGGGTAACGAACCACTCAGCCTAGTGCCCTCCATCCCTGACACTGACTGCTGTCCAGTGCTAGCCATAGGCTGCACTTCACCCTCTTCAGACTGAATCCCTTTTGGTTCCACTGCAGGTCGTTTCCCTGACGACCCTTATCCACCTCTTGCAAGGCTGCTGCCTTCTGGAACCTCATGCGACAATCCCTCGCCACATGTCCCTTCTTGTGACAAATGAAACACCTAATTTCCCTTTGCCCTTCCTTCTGCCCCACCACTGGGTTTGCAGACTTTGCAGAAAACTCTCCTAGTCTCCTTGCACTCTTCTCACCTGTGCCTAGCACCTGTTTCTCCTGCACCTTAGTGCCCAAACGTGCCTCTCTATACACCTCTGCGAACTTTAACAACTCTCCTGCTGTCTCTGGCTGTCTCTCTTTCAAATGTATGGTTAACTCAGGGCCGCAACCTGACAAAATCTGTTCTTTCATAACTAGCTCTTTCAATTCAACGAACTCCTTCTTCGTACCACTCAACTCTAATTGTTGTTCAATAGGGGTGTTCTTTTCTTCCGCCGTTATATCCCCTTTTTTTTTTTTGAACAAGATTTTATTACTACGACAGCCAAACTGGTGGTTTCCGACACGAGTGACGTAATAGCACAATCCTATGAATGATAATATTAGCTTGGACAACGTAATTAGTTTTTATAAGACGCCCAGCGCCTGACCCAACTATGAGAGCGAATTATAGGAAATCTGTGCGAAATGAGTACTCTGGGCTGAAATGCCAAGCCTAGTATTAACTATCTTGGAAGCCATGCCAAGCCTAGTATTTAACTATCTTGGGAACATACAGTAAGACAACCCCTTGTCTTAGGATTACAACACTTGAATCCCACCCAGCTTCCTCTCTGAGAAGTTGAACAATTATAATAAATGGGCCAGAATATCCTGGCAGGCTCGCCAATAAATTGTCAACCTCGGTGTAATGTCAGTGGAGGAAGGACTAGCGCACAGCCCAAACACACTCACAGCTTGCTTACGATCTCATTCATATATCATGCATTCGTCACATCAAACCACTAGTAAAGTCTATAACTTTACTATACATGATCATAGAAAGAACATCAATGCATATAGAATCAAATGAAATAAAACATTCTCTCTTTCCTGAACTTCACAAAATCATTTATCTAAAACATCATTAACTAACCCGGGTATAAACAGATTTCTACTTTACCTGGCCAGGTGATCTTAACTATTCACGAATCACTGTCTTTTCTTTCTTTTCTTTTTCTTTTCACTGTCACTTTCACAACACGACACAACTGCCGGCACTGGTGTTGGTCTGATGGCGCCTGGTCAGGTGAGACTGTTGGCGTTGGTCTGTGGTTCTGCTTGGCGAAGTGACGCTGCCAGGTATGAGGTCGAACCCCCGGTTAGGGTAGAACAGTGACTATCAACATCGATCTGTTCTCCTTTCTTTCTTCCTGCATTAACGCATTGCACTCTCTCTCTCTCTCTCTCTCTTCTAGTCTGCTCTTATCAAATGGACATGGTTGCTTTTCTTTTCTTTTTTTCTTTTCTTTCTTTTCTTCTTCATTTAATTAGCAACTCTCTCTCTCTCTCCACATCTCTCCTCAGTCCTTCCTCTGCAGACTATCTCATGCTAATCTCTCCACTTGGTTCTCTTCTCTCCTCCCCTCATCTCTCTGCTTTTCTCTCAAGCAGACCTAGAACCTCTCCCTCTCTCTGTCTCTGTTCGTTCTTCCCCCGTTCTCTTCCTCTCTTCATCTCTCTGCTTTTTCCCTCGTGCAGAGACTACACCTAAAACCTCCTCATCTCTCTGTCTCTGTTCGTTCTCATCTCCCTGCCTTCCTGTAGGCGAGAGCCTACTCTCCCGAACTTCCCCCTCTCTCTCTCTCTCTGTTCGTTTTCTCCTCCCCCTCTCTCTCCTCACGTATTCCTTTATGCTCTAACCCCGTGTCCAAGGGCCAGTACCATTGGTCAGTATTTTTACCCCTGACAACCGAAGTTATCTCCCTCTAATTCCATTGGACATTCAAATCATGCCAGTCATGCCTACACGCCTTACTCTCTGTGGTGGTCAATTGGTCATTAATTGATTAGCCAGATTTCACCCCCCACCACACACTACCTTCCCCCCTTTCCTATTTAACTGGTGCCGTGTGGCTTAAGTGGTGGACACTGGTCAATCTAAATTGGCCAGCTGAGTCTGGTGGGCTCCACGACGTCTAAACTAACAATGACGCTGGTTCCACAAAGTGGCCGGATAAGGCTGGCCCAGGTACTGAGGTCCGTCTGGGCAGACATCGAGGCGTCGGTCAAAGCCGCTTAGTCAGTCTAGGTGGGTCGGACTGTCTCGGTGAAACCTCTCCACTAAGCTTAATTGGCCGGACCCGACCTATGGGCCCGTCTTCCTGACGCCTAGAATGTTTGAGTTAGGGCTTAGGTCCAACTGGGCTGGTGGCGATTGACCACGAATTTGGTTGAGTTGAATTTTGACCGTGACACTGCTGCTCATTTATGAGATACAAGGGAACATTGACAGATGGCCAACATCTGTCTGTCATCTATGAGATAGAAGGGAACATTGACAGCTGTCCAACATCTGCGGATCATTTATGAGATACAAGGGAACATTGACAGATGGCCAACATCTGCCTGTCACTGATGACATACAAGGGAATTTGACAGATGGCCTACATCTGTTAGTCATTGATGAGATGCAAGGGAACATTGACAGGTGTTAACAATGTCTGTCATTTATGAGATACAAGGAACATTGACAGATGGCCAACATCTGCCTGTCATTGATGACATACAAGGAATTTGACAGATGGCCTACATCTGCTAGTCATTGATGAGATGCAAGGGAACATTGACAGGTGGTTAACAATGTCTGTCATTTATGAGATACAAGGGAACATTGACAGATGGCCAACATCTGCTGGTCATTTATGAGATACAAGGGAAAATTGACAGGTGTGTGTGTGTGTGTGTGTATGTGTGTGTGTGTGTGTGTGTGTGTGTGTGTGTGTGTGTGTGTGTGTGTGTGTGTGTGTGGGGTGTTGCTTGACTGATTGATTTTTGATGTTGTTGTTGACGTTCTCGTTGTTGTTGTTGTTTAACAAATAAGCTCTGCCACACGTACTCTTACGTGAAACTCGTAGACACGTGACTGGGAGGCAACGCTGTTAGTTATATCCATTACCTTAAAAACATACAGACATACACACAACAAATAAAATATGGGCATGACAAGCAGAATTGGACCAAAACGATTTTTTTTTTTATTGAGAGCAAGTTGCCTGGTTTGCTGTTGCTTATAAACGAACAAGTTGCGGGTTCGAATCCCGGCTGCCCCAGAAAAAGAAAGTTAGAAGTAGAAGGGCATCTGGGAGTCATGACCTGGATGTGGCCCGGCCCCCTTAGAGTGTAAGGAGTTCAGGGCCGAAATACTTGTCTCGGGGTGGGGGTGGGGGGTGGGGGTTCTTCCCTGAAGACCTTGTGCTGTCCAGCTCTCCCTAGAGTTTCTTCCTACTGCAGTCTGTTCGATATGGAGATACTCATCAAAAACGATGCGTTCTTCCTCAAACATTTTCATCTGTCTCATCTTCCGAGCCACTTCAGAGACATTGCTCCTACACCACTTATTCCAGCTCTCAGCTCACTGCCACATTCTGGCTTGTCCTCTCGCATTCTCGGCACTGGCTAATCATAGGAAGCCGTCATTATCATGTCGTCGCGAGCCAACCCTTCAGAGGAAACCCCGCACTGCTGCAGGTCACTCTGGTAGTGTTCGATGGCGCCTGCCTTAATCCAGCGTATGCAGGACACCACCTGTTCAGCACGTTACTGACGACATTAACTACGAAATCGTGGGAGCGTTGTACGAGGGTATCCTTCTCCAGTGGACCCACTACGTCCACCCAACGATGGATAATCTTTTCTCGTTTGTTGAGGCAGTGTGCACAGTTTTCAACTTGTTTCCTTCTTTTCCTTTTAATTAACTGAGGTGTCATAGACAACTCCAAAGAAATTGTTTATACATCTTCCAACTCAAATGCAGTACATAGCAATCACTTAACAATTAACTGATTTTTTTTTTTTTTTTTGTAAACTCAGACACGGAGTATGGCTCTGAAATCACAACTTGCTCATTCCTTTCTTTCAGACCGGCTGAAATCGGTTTCAGTTTTGACTTGGTAAGGCAACAACACATATGGTACACAGACACAGGGTGTAGGCAAGGTCATGCCGTACAAGGCAAAAACAAACACCTGCGCACGGAGATACAGGTAGGCAAGGTCAGGCACGGTAAGACAGCAACAAACTAATGCGTAGAGAAATATGTTGTAGGCAAGGTCGGACATGATGAGGTCAGGCACGGTAAGACAGCAACAAACTAATGCGTAGAGAAATATGTTGTAGGCAAGGTCGAACATGATGAGGTCAGGCACGGTAAGACAGCAACAAACTAATGCGTAGAGAAATATGTTGTAGGCAAGGTCGGACATGGTGAATTAACAACAAACAAGCATGGAGACACGGTGCAGGCAAGGTCAGACATGGTAAGGTTAACAATAAACCTATGCGTGGAGACAAAGGTTTCAAGCAAGGTCAGACATGGTAAGGTTAACAATAAACCTATGCGTGGAGACAAAGGTTTCAAGCAAGGTCAGACATGGTAAGGTTAACAATAAACCTATGCGTGGAGACAAAGGTTTCAAGCAAGGTCAGACATGGTAAGGTTAACAATAAACCTATGCGTGGAGACAAAGGTTTCAAGCAAGGTCAGACATGGTAAGGTTAACAATAAACCTATGCGTGGAGACAAAGGTTTCAAGCAAGGTCAGACATGGTAAGGTTAACAATAAACCTATGCGTGGAGACAAAGGTTTCAAGCAAGGTCAGACATGGTAAGGTTAACAATAAACCTATGCGTGGAGACAAAGGTTTTAAGCAAGGTCAGACATGGTAAGGTTAACAATAAACCTATGCGTGGAGACAAAAGGTTTTAAGCAAGGTCAGACATAGTAGGATAAACACAAACTCACGTAGGGAGACACAAGTTGTAGGTAGGGTCAAACATGGTAAGGTAAGAACAAACCTATGCGTGGAGACAAAGGTGTTAGGCGAGGACAGACGTGGTAAGGTAATGGCAAATTTGAGCATATAATCACGGCTTGTGGGTTGGGCGTGGGGCCAGCTATCCCACCCCGTAAAACAAAAGGCAGCTACAGAAACGCCAACCAAGGATCAAGTCGACACCGCAGCCTTGGGAAGAGATGGGTCTTTGACAAAAAGATGTATGACACCCTGTGGTGAAAGCCTGAAGTCTTGGAAAGCCACAAGGCCGACTGCCTTTCTTTCTTTCAACTAGGGCAGCCAACATCGGAACATAGAACGTCAGGACCATTCTTTTATGAGCTAGGGAAGACATTCCAAGTAGCGTCAGAGATGAGTAACTACAACCTAACCCTGCTTGGAGTCAGTGAAACCCGCTAGACACAGTCCGGACAGAAACAATTGACATCGTGAGAGATGCTGCTGTACTCAGGACATGAAGAGGACAACGCCCCCCCCCCCCCCCCTACCCCCTACTCAAGGAGTCGCACTGATGTTGTCTAAAACAGCTCAGAGAGCGCTTATTGGGTGTGAAAGCCATGACCCAAGATTCATCACGGCATCCTTCAAAACCAAGGAGAAGACCAACATGAACGTGATACAATGTTATGCTTCTACAAATAACAGTGAGGGAACTGACAAGGACCAGTTCTATGATAGACTGCAGTCCATCATAGAAAAGTACCCAGAGAGAGATATCACCTTCCTGATGGGGGACTTTAACGCCAAGATCGGAAAGAACAACACCATCATGGGAAGCCATGGACTGGGGACATGAACGAGAACGATGAACGATAGGCAGACCTGTGTGCACTCAACAACTTCGTCATCAGTGGCAGCATTTTCCCCCACAAGAACATCTACCTGGGTATCACCAGATCACACAACAGAAAACCAGATTGACCGCATCTGCATCAGTAAGAAATTCAGAAGATCCATGCAGGATGTGAGGGCAAAGAGAGGAGCAGACGTGGCTTCAGACCACCACCTCGTTGTGACCAGGCTTGAGCTGAAGTCGAAGAAGAATTGGATGATGGCACATGCAGTACGACACAAGTACGAACAGCCCTCCTGAGAGATACTAACAAACCACTCTTGGCAACAAGTTTCAAGTACTGCAAGAACTACTGGAAGAGGAAGACGGTACACTAGAGGACAAGTGGAAGAAGATCAAGGAGGCAGTAACATCAACTTGCCAGGAAGTGTTTGGCCGCAATAAGCACCAGCACAAGGAATGGATCTCGGCAGACAGCCTAAGCAAGATCCAACAGAGGAAAGAGAAGAAGGTGGCAATCAACAACAGCCGAATAAGAGCAGCGAAGGCCAAAGCACAAGCAGAACACACTGAAGCAGACAAACAAGCAAAGAAGAGCATCAGAACAGACAAGCGGATGTATGTAGATGACCTAGCAACAGACGCTTCAACACCATCATCAAGGTAGTTCTACTGTATGGAGCGGAGACCTGAAGAACTACAGTTGCCACCACAAAGGAAGCGCAGGTGTTCATCAAGAACTGCCTGCAAAAGCATCTCCGCATCCGATGGCCAGACACCATCAACAACGAGCTCTGGGAGAAAACAAATCAGCTGCCCGCAGAACAGGAAATCAAGAAACGACGAGGGGGCGGGACTGGACATACACTGCGGAAGCCTGCTAGCAACAACACCAGACAAGCCCTAACATGGATCCCCAAAGAAAGCGAAAAAGAGGTCGGCCAAGGAACACCTGGCACAGGGACCTGGAGGCCGACATCAGGAACATGGGAATGACTTGGAACCAGCTGGAAAAGGAGAGCCCAGGACAGAGACGCCTGGAGGTCCTTGGTCGGCGGCCTGTGCCCCAGGAGGGGTAAAAGGCGGTAAGTAAGTACAGGTTGTAGGCTAGGTCAGACGTTGCTGTGTAAAAACAGACTAACGCAAGGAGACACAGGTTACAGGTAAGGTCAGACATGGTAAGGTAACAACCAACTTTAACATAGAGAAATGAGTTGTAGGCAAGGTCAGACATGGTAAGGTAACAACAAACTTACGTGTAGAAACAGGTTCTAGGCAATGTCAAACTTGGTGAGGTAACAAGAAACACATATAGAGACACAGGCTTTAGGCAAGGTCAGATATTATAAGGTAACAATGAATTTACGTATAGAGACACAGGTTCTAGGCAATGTCAAACTAGGTGAGGTGACAACAAATTTACGTATAGAGACACCGGCTTTAGGCAACGTCAAATATCACAAGGTAACAACAAACTGACGCATGGAGAAACACTTTGTAGGCAAGCTAAGACATGGTAAGATAAACTTACTCAGAGAGACACAGGGTGTCGGATAAACTTACTCAGAGAGACACAGGGTGTCGGCAAGCTCAGACATGGTGAGGTAACAACAAACTTTAGCACAGACACAAGGGTTGTAGGCTACGTCAGACATGGTAGGGTAAAAACAAACTTATGCACAGAGACACAGGTTGTGGCCGTCATCAGAGATACGGTCACCTGTAAGTGCAAAGGCCTAAAATGTGTGTCAACTAAGGGGAAGATCATGTATACTGACTTCCATAAAAAACGCGAAAAATTGAAAGGCTATTTTTCGGGTGAAAAGGGGTGAATATACAATATTGAACCATTGTGGCAAGTTGTTTGGGTCCAAGACTCAGGTGCAGTGAAAAAATTGTGTGAGCAACACATCATTCCAGGCATTGGAGGGTCAACAAAAATGGCAAACTGGTTGCTGCATGTGAGGCACGTGCACACCATGCAGAGCAAAGTTAACCAGCGACAAGTACGCAGGCATGCAGCCTTTATAAAGCCGCGCTACAAGGTTCAGATAACGACTTGCCGTCTGAGCGCTACAGAGATGCCAAGACTACGAGCAGAGGAACGCAATCGTGCCCTAGGCCATCTGGAGGCTGGTGTGGATGCCAGGCAGGTCGCCAACATCTTTAACGTCCACATCTCAACCATCTATCGTCTGCAGCACTGCATGCGAGTCACTGGTACCACTGATGATCGTCCCCGGCCAGGCCCTCCTCGGGTCACCACACCAAGAGAGGATCGCCATTTTGTTCGAACCCATCTGCGGGACAGGCGGCAAACAGCCGCTAACACTGCTCGACAGGTGCCTGGGAATCTCCAGCAACGAATCAGCCTCAACACTGTGCGGCGGCGTCTTCAGGAGAATGGGTTGGCATGTAGGCGTCCTCACAGAGGTCCGGTACTGACACCAAGACACCGGCAGGACAGGCTGCAGTGGGCACAAGCCCGAATCAACTGGTGCAGGCAGCAGTGGGGACGCATACTGTTCTCAGATGAGAGCCGTTTTTGTATTGACATGGCTGACCGTCGTGTCAGAATATGGCGTCGACCTGGTGAATGCTATGCTGACTCCTGTGTAGTAGAGCGGAACCCCTGGGAGGCCCGAACGTAATGATATGGGGTGCAATTGGCATTAACCACGCCATAGGACCAGTCATCTTTCAGAACATTGGTCCTGGTCACGGACAGGGTGTCAATGCACAGCGCTACATCCACCAGGTGCTCAGACCCCATGTCGTTCCTTTTTTTGTGCAACACCCAAACTGGACATTCCAACAGGACAATGCAAGACCACACACAGCCAGGGCCACTCAGCAATTTCTTCAGCATAACAACGTCAATGTGCTGCCCTGGCCAGCCCTCAGTCCCGATTTAAACCCAATAGAACATTTTTGGGATGAACTTGGCAGACGGTTGGACCTCCTGCGTCCACGACCAGCAACAGCGGCTCAACTTCACCAGGCCATCGTCCATGTGTGGGCTGGTGTGCCAAGGGGACGCATCAACCACCTGGTCCACTCAATGAGCCGCAGGTGTCAAGCAGTTGTCCATGCAAATGGTGGCCACACACGGTATTAGGACTTCAAGCTGGTTTGTCACGTGACCTTGGATTTCCACACAAAGACATATTGCTGATGACATTTTCACACATCACCGGTGTAATGAATCAAATCACGTTGAATTCTCGCTTCCACTCTGTACAATTGTGACCAATAAAATTCGCCCCTAACCTTCAGCTTGTTTTGCTTTCGCGTTTTTTATGGAAGTCAGTATATTTGAAGATTGTTTGTGCTTTCATTGGCGAAAATTCCCCCCAAACAAGAGAAATGATAGGTGGGGAGTTGCTTTGTTGATAAATTATCAGTTCAACATTAAATGCAGGCTCAAGTTTACGGCGGGCCTCGAAACGCTGACGTGGATTGTATACTGTTTTAGTGCAAAATCCGAATTGTGGCGTGTGTCCTTTTCGATTTGCGGCCCGCCCTTTGAGGTAACCACGCACGTCAGTTTGTTGTCCATCCTGCAGGCAAGTCGGCCTATTGCCTGCACGTAGTTTTTGCCCGTGCGCAAACCAGTGTGTACTTCACACTGGAGAGTGTGACTCTATCAGCAGCACAGTGTGGCAGACAGACAGGTAACCAGTGAACAGGAGACAGACAGAGAGTTAATCAGATCAACAGATGCGTCCAGTATGCACAGTGGAACTCTTTACTAGCAGAGGGAGGAGATATTTGTTCTCCCCCTTCCCGACGTATGCATAGGGCGAGCTGGATGTGCGAGGCCATGTTTCTTTGATGATACAGCAAAGGCGAGGTTTCCATCCAGGTAATTCAAGATGATTTTTTTAAAGATAAATTGGATGTTTTGACTTCCAGGCCGTTTCTCTGCGAACAAAATCTTTCAGTCTATTCATCATAACTTCCTTTGCTATGAGGATGGGCACTGAGGCAGGTGCGATGATGGAAGGACAGTAGTTTGATGCTGTGCCATAGGTCCATCCGTCACACCTGTCCCTGCCATAGGAGGGGGGACTGAGGGGAGGCCAGTGATGGGAGGGCAATTGTGTAGGGTTGGGTTACATGAGTGTGGATGACAATGCCATTTCTTGGTGATGGGATGTGTCATGTCCACTCCAGCTGTTCATCTATCCAACCCATTGCCTGCTTATCACCTATCCAACCCATTTCGTGCTTATCACCTATCCAACCCATTTCGTGCTTGTCACCTATCCAACCCATTTCGTGCTTATCACCTATCCAACCCATTTCGTGCTTATCGCCTATCCAATCCATTTCGTGCTTGTCACCTCTCCAAACCATTTCGTGTTTGTCACCTATCCAACCCATTTCGTACTTGTCACCTATCCAACCCATTTCGTGCTTATCACCTATCCAACCCATTTCGTGCTTATCACCTATCCAACCCATTTCGTGCTTTCACCTATCCAACCCATTTCGTGCTTGTCACCTATCCAACCTATTTCGTGCTTTCACCTATCCAACCCACTTCGTGCTTATCACCAATCCAACCCATTTCGTGCTTTCACCTATCCAACCCATTTCGTGCTTTCACCTATCCAATCCATTTCGTGCTTGTCACCTATCCAACCCATTTCGTGCTTATCACCTATCCAACCCATTTCGTGCTTATCACCAATCAGCCCATTTCGTGCTTTCACCTATCCAACCCATTTCGTGCTTTCACCTATCCAACCCATTTCGTGCTTTCACCTATCCAACCCATTTCGTGCTTGTCACCTATCCAACCCATTTCGTGCTTGTCACCTATCCAACCCATTTCGTGCTTGTCACCTATCCAGCCCGTTGTGTTCTGTTCACCTATCCAATCCATCTCGTGCTTGTCACCTATCAAACCCATTTCGTGGTTGTCACCTATCCAACCCATCGTGACCTTGTCACCTATCCAACCCATTTCGTGCTTGTCACCTATCAAGCCCATTTCATGCATGTCACCTATCCAACCCATTGTGTGCTTGTCACCTATCCAACCCATCGTGAGCTTGTCACCTATCCAATCCATTTCGTGCTTGTCACCTATCAAACCCATTTCGTGCTTATCACCTACCAACCCATTTCGTGTTTATCACCTACCCAACCCATTTCGTGCTTGTCACCTGTCCAACCCACTGTGTGCTGTTCATCTATCCCACCCATTTTGTGCTTGTTACTTATCCAACCCATTGTGTGCTGTTCAACTATCCAACCCATTTCTCACTTGTGACCTATCCTACCCATTTCGAGCTTGCCACATATCCTACCCATTTCGTGCTTGCCACCTATCCTACCATTTCGAGCTTGCCACCTATCCTACCCATTTCGAGCTTGCCACCTATCCTACCCATTTCGAGCTTGCCACCTATCCTACCCATTTCGAGCTTGCCACCTATCCTACCATTTCGTGTTTGTAACCAATCCTACCCATGTCGTGCTTGTCACCTATCCTACCCATGTCGTGTTTGTCACCTATCCTACCCATGTCGTGCTTGTCACCTATCCTACCCATGTCGTGCTTGTCACCTATCCTACCCATGTCGTGCTTGTCACCTATCCTACCCATGTCGTGCTTGTCACCTATCTTACCCATGTCGTGTTTGTCACCTATCCAACCCATGTCGTGCTTGTCACCTATCCTACCCATGTCGTGTTTGTCACCTATCCAACCATGTCGTGCTTGTCACCTATCCTACCCATGTCGTGTTTGTCACCTATCCAACCCATGTCGTGCTTGTCACCTATCCTACCCATGTCGTGTTTGTCACCTATCCAACCCATGTTGTGCTTGTCACCTATCCAACCCATGTCATGCTTGTCACCTATCCAACCCATGTCGGGTTTGTCACCTATCCAACCCATGTCGTGCTTGTCACCTATCCAACCCATGTCGTGCTTGTCACCTATCCTACCCATGTCGTGTTTGTCACCTATCCAACCCATGTCGTGTTTGTCATCTATCCAACCCATGTCGTGCTTGTCACCTATCCAACCCATGTCGTGCTTGTCACCTATCCAGCCCATGTCGTGTTTGTCACCTATCCAACCCATGTCGTGCTTGTCACCTATCCAACCCATGTCGTGTTTGTCACCTATCCAACCCATTTTGTGCTTGTCACCTATCCCACCCATTTCGTGTTTTCACCTATCCAACTCATTTGATGCTTGTCACCTATCCAACCCATTTCGTGCTTTCACCTATCCAACCCATTTCGTGCTTTCACCTATCCAACCCATTTCGTGCTTATCCCTATCCAACCCATTTCGTGCTTTCACCTATCCAACCCATTTCGTGCTTGTCACCTATCCAACCCATTGCCTGCTTGTCACCTATCCAACCCATTTCGTGCTTTCACCTATCCAACCCATTTCGTGCTTTCACCTATCCAACCCATTTCGTGCTTGTCACCTATCCAACCCATTTCGTGCTTATCCCCTATCCAACCCATTTCGTGCTTTCACCTATCCAACCCATTTCGTGCTTGTCACCTATCCAACCCATTTCGTGCTTGACACCTATCCAGCCCATGTCGTGCTTGTCACCTATCCAACCCATTGTGTGCTGTTCAACTATCCAACCCATTTCTCACTTGTGACCTATCCTACCCATTTCGAGCTTGCCACATATCCTACCCATTTCGTGCTTGCCACCTATCCTACCCATTTCGAGCTTGCCACCTATCCTACCCATTTCGAGCTTGCCACCTATCCTACCCATTTCGAGCTTGCCACCTATCCTACCCATTTCGAGCTTGCCACCTATCCTACCCATTTCGTGTTTGTAACCAATCCTACCCATGTCGTGCTTGTCACCTATCCTACCCATGTCGTGTTTGTCACCTATCCTACCCATGTCGTGCTTGTCACCTATCCTACCCATGTCGTGATTGTCACCTATCCTACCCATGTCGTGCTTGTCACCTATCCTACCCATGTCGTGCTTGTCACCTATCTTACCCATGTCGTGTTTGTCACCTATCCAACCCATGTCGTGCTTGTCACCTATCCTACCCATGTCGTGTTTGTCACCTATCCAACCCATGTCGTGCTTGTCACCTATCCTACCCATGTCGTGTTTGTCACCTATCCAACCCATGTCGTGCTTGTCACCTATCCTACCCATGTCGTGTTTGTCACCTATCCAACCCATGTTGTGCTTGTCACCTATCCAACCCATGTCATGCTTGTCACCTATCCAACCCATGTCGGGTTTGTCACCTATCCAACCCATGTCGTGCTTGTCACCTATCCAACCCATGTCGTGCTTGTCACCTATCCTACCCATGTCGTGTTTGTCACCTATCCAACCCATGTCGTGTTTGTCATCTATCCAACCCATGTCGTGCTTGTCACCTATCCAACCCATGTCGTGCTTGTCACCTATCCAGCCCATGTCGTGTTTGTCACCTATCCAACCCATGTCGTGCTTGTCACCTATCCAACCCATGTCGTGTTTGTCACCTATCCAACCCATTTTGTGCTTGTCACCTATCCCAACCATTTCGTGTTTTCACCTATCCAACTCATTTGATGCTTGTCACCTATCCAACCCATTTCGTGCTTTCACCTATCCAACCCATTTCGTGCTTTCACCTATCCAACCCATTTCGTGCTTATCCCCTATCCAACCCATTTCGTGCTTTCACCTATCCAACCCATTTCGTGCTTGTCACCTATCCAACCCATTGCCTGCTTGTCACCTATCCAACCCATTTCGTGCTTTCACCTATCCAACCCATTTCGTGCTTTCACCTATCCAACCCATTTCGTGCTTGTCACCTATCCAACCCATTTCGTGCTTATCCCTATCCAACCCATTTCGTGCTTTCACCTATCCAACCCATTTCGTGCTTGTCACCTATCCAACCCATTTCGTGCTTTACACCTATCCAGCCCATGTCGTGCTTGTCACCTATCCAGCCCATGTCGTGCTTGTCACCTATCCAACCCATTTCGTGTTTGTCACCTATCCAACTCATTGTATGCTTGACACCTGTCCAATCCATTTCGTCCTTCTCACCTACCCAACCCATTGTGTCCTGTCCACCTCTCCAACCCACGCTGTGTTGATCAACTATCCAACCCATTGCATGCTGTTCACCGATCTAAACAATTGTGTGCCGTTTGTCTGTCCAACCCATTACACACTGTTCATGTCTCCAACCCATCGCATTTTTTTGTTCATGTACGCAACCCATCATTTGCCCTTCAGCTATCCAAGCCGTCGTGTGTTGTTCACCAATCCGAACCAACATGCGCTGTTCCCTATCAGACCCAGGATTACGTCCCCTGGCGGGCTTTGCCGGGGTCTGATGACTTGTGGAGCAGTGACCATGTGGAGCCGTTGTCCACTCTGTGACCTTCCGTGAGAGGTCAGTGTACCCAGCTTGAGCCATGAACAATAATACATAGGCTGTTAAAGACAAATAAAGCCTTTGATATTATACATATGTGTGTGTGTGTGTGTGTGTGTGTGTGTGTGTGTGTGTGTGTGTGTGTGCGCGCGCGCGCGCGCGCGTGTGTATGTGTGTGTGTCGGGGGGGGGGGGGGGGAGAGAAATGGAGAAGGGGGGAGGGGGGTCCCTTTTGGGGGCAGTGAATTATAGATGTTTCCGTTGCATGTGCACGAAGTTTTGTTCCACGTGAAGACGCTAGGCACATGAAGGTATGTGCTTTCATCTGAGCAGTTATATATGTGCGTTGTTTTTAGTTATCGTCAAACATCAATGTTCCAGACACAGGCTAATACGCACACAAGCAACAAGTCAACATTTTCTCATTATCGACATGTGCTCTCAGAGAGCTGCTGTCCTTTTACAAGCTCGATTTGTTTACAAAATAGTTGAAACTGCAGTGATTTCTTTAGAGAGCTTTAAACTGAAAGAACGAAAACGCTGACAAACTACACGACGATATGCATCAACAGTTTTTCACACTATGGTCCCCTTTAGAATTATCACGGGCGAGCAGGTCTTACCTGCTTGTGTTGTTTCTTTAATGAAATTAATATCTCGCTCGATTTTATTTATTCACACTAAACTGTTTCTATTTGGTCCAAAAGGTATCTCGGCAAGCGTCGTTTCCATCGGAGAAATAACCCAAGTGAAACAACTCCTAGAAGTTATATGAAGATAACACTGTACGCATGACAGCAGTAGTTTCCCTTTCATGCGTTACTTTGTATATCCGCTTTTGGAGTATAACACATGGGTTGAGGTTTCTTCGTGTTTTTGTCAAAGAGGGTTTTTTTGTTGTTGTTGTTTGTTTGTCTGGTTTTTTTTTTTTTTTTTTTTTTTGGTCCTGTGTTATAGAATGAACCTCCATTGACTGTCCATCATTTTTTTTTTTTTTTTTTTTTTTGGGTAAGCTTTCAAATTGCAGATTAGAGTTTCTTCTCTGGGTACTCTCAAGCATCTCGGTCGTTTGTTTACAGTTTCCAAGCACCTTTTCTTCCTCGTTAGTAAGCATTGCTGCTGGTATATTGTGATACTGTTTTTTCAACCCCATCATTACGTTAGCCACAGTACCATACCGATGTCTATATATCTTATATTCGTGTAGACCCACCCCACCAGTGTATAACCTGCTCTCCTCCCTGAGGTGGAAAGCTGTGTAACGTGCATAGAAGAGTGCGTATGTATGCTTATTCTTCATCAATACTACTCAATACAACATGACATAGCAAGTCACTGTTGCTGAGTTCATGTACTTTGCCGATCGTGTCATTCTGGATTCATTGCATTTTGTTGCATTTCGTTTAGTCCGTGAATTCAGCGGGGTTTGTGTACCTCGTGTGCTGATCTAGTATGAGGATACAGGATGATCAGGAAGACCAGTGTCAACAGATCTCCATCTGCCGCCACCATCCCCTGTCCGTACTGTGATAGGTCTCTCCGGGCGCACATCGGCCTGACCAGCCATCTACGCACTCACCCCCGATCCCAAGATGACTAGACGACCTTCGTCGTCTCGACAGACAAACAACACAGTATGAGGACGCCTGAAGTTGGCTGTTGAGGCGCCTTCATTTTTTTTTTTTAAGTCACAGGCTCAGAAACTGTGGCAGGAAAGAAACTCTAGGGAAAGTTCAATAACAGAGAGTCTTCAGAGAACAACTCCCCCCCCCCCCCCCCCCGTAATACCCCCCAACACACACCCACTCCACCCCATCCCACCGCCCCTTACACTCCAAGAGGGAGAGAGGGAGGAGAGGAAGCGAGCCACATCCAAGTCCTGGCTCCTGGATGCCTTTCTACAGCCACATTTGTTTCATGACACTGCGAGGATTCGAACCAGAAACTTCTGGATGGGCGGGCATCTCAAAGTGTGGCCTTTCAAGACGGATACCTTCCCCACATCGCAATCGGACACTTGTTGTGACCCGGCAATTTCGTTGATCCTTGACCAGATCGAGCTGGAACTCTGTTCAGCTCCCTCTGCCATTGCCTTTAAAGATTGCGGTCCTCCAGGCGCCAGAAACCCGAGGTCTTTCATGAGATCATAGGCTGATGGGCTGATGAGTCTATGACCCCGCTTGATGAATTTATAACCCCGCTTGATCAGTCTTTAGCCCTGAGAGTTGTGTTTTAGGTTGAGTATAGACGGACACACGCAGAAGAGAAAATTTATTTGCTTTGTTTCCCAACATTTCTACTGGTCGGGTCCTTTTCAGGAGACTTTTAACGACAGAAAACTGGAGCCAATTGTCTGGTCAACAATCGGTGAAAACAAGACCTGAAAAAGATAGTTACCACCATAGTCACACATCCCACACCACACACCCACCCCTCCACTTCCTGTTTCTATGCCCCTCTCCCCCTCCTACCCACCTCTTTGTCTCCTTCCCTGCACACCCTCGTTCCTTCCCTTTCTATGTCTTATGCACTTTGTTTTATGTCTCGTGACTTGTGGAGTTTCCCATGTGTTCCCTGCGCCGTGACACTAACTCTCAGGCTCAAGTGAGTCCAACATTCGACATGGTTCTGGAAGCGTTGTAAATAATGGCCACTCAAAAACAATGTGAGCATACGAACTTGAGCGGGCATGAAGGATAGCGTTTTGGGCTGGATCATTTCCAAGGTAATAAAAGATTGTTTACTGAAAGCTTGCTGGCGTAGAACTGGGTTGCTATAAAAGCATATGTTTTGATGCACAAACCTATCAAATTAAAAGCATGGGTAGTCATACGCATATGTATCAAGTCACTCAAGAGTGATTGCATTTGCGCGCGCGCGCGTACACAACACACACACACACACACACACACACACACACACACACACACACACACACACACATATATATATATACGCACGCATCGACGCACGGACACACGCGCGCGCGCGCACACACACACACACACACACACACACACGCACGCACGCACGCACGCACGCACGCACGCACGCACGCACGCACGCGCACGCACGCACGCACGCACGCACGCACGCACGCACGCACGCACGCACACACACACACACACACACACACACACACACACACACGCGCGCGCGCGTGCGCGCGCACACACACAGGCACATGTACATATAGAGACAGACAGACAGTGGCTGGAGGTTAGGAGTGGGACCCAGAGAAGTACTGTCCGCAACCGCCAAAACAATCAGCGGAGAGCAATCCTGCACCAGCCTCGCACGCCTGAACTGTGTTGATATATGAGCAAGCACACAGGGCATTCCATTAAGACGTGAAGACATAATTGCTCCCTGGCAGATGCCTTTGTGTTGTGGCCG
>CM031611.1:16499390-16534965 GCA_018398815.1 Conus ventricosus | reverse complement strand
ATTAAGTTCTTTTGGAAATTGATGAAAAAAGAAAAAAAAAAATCTTGATCTCAACATTTATGGGCCGAACTTTTCATTTACAGATGTAGGATTCATAAAATGAAGCAACCATTGTTTCATTCTCTACCGAAGTTAAACTGTAAGGGCGCTTCGAAAAATGTTTGTTTCTTGTTTAAATGCTCAATACAGATTATGACAGAAAATGCTATCATACTTAAAGCATGTAAGCGGATGAAGAGTCATCATCTTATAGTTTGCATTACAATTTATGAGCAAGTCATGTCTTTTGAAATGATTGGTTATATGAACATTTACAACAGAATGTACTCTTGCGTATACAGTGAATGAATGTTCTGCTGCATTAAGGAAACGGAGAAAATGGATGAATACTGATCGTCTTATCTATCAAAGGTAGAAAGAGTAGTTTTTCAAATTTTTCATTAGCATTTTGGTGCTATGGAGTGAAATGTACAGCCAATAAAAAGTCAAGGACCGTCATCGATTTTCAGCAATTCAAATAGAATTCGACAGAAAACTTACGACTACAGCAACACATGAGACCTTACGCTGATCACGTGAATCATCCTTCTCCCGCCTGTCGCATTGCTGTTCAAATCAGATGACAAAACAAAAACAAACACCAAAAAGAAAAATGAAAAAAAGTTTTCAAAACAGTGTAGCTAGCAAGCCATGATGGCGTTGCATGATGCACGTGCGAAGGATGGCCAGTGCTTATACTCTTCATACTGTATTCAGCATGACACGCATAAAAGACCGAAACATGCACTCCTCAGGGAACACATGTACAGCACTCCCGTGTTTGCGGTCCTGGATTTTTTTATGGGTAGTACATGTCAGTCGAGTCGTATGGATGATGAGAAAGTGATGGTGAGGAAGGGGTGAATTGGGAGAATGGAAGGGAGGGGGTGGCGAGGGTATAAACGAATCATTATGTTGTGTGGTCTGGTATAGAAGATGATGATGGGATGGCGTGTATGTGCGATTAGGAGGGGTGGTAGAAGGTGGGTGGGTGGCTGTAGGATATGAGAGAGAGAGAGAGAAGTGGAGGGGGCGTAGAATTTGGTGAGCTGGTTGCAAGGATAGTCAATAGTGAGATGGAGAGAGCGTCTTGAGGTATGCGATAAAGTTTCCAACATATCATTCCTTATTCTTGTTATCAAACCTGCTGTTAAAACACTGTCTCGTGATCTGTGCGTACCTTTTTAGCAATGTTGGACGATTTATTTGCATGTTCATTTTTAAACGAAATATGTATGTTTAACCTTACCAGTGTGTTTTTCAAGAGAAGAAAAACCTCATTTGCAAGAGAGAGATGAAAATAAGGAAAAATAAAAGAACCTACCCTGTGCAAATGCTGGTTGTGCTTGATTCATCTGTGAGGCGGGCTTCCTTTGTCACTGAATGTCTGTGTTATGAACTCTGGTGGGTTTTGTTCCTAGTTATGTATTCGTTTGTAATAAAACAACGCTGATTTTAAACTAAACAAGGGCATATACAGACAAGCACATAAAACAAGGCGCAGTGTACAGCTGATTTTAGAATGCAATAAAAAGCCCAGTGAATCTTCGAGAAATAAATCTTCCCAGACGTCACAAACAGGAATCATCATGCACTAAACTGTCAGACGCGCTAAGGTCTGAAGGAAAACACCTATACTAACACCGCCCCTCTCATACAACACCCCACACAACGTTAACAAATAAACAATATATTTATTTAATACGACACGCTGACGATCATGCTCACACCCCCCATCCTGCACGATAGACCCTCCCAACATCAACAGTACACACAACACAAAATATCCAACCAACAAGCACAAGCATACATCAAAACCAGGCTGCCAAACAACCACCCACTGGTGACCAACAAGTCGCACAACTCTTAGACCAGTTTAATCTGTTTTCGCTCACTACACCGTTGATGACGGAGTAACGTGGACAAAAGCGACGATGACGATAGCAGAAAACGATGTACACGCCACTGGGTTAGAGAGGAAAAAAAAAAATAATAAAAAAATAAGTCGAAGGTTATGCTGTAGAAACCCGCAATCACAGCCTAAGACACCAACAACTAACACCATGGAATCAGCTGCCCAAAGATGTGGTTGTACGAGCCGGGATGAGTCTTCACCACCACCAAAATGGGCGGCCGCGCGTTTCCCCCAACCCCCCACACTGCGGCGGGGCTGCAAGCCGGGGTCGGCCCTGGGCGGCCTGGGTCAGCTCCGCCGGTCGGCCTGGGTCACTCCGCCTGGGTCGGCCTGGCAGCTCCGCCTGGTGGCCCCCGGGGCCGCACATCACCCAGATGGGGTAAACCCCGGGTACTGCCCATCCACAGGGAAAAGGGTTGGCACAGCGAAAGACACACCTCATGCTAAAATCATGGCGGGATTCACACTACATTTGCGCATTCTACATTGTCCAAGTCACTCCAAAAACCCCAAACCACAGCTGCACTCCCGCCAGACAATTACAACACCCCAAAGGGACAAAACCCCAAAAAACTATTTTCATTCATTCATTGATGCTGATCAATATTCCCCACCCCTAATGTCACTGACCTAGGGCCCAAACACCATTCAAGTCACAAACAAAAAAGGCTTTTAACAGACAACCAAACCGATTCTATGCTCCATCAGTCCCCCAAAAGAACCCCCAACTATCCCCCTGTGCCAACACGGGCCTAAGCAAACGAAGTCTCAGGCACCATCAAGTCAAAACGCATTAACACCACAAAAGATTTAGACCCCAGTCTCAAAACAAGCAAAAAAACAACTGACACCCGCCTCTACATACTGGGTTACACGGGCATGGATAAAACACAGCCAGCAGAGCAGGGGTCCCCCACAATAAAAAAACATCAATGACATCAGGTAACCAACGGCCAACAAAAAAAACTCGACCCCACAAAACCCCCATACAACACCAACCAAAACGACAACATAAATCTCCGCCCCCAACCGCACGTAGGACCTTTAGTAATGGCACAGTAATACAAAAAAAAACCTAAAAAAACAACATAGCTCACAATTTTAAAACCCCCAAGCAGCAATAAAAAAAAATTACACCCTGACATCCTCCTTATCAGAACTAACAATCCATCAATAAATATTTTTTATTTTTGTTTTTAAGTTCTTAACACCCCCGACAGCGAGCCACGTTAAGACACCACCTGTCTAAAAAACGAAAACTTCATTTCAGTGCGACAAGGGCCCCAGACGGGGCCCCCCCTACCGGAACACAAAATGGGGGGGGCACCGGAAACGGTCAGCGTTGCGCAAAGATTGGAAGGCATAAAATTTAAAAATTTTTGGCGCCACAGGCAACCCAAAGTTTTTCAAAAAAAAAACCATGGCCCAGTTCCTTCCATTCTCTACACAATGACAGTACCAGCGCTACCCCCCAGCCCCCACACCATGATCGGGCAACCGCCCCTTTGCCAAACATTATCAACACGTCATTTCCCCCCCCCCTTTCTCTCTATACACTTTCCCCCCCCAACCTTACCCAAATAACCAATAATAACGCGACCAAAAATAAAAACCCCTACAAACTTTCAAACAAAAAAAACACAATAATTTTAAAATATCACTAAAAACAACAGCACTAATAATCTACTAACCCCCCCCCCCCCCCCCCCCCCCCCCCCTAGGACAGATTCCAATAATAAAGAAAGATGAAGTTGAAACAAACCGGTCATAAAGGGAGGCCTACCCACTGCCATAATGGACTACACCTACAAACATCTATCTTCTTCACAATTAACTTCTTACGCACACAACTGACACATACGACCAAGACCCTATTTACAAACGTCTACAACTCTAGCTCAATGATCGATCACTTCACTTAGAAAACAGCCAAACCTTGCTTCAAACTTACCCGAGAACCTTGGACAAAACACCAACGTAGGGAGGCGCCACACACTGACTACACCCCTACACATACATTTACGTGGCGTCACCAGAATCACACCTTGATCTGAATCGTGACCCACTTCTACATAGAACAGAGACTCCACTTGGTGGGCCAGGAACAGCCTCCCGAAAACCACACCCCTCAGGTCCGAAAGACCCAACGCCAAGAGTCCTGCTTGACACCCCAGCCAGAGACAGAACTGAACTTAGCGCGCCCTGCGCTCCTGCAGGTAGAATGCGGACACTCACTCAACATGACTGCACGTGCACAAGACAACACACACTGCACGGGACAAAAGGCGTCGCACAAGTTCTGGGTTTGACATTCGCTCAATCCCGGTCGTTTAGCGCACGGAAGTTCTGCCTTACCAACCAACAGGGCTCCGTGAAACGCCAAACTAACAAACTATAAGACATGTTCCCGGGTGTGTCACGTTCTCCCTCCTTCCACCGCCTCCTTCTCTTCCTTTGATGCACGTCACACAAAACCGAGCTCTGGGTCATGACATAAACAATACTCCACAGATTGCGGTCAAAATGACAATGACAGTGTATGAAAGAGGAGTGTGTGTGTTGCCGCACTAAACAATACTCCATAGACAAGAGGAGTGTGTGTGTTGCCGCACTAAACAATACTCCACAGACAAGAGGAGTGTGTGTGTTGCCGCACTAAACAATACTCCACAGACAAGAGGAGTGTGTGTGTTGCCGCACTAAACAATACTTCACAGACAGCAGTCAAAATGACAATGACAGTGTATGAAAGAGGAGTGTGTGTGTTGCCGCACTAAACAATACTCCACAGACAGCGGTCAAAATGACAATGACAGTGTATGAAAGAGGAGTGTGTGTGTTGCCGCACTAAACAATACTCCACAGACAGCGGTCAAAATGACAATGACAGTATATGAAAGAGGAGTGTGTGTGCTGCCGCACTAAACAATACTCCACAGATTGCGGTCAAAATGACAATGACAGTGTATGAAAGAGGAGTGTGTGTGCTGCCGCACTAAACAATACTCCACAGACAGCAGTCAAAATGACAATGACAGTGTATGAAAGAGGAGTGTGTGTGTTGCCGCGCTAATTGACCACCTCCCGCACCAACTGGAAATAGGGACTAAACAGACGTTGGATCGCATTAAAAATGTTTTTTCACCATCGTAATTACTCCTTTACTGATGGTATGTCCGATTGAAAAGAGAACAATCAGCAGCAGATTTTGCCACGGAGAATCTTAAGCATGTGGAATCATGGTTGAGTGCAGTGTCATGGTCAAGGTCTCAAGGTATTGCCTTGCTTTCTGTCCAGCTAGTGCCAAAGCCCAGATTGTGCCACAGCAAGTGGGGAAGTGAGGACGGTTCAGAAACACACACACACACACACACACACACACACACAGAGAATTTTGAAACAAGTTTCACGGATTTCGTGTCTTTTCATTGTGTGTTCCTCTTGCTAGCAGTTGACACATTGAAAATCAACATTAAATTTGACATCGGTAAGCTGCCCGTTTCAAAACTATTGTTGAAATTTGACATCGGTAAGCTGCCCGTTTCAAAACTATTGTTGAAATTTGACATCGGTAAGCTGCCCGTTTCAAAACTATTGTTGCAGTTGTTGGATAAAATGGTGCATTGTGTTTAGAATATGAGTTCATTTTCATTTCTCATCAGAGTTTCATTCGCATGGATAAGGGTAGAGATGTGACTTAAGTTCGAAGGAAGAGTGTGGATAGGCCTGTTCCGGAGAAAAATCAGGGAAAGATAAGGCCTGTCTTTTCATTGTCAACAGAGTTACGGTTTATCAGTTTATGGGCAAAGCTTACAAGTATGGAGAGTCAAATATCTGATTTGAAGCGCAAGTCTTAACTGTCGGGATATTGACTATTTGCATTACAAAAGCACTATTATTACATCAATGTTTTGGCATATTCTCTCACCGTTTGAGCCGTAAGGCTGACCGATGGGGCAAAATTTCTTTGGGCGTACCCAGCAGCGGCATCTGTCCAATGAAAAACGGTGGGGTTACTCTTGCTGAACGCTAGATTACCTCCCTTGCAGATTTCCGAAAGTCGTCTTTTGTCGTTCTTCGAATAGTGGTGTAATTTAGGAAATCCAGTAAGTAGTGCTCGACAATTTCTCATGGTGTAACGGACAAACTGGTTGGATCGAATAGTAGATTGCAAATCAGATTGAGATTGCTTATACTGAGGCGTGGTCTGCGATGATTAATCTGACCATTCCTGCCTTCAGAGCAGTAGAAGTATACATCAGTATAACTGTATTTTGGGATGAAATCAAATGTTTGGGTGCACCGAGCGAACTGGTACACTTTATCTGGTTTGGGAGAGTTTTCCAGAGTGCTGTAGTGTTGGGTATGAATGAACTTTTATACAGTTCTGTTTTACGACAGTATGTGAATTACGTCATAAGGTCTGCGATTCGAATGTGGATTTGTTGTGGATACTCGGACTTCGACTTGACCATATCAATAATGAAGACACGAGTGGTTTATGATTTTGTGAAAGTGAATTAATTCATGTCTTTTCCGCCTTTCTTTCTATGGTCTAAGCCCAGACTCCTTCGACAACTTTTCTTAACCTGTCCCTTTGACTCCCTCTATTATTATTCTGATTGTCACTTGTTGAAGTGTATCTGCCTGTGTACGATTATCCCGTGTTAGGTCTATATTACTGTAATGAAAATGAGGTAGAAGAAACGATTTGCACGCGATCAGTCAATATATTAATTTCGTTAACTATGACTCTAATCTGATCGTTCAGAACAATTTTTTGTAACATATCTTTGTTTCTTCTGACGTTTTTTTTTCTTTTTTTTTTCTGACCTGTTGTTTATATTTCGTCAAACATGTCGTTTGTGTTTTTCGTCAGTTTACCTATAAAGTTAATCGCAGGCTTCGTGCTGAATTGGTCTACACGGTCTTTGTTGCAAGACAGCCCAAAGCCTTCCTAATTCATTGCAACTTGGACAGTGCGACGCTCTTATTGTTCGCCAGGTCGTATACCACTGTGCCCATTCTCTTTGCTCATTTCAATATGACTTCTTTGTTATTCAGTGTCATTTCTTAGTTCTTAGCTAGCTTTTAGCATCTGTTTTGCTAACGACGTTCGGTTTTGCAAAAGAATAAAATTGCTTCGATCCTTTTTTCCCCTTGTCCATACCTATCTTCCTCCGACTCTCCTCCCCATCTTCTCTCTCTACCCCCCAGCCCCAGCTTTCCTTTATTCCAATCCTTCCTTTGTTCACTTTCACTTGCATCTTTCTTTTAGCTGTAACCGTCATTTTTTTTCCTGATTATTTGCTCATTTGTTCACAAGAACATCGTATCTGCTCACGCCTACGAAGGTACTTTGTTTTCCGAACGTGAATGCATGCTCAGTATCTCTTTTACTATGTTAAGCTGCAGTCATTTCCGGACAAAGTTACTCATAGGGTTTGTTCGGAATTTGGCCTGCAGAGAATCTGTCACAAGGCAGCAAGAAACCGTCCTCATTCATCCAGAATTGGAAAGCTCCACGCTCTTATAGTTGGCAAGCTCGCGAAGTACGTGCCCGTTCTCTTGCGTCTGTTCTACAGCAACAGCAGCAGTAGCAGCAGCAGCAGCAGGTGTCTCGAGCTGGGCATCCCAGACGCTGAAGACGTTGTACATGACCACGGTAGGCACATCAACGAGCAGACCTCCCACAGTGAAAGCCGTGGTGACGGTGAACTGGGGTCGCCAGTACAAGCCGTTGCTGACCTCATAGAACTGGAACAACGTCCAGAAGATCGTGGCAAGAGGGGTCACCATGGACTGCACGACCATGGCGAACACGGCCCCTTTCGCTCTCTGGATGAGCACGACCTGGAAGAGGTTGGCCAGGCAGAAGGCCGTGATGAAGACCCAGCCCTTGAGTGCCAGACCACGGCAGGAGGCGTCCGTGGTGAAGTGGCAGATCCATCTCTTGCTTGATGTCGTTCACAACCTCCGCTACGGAGGTCGACTGAGGGAAAACGAGTGGACAAAACAGCTGTTAATGAGAGAGAGAGAGAGAGAGAGAGAGAGAGAGAGAGAGAGAGAGAGAGAGAGAGAGAGAGAGAGAGAAAGAAAGAGAAAGAAAGAAAGAAAGAAAGAGAGAGAGAGAGGGAGAGAGAAAGAGAGAGAGAGAGAGAGAGAGAGAGAGAAGAGAGAGAGAGAGAGAGAGAGAGAGAGAGAGAGAGAGAAGAGAGAGAGAGAGAGAGAGAGAGAGAAGGAAATTTCTAGATGATATTGCCATGATTTGACAAACTCCTTTACTAATTGCAACGTATTTTTGTAGAATAATGTCACCGTAAATCATCGAATTATTGAAGACTTGATTTTAAAAGATCCATTCTGTGGTTCGCTAAAATCATTGTGAAAGGATGACGATTCTCATGTAACAGGTATTCCTTGTAGTAGATGGATGAACATATCCTAATATGATTTTGAATTTCATTCTTGATGGAAGAATACCTAAGGCTGTATAGTCAGAATAAGATAATGTTGCTGATTTTAACAGTTCTAAGTTTTAGAGCTTCTCTGTAAACTCTAAACAGTGGTTTCAGGATAGGCTCACTTACTGTATCCCAAACCAGAGAAGCACAATTCACATGTGGTTGAATGTAAGCATGGAGCATGTTTTCCTAAAGCAGTCATTTCAGAACGTTTTCATTCAAACAGTAGATGATTTTTGACAGTTTTACCAACACTACATACATGATCAGACCATGATAAATTATTTCAAACAACTTCTTCAACAGTTTCATCTTTAATGCATAGGGGAGCAGAAGAACGGGGAAAGTTTTGTCTTTTTCGTTCGTAGTATTTAGGACATATTTCGTTTTATTTGGGTTTAGACTAACATAACTGAATTTAGGCTATTCACTTTATTGAATACATAGACTACGTCTTCCACTTAAGCATGGCGATATTAACAGTTTTGTCATGTGCGAACAAGTCACAGAGAGCCAATAAGAATACACATGTAGCATTAATAATTATTGAGAAGATGATAGGTCCAAGAACAGAACCTCGAAGAACACCCTGTTTGATAAGCAAAAGAGAAGGTATTTGTTCATTATTGAAACACATCATTTGGTTATGTCTGATGACACGGCTTGCATGTCTTGTTTGATAGATGATATAACGAAGCTTTTAACTAGTGCATAGTCAGTTAAATCGAAAGCTTTATCAAAGTCTACAGACAGAACACTAGTAATCTTAGAATAATTCATGCAGGAGAGCTATCTATCTATTGGTTTGATTTGTAGTGTCAGGCGAGAATAATATTTGCTATGCCCAGAGTGGCTTAGCTGAAGAGCAAGACTAGTCAGAATACCTAAGGATGTTTTTAGAGTGTACTATTCTAATGGTTTCGATAGAATAGACAAATTAGAGATGTTGGTTTGGTTATATGATATATGAATTGGTTTGATTCTTTTGAAACTGCTTTTTTGTTTATCATGTTTAAATCGAAAATGTTAATGAGAATTCAAGGCATAACCCGAATTTCATTTTTTTTTGGTTATAGCATTTTGCTATTAATTTCATTCAACCCTCGACAACATGCTTCCTTTGAATGTGTTAGAAAATTCTTTTCATCTTGAACGAGCATAAGCTGTACATCCAGCCAGAAGGTATGATTTTAATACCAAAAATATTCTAAAAACATCTAAGTTATCAAAAACAGACTTGTCATGTTTTGTTGCTGACTTGGCAACTTTTCAAAGTGTACATGTTCTTGAATAGATGTTGTTTCGATATTAGGATTCTGAAATTTAAAATAGTTGACAGCATTCCAAATTGTGTTGCTTTTTGTATTGATGAAGCAAGTTCATGGAAATACTTCTTTTTTGTGCTATATGTTTTAGATAAGAAGCGCCATTTCTTTGTTTTGCGATGTAGTTTCTGATGATAGAAGTAAATCGCGCAAATTTATGACACCAACACCTATTTTCATAGAAGTTCACTGTGACTCAGAATTTCTTCTAACACGCTTGTTTTAAATGGTAGCATACATGTTTATCATAAAAGTGTATAGTCATAGTACAACACCATGGACGTCTCATAAGGATTTGTAAACTGATACACCACAGAAAGATAAGAATTGCATTAAACAAACAAAAACGTGTTGCTACCGAAGTGAGTAAAGTTTATCCAAAACATGTCAGGTTGTATGAACTTCAGCAGCAGTGTATTTTCATTCATGTCACAGACGGACAAGCAGAGAGAGAGAGAGAAAGAGAGAGAGAGAGAAAGAGAGAGAGAGAGAAGAGAGAGAGAGAGAGAGAGAGAGAGAGAGAGAGAGAGAAGGAGAGAGAGAGAGAGAAACAGAAACAGAAACGGAAACGGAATTTTATTCAATAAAGGCCATAGCCCCATTTGAAGGGGGGTGAAATCACAAATAGTATACGACAATGAACACAGCACAGCTAAACAAAACCAAAGCAAACAACAGACATCAACATGCTGACATTTTTTCAATAAGTCAGTGAAGTAGTTGTACAGATGAGCAATTTTTTTTCAGATTCCATTGAAAAGTTTGCGCGTCGTTTGAACAACTTTATAGAGATATAAGCTCGGGTTCTTCATAACATGTTTGTTCTGATTGGACATGAGCAGAGACGCACGGAACAGACATAGATGTGCATAAAACCTGCGAGGAATATATTCGTTTCTCAGCAGGACCCCTCCGGGGGGTTGCGACCTTGTCGTGGTCGGAGGGTTGCGTGGTCCAGTGATCCCTTAGGCTTTGCTGGCGGGGGCATCAATACTTGGAGATAGGCTGTTTTTTTCACACTGCTTCTAGGCCTGAGAGGTGCAGATGCTGTTTGGCCTAAGCGTAACGTGGTAAGGAGTTGATGCCCCTGGTAGGGCTTCCCATGTCAGATAGGCTAAGGGTGAGGATCCTGACTAAGAGTAACCCGCCTTTCTCCTTTTCTTGTTTTCTGCCTCCCTTATTTGGCCCTTTTCTATCTTCGTCTCCCTTCAAGTCTTCTTTTCCACACTCCTTTTCTCTCGTGGTCTCCTTAAGATCCGCCGCGTTTGCCGTGCGGTGCGACCTGTGTCGGAGGGGAATGAGATCCTGGTGATTGAGGGGCCAGCGCTCTCAACACATCACTTTGGCTCGGACCTCTCCTAGACAGGGAGTACACTTTGGCCCGGGTGTACTAATCGGCTCCCCTTCTTGGGGTTGGGTCAAGACGGGCAGTTCCCCAGCTGGCCAAGTAAACCCTGCAGTGCTCAGCTCTCTGTTCCCGGGAGTTGAGCATGATCAGGGGGGATAGGGTTGGTTGCTTCTGCTTGTCGTATGTCTCTCCCGAAGCCTGGAAGGGGTCAAGACATTGGTTTCTTGGCCCTGGCCCCTTAGTTGGACTCCAAGGTGGGTGGGTAAGGGAGGGATGAAATATACTAAAATACACATGGCTTTTTCAAAACACATCCCCCCAAAAAAGAGGAAGGCAGCATCCCTATTTCAGGGATTTCGATTCTGACAGCGATTCGGATATGGAGATACGACAGAAGACAGGTTTTTGGGCTTCCTGGCTCGTTATGGAAGGAACGGAGCAAGAAAGACCCCTTTCAGCTTTGAGCCCATTTGCTATCCAAAAGGGCTTTCAAGGTATAGCAGGTGACCCTCGTCCATCAAGAGGTTGAGGAATGGTTCATTTCTTATTCAATGCAAGTCATACAAACAATCTGAACAGCTGTTGAAAGCACTAAACTAGTGGACAGGGAGATCAGGGTAACTCCCCACAAACAGTTAAATTCATCTAAAGGCGTGATTCGCTGCCGGGATTTATCAGGAGTCTCAGAGGCAGAAATCAAAACGGAGCTGGCATCCCAGGGTGTGACGGAGGTGCGCAGGGTGACTATCAAGAAGGGTGCAGAAAGAGTGGCCACCAACACCCTCTTTCTGACATTCTGCAACCCTGTGCTGCCTCCGGTCATCAAAGTCGGCTACCTGATTGTCCGGGTTCAGTTGTACGTTCCGTCCCCGTTGAGGTGCTTCCGATGCCAGAAGTTTGGCCATGTCAGAGACCGTTGTTCTGGGCAGGAGGTGTGTGGTATTTGCTGCAAGGCAACCCATGATGGGCCGTGTAAAGATCCGGCACATTGTGCAAACTGCGGTGGCGACCATCCCTCCTCTTCACGGAATTGTCCTCTGTGGATTCAGGAATCTGCAATACAAAGGGTTAAGACAGAAAAGAAGATCTCCTTTTTGAAGCCCGCAAGCAGGTTGTGGGCAGTCAGTCGCCGACAGCTTCTTCGTATGCTTCGGCCGTAAAGAAAGTTCCAGCAGTTCCAACTCGGTCAGTCTGCTGTCAGACTGATAACTTTACGTTTTCGAAGACATTGCAAGGAAAAACTGTCAGCTCTGGTGGAAGCAGGTCCACTACCTTCCAAACCAAAGTGACTGCCCCTGGTGGAGGCAAAAAATCCGCCACCCTCAGACTGCCCAGCAGTCTACAACATCTGCTGCTGGGCAGATAAAAAACCAGCACCCCTCCCTCGAACTCCTCTGTCCAGTGCCCGTGCGGGCAAGGGAGTTTCAACCTAAGTGTGGAGATGGTGGAGTTGAGGAAAAACCTCCACCGTCCCCCAAACCCAGACCTACTTCACCTGTTGGCAAGTCTGCCAGCAGGTCTGCAGATAGTCCAGTAAAATTAAGCAACAAATTTACAGCTTTAGCAGCAGATGTTGAGGAGGAGATGACCTGATCTCTCTCCTTTCGCCCTCTGCACCATGGATAATACAATATTCCATTGGAATATCCGTGGTCTAAATTCCAACTTCGAGGGAGCTGCAGCTTCTGTGTCAGTCTCTAAAACCTTCTGTCGTGGCTCTTCAAGAAACTCAAATTCAAGCCAGAAGACCTTTACTCTTTCTGGCTTTAATATTCTTTCGAAACCTGCACAAACCATCCACGTTGGGGACTGTCGGGCGGTGTTGCCCTTCTCCTACACAAAACTTTGTTGTATAGTCCTGTCACTCTGTCTACCTCCCTTCAGGCTGTAGCTGCGAGAGTCACTCTCCACAAGACTGTGACAATCTGTTCTCTTTATCTCTCACCTTCTGTCCCGGTTTGTCGTCAGGACCTTGTCAGTCTGATAGAAGAACTCCCTCGACCTTTTTTGCTGTTGGGTGACTTTAACGGTCACAATCCTCTTTGGGTAGTGCCGGTACGTCACCAGAGGTCTGCTAATTGAGGATGTCCTTTCAGACTTGGATTTGTGTTGTCTGAATGACGGATCTGCAACTTATCTCCACTCTTCCTCAGGTTCACTTTCGTGTTTAGATTTGTCGGTTTGTGACCCCTCGCTGGTCCTGGACTATGAGTGGTCTGTCCATGACGATCTGCACGGAAGTGACCATTTCCCTGTCCTTCTACAACCTGTAATAACTGAACACATCTCTGTCTCTCAGCATCTAAATTATAAGAAAGCAAACTGGGATCTATTTGCAGCCACTGTTTCTAAGGAGTTCCAGGACACTGATTTTTTTCAGAGTCCGGATCCAGCTGAATCACTGACTAACACTATGATCAAATGTGCTAAAGCCTGTATTCCAGTGTCTTCCGATAAACTTCAAATGCCCAAAACACCCTGGTTCGATTCTGAATGCCAACAAATTTCCAAAGTTAGAAAACGGGCTCAGCGTCAGGTATACCAACGACCTTCGGGTCCCAACGCTCGAGCCCATCAGAAACTCCGTGCTAAATCAAGACACACTTTTAAAATCAGTAAACGTCGGTCCTGGAGAAGCTTCTGCTCCAGGCTGACATCAAAAACTTCTAAGAAAAAAGTGTGGAACATCATTAAGAAAATCAAAGGGAAGAACACCTGTCCCACTGTGAACCATCTCAAGTTTTCGGATTCTTTAATAACAGAAAAGAAAGCAGTTGCTAATCTGCTTGCTTCAACCATTGAAAAGAATTCCTCCTCTTCTAATAAATCAGTCACTTTTGTCAAAAACAAAGCCCTAAAGAAAAATCACCCTGCAACTTTTCATCCGACAACATGGAAGACTACAATCTTCCTTTCACATTAAACGAGCTGAAATCTGCCTTACTCTCTTGCAGCGATTCCTCTCCAGGTATAGATGACATTCATTATCAACTATTGAAACATCTTCCGCAAGAAGGTCTGAACATCCTGTTACAGGTATACAACCACGTGTGGACTACAGGTTGCTTTCCACCCTCTTGGCGGAAAGCCCTCATTATTCCCATCCCCAAACCTGGAAAAGATCTTTCTAATCCATCTAACTACCGTCCCATAGCTTTGACCAGCTGTGTCTGTAAACTGATGGAGAAAATGGTCAATGCAAGGCTCATGTGGAAACTCGAAACCGATGGCCTTTTGGCGAAAGAACAGTGTGGTTTCCGCAAACATCGGTCTACAGTTGACCATTTGATTCGTCTGGAATCTACACTTCGGATGCCTTTCTGAACAAACAGCATGCTGTGGCAATTTTTTTCGACTTGGAGAAGGCCTACGATACTACCTGGAAGTCGGGGATACTTCATGATCTCCACGATCTGGGTTTTCGAGGTCATCTTCCACTTTTTATTCAAAATTTTTTGGCAGAACGACAGTTTCAGGTCCGGGTTGGCACCACTCTCTCTGATGTCCACGAGCAGGAGTTGGGTGTTCCACAGGGGAGCATACTGTCTCCTGCCCTCTTTAGTATTAAAATCAACAACATTGTGAAATCAGTTCAGCAGGGTTCAGACTGCTCATTGTTTGTGATGATTTTGCTGTCTACGCAACTGGAAGCCTGTACCCGAGTGTCCAGCGCAGGCTCCAGCTTTGCGTAGATAAAATCCATCGGTGGGCGGATGAAAACGGTTTCACCTTTTCTGCTACAAAAACCCAGTGTATTCACTTCCATAATTTCCGTCAGTTTTTTCCAGATCCGGAACTTCAAGTAGGGAAATTCCCATTCTCCAGCTGTTAAAGAGGCCAAATTTCTGGGAGTCATTTTTGACCAAAAACTTAACTTTCTCAGCCATATTAAAAACCTCAAAACTGCTTGCCAAAAGGCACTGAATATTCTGCGGGTCGTAGCACACACCGACTGGGGCGCTGATAAGAAAACTTTGTTGCACCTCTACAGAGCCCTGGTCCGTTCCAAACTGGACTACGGTTGTGCTGTGTACGGCTCCGCAAGATCATCTTACCTCAAACTCTTGGACCCTATCCACCATCAAGGGCTTCGTCTCTGTCTTGGAGCGTTCCGCACCACCCCTGTGTACAGCCTGTACGCAGAGGCAGGTGAACCTTCACTGTCCAACCGCAGGCTGAAACTGTCTTTGAATTATTACATCCGACTGTTCTCAGAACCGCAGAATCCTGCCTATGAACTGTGTTTTTGACCCTCCATTCCAAAGTAAGTTTGAAACAAACCCGAAATGTATTCCGCCGTTTGGGCTTCGTATGCAGCCTCACGTGCGGAATGCAGGTATAGACCTGGGAGTAGTTTCCGATTTTTCCAAGTTTCCGGATCAACCTCCATGGACCTTTTTCACACCAGAGATTCGTTTTGATCTCGCAGCTTTCCGTAAGGAGTCTACCAGCTCTCTGGCGTACAAGGCTTTGTATGCCGAGCTCTGTTCCAAATTCCATCCTATCAAAAAGTTTTCACTGACGGTTCCAAGTCTGAGGATGGAGTGGCCTGTGCAGCCTACTGCCCTGGGGCTCCTTCTCAGATATTGTTTGGAACATATACATTCAGATGCTTCTGTCTATTCTGCTGAACTTACTGCTCTAGTACTGGCTTTGAAGATAATCTCCCATTCTTCGAGGAGGGACTTTCTGGTTCTGTCAGATTCGCTGTCAGCTTTGGAGGCCATAGCTGGCCGCAACCTTCAGCATCCAGAACTTTTACTTTTTTTTGAACTTTTTAGCAAGTTGAAGGCGGACGGTTACAACATTACTCTTGCTTGGGTTCCTGGCCATGTTGGCATCGGCGGGAACGAAATGGTTGATCGTTTAGCCAAGAACGCCACAAGAGAGAAAACTGTCCAACACTTATATCCCCTGCTCAGATGTGAAACCCAAAATTAACGATTATGTGAGAGACCTCTGGCAGGAGGATTGGAACACACAGACGAATAACAAACTCTTTCAGATCCGTCCAAACCTTAAAGACTTCCTCCCATCTACGTCGGGTGGTCGTAAAGAGGAAACGGTTCTGTGCCGGCTGCACACCGGCCATTCGTATTTTACCCATTCTTACCTTTTAAAGAGTGAAGAAGCTCCGTGGTGCATTCCATGTCATGCACCACTCACAATGTCATGCACCACTCACAATGAAACATGTTCTTTTAGAGTGTTGGGACTTGCACGATGTGAGACACAAACATTTTACACACTGTTTTGAAGATCCTGTTCAGGGATGTCCCGCCCTGACGTGATCCTTGGGTTTTTGAGAGAAATTAACATTTTCATCTGATTTGAGATTTTACGGAAGAAGGATTTTTTTAAAAAAGTTTCTGGTTCGTTTGTAGACGATGTCATTTAACGAGATGTGTGAAAGTTTTTTTTTTTTTTTTTTTTTTTTAAATGACTGGTGAGTTGATTTTAACGTGGTTGACAGCCCTGATGTGGCCCTCTGCGGTCGGCTGGGCTATAAGCAACATTATCTTATCTTATCTCAGCAGGACAACAAAGTAAAATATGTAATTCGTCTTCCTTTGCGCTTTTACGCATGGGATATCTTAAACTGTTTGTCTGAATATTTTCCACATCGATTGCGATGTACTGTCATATCAGTAACCCCTAAACTTCGTCAAACACCGTTTAATGTGTCTGTCTACATCTAGCAGAAGATAGCTTTCACAGTTTCTAGAAGATTTAAACGTACGGTACCAAAGAAATCTTTCACTTTGCTGAATGTGATCTTCCCAGTTTTGCCATCTGCAATCAATCAACCTTTGACGAAATTCACACAAAAATCCCTCACATCTGCCACTCTCTGATTTACCATACCAACCCAAGTCCATTTTGATATAACTTTTCGCGAAAAAGCTTGCAAAATGTTGTGTTATATCAAAATGGATTTGGTTGAGAGAGAGAGAGAGAGAAAGAGAGAGAGAAGAGAGAGAGAGAGAGAGAGAGAGAGAGAGAGAGAGAGAGAGAGAGAGAAGAGAGAGAGGTGTAATTATTCAGTTTCTGGCATTAGACCTTTACTGTATTGGGTGTCATAGCAAGAAGTGTAACAATCAGTATAACATTACAATAAGACCTGGGGAGGTTTGCGACCTAAGGAGAATGATCGATTCTCACATTATTGCCACCTGAGGAGTATGACTGATTCTTACATTCATTGCGACCTGATGAGTATGATCGATTCTCACATTGATTGCGAACTGAGAAGTATGAGTGAATCTCACATTGACTGCATCCTCATGAGTAGGACTGATTCTCGCATTGACTGCAACCTGAGAAGTGAGTGAATCTCACATTGACTGCAACCTCATGAGTAGGACTGATTCTCGCATTGACTGCAACCTGAGAAGTGAGTGAATCTCACATTGACTGCAACCTCATGAGTAGGACTGATTCTCGCATTGACTGCAACCTGAGAAGTATGAAAGAATCTCACATTGACTGCAACCTCATGAGTAGGACTGATTCTCACATTGACTGCGAGTGAATCTCACATTGACTGCGAGTGAATCTCACATTGACTGCGACCTCACGAGTAGGACAGATTCTCACACTGACTGCGCCCTGAGGAGTATGGTTAATGTGCATTTCTCTGTTTGCTGTTTGTATCACCTGAAGAAGACGTATTTGTCGAAATTTCACTTGTCTGTGTTGTTTGTGTTGTGTATAAAGAAACTTTGCATGTCTGTTTTGTGTGTTTATCTATACTTTGGCACGAGGAAAAGTGCTAGAATAGCAGTATTAAAAATGAACAAGTCAAACTGTTTTAGCTAGTAGTTTCTCTTGAGCTTTAAAGACAGGACGAATGACAGAGACAGAGAGAGAGAGAGAGAGAGAGAGAGAGAGAGAGAGAGAGAGAGAGAGAGAGAGAGAGAGAGAGTGACACACACACCACACACACACACACACACACACACACACACACACACACACACACACACAACCACACACACACACACACACACACACACACACACACACACACACACACACACAGAGAGAGAGAGAGAGAGAGAGAGAGAGAGAGAGAGAGAGAGAGAGAGAGAGAGTCAGATATACATACATACATACATACATACATATAGACATACATACAGACTAAAAAACAGACAGACAGACAGAAGGTGTTGCAGTAACCGAGCCGAAAAAAGGTAAAAGGTCGACCCAGAAAAGGACAATCGTCAAACTCGGGAAAAGCATGATCCACATGAAAAAAACAAAACGCGTGACTGCGCCTGAAACAAACAAAGGACAATGCTAGATATCGACAAAGTGTGCCAAAAAAACAAAGGACAGATATCGACAAAGTGTGGTGTGTGTGTGTGTGTGGTGTGTGTGTGTGTGTGTGTGTGTGGTGTGTGTGTGTGCGTGCGTGCGTGTGTGCGTGATCTATTTTTAACACATTAACCATTGATTGATTGTCTCGTGTCGTTTATTTCCAAACATCTAAGGAGATATATCACATGTCGACAACGTTCGTTTTTTAGCGTTTTGATGATTAACTTCGAGTCTTTTCGTTACCTTTTTTCTCTCCCTGTTTCATGATCAATTGTTCGTTGAACGGATTGTTTGATGTCTAATTCCCTTCCGTAAAAGCTTTTTAATAAACCGTATTTTTTATCTTTTGAGACATACCGTTTACGTCATTGATACGTGAGAGAGTACAACACTGTGTGTGTGTGTGTGTGTGTGTGTGTGTGTGTGTGTGTGTGTGCGCGCGCGCGCGTGTGTGTGTGCGCGTGCGTGTGCGCGCGCGCGTGCAACCCCTATCCTTTTTTCTAATACTTTTACCTCCATCTCTATCTGTCCAAGCCTTCACCACCTACTTGCATTCATTCATTCTTGTATCTCTCCACACTTCACCTCCACGCTAATATTCCCATCCCTTCAACTTTCCTATCTCTCGGTACATTCACCACTCATTTCTCTAGTCATACACATCCCATCGCTGTATTGCCGTATCCTCGTCCTAAATCTCCCCTGTTATGCAGTCGCCCCCATACCTTCAACCTTCCTATATCCCCATACCTTCAGTCTTCCAATCTCCCCAATCTTTAACCTTCATATATCCTGTATCTTCAACCTCCTTATATCCCCATGCCATCAATCTCCCTGTATTCCCATACTTTCAGCCTTCCTATATCCCATACCTTCAACCCCTCTATCCTCCCATGCCTTCAACCGCCCTATATTCTCATACCTTCAACTTATCTATCTCCCCATACCTTCAACCCTTCCGTATCCCATACCTCAACCTTTCTATATCCCCATACGTTCAGCCTCCCTATATCCCCATACCTTCAACCTCCCTATATCCCCATACCTTCAACCTTTCTATATCCCCATACCTTCAACCTCCCTATATCCCCATACCTTCAACCTCCCTATATTCCCATGCCTTCAACCTTTCTACATCCCTATACCGTAACTCTTTCTATATCCTCATACCTTCAACCTTTCTATACTGACGTCCATAAAAAACGCGAAAATTTGAAAGGCTATTTTTCGGGTGAAAAGGGGTGAATATACAATATTGAACCATTGTGGCAAGTTGTTTGGGTCCAAGACTCACGTGCAGTAAAAAAATTGTGTGAGCAACACATCATTCCCGGCATTGGAGGGTCAACAAAAATGGCAAACTGGTTGCTGCATGTGAGGCACGTGCACGCCATGCAGAGCAAAGTTAACCAGCGACAAGTACGCAGGCATGCAGCCTTTATAAAGCCGCGCTACAAGGTTCAGATGACGACTTGCCGTCTGAGTGCTACAGAGATGCCAAGACTACGAGCAGAGGAACGCAATCGTGCCCTAGGCCATCTGGAGGCTGGTGTGGACGCCAGGCAGGTCGCCAACATCTTTAACGTCCACATCTCAACCATCTATCGTCTGCAGCACCGCATGCGAGGTCACTGGTACCACTGATGATCGTCCCTGGCCAGGCCGTCCTCGGGTCACCACACCAAGAGAGGATCGCCATTTTGTTCGAACCCATCTGCGGGACAGGCGGCAAACAGCCGCTAACACTGCTCGACAGGTGCCTGGGAATCTCCAGCAACAAATCAGCCTCAACACTGTGCAGCGGTGTCTTCAGGAGAACGGGCTGGCATGTAGGCGTCCTCACAGAGGTCCGGTACTGACACCAAGACACCGGCAGGACAGGCTGCAGTGGGCACAAGCCCGAATCAACTGGTGCAGGCAGCAGTGGGGACGCATACTGTTCACAGATGAGAGCCGTTTTTGTATTGACATGGCTGACGGTCGTGTCAGAATATGGCATCGACCTGGTGAACGCTATGCTGACTCCTGTTGTGGTAGAGTGGAACCCCTGGGGAGGCCTGAACGTTATGATATGGGGTGCAATTGGCATTAACCATGCCATAGGACCAGTCATCTTTCAGAACATTGGTTCTGGTCGCGGACAGGGTGTCAATGCACAGCGCTACACCCACCAGGTGCTCAGACCCCATGTCGTTCCTTTTTTTGCACAACACCCAAACTGGACATTCCAACAGGACAATGCAAGACCACACACAGCCAGGCCACCCAGCAATTTCTTCTGCACAACAACGTCAATGTGCTGCCCTGGCCAGCCCTCAGTCCTGATTTAAACCCAATAGAACATTTTTGGGATGAACTTGGCAGACGGTTGGACCTCCTGCGTCCACGACCAGCAACAGCGGCTCAACTTCACCAGGCCATCGTCCATGTGTGGGCTGGTGTGCCAAGGAGACGCATCAACCACCTGGTCCACTCAGTGAGCCGCAGGTGTCAAGCAGTTGTCCATGCAAATGGTGGCCACACACGGTATTAGGACTTCAAGCTGGTTTGTCACGTGACCTTGGATTTTCCACACAAAGACATATTGCTGATGACATTTTCGCACATTACCGGTGTAATGAATCAAATCACGTTGAATTCTCGCTTCCACTCTGTACAATTGTGACCAATAAAATTCGCCCCTTACCTTCAGCTTGTTTTGCTTTCGCGTTTTTTATGGAAGTCGGTATATATCCCCATACCTTAAACCTTTCTATATCCCCATACCTTCAACCGTTCTATATCCCCATACCTTCAACTTCCCTGTATACCCATACCTTCAACCTTTCTACATCCCCATACCTTAGACTTTTCTATATCTCCATACCTTAAACCTCCCTGTATTTCCATACCTTGAACCTTTCTACATCCCCTTATCTTCAACCTCCCTATATCCCCATACCTTCAACCTCCCTATATCCCCATACCTTCAACCTTTCTACATCCCCTTATCTTCAACCTCCCTATATCCCCATACCTTCAAACTTTCTATATCCCCATACCTTCAACCTCCCTATATCTCCATACCTTCAGCCTTTCTACATCCCCTTATCTTGAACCTCCCTATATCCCCATACCTTCAACCTTTCTATATCCCACACCTTCAACCTCCCTATATCTCCATACCTTCAACCTCCCTGTATCCCCATACCTTCAAGCTTTCTGCATCCCCTTATCTTCAACCGTTCTATATCCCCATATACCCTATACCTTCAACCTCCCTATACCCTATACCTTCAATCCTCCTATCTCCACATATCTTCAACCTTCCTATGTCCCCATACCTTCAACCTCCCTCTATCTCCATACCTTGAACCTCCTATTTCACCGAATCTTCAACCTTTCTTGATCCTCATACCTTTAACCTTCCTATCCCCCGATATTTTCAACCTCTCTATAGCCCTATACCTTTAACCTCCCTATATCCCGAACCTTTAGCCTTAAACCTCCCTATATCTCCATACCTTCAATTTTTCTGTCTCCCCATACCTTCTATCTCCCTTTCTCCCTATATCCCCGAACCTTCAATCTCCCCATATCCCCATACCTTCAAGCTTTCTACATCCCTATACCTTAACTCATTCTATATCCCCATACCTTCAAACTTTCTATATCCCCATACTTCAACCTTTCTATATCCCCGTATCTTCAACCTTTCTACATCGCCATACCTTCAACCTCCCTGTATCCCCATGCCTTCAACCTTTCTATATTCCCATACCTTAAACCTTTCTATATCTCCATACCTTCAACCTCCCTATATCCCCATACCTTCAATCTTTCTACATCTCCATATCTTCAACCTTTCTATATCCCCATACCTTCAACCTTTCTACATCCCGATACCTTAAACTTTTCTATATCCCCATACCTTCAACCTTTCTACATCCTCATACCTTAAACGTTTCTATATCCCCATGCCTTCAACCTATCCACATGCCCATGCCTTCAATCTCCCTATACCCCCATACCCCCAATCTCCCTTCATGCCCATACCTTTCACCTCCCTCAATCCCCATACCTTCAACTTCTTTATATCCCCATATCTTCAACCTCTCTATACCCTGTACCTTCAATCTTCCTACCTCCACATATCTTCAACCTTCTTATATTCCCATACCTTGAACCTCCCTATATCCCCATACCTTGAACCTCCTATACCCCGAATCTTCAACATTTCTTTATCCTCATACCTTTTACCTTCCTATCTCCCGATACTTTCAACCTCTCTATAGCCCCATACCTTTAACCTCCTTGTATCCCCGAACCTTTAGCCTTCCAATCTCCCCATACCTTAAACCTCCCTATATCTCCATACCTTCAATTTTTCTGTCTCCCCATACCTTCTACCTCCCTTTCTCCCTATATCCCCGAACCTTCAATCTCCCTATATCCCCATACCTTCAACCTTTCTACATCCCTATACCTTAACTCATTCTATATCCCCATACCTTCAAACTTTCTATATCCCCATACCTTCAACCTTTCTATATCCCCATATCTTCAACCTTTCTACATCCCCATACCTTCAACCTCCCTGTATCCCCATGCCTTCAACCTTTCTATATCCCCTTACCTTAAAACTCCCTATATCTCCATACCTTCAATTTTTCTGTCGCCCCATACTTTCAACCTCCTTTTCCCCCTACATCCCCGAACCTTCAACCTCCCTATATCCCCATACTTTCAACTTCCCAATATCCCCGAACCTTCAACCTCCCTATATCCCCATGCCTTCCATCTCCCTACATCTCCATACCTTCAACCTACATTTCTCTTGTCATGCATTCGCCCTAATCCCTATCTCCCCATAACTTCATCTCACATCTCTTGTCAAACATTCGCCCATTCTTGCCTCCCCAATCCTTTACGCTGTATAGCTCTTGTTACTCTTTCACCCCTATCCCCGTTTCTCTATATGTATTCACCTCACATCTTTCTTGTCAAATGTTCACCTCATCCCTATATTCCCATACTCTCCCCCCCCTCCCCTCATAGACCCACCCGTCTTCACCCCACCCACTCACCTCTTTGTCTTTGAGCTCTCTCTCGCACAGCACGGCCACTACAGCCAGGGGAGGTAGGACAGACCGAAGAGAGCCGGCCAAAGGATCTGCCAGGCGGCAGTGCTGGAGACCTCCACTTGCCGGGGCTGCTGCAGGGAGTGGTGGTGGGACCCCGGCAGGTCCCAGATCTGGGGCTCCAGCGTGATGAAGATGCCCACCAGCAGGATCACCGTGCACACCGCACGACGGGCGATCAGACCTGCCCACACAGCCAACACAGCCCACAGGATCACGACGGGCGCTCAGACCTGCCCACACAGCCAACACAGCCCACAGGATCACCGTGCACACCACACGACGGGCGCTCAGACCTGCCCGTGTGTGTGTGTGTGTGTGTGTGTGTGTGTGTGTGTGTGTGTGTGTGTGTGTGTGTGTGTGCGTGCGTGTGTGTGTATGCGTGCGCGTGTGTGTGTGCGTGTGCGTGCGAGTGTGTGTGTGTGTGTGTGTGTGTGTGTGTGTGTGTGCGCCTATGTACTGTCGTATAGTTGTGTGTGGATTTTGCAACATAAACTAAAACATAATGTGCTTGATGGAGATTGTCTTTTCATGTCTATTTATTCATTTGTTTATTAACTAATTTATTCATTCACTCATCAGTATTTTTTAAAAACTTATATCCGTATTCATTAATTTTCTCCTCCCCTCTCCAAATTGTGCACTTTTTTCTCTTTGTAGCTGGGTGACTGATTCATATATATTCTCAAGAGCAAAATCCGGCCGACGGACTCATCCAAAAATTCAAGAGAATTTTTTTTTTTTATCATCTGAACATATACATATACGTGTACACATTGGAGTCTGCTCGTTTATTACTATAATTTATCATTTCAAGTTTCTTTACTGTTTTCCTAACTATATTGAAATGGCAGTGGACTGTTCTAATGGGGATGGTTGGGGGGGGGGGGGGGGGGGGGGGGGACGAAGTGGAATCTTTCTTGCATCTATGCATAAAACCTATTTATCAACGGTTATTAAGTCTTATTTATTTATCGATCTATCTATTTACTTATTTGCGTATTTAGTTATGTATGCATTTCTTCATTTTTTACATTCATTCATTGATTTATTCATTTACCTGTAGTTAGGAATTTATTTCTTATTGCAAAATGAAACGTTTGTTAATGTGCCCGCTGGAGACACCACACAAGGCTGTAAGTGAAATGTGAGAGTGTCATTAAATTGCAAAAAAAGAAACAAAATGTTTCTGTATTCTATTCGATCGTTATTTCTCTCTCTCTCTCTCTCTCTCTCTCTCTCTCTCTCTCTCTCTCTCTCTCTCTCTCTCTCTCTCTCTCTCCTCTCTCTCTCTCTCGATGTATTTTTCTACGTGCCTGAATTTTACCCTTGCCTGTATTACCCTTTGCTGGGAGGACGAAAGATGCTTTGATATGCATCCGCCATGAAAAGATAGAATGCACTAGATGTTATTCCACTTGATATATTTTTTTTAACATATTTGATTCACAAATCCAATGTATTATGCTGTATACGGCGGAGATTTGGGAACGGACAATGGTGTTGTAAATTGTCAAGCTGTGCCTTTGTTTGCCTTGAAAAAAGATTCTGGGTTTGGACGTGCACATTTCTAATTGTTTGCTGTATTGTGAAAAAGATACCCGCAGTATATTTTTCCATGTGCAAAATGTGCTCATTCTTGGTCATAACTCTTGTGTATGGAAATTTTAGGTTATATGGTAGACTAAACTGTATATGTTGCTGGAACTGGGTACATGAGGAAAGAATAATCAAATTTTAATGGTACGTTGCTTTTGTCTGAGTACCGACTTGATAATTTTGGTTGGATTAGTGTGTTCGAAATCAGACTAGTTTATTTACATGTTTAGGCAGAAGGTCGCCAGTTATAGATTGCGAAAGTCGGATAGCCACATCAAAAATAACGAAAGAAATTAAAACGGAAATTGTATAATTAATCATAATGTTCAGCCTAATTAAAAAAGCTCTGGTTGTGCATTTCATTGATTGCTAAATTCAGACTTGGTGCTTCTCGAATGAAAATTGAGAACCGCAGGCGCAGGTAATATAAAGAAAAATAATTTGGTTTGTTCAACGTGCGGATGGGAGCAGAAAGGTGAGACACATTTCATATTTCTTTGCCGAGTTCTTGAAGACTTTTAGCCGCAATTTATTCCACAGAAATCTTACAGGCGACCATGCAAGTTCAGACTATGTTGATAGCTTAGTTCTAAAGGATGTGAAGATGGAAAGAATCCTGGTTTTTTACTTGTGTACGGCGTTTAAAAATACAGAAATTTTGACGTCTTAGCTGCTTGCTTTTATGTCCTGAAAACTATGTTTCGTTTTATACATGGCCGTGCATGTTCCCCTTCAAACGAACCAGACTTTACTGAATGCTCTCTGTCTGTCTGTCTTTCTCTGTGTCATACCTTTGCTCAGCCACAAGAGCCTGACGACGACGACAAAGGGAAGCCTCAGCGTCACTAAAATGCCCTGGAGCTAGGATGGCGTCCTCTCAGGTAAGCTGGAGGTACACGACACGATCCCAGCCAGCGCATACAAGGCTCCTCCAAAGCAAAGGACTCGCCAGGGACTTGCAGGGATCAGGGAAGTGGATGGGCTCCAGAGATATTTGTAAAGAAGGGCAAAGGTGCACAACGCAAGGAGATCGTCACAGGAACCTGCAGCGTCATGACATACGGACCTTCTCCGACCATCTTCGCCCCGCTGGCGTATACGGGTAAGGTGACGACAACAGTGACGTAACTGATGACGTACAGTCCACACAGGAACCAGACCAGAGCATTTTCAGAGAAGAGACAACTACCGTTTTCCTTCTGCGACGTGACATCAGGACATTTTGTTACCTCGCCTCCCATCACCGGTGTCTTTTCTGGTTTGACTGTAACGTCTTGCACAAAGAGACTGACATTGGGTCCAGCAGTATGGCAAACATGACATGATGACAGAGCCCTCAGCGGAGTACTATTGTGAACGGCTGGCTGGCATCAACGTAGGTGGCTGTAATGCTGGTCTTTTGATTTCGCACGAACACCGCAAACCGGGCAACCCGAGGGATCGTGTAGATGGCAATGTTAAAACTGTACGCGTGGTCCGTACCGGCGGTTGTGAATGCTGTAAAAACGAACGATCGGTAATGTTGTACAGTGTGTCTTGTTCCACATGAAACACTGCTTACGTCACTGCTGGGGTAGAACATAGGGGACTGGGACCACCATTGCGGGTAAAAGGGAACAGGTGAAAATGACAGCTATGCCAGCTCTGCTCGGATGTAGTGACAGCTGTACTTTGAATAATTAAGTTTAAAAAACGGAGTGTCTGAGGGCTGAAAATGGAGCAAAATTTAAAGAGGGGGTTAGTTACCGCCCTTCTTAGTTACCGCTATGTCCTTGGCGGTAACTAACCCCCTCTCTTTCTAAATTTTGAATAATTAGTTGTTTTTTTTGCCTCCCTCAGTTCGAGGTCTTTGTCAAGTAAGTAAATCAAGCAGAATTCTTAATAGCTAGTTTCCTGGTTTCCCTTAATTCGAGCGTTTTGTTCAGTGTAATGCAGCTGTACTGTGAATGGCTACTTGTCTTTAATTTGAACTTTGTGTTTCCTCAGTTCGAGCTGTTTGTCAAGTAAGTTAATCAAGCAGAATTCTTAATAGCTAGTTTCCTAGTTTCCCTTAATTCGAGCTTTTTGTTCAGTGTAATGCAGCTGTACTGTGAATGGCTACTTGTCTTTAATTTGAACTTTGTGTTAGTGTCATGCAGTGGTTGTCTGGATAGCTAGTTTCCTGGTTTCCCTCGATTCGAGTTTTGTGTAAAGCGTGATGCAGATGCATTATTTATAGCTAGTTTCCTGAACAGCTAGCTCCCCATAGTTCGAGCTTTGTGTCCGGTGTAATGCAGCTGTACTTTGAATAGGTAGTTTCTTGGTTTCCTTACACTAAAGATTTATATTCAGTGTGATATAGATGTATTCTGAATGGCTAGTTTTCGTAAATTCGAACTTTGTGTTGTGTGTAACGCAGCTGTCCTCTAAATAGCTCGTTTCCTGATTTCGTTCGAGTTTTGTGTTAGTGTAATACAGATATTTTCTGAACAACTGGTTTCCCCTGGTTCGAGTTTGTGTTCGCAGCTGTACTCTGAATAGCTAGTTTAAGGTTTGAGCTGTGTGTTTGGTGCACTTCAGCTGTGTTCTGAATAGTTAGTTTGGTTTCCGTAGTTCGAGGCTTGTATCAGTATAGTGCATTTGCACGCAAAGTAGCTTGTTTTGCTGTGAATGAGCTTTGCGTTCTGTGTAACGCAGATGTGAACTGAATACGTTGCTTCCCTTACTTCAAGCTTTGTCATGGATTTACTCTCAATGGCTAGTTTTCCTGGCCTTTTTCAGTTCGAGCTTTGTGTTTGGTGTTTTGCATCTGCACCCTGACTAGCATTTTCCCCTTATTTCTTTCGATTCAGTTTGTGTTAGATGTGATGCTGCTGTTAGTTTCCCGTTTGTTTCCTTGTGTAACCTTCCCAATATCGTAGTTGATTTTTGGTAAGTTAAGTTAGTCTATTTGGTTGTTTTGGGTAGAAAGTCAAAATTGTAGATCGAAATTATAAGATTGTTAATGATCATTTTTTATTAATTCATTATAGGCAGTTAGGATATTTTGTTATTGTTCTTATTATGGGTGGTAAATAAGAATAATAGGAAAACAAATGTAAACGGAAGTGATGATAAAACGAAGTAAGAACAACTTCCGTTAGGGACAATTGCATCTCAGGAGTGGCACACCGCGTGGAGAATTGGACCAACGTGGAGGGCTCCTGCAGGATTAAATCGGGTATGTTATGGTCATTTTAGGTGTTTGATAAAGATTAGTACAGTTAAATTGAAGAAACAAATTTAATTGAGGAAACAAATGATTAAATGAAGTTTTGGGATTACACATTCAAAACACCATAGTTTCCTTGTTTGATTAAAGTTAGCTGAAATTGGTTTAGCGCCGGTCGTTGTTGGACCCTTTGTTCTGATTAGAATTAGTTGGAATTGGTTTTAGCGCCGGTAGGTGTCAGACCCTTTGTTCGGTTTCACTAAGTTTGCTTTTTTACAATTAGTTCATTGGCAATTGTGCAGCAGGAAAACTAATTTGATTGTGTGGATAATGTTTTGCTTTTTGTCAAATGTTGCTGATGAACGGTTAATATGACTTGTTGTGATGGAAGAACTCTGTTGTAGTTCAGATTTGCTTCATAACGATTATTGTGTGGTTGGGATGCAAAATTATTTATTGTCTGGTAGATGCAGCGTTTTATACATTACGAGAGATGTTGAACTGTTGTTAGTAGAGTTGAAGTCTAATTCATTGATCCGGTTGAGATGACTAGGCTTTTTCTCTGTCATTACATGAAATTGGAGGTGTCTCCATAGCTGAGTCATGGTAAAATGGCTTGATGGGATGAGTTTGATTCTTCTTTCATTAATACAATGAAAAACGTACAAAAGAATTCTCTTTTTCCTATTCCGTTGAAATTGTGCATTGATGTCTATGGTGTACCATTCCATGGGACATAAGTTGCATTTTGGAAGAAAGAAAAAAAAGAAAATTATATCTAGTCCTTGTAGAAGTATGAGGGCAAGTGTCGATTCCTATCTCTCTTGGTCACTGAGATAGTGACTGTCAAAAGCTGCACAGTATGTCTGCAAAGTATGTGAAATATAACAGTGCGTTTATTGTTAAAATGAATGTTATGATTGGTGTGCATATGTTGTGAGTACTGACTTGGAGTAATTCTGTTTTGTTCTAATGTTGAGGTTGTAATTGTATTTTTTGAAGAGCCATTGTCTTATGTACTGTATGTCTAATTGTTATGTTAAACAGAAGTTTGTTCTGAGTGTTATAATATTTTTGTGATGGTGTAGGTTAGTAAAACATTGTTCTCTGTGTGTGTTGGTTGCAGTGTCTGCGCCCTTTCACGTTGTTCATGATCCCAACTGCATTTTCTTTTCATTTTCTTTTTAAATGTAACCAGCAGTTTATGATTGAACATATTGTGTACTAGTAATTGAGTGTTTACGTGTGCTAAAAAGAAAGAAGAATAAAAGGAAATAAAATATAGTAAAACGTCAAAATCTCTTTTTAGTTGAAATATTGAGTGAGAAACATTGTTCGTCCTTGTTCAGGTGAACTCGGGATAACCCACAATGCACTGACTTTTCGGATGGTGGGGGTTACAGAAATTGGGGCTCGTCCGGGATTAATAAGAAAACAACAAAAAAGAGATAGACTTATTTTTTGATAATTGGTATTTGAGATAGATAACCCAATGACTATAAAGTTCAGTCATGACTAGCACAAACAGTAAAGAAGATGCAGTTAGGTCAGATAGAGAACGGGCGTTGGAGGCTTGGCTCAAGACACTGGAGCAACGTCTGGCTGAACTGGAGAGGGTCAACCACCAACCCTCCTCACCTGCTACGCTGGGCCGGTTAACGTGACGGTGAAGAAGCCCACTCCTGCGCCTCGTCTGAGCATTCTTACGGGCTGAAGCCAAAAGGGGGGCAGGAAGTTGTTTCCAGCGGGGAACTTGCGACTCGGGGCAAACCTTGGAAACCGAGGCCAAAGCCTCGGAACCTGAAGAACATCGCTTGCCCAGGGCAAGGATCAACCGGAAGTGGGGACAACGCTGCTTCTGACGACCCAAGATAGGAATTATTGGATAGGATAGACAAGATGGCATCAGTGATAGACTCTGAGGTGGAGATTGCAGAGGTGGAGGTTGAGGCAATTCCAATTGAAATGCCAGTAGAAGCAGTTGTTGAAACAGATGAAATTTCAGTTCAACCTGTGATAGCTCTGCAACCTTTACCCGAGCCTGCAGTCGAGGAAATAGTGTTACAGACTCGCAAAGAGGTTGTTGAAGACACACTTGTGTATGCGGACAGTATTCCGTGCCCGCTCCCGAAATCGAAATTTGCACTGAAAAAACTATCCTAACTAAAAAGGGAAAAGGAGGGAGGAAAAAAAGTGCAAGTCAAGGAATCTGATCGTACATCTGCCACACACAGACTGGGTGACTATGGACTGGATTCGACCCCACCCAAAAAATGGGGACAAAAAACGGGTTCAGGTCAAGACTTTGGAAGCCGAATTTCCTGTGACAATGTGGGCCTCAGGTGCAGATGACAGCAAGGCAGATGAGGATTCTGTGGCAGGAGACTCAGATGCAGACTTCACAGAGTATGTGACTGGCAGAAAATTACCTCCGGGTGGCATACCTGTTTAGTGTTAGTGATCCTAAGCAACTAGCAGAGTTTGCAAAGAAAAAGCCACGGAAGCCTCCCGACGATGTACCCAGAATGTTGCCATGTCCCCACAAGGACTGCAACAAAATGTTCCGTGGCAACTCTGACATGTGGAAAACACCTACATACCCACGGCCCTCGTGCCCATGTTTATGCCGAATGTGGCAAGGCTTTTTGCGGAGAACTCCAAACTCAAGAGACACCAGCTTTCTGGTCAAGGCTTCTTGTGATGGAGATCAGTGGGCACAGTCTACATACACAATGGCACTCTGACACAGGGTTTGACCCATGTCACAGTTCCAGAGTCACCAAGCTGGGGAGGCTAGGTGGAAAACTTAACTTGGGATGGGGAAGTCATTCAGTGCACACTGATGACAGCTAATGGTACCATTTCTATGTTTTCAAGTTCTCAGGAGTTGACTTCTGGCGTTCAGTCATTGGACGATTTTTTTTTAGCATGCTCCACTGTATGTTAAAGTTTTATGCATTGAAGTGACCAGTTTTTCTTTTTCTTTCCATACTGGGCATTTCCTTAACCATTATGTTGTTTGCGTTGATTGTGACTTCCAGTTGTCACCTTCATAATCTTGTGTTGTATTGATATTTGTTCTCTTTAATTTGGGTTGATTTGATAGTTTGGAGTATTGGATACATATTGAGCTATGTCCTATTGAATATTCCCAGGAAGAGCTTTGAATTCTCCCTAGGGGGGTGAATGTAACCTGTCAAAATTCTATTGGTGTACTGGGTGCGGACCACAGGTGGTAAACCAGAGGAAAAACTGCCTGCTCAGAAAGAATCCTTAGGAGGGTTCACGATCAGACGATCGGTGTCTGTTGAGGCCGATAAGGATGAGGATGTCCTGGATAAGATGTCTGATACGGAGGGAGAGGTTAGTCACATGAAGTCGAGGTGTTTACCCACCCACCAAGTTATAACTTGAGGGTTGATGCACCTGATTTTGTACCTGATGTTCCATGGCAAGATCAAACTGTAGAGTTGGAAGTCCTCAAACCCCACAGAATGTTAGCAATTCCAGTGTACATGATGAACCTGGAGACAGTGGGGGTGAAACGGGGTCTGATCGGGGGTCAGAGGAGACAGGTACAGAGAATGTTGAGTCATTAAATGATGAGAATGTCAATGTTCCTAGGAGGTCAAGTAGGACACGACGACCTGTGAATCGTTTAAAATTAGTTCATCATGTTGTGTCCCAAAGACTCCAATGCTCGTAGACAGGGTTGGGCAGATTCTGTCAGGGAGGTGTTGCATACTCGTCAGAAGCTTGACAAGTTGCTAAGTCAGAACTGACCCCAGTCTCACAATACATCCGTTTCATGTTGTGGGCTACAAGTGTAAAAGATGTCTGGATGTTGAGGTGTTTTTGAGACCTCTTAGGCTTACTTTAGGTCATGATTGATGTGAAGTAAGAGAGACGGGATTGGGTGATACATGTTATTATTACTAATGCTAGCAGTGTCATTATGTTAAGCTGATTTGATTGTTAACTGGGTTATTGTATGTGTGTATGTGTGTGACTATGATTTTGGATTGCTCAAATGTGACAAAAATTTAAATTGTTTTCTAGTTGAGGAATGGGTTCTGATGGAGATGACAATTAGTAAATGTGCTATATTAAATATGCTATGTTAGCTGATGAGTACTGGTGGATTGTTTGTGGTAAAAGATGACAAAGCACCTATCTAAATGAGACACAAGTTGTTCTCATTCCTTTTGATTGGTTTTTTTTTTTTTTTATTTACTATGAAGACAATGTTATGTTTGGTAATTTTGAATGAGATAAGGGATGAGTTTTCTGAAATCCATTGCATGCTAGCTTTGGGCTGCATCCGTTGTTGGTTCATTGTTATATCCATTTTGTTCATAATTACCTGTTTGTCGTTAGAAGGTATGTTTTTTTTTCAGTACCTAATTTTATTGTTTACTCTGTCCTTGTTAGTTAACAAGGGTAAACAATTTTTCAAGGAGGGGTGATTGTAACCTTCCAATATCGTAGTTGATTTGGTAAGTTAAGTTAGTCTATTTGGTTGTTTGGGTAGAAAGTCAAAATTGTAGATCGAAATTATTAAGATTGTTAATGATCATTTTTATTAATTCATTATAGGCAGTTAGGATATTTGTTATGTTCTTATTATGGGTGGTAAATAAGAAATAATAGGAAAACAAATGTAAACGGAAGTGATGATAAAACCGAAGTAAGAACAACTTCCGTTAGGGACAATTGCATGTCAGGAGTGGCACACCGCGTGGAGAATTGGACCAACGTGGAGGGCTCCTGCAGGGATTAAATCAGGTATGTTATGGTTCATTTTAGGTGTTTGATAAAAGATTAGTATAGTTAATTGAAGAAACAAATTTAATTGAGGAAACAAATGATTAAATGAAGTTTTGGGATTAACACATTCAAAACACCATAGTTTCCTTGTTTGATTAAAGTTAGCTGAAATTGGTTTAGCGCCGGTCGTTGTTGGACCCTTTGTTCTGATTAGAATTAGTTGGAATTGGTTTTAGCGCCGGTAGGTGTCGGACCCTTTGTTCGGTTTCACTAAGTTTGCTTTTTTACAATTAGTCATTGGCAATTGTGCAGCAGGAAAACTAATTTGGATTGTGTGAGGTTTAATGTTTTGCTTTTGTCAATGTTGCTGATTGAACGGTTTAATTGACTTGTTGTGATGGAAGAACTCTGTTGTAGTTCAGATTTGCTTCATAACGATTATTGTGTGGTTGGGATGCAAAATTATTATTGTCTGGTTAGATGCAGCGTTTATACATTACGAGAGATGGTGTAACTGATTGTTAGTAGAGTTGAAGTCTAATTCATTGATCCGGTTGAGATGACTAGGCTTTTTCTCTGTCATTACATGAAATTGGAGGTGTCTCTCATATGCTGAGTCATGGTAAAATGGCTTGATGGGATGAGTTTGATTCTTTCTTTCATTAATACAATGAAAAACGTACAAAAGAATTCTCTTTTTCCTATTCCGTTGAAATTGTGCATTGATGTCTATGGTGTACCATTCCATGGGACATAAGTTGCATTTTGGAAGAAAGAAAAAAAAGAAAAATTATATCTAGTCCTTGTAGAAGTATGAGGGCAAGTGTCGATTCCTATCTCTCTTGGTCACTGAGATAGTGACTGTCAAAAGCTGCACAGTATGTCTGCAAAGTATGTGAATATAAACAGTGCGTTTATTGTTAAAATGAATGTTATGATTGGTGTGCATATGTTGTGAGTACTGACTTGGAGTAATTCTGTTTTGTTCTAATGTTGAGGTTGTATTGTTATTTTTGAAGACCATTGTCTTATGTACTGTATGTCTAATTTTATGTTAAACAGAAGTTTGTTCTGAGTGTTATAATATTTTTTGTGATGGTGTAGGTTAGTAAAACATTGTTCTCTGTGTGTGTTGGTTGCAGTGTCTGCGCCCTTTCACGTTGTTCATGATCCCAACGCATTTTCTTTTCATTTTCTTTTTAAATGTAACCAGCAGTTTATGATTGAATATTGTGTACTAGTAATTGACGTGTTTACGTGTGCTAAAAAGAAAGAAGTAATAAAAGGAAATAAAATATAGTAAAACGTCAAAATCTCTTTTAGTTGAAATATTTGAGTGAGAACATTGTTCGTCCTTGTTCAGGTGAACTCGGGATAACCCACATGCACTGACTTTTCGGGTGGTGGGGGTTACACTTGTAAAAGCTTTCTGTTGGTTTGGGTGCAGTTGTACTATGGATGATTAGTTTCCTGGCTTTTAACAGCAAGAGCTTTTCAGCCGTGGTGCAGCTGTACTCTAAAAGGTTAGTTTCCTGGTTTCCTTCAGCAAGACTTTGCGTTGGGTGTGTTGTAGGTGTACTGTGATTAGTTTTCTGGTTTTTCTTCAGTACGAGGTTTGTGCTGGGTGTAGTGCATGTGTATTCGCAATAATTTCCTTGATACTTTCATTTCGAACTTTGTTTAGGTATAGTAAACCTGTACTCTAAATAGGTATCTTTCTGGCCCCCTTTTGTTTTACTCCGTGTTGGATGTAGTGCAGCAGTACTCTGCATAGTTTCTTGACCTTTTTCACTTCTAGCTTTGAGTAGGGTGTAGGCCTAGTGCAGCTGTATTCTGAATACTTCCCCAGCCTCTCCTGTAGGGCGAGGTTTTTTTTTTTTTTTTTTTCTGAGAGCAGTGTATAGTGCAGCTGTACTCGAAATAGCAAGTTTCTTTTATCCATTTAGTTCGAGCTGTGTTGGATGTGGTGCAGCTGTACTCTAAAATAGCAAGGTTTTTTTTTATCCATTTAGTTCGAGCTTTGTGTTGGATGTGGTGCAGCGGTACTCTGAATCATTTTCTAGCCTCCCTTAGTTCAAAGTTTGCGTTGACTGTAGAGCACCTGCACTGTGAATAGCTAATTTGCTGACTATTTTCGTTTGGAGATTGGTGTTTGGCTCTGGCTCGAGCAGTAAGCGTAGCGCTGAAGAAATCATTGTTAGATTGTGCTGGTCTCGTTCATTTGTTAGGCTATGTGTTACCTACTTTTGGTATGGTTAGTACTGTCATTTCATCTGAAAAATGTCTTAACACCAAAAAGTATCGGAGATCAGTCAACCCCGTTGCAATTATGGCACAAACTATTCGATTAGAATAACTACCATCATGGTCTTCCTCACCGTCACACAAATTTATTTGGTTTCAGTCATTACAATATAGTACATCCTTGTTCATCGTCGAGAAAAATGGGCAATTTTATCCGTACTTCTAGGAAAGATGTGAAGAA
>CM031611.1:16481890-16494390 GCA_018398815.1 Conus ventricosus | reverse complement strand
GTAGATCACTACCATTCGTTTGGAGCGACGAGTCATCAGCAAATAAATCTGTCGTGACCTTTTCATCAGATACGGACAATGGTAAATCGTTGATGAAGATGCAGAATAGTAGGGGGCTAGTACAGACCCCTGTGGGACTCCATGTCTGACAAAGTCTGAAGTGGAGGTTTTGCCATTAAGCGCCACATACTGAGTCCTATCGTTCAAGTATGATTGGAATAATGAGATTGTCGGGTATGGTTCAAGTAGACAGATAGTTTCTTTAGAAGAATGGAATGATCAACAAGATCAAACGCCTTTTTTGAAGTCAAGAAAGACAACCCCTGTCATTTGTGATTGGTTCATATTTGAAAGCCATGAGTCACACATTCGTGATAATGCTGTGTGGCAGGAATGATTAGATCGGAATCCAGATTGGAGTGGGTGAAATAGTTTGTTTTTCTCCATGAACTGAGATACGTGTGTGTGTATGTGTCTTTCAAGGGGTTTGGATAGAATCGATAGTAAGGATATAGGTCTGAAATTATTTGGATCCGACAAATCATTTGATTTTGGAAGGGGATTACTTTGGCGTTTTTGAACGCGTGAGGGAAAACATTAGTTTCAATGGATAGATTATATATGTATGTAAGAGACTCAACAATGTAAGGTAGAGCGAGTTTGAGAAGAAATGTGGGTATGTTATCAGGACCCATGGATTTTTTTATTCTTTTAATTGCGCTATGTGCATACCTACTTCATGTACAGCAAGAAGGGGAATTTTAATTGAGTTACTGGATCCAAGTTTTTGTTTGCAAAATGATATTAGGGAAGTCGGGCATGTATATTCATCTGGTGCTCTTATAGTCTGTGAAGCTTGAGTAAGGGTATCTGATAATGACAGAAAGTGGGTATTAAATTTGTCCGGGGTGATGTTGGTGCTTGAAGTTGTGAATTTGTACGCTTGTTGCGTACAATAGTGTTTATTTGCCCTCCACATTGGCGCTGTGGGTTTTGCATCCGTTATCATTTGACTGAAGTAGTCTCGTTTGGCTTTTTCAACTTCGTTTGAAACAAAGTTTCTCTGCTCTTTGTATTCGTCAAACAAATTTGCTGCCTTGAGTTGGTCACGTAGTACCATTTCTTGCAGCAATTCTGGAGTTAACCACGGGTTCATCTGCGGATGCCTAACTCTTTTTTGATGTAACGGCGCGTGTTTATTTATGATGATGAGGAATGTTTGGTACCAGAAGGACAGTGCATCATCAACGTCTGAGTAATTATAAGTTAAGTGAAATGGGGAAATGTTTAAGTCATAGAGGTATGCTGCTTCATTAAACTTTTTGAAAGAGCGGTATTGGATGGTCGTGTGACCTTTGGGTGGTGGTTTTGGGAGCCTTAAGGACCACGTGCAGAAGACTGGACAGTGATCACTAATACCAGAATGTACCACTGAACATCTAGTATTGCGGATTTGTTGTTAGTGTATACATGATCAATAAGTGTCGCAGTTGTTTTAGTTATTCTCGTTGGGGTTTGTACTAACTGATGGAGTGCATGAAGTGATAGTGTACTTGTCCCCAAACTGGTTGTTGTTTTAACATATCAATATTGAAGTCCCCTAACAGTAGTATATTTGAATTGTTGTGACAGATCCAATCCATCATTTGTACAAAGTTGTCATACCATTCGTATGTGGAATATGGGTGTCTATATAAATGTCCGATTATTAATGGCGGTGATTTGGAGTTTTTTTAATTTCAATCCAGATACATTCGACAGTATTAGTTTCAGATCAGTTCTGCGTCGGGTAATGTTGGCAATTGATTGATGAATGTATACGGCAAGGCCAGTATGTTGGGGGTTTATCACTGTCGCGTCGTTCTATGTTGTATTCAGGAATGCTAATAAGGTTATCTGTTATGCGAGAGTCTAACCTTGTTTCACTTATGGCAAATACTTGTACTGGATGGGGTGACTGTTTTAAGAGTGATGAGATTTCATGGACCTTATTAAATAAATGATAGACATTGAGATGTCCAACTTGAAGTCCTGGGACAGTGGGATTATGAGAAGGCATGGGTAGTAAGGAACAGAGGCACAAATCGACGAGGAAGACAGTTTTCACAAAAAAGACACAGAGAATTATAGGTTAAAAAACAACAACAACAACAGCAACAACAACAACAACAACAGAATACAGGTGAGAAAAGTAACGTTTGTGGATAACGCACAATAATGACAAGCGCACACAAAGAATTTAAAGGTTAACTATTATGCCTAAAACAGATAACAGAATGATGATAATGATGATGATGATGATGATGATGAAGATGATGATAATCTTTATTTCCAAGGGTAACATATAAGCAAACACATGCTTTTTTTTCATCCGGCCCAACTCCGCTAAGGGACTAAGCATGACTAGCGACTAAAACTTACAAAACTTTTAACAAACACATATATCTTCAAAAAATATTAAGAAGTTGATGAGTTGTTCCTCCATTCACATTGAAGCGAAGATGAATTTAAAGTAAAAGAGAGAGAGAGAGAGAGAGAGAGAAGAGAGAGAGAAGAGAGAGAGAGAGAGAGAGAGAGAGAGAAGAGAGAGAGAGAGAGAGAGAGGGGGTGGTGGCGGTGGTGGTGACCGACACGTAGTCCAGAGAGCAGTGTTGTGAAAGTGGTTTGTGCAACCTCCATTTCCTGTGTTGACATTACCCAGCCACGGGAACATGGACAGCCTGGAGGAGAGAGAAGAAGAGAAGTGGAGGTAGTGGGGTGGAAGAAGAGGGTGACGGGTGGGGAGGGCAGGATTAGGAGGGGTGGAAGAAGGGCTGTAGGGGTGGGGTAGGGAGGAGGTGAGAAAGAGGAGAGGGGAAGGTTGGGGGGGGGGGGGGAGCGGTGACAAGAAAGGCGGCTGTGAAAACGGTGTTTTCGTAAAACAGTGACGAGCACCCCCCCCCCCCCCGCTCCCCCTTTCCTCTAACACGCCACCCTTCCAATCCCCTCCCACCCACTCCACCTCCCCCAAAAAGAAAAAAAACACAACTCAATCGTGTGCTGTATTGCACTTGCTATTGCACTGGAAGACTCGATGAATGAAGGGCAGCGCACCGCACCTGCAGATAAAGCCAGGATTCAAGCCAAAGCGCCAAGGACATCCAGGAAGATCGCTCAGACAAAGAAATTGTACAGGTTCTCGATGTCAAACGCCAGAAACTCAACTTGCCCCTACAAGTGCAAAAGAGGAATGGAACGAACTGGATGACAACTGGACAGGCTGATAAGAAAGAACACACTGGAGCAGAAACTGGACATAATATGGAGACATTGTGTACAGAATTTGTAGGGACGCCTATGGAGCGAAACATACAAAACACCACCTCAAAAATCCAGACGTGCCAGCAAGAGATGTACATCATCCAAAAGACATAAAGGAATCTCAAGCAACGAATGAGGGCCACCAAGGACTAGAGATGCTTTGGGAAGACCTGAAAATCCACAAGACAGCGCCTTCAGCCAAGCAAAATCAGCAACAAGGAAACAGGTCAAATAGAAAAAAAGCCAAAATCGTCTCTTCAGAGACCTCTTTCAATTCACGAAGAAAGTATTTGAGCAGCAAAAATCAGGGACACAAACAGTAAGGGCACCTCGGTCGGCATCTCAAGAAAACATTTTCCGACTCTCAGAGCCAAGCACCATTTAAAATTCAGGACTTGGTGCGGTCTGCAGTGCCAGAGAAATCCTTCAGAGACGAGCCACCAACTCTGGATTAGGGAAAGAAGTGTTAAGAAAGCAAGAGTCAAATCTTCGCCTGGACGCAATGGAATACCTTGTCTGCTGTACAAGAAATGTCCCAATGTCCTTGAGTGACTCTACAATATAATAAGATCAGAATGGAGAAACATGGATAATTAGCAACCAACGGACGATAACTGATTGCAGCATTCACAAAGAGCAAACCTCGAGTGACAACAACTATTTCAGACCAAATGCGCTTCTAGCTGATCAAATAAATACCTCACAGAAAATGTGTACCTGGATTAATTTTGTCAGTCCAGAAAGAGGTCATAGCAGGAGTGTCTGGCTGTGTAGAACACGCTACTATGTTTGGGCAATAAATCCAAAGAGGTACAGAAGAGAAAGTACCTTGACGTAGTGTGGCTCCATCTGGATCGGTTCCACACCGGATGATTCAGCTGGTCCCTGAGATGTATCATATCTAAGAGAACATCCGAAAAATTCCTAGGAAATGCCTCCATGGCTTCTCAATCAGGTTTTCTACAAATGAATACATAATAGACTGGATCAATCTGGAAGTTAGCATAGCGAAGGGGTGTGCAATTTCTCCGATGCTGCTTTTGTTGGTAACGGAGGTCGTTTTGCGTGGAGCTAAATATGGAGCAGATTTAGCAGACCTCTGGAATGAATACCAAATGTCCCCTCTAAAAACCTTCATAGCTGACATAAACACCATGGAAGATGAAATACACGAAATGCTGAAGCAGTCACACAGGTCAGTTGCTTCATCAAGGATGGGTTTCAAACCAAAGAAAATCACGAAGTCTCTTCCTGTAGAACCTTCACTGTGGCCATTCCTACAGTGACAGAACTAGTCAAGGTGGTAAGATGACTCCTTGAGGAATGAAAAGGAACCAGGCAAAGGCAGAAGAAAGCCTGCAGAGAACAGACCAGTGTGGTAAACACTAGGACTGATGTCTACAGTTCATGCTGATCCCGAAGCTTCTCAGGTCTCTAATGATTTACAATACCAGCACGGCCATGGAATCAATGGAGGTCAAAGTCAATAAAACACATGGAAATGGTTTGGTGTCCCGCCTGGTTTCACCGACGTCGCCCTCTATTGCAGCCAAGCTAAGCTTAAGCTACCCCCGAAATCCAGCCTGGAGGAGTACAAAGTGAAAAAAGCAAGGTGTCATGTGACGTAGCCTCACATCAAGGCATGTGACGCTCCATCACATGTAGTTAGTGATATGAATCATTTCCCCATGCCACTACTAAAAGGAAGAATATTCATGTGGCTTGACTAGTGTAGCGGGCGTCCCCAAATAATTGTGAGTTATATTCATTCAAGAAACAAATGTGGTCATTGGGTGAAAGTGACCACTGAGAGATAGTTTACTAAGGGCTGGTAAGGTGCTGGTCATGTGTTTTGAACACTGAGTATGCACTCACTAGGAGGAGGGAGGAAAGAATCAGTTTTAACCCAGCAGATGGCCTAGAGACTCGAACCTGTCAGGACGCTGGTCCTCGCTGCTGACCAGTCATTACCAGGTGAGCCATAGATAGTTGGGGAAAGCTACAGGGGAAAACCTAAAGAAAAGAGAAAGAAAGAATTCATGTTAAATTGGGAAGCAGGTTACTTACACGAACCTTATTCGTGTTTCAGCCCTTCACCTTTTACCCTTCGCCCTTCACCCTTCATCTTTCACCCCGTGAGGTGGTTGAAGATGGTCATGGTGTGGGGAACACACCGGTAGTTCAGCCCCTACAAGTAAAGACTCCAGGGAGAGGAGTCGGAACTCGTAATCTCTCCAGGGACAGGAGAAGTCGAGGGAGAGGAGTCGGAACTCGTCATCTCTCCAGGGACAGGAGAAGTCGAGGGAGAGGAGTGGGAACTCTTCATTTCTCCAGGGACAGGAGAAGTCGAGGGAGAGAAGTCGGAAATCATATCTCCAGTGACGGGAGAAATCAAGGGGCGATACGATGTCTGAGAGAGACAGGGAATCATGAAAGGATGGAGCGAGTCTTAATTCTGATGCAGGCATAGCATCAAGGAGTGAAAGAATTATTATTTTCCTGGTCTGGATTTTGGGCTAATGTAATGTGAAGGCCATGACTTGAATGAATGAGTTTATCTCTCAGTGTAAAGAGAGATACATGCATAAAATCTGTTTATAAATTGTTTGATGTGATTTAGTAAAGTGTTTTCCCGAAGGAGAGGGGGAGAAGAAAAAACATTCGGTAGTGCGCCTTTTGGTTGATTGGAAAGATCGCGTGTGCGTATGGAGTAAATGCTGTCATGAATGCGCGTGGGCAAAAGTGACAGTGTGACACAAGGTCACCAATCGTGCTTGAAGACTCTGGAGACAAAGCTGTGAGATCAGTCCTGCCCAGACTAATTTGTCAGAAAACAGAAAGTTCAGGAGGCAGCTGACATTGCAAAGGAAAACTTTCAGATCACGGAAATAACAGGTGGTCAAAGGCAAAAGGAAAAGCACAGAGAGACTATATCAATACGTGAGAAGAAAGAACAGGACATCAAGAGAATCGAGAAGGCAGTCCAGCATGGCCAACAAGGGCGGTGTTCTATGTGGGACAACGCACAGAGAGACTATATCAATACGTGAGAAGAAAGAACAGGACATCAAGAGAATCGAGAAGGCAGTCCAGCAAGGCCAACAAGGGCGGTGTTCTATGTGGGACAACGCACAGAGAGACTATATCAATACGTGAGAAGCAAGAACAGGACATCAAGAGAATGGAGAAGGCGGTCCAGCAAGGCCAACAAGGGTGGTGTTCTATGTGGGACAACGCACTCTAAAGAAGCTTTAACGGAATGACATCTGGCACAGGGCACCTTTCAGATTAATCATCATCCTCAAATCTGTAGATGACCTCCCGTCCTCGAATTCACATCTGGTGAAATGAAGGAAATCAGATGACCCTATGTGTACAGCCTGTAAGAGTAAACAAACAGACGTCCTGAGTTCATGCAAAGCAGTTCCAACCCAGTGTAGGTAGACATGGAGACACAACCAAGTGCTTCAGATATCGCACATGCGGTCAGCACTGTCAGAGGAAACAGCACGCCACCAGACACACACAGTGTGGTTATGTCATCCAGCATCAACATTCTACACGGCAGGGAGCCACAAATCATGGTCTGGAGTCGATGGCTTGGAGTGCATCGTAGACCTTCCAGAAAGGGCAAACAAGTAAGAAATTAGCAGGAAGAGTGACATAAAACAGGATATATTGAATTCCACACAGGTTCATCAAAACAGTCGATTCTAATTGAACTCACCATGCCATTTGAAAACAGAATGGAAAAAGCTCACTTCTGAGAAGTATGCCAGCCTAGCCAGCAGCGTAAAAGAATCTGGCTTGCCAGCCAAAGTCCTCGCCACAGAGGCTGAAACAAGGGCACTTGTCGGCTCATCAGCCTATGATGTCATAAAACACCTAGAGATTTCAGACAGGAAGAGGACCAGAACCCTCAAAGCAAAAAAAGCTGAGGCAGCCGAAGAGATCCAGATGGAGCTGGCCGAGGAGGAACAAAAGTGAACTCCACAAGTCTTAAGTTTCCCAGCCTAGAACAGGTGTCCCATAATGATGCGGGTGAGACAACAGTCTTAAATGGCAACGCCTCGAGACGCCCGCCCCGTAGTTGGAGGTTCGATCCCGGCAGTGCCGAGGTAAAAAGTCTGACAGCTGGTGGGCATCCAGAGGTCATGACGTGTATGTACCCCCCCCCCCCCCTGAAGTGTAAGGAGATCAGGGCCGATTCACCGGCCTGAGAGGGGTTTCTCTTCTGAAGACCTTCTATTAAGCTCACCCAAGAGTCTTTTTCCCTACTGTTGCGTTGCACTATGCTATGTTGGCGTCTTGTGTGTGTATTTCGAGCTGTGCTATGCTGAGCTATGCGTCGGCGTGCTGACTTTGTCGTGTTGTGTTATCTCTTGATGTGTTGCGTGTGCGTCTTGCAGATGGTGCTTTTCTGCATTGTGAAGTACTATGCTGTGTTATCCTCTGTTGTGTCGTGCTGTGTTGAACGTTGTTGTATTGCATTGTGATGAGTTGTGTGTGCTGTGGCGTATGTGTGTGTGTGTGTGTGTGTGTGTGTGTGTGTGTGTGTGTGTGTGTGCGTGCGTGTGTGTGTGTGCGTGTGCGTGTGCGTGCGTGCGTGCGCGCGCGCGCGCGCGCGCGCGCGCGTGTGTGTGTGTGTGTGTGTGTGTGTGTGTGTGTGCGAGCGCGCGCACGCACACGAGTGCCTGCGCATGTATATGCCCACGCGCACTGTGGTGTGGGGCTTACTGTGTTGTGCGGTATTATTTTTTGTTGTGTCTTTTTTTACATTGTACTGTGTGAAAGGAACACACATTGAATATCGACGCCAAAATAGCGTGAACGTTGAAATGATGCGTTGCCAATCAACACAAATATGCACACAAATATGCTGTAAGGTCATTTTGAAAAAAAAAAAGAATGGAGTCGGGGAACATTCTCACCTTTTCCTTGTCAGAGGCAAAGAAACTGTTCTTCATGCTGCCCCAGTTCCAGCAATATTTGTTGTTGTTGTTGTTATTGTTGTTGCTGCTGTTGTTGTCGTTGTTGTTGATCTTCTTCCTCTTCAGCTTCTTCTTTCTTTCTTTAGTTACTGTTTTTTGTTGTTATTTTTGTTGTCATTATTACTGTCGTTGTTCTTCTTTTCCTCCTTTTCCTCCTCTCTCTCCTCCAACTCCTCCTCCCCTCTGCTCCGCCTTCTCCTCCTCCTTCTCCTCCTCCACCTCCTCCTCTTACTCCTCCTCCTCTTCCTCCACCTCCTCCTCCTCCTATTTTTTCTTCTCCCTCTCTTCGTGGCTAGAACTTTGCGGTTCACCGTTGTTAAGATTTTTGCGCGTGCGATCGTTTCTTGAATACCACCATAGTACCACGGTCCTCTTCCACCGCCTGGGATGGGGTCGGTCTGTCGTCATAAAGGATGCACGTCTTTGTGTTATTGTCTGGGATGGGGTCGGTCTGTCGTCATAAAGGATGCACGTCTTTGTGTTACTGTCTGGGATGTTACGGATGGGGTGCGGTGCGTGTTTTGTTGTCTGACTCTCGCTCTCAAAAGTTTGGATGCGTGTAATAATTATTCTCTACACACACCCACACCATACGTACATGGATAGCCAGGCAACACACGAGTTAGATTTCTTTTCTTTATAATTATGCTGCCTGAACCATCAAAACATACATTCATGTGAATTGGTACAAATTAATACATGTCACTACACAGCATATAGATCAAGATATCAATATATAAAAACTTCAATCATCAGATATTATATTACATATCGTGATATCACTCACAGATCTCGCCGGCGCCGTCCACAGTGTCTCACATATATAATCAACGTATTCAGTTCCACAGTACCCAAGCGGGAAGCCACAGTCTACAGCATTAAAATAAGACGAAGAAGGATAACCAAGGTCCCCACACGGTAAACACAGCCGTTCACAAAACACAAGCGATGAAGAAGAAACAGGGTCTCAACACAGCAAGCACAATATATTACGTCGAACTATCAGAAGAAGAACCGCAAATTTACAAGGCACAACAATCCACAGAAGAAGAACCGTAGATTCATAAAGCACAGCAATCCACAGATGAAGAACTGAAGATTCATAAAGCACAGTAAACCATAGAAGAAGAACCGCAGATTCATAAAAACACAGCAATCCACAGATAAAGAACCGCAGATTCATAAAGCACAGTAAACCATAGAAGAACCGCAGATTCACAAAGTACAGCAATCAATATTGAATCCCCGGAGAACACAATTTCACCAAAGTCCCATGGAACACAATAAACTTCGATTCGACGTACCGTTGATCTAAAACAAATATTAACTTCTCCGTATATTCACACTACAATGTTCACATCAATAAATTCAGCCCACCGACACACATGCGGTGGTACAATTAGAGCACATAAATATTCTTATAGGAGTTTTAAGTCACTCTCGGCGACACAGCATTCACAACAATTTTATAACAAATACATTTCCTGCTTCATATTCCGCTGGTACCGTCATCAAAAGTATCCCACATACACAGTGAACATCGATGCACTACTGACTTGAAAGTCAGCCTCTCCACATAGTAACACTACGGAGAAAAAAACGATGATTAAAACAAAATAAATTAGGCTGGACACCAAATCCTCGGCCGTAAGTTCTTGCTCCCTTCTCTTGTCTAATATTATTATTTTCGTCATGTAGTTAAATATGTCATTTTAAGTTGACGTCATAATTTACGTTGACGTCACAGTCGGTCTGTCGTCATAAAGGATGCACGTCTTTGTGTTACTGTCTGGGATGGGGTCGGTCTGTCGTCATAAAGGATGCACGTCTTTGTGTTATTGTCTGGGATGGGGTCGGTCTGTCGTCATAAAGGATGCACGTCTTTGTGTTATTGTCTGGGATGGGGTCGGTCTGTCGTCATAAAGGATGCACGTCTTTGTGTTATTGTCTGGGATGGGGTCGGTCTGTCGTCATGAAGGATGTCTGTCGTCATAAAAGATATCTGTCGTCATAAAGGATGTCTGACGTCATAAAGGATATCTGACGTCATAAAGGATGTCTGTCGTCATAAAGGATGCACGTCTTTGTGTTATTGTCTAGGATGGGGTCGGTCTGTCGTCATAAAGGATGTCTGTCGTCATAAAGGATGTCTGTCGTCATAAAGGATGCACGTCTTTGTGTTATTGTCTGGGATGGGGTCGGTCTGTCGTCATAAAGGATGTCTGTCGTCATAAAGGATGTCTGTTGTCATAAACGATGTCTGTTGTCATAAAGGATGTCTGACGTCATAAAGGATGTCTGTCGTCATAAAAGATGCAAGTCTTTGTCTTACTGTCTTGGATGGGGTCGGTCTGTCGTCATAAAGGATGTCTGTCGCCATAAAGGATGTCTGCCGTCATAAAGGATGTCTGTCGTCATAAAGGATGTCTGACGTCATAAAGGATGTCTGACGTCATAAAGGACATCTGTCGTCATAAAGGATGTCTGACGTCATAAAGGATGTCTGAAGTCATAAAGGATGTCTGTCGTCATGAAGGATGTCTGTCGTCATAAAGGATGTCTGACGTCATAAAGGAAGTCTGTCGTCATAAAGAATGTCTGACGCCATAAAATATGTCTGTCGTCATAAAGGATATATGACATCATAAAGGATGTCTGTCGTTATAAATGATGTCTGACGTCATAAAGGATGTTTGTCGTCATAAAGGATGTCTGACGTCATAAAGGATGTCTGACGTCATAAAGATGTCTGACGTCATAAAGGATGTCTGTCGTCATGAAGGATGTCTGACGTCATAAAGGATGTCTGTCGTCATAAAGGATGTCTGACGTCATAAAGGATGTCTGACGTCATAAAGGATGCCTGACGTCATAAAGGATGCACGTTTTTGTGTTATTGTCATCTGTCTGATCGGTAAACGATGGCCTACTTTCTTTGTTTTTTTCTTTTCCTTCCCTCTTTTCTTTCTTTCTTTCTTCCTTCCTTGTGTGTGTGTGTGTGTGTGTGTGTGTGTGTGTGTGTGTGTGTGTGTGCGTGTGTGTGTGCGTGCGCGCGCGCGCCTGGTCACCAAAATCTGAAATTAAACTGTTCAGCGGATCGTGAGGATTTTCGCCTTTTACGTCAAGGTCACTTATCAACAATAATGATGATGATGATGACGACGACGACGACAACAACAACAATTACAATGATGACAATGACGATGATGATGATGACGATGATGATGATGATGACGATGATGATGATGATTATGATGATGATGATGATGGTGGTTATGATGATGATGTTGATGATGATGATGATGATGATGATGATGATGATGATGATGAAAATAGTACTAAATGATTATAATGATAATAACGATAGTATCAGACAACAGACGTAGAAGTCAAATACCTCCTCTAAAAGCATTATAGGTTGACACAGCACATGTCTTCAAGGAAGGTAAAACGTAGCGTAGCGTTACCATCAGACCTTCGTTTCATCCAAGATGAGTTTTAAAGGAAAAAAATCAACACAGAATCTCTTTGTGCAGAAAGAAAAAGAATCTGAAACACCACAGATCAGTGTAGGCCGTCATGCCACTCCTACAGTGACAGAAGAATTAGTCAAAAGACCACGAAGAGGTTCTGTGGCTTCTTCAAAGATACAACAAGGAGACACGAAACCAAAGGAATGGCAGGCGAAAGTCTGTAGATAACGGACGCATGTTGCCTCCCTTGCTAATGCAAACCCTGTAGCCTGTAGTTGATGTTAATCCCAAAAGCTCCTCTAACCTGAACGAAAATGCACTATTAGCTCAGTGGAATCGTTGGAGGCCGAAAACAACAAATACACAGGGAAACGGATTGGTGTCCCACCTGCTCTTACTGCCGTTCTGTCGCCAAACGACGGTTAAAGCTACCCCCGAAATCAGCCATCTGTCTCTCTAAACTGTACAAACTGGGGGGAAAATGATGTTGCTAACTATGCTCGATGATTTGGTAGTAGCAACTGAGATCAGTCCAGTCCAAGCTAAAGAGTGGCACAATATGGGATGTTCGGCAAGCGGTGAAAGTGGCAAGTGAGAAACTTAGATTTTGGAAATGGTAGGATACACAGTAACCAACAGTTATACAGAGCTGGGATCAAATAAAGTGATGGACAAAGCGAAACAGATCAAGAAAGAAGAGAACACCAAAAGAATCCAAAAAGCAATCCAGCAAGGC
>CM031611.1:16471890-16476890 GCA_018398815.1 Conus ventricosus | reverse complement strand
CCACTGCAGTGGTCTGCTCACTTGCAGGTGCTTGTTGAGGTAATCAGCTCTGCAGAGCACTGATAACTTGACTTTTGATGGATGGTGTATCTCCCCTCCCCTTTCCCTCCTCCGCAACCCCCACTCTTACCTGCATCTTCTGCTTTGCACTAGCCGTCTGACTTTGACATTCAACTCGGGTTAAACCCGTGCATCTTCCGCCTTAAATCAACAAGAGATGGAAAACTATTACAAGAAGTAAACAGTAAACAAGTGGGGTATGTTTTGCTCCCATAAGGAAACCTAACACAGAGTAACTTTTATTCAAGACTGGCACAGCCTTTTAAACTTGAATAAAGTCAGACAAAATACATAGACGAACAATCTAATAGTGGGGGAAAAACAAGCGCAGGCCAACAACTGAACTGTCTGGCAAAGATTTGGACTTGAGGGGAGGGGAGAGGAGAGGGGAGTTTGAAGATGGAGAAACAGAGAAAACGAAATTAAAAAAAAAAAAATTATGTTACACATATGCAAACTCTTCACTAGCTGCATAAGGGAACCATCGCAATCCCTTTTGAAGGCAGATATATTTTGTATTGCCTGCTCCGAGGCCTTTCGCCCGCTGGATCGGGACTCATCAGGGAGACACGGCTGGTTGTGTCTGCGCTCCCGGCGTCAAATAGAGACACACCACAGTCCATAATACTGTGGTGTTCTCACCACCATGGGTGCAAAAAAGAATCCAATAGCACCCCCAGAGCAGCATGGTTCCCTTATGCAGCTAGTGAAGAGTTTTCATATCTGTAACATATTTTTTTTTTTTTTTTTTTTTTTTTAAATTTCGTTTTCTCTGTTTCTCCATCTTCAAACTCCCCTCTCCTCTCCCCTCCCCTCAAGTCCAAATCTTTGCCAGACAGTTCAGTTGTTGGCCTGCGCTTGTTTTTCCCCCACTATTAGATTGTTCGTCTATGTATTTTGTCTGACTTTATTCAAGTTTAAAAGGCTGTGCCAGTCTTGAATAAAAGTTACTCTGTGTTAGGTTTCCTTATGGGAGCAAAACATACCCCACTTGTTTACTGTTTATCGTTTACTGTTCCCTACCTCATTTCATTTCCGATATTACAAGAAGATTAACTGTAACTACTTTTCTAATGCAGAATCCAGAGACCTGTATTCTTTTTTATTACATGAAGATGGCAAACACAGTTTTTAAAACAGACGGTAAAATAATGTTACGGAGGTAAATGACAAAAACTGTTTTTAAGTAGACAAGAATGGGGAAATAGTTGCAGTCATATGATGTTGAACACACACACACACACACACACACACACACACACACACACACACACACACACACACACACACACACAGAGCAACCATTTTTCCCCGGTGCTTAATGTTACTGTAGTTGATGATGATGATGTAGTTTCGCCTCTCCTCGACATTCAGCCTTGCGGGAGAGAACCTTGGGCTAGACTCGCTCATCTATGACAGTACGCTCAGTGTTGATAATAATCTGCTGAAAACGCTTGTCCACTCATCCATCATGCCCAGTGTAGCGTTGCGGACGACTGCCCGAAGCACCTGCTCATTCATCCGGAAGATCGACACGGGTCACGGGGGGAGTGCGAGGTCACAGAACCTGTTTGTCAAGTTCTGTCGGTACATTTAGGATTTTCTGCCGGTCCTGTTGCCAGCTTCACCCACCTTCCCCACCCCTCTCCCCCTTCCCCAAAGACCCCCACCCCCAAACCTTTATCTTGCTTCACTTCAAAAGCGGCCAGTTCTAAGCAAGTGTAAATAATGTTTATGATTTTTCAAGTTATGAAAAAAATAGAGCTTAGAAGAAAATATTATTGAGTGTGAGTAAATGTTTGGAACAAGAGAACGTTAATGAAAAAATTCAAGCGAGGAAAAAATACAACTCAGTTTTGAACACACTCGCAGAAAACTCGGGAAAGTTGAATGATTGCACTCAGAACTAGAATTTTAGTGATCAGAAAGTTTACTTTTTTATTGCGCTTTTCTTATATTTGTTTCGTTTGCTAATTTCGTGGTTATCTGGTTTGTGATTTGTCGGTAATGAGTAATCCAATGTTTTTGCATCCGCCACCTCTCGGAGAAAAGGTGCAACGAAGTTGAATATTTTGAATCTGAGAATCTTGATGGACATACATTGGGGAATCGCAATAAAGATGAAGTTGGATCCATCTGGCTCTTAACTCTCAGATCGTCTGTTGCATTCACTCTTTGAATGTCGGATGACATGGAATGCAGCATTTCATTGCAGTAGCTGATTTGACCGTCACTCTTCTTGAGCGAATGTAACTTCATCATTTCTGAAGCAGCCCTCTTTGTTGATTCTTATACATCGAATGAAAAATCCTGCTCCCACTTTCATCATTAGTTTGCTGTTCTTTTAGTGATTGAATCGTTCAGATAAGCGTCTTCTTAGTCACCTATCACTGTGATCTTACCGTCGTGTGTGGCTACACTGACCAAAAAAAAAAAAAAAAAGGTCAAAACCAGGGCACTCACATGATGTCGACAATTACATTGTCTTCAGTAAACAAGCGACATATCAGAGCAGCAAACAAGAGTCAAAATTATGAATCCGTTGACGCTGCATGCCAAATTCTATTCTTCTGATCTCATTTGCGTAAAGCACGTTGACGAAAAGGTAACTTAAATCGAACACGGAGCCAGAGAATCTCGAATCCCTGAATCCAGGTCTCACAGAAGTCCTTGTCACAGAAGTCGTTGACACAGAAGTCATTGTCACAGAAGTCACTGCCTACTCTCCACTAACGTGGTAGTTCCTGTGCTAGTACTAGTCAATGATAAACAGACAGTACTAGTCAATGATAAACAGACAGTACTAGTCAATGATAAACAGACGTCCCGTGTGCAGCGTGCACCTGCCGCAGGTAAAAGACTCCACGGCAACCAGAGAATTGTCCTTGGCGAAATTCTGTCGAAACACGTCCATTGATGAGCATAAAAGACAGCAATGCAATTTGTCGATATCACACCAAATTAGATAGTATGATAGTATAATATAATAGATCACGTACTACACAATAATGTTACGATACAACACAACACAGCAGAGTACAGCACGATACAACATAGTGCAACACAATACATCCCATTACGATTCAACCTATCCCAACCCAACCCAACGTAAGACACCACAACGTGACTCAACCATCGCAAACCCAACGCAACTCGACCTAACACAATCCAACACAATACTGTACACTTGAAAACAGCACACAGCAGAGTGCAATGCAACGCACACAACACAACACAACACAACACAACACAACACAGCACAGCACAGCACAGCACAGCACAGCACAGCACAGCACAGCACAGCACAGCACAGCACAGCACAGCACAGCACATAGTAGTTTGGGGAGTCTTGTTTTGTGCAGTTTACGTGTCTGCTCTTTGTGACGTCTGAAGAGTTTGTCGAAAATTCGCCTGACCATTTAGTATTATGTATCAAATAAGCGTTACTTTCTACCTCGTTTTGCGTCTTTGTTTTTTCATGTTTTTTTTTTCCAGTGACACTGCGATCTATTTCAGTCTTTGATCTTACTTATGTCCCTAGTTTACACTGCAACTAGGAATCACGTTTTTTTTTCTTCTTCACCGTGTCCAAACAGGTCATTCCAGTCTCGGCGCCTCGTCCCCTGCATCATGTCTGGCATCAAGCTGTTGTACTTTGATGGGCGGGGCAGAGGGGAAATCATCCGTCTGCTGTTGGCAGCTGCTGGCCAGAAATTTGAGGACAAACGGTTGCAGTTTGACGAGTGGCCAAAGGAGAAAGAGAGTGAGTTTGACTGGGGATCTGGTCAGGGGAAAGGAGAAAGCGAGTGAGTTTGACTGGGGATCTGGTCAGGGGAAAGGAGAAAGAGAGTGAGTTTGACTGGGGATCTGGTCAGGGGAAAGGAGAAAGAGAGTGAGTTTGACTGGGGATCTGGTCAGGGGAAAGGAGAAAGAGAGTGAGTTTGACTGGGGATCTGGTCAGGGGAAAGGAGAAAGAGAGTGAGTTTGACTGGGGATCTGGTCAGGGGAAAGGAGAAAGAGAGTGAGTTTGACTGGGCTTCTGGTCAGGGAAAGGAGAAAGCCAGTGAGTTCGACTGGGCTTCTGGTCACGGCAAAGGGGGAAGGGAGTGAATTTGACTGGGCTTCTGGTCAGGGGATGGTACAAAGTGTGTGAATTTGACTGGCCTTCTGGTCAGGGGAAGGAACAAAGCGAATGAGTTTGACTGGGCTTCTGGTCAGGGAAAGGGAGAAGAAGAGTGAGTTTGACTGGGCTTCTGGTCAGGGAAAGGGAGAGGGAGAGTGAGTTTGACTGGGCTTCTGGTCAGGGAAAGGGAGAGGGAGAGTGAGTTTGACTGGGCTTCTGGTCAGGGAAAGGGAGAGGGAGAGTGAGTTTGACTGGGCTTCTGGTCAGGGGAAAGGAGAAAGCGAGTGAGTTCGAATGGGTTTCTGTTAAAAGGGGACAGGGGAGAAAAAAATGTTATAGGGTTTCTTGGCAGTGAAACAGAGAAGGTGAGTGGGTTTAAATTCTGTCACACTCAGTCTGTTTTTCTGTTGAAGACCTCAGTGTTGATATTTATCGTACCTGTTGAATGCATCAAGGTAGATGCTTGTCTAACCTGTTGAAGACCTCAGGGAGGATGTTTATCTTACCTGTTGAAGACCTCAGGGAGGATGTTTATCTTGTTGAAGACCTCAGGGAGGAAGGATGTTTATCTTGTTGAAGACCTCAGGGAGGATGTTTATCTCACCTGTTGAAGACCTCAGGGAGGATGTTTATCTTACCGGTTGAAGACCTCAGGGTTAATGTTTATCTTACCTGCTGAAGACCTCGGGGAGAATGTTTATCTTGTTGAAGACCTCAGGGAGGATGTTTATCTTACCTGTTGAAGACCTCAGGCAGGATGTTTATCTTATCTGTTGAAGACCTGAGGGAGGATGTTTATCTTATCTGTTGAAGACCT
>CM031611.1:16436890-16469390 GCA_018398815.1 Conus ventricosus | reverse complement strand
CAATACATAGAGGAATACATAGAAATAGTTGGAATTGCAATCCAATGGAAAGGGAATCATATGATATTTATTTGGTCTGCCAGTGATAGAGTAGAAAGAAACTCGTGGAGAGCGTGGCAGCAGAGAGTCCTCAGAAGAGAAGTCCCCTTCAAGCAAGTGTTTCGGCCCTTATCTCCGGACACTCTAGGGGGGTTGGGCCACACCCGGTTCATGACTCCGGATGTCCCTCTGCTGCCCCTTTTTCCCATCTTGGGACGAGTCATGGCTGGGATTTGAACCCATGACCCTCTGGACATGCTCATTTTAGGGATTGTCCACTTAATGTCTCGCACTCTAACCACTGAGCCACTGGGGCACCTGATGTTTGTAGGGAAAGTTAAGCCTTATGAAGTTCACTTTTGTTCCTCCTTAACCAGATCCAGCCCGAACACCTCTCTGCCGCTTCTGCCATTGCTTTCAGGGCTCTGGTTTTTTCCCTCCCTGCAATTGAGAGCTGTTTCATGAGGCTGTATGCAGACGTTCCTACAAACCCCCTAGCTCCAATTTCTGCAGTGAGGACTTTGACCTGATAGCCTTCTCTCCTCAGGCTGTTTGCTAGATCAGCATACTTTTCAGTCTTGTAGATTTGAGCTGCCTCCATTCTGTTCTCATATGGCACCGTGAGCTCGATCATGATCAGCTGCTTGGTTGACTGATAATATAATATCATATGATATTTATTTGGTCTGCCAGTGATAGAGCCATTCTATAGCTTTCAAGGGAGGTGCAAAATGAAATATACACAATTACCGCTTTTACCGTTTCCACAACGTGTCAACGTGTAGAAGTATCATTCGCGCGTCTGCCATGATAGCCCATCATACTGTTACTGTTGGACATTATGGGTAATACTGTTCAAAGAATATACACAAAGACACAACATTTTATCAAAATAGAGCAAAACAGACACAAAAATAAGCAAGGGAGATAAATGATAAACATAAAAACAGATAAGTAAGGGGATTAAAATTAACGGAACAGCTAAGCAATTAATTTAAAGGTCTCTACGCCTGTCTGTCTCAACGATATACATACACATTCATGCATAGTTGTTGGGTTATTTTCTGCTTATGGGTCACAAATGAACAAAATAAACGAACAAAATCAGTACAGAAGGAAACAGATCGGGCTTCAACTGTAAGGAAAAGATAACTTAGTCACTGACACTCAAACGATAAACGGGAAAAAAAGTAAGACACGAAGTAAAAGGAATAAATAGAAATAAATAGATAGCAAAATAATCAAATAACAAAGCAAACAAACAAATATATGAATAAATAAACGAATGAATACATAAATAAATAGATAAATAAACGACCAACTAAACGACTAACTAACTAATTGACCAACTTGCTGACAAACTATCCACTTACCTACCTACCCACCTACCTAACGAAAGAAGTAGCTATAACCCACAACCAACAATGAACGGAGAAACACACCACTAAAACTAGTGCGTTGCTGTCCGCAGGAGGAACTGGCGAAAAAAGGCAAAGAGTCCACGGCGAAGAAATTGGCCTTCCTGGAGGGCATCGCCAAGGAGAACGGCAACAACGGGCACTTTGCCGGGGCCAAGGTCGGTGGGTGGCAGTGGTGTTGTGCAGACCGCTAGTTATGCCAGAAGACTCTCGGCTTCTGATCTTGTCTGTCCATCTGTGTGTGTGTGTGTGTGTGTGTGTGTGTGTGTGTGTGTGTGTGTGTGTGTGTGTGTGTGTGTGTGGCAGCTTGACGTTTGTATGCAGCTGGGTATACACACAAACGCAGATATAACCAACGCGATAACGCTGGTGAGCGGAAACACACACACACACACATGCGCGCGCGCACAAACGCACACACACACGCTCTCTCTCTATCTCTCTCTCTCTCTCTCACCGTGAATTCAATAACACACACACACACACACACACACACACACACACACACACTCTCTCTCTCTCTCTCTCTCTCTCTCTCTCTCTCTCTCTCTCTCTCACTCTCACCTGCACGCACGCGCTCTCACAGTGAACATCATATCTATAATCAACATTAAATATGACCACAAATTCTATACATACAACATACAACACCTTCCATTCCCCCCCCCCCCCCTCTCCCCTGTTCTGTTTACCCGTCTCCCCTCCGCACTCCTCCCTCTCTCAGACCCACCTTCCACCCCCAGGCAAAGCCCGCAAAATAAAATGACACCTACAATCAGCACTAACGTGGCTGCTACCCCCAGGCAAAGCCCGCAAAATAAAATGACACCTACAATCAGCACTAACGTGGCTGCTACCCCCAGGCAAAGCTCGCAAAATAAAATGACACCTACAATCAGCACTAACGTGGCTGCTACCCCCAGGCAAAGCCCGCAAAATAAAATGACACCTACAATCAGCACTAACGTGGCTGCTACCCCCAGGCAAAGCTCGCAAAATAAAATGACACCTACAATCAGCACTAACGTGGCTGCTACCCCCAGGCAAAGCTCGCAAAATAAAATGACACCTACAATCAGCACTAACGTGGCTGCTACCCCGAGGCAAAGCCCGCAAAATGAAATGACACCTACAATCAGCACTAACGTGGCTGCACATTCAAGACGTACGGCATCCAACGTGCCCCAGATCTTACCCTCCTAACACACACACACACACACACACACACACACACACACACACACACACACACACACACACACACACAAACCCCCCACGTACACACACACACACACACACACACACACACACACACACACACACACACACACACACACACACACACTCGCTCACTCCTATAATAATGCCCAGTTTTCTCTGTCCCCCCAGCTGTCTTACGCTGACGTCATGCTCTTCGACTCCTGGCAATTGATCAAAGGCTTCGTACCGGAAGCGGAAACCGGAAGTGATTACCCGAATCTGAAGAAGATCATGGGCGTAGTGCAGGCGGTCCCTTCCATCAAAACCTATCTGGCCACCAGGAAGGATTCTCCTTTCTAGACACGTGGGGGATTGGAGTGTTCTGTCTGAGATTGTGTGTATGTGCTGGTTTTCTTCTTGCTGAATAATCAAAATAGGTGTAGCTCTTGTTTCGTTTGGAAATAAATGTGGTCATAAAAACCATAGTCATTGTTTTTGTGGCAGAGTTTTTTTTTTGGGGTGTGGTGTGTGTGTGTGCAGGCGTGGTGCACGCGTACTTGTGTGCATGAGAGAGAGAGAGAGAGAGAGAGAGAGAGAGAGAGAGAGAGAGAGAGAGAGAGAGAGAGGGGAGGGAACTTAATCAAAACCCAAAGAAAAAAATTGGAAAAAAAGTTATAATATGAGGTGACTGCAGGCGGAAATTGGAACAAAATTTTTGAGAGAAAAATTGTAAGTAATCTGCCAGACAAAGGGGACAAACAAATTACAGGACAAAACACGACGCGTTTCGACCTTGTAGGTCTTGTTCAGGCAAGATAACATTCGGCACAATTGTGCACCGAATTCGAAAAGATACGTGATTGCTCGTTCTTTGTTTTTATTTTCCTTAGTATTGTTTATCTTGTCCCCTTGTCTGGCGGATTAGTGATAAATTATCTTAAAAAAACAAACGAACAAACAAACAAAAGACCAACCCATCTCACGCGCTCAGAATAGGAGTCATGCTCAAGCATACACAATACCACTATCTTCTAAATTTAAGCAACTGGAGCAAAATGTTGACCTTTAATTAAGAACAAGTAGTACGTACGTTTTTTTTAACGTCCTTGTCATTGAATTAGATTCAAAGGATTTTAAAATCGTCCAGTTTGTGTCCATTGTGAAAGTAATCACAACAACATTCGAATGATAAATGTCCAATTGTTGAACTTTTTTCCCTCATCAGTTTAATCATATTTCATAAACTGTTTTTTTCCCTATAAAATAAACATTGTTACCAACCCATACTCACATAAGTTGAAGTTGCAGGCTTCTATGTTCATTGTGTTATACAGAATCTGCGTATAAAGCATGTAGTTGATGACTTGTTCAAAAATACGTGACTGAATACATTGAAAATTACCAAAAGAAGAAAAGGCGAAAACACAAAATCCACAGAGAAGAAAAGCTATTAAAAGACGATTCACTGTTCCGCCCAACGAAATAGACAAACAAATTACAAGGCAAAAAACACGACGCTGCTCGATCTCTTGGTCTCTTGAGGCCAAACAAACAACATTCAAAACAATGAAATCGAAGAACAACCCCCCACTTTTCTCCTCATAATGGATATGGGGAGAAGGGGTTTTGTGCCTGATTGAAGAAGATGAGTGATTGTTCGTTTTTCGTTTTCATTCCCTTCAATGTTATCTGTCTCGCCTAAAGAAAACCAAAAAGGTCGAAACGTGTCGAGTTTTGTCTTGTAATTTGTTTGTCTATTTCGTTCGGCGGAACAGTAAATGTTTTAAAGTTTGTAGTCATTTCCGCCTGCCGTCACCTCATTTTCAAAGCAATGGAGAAGAAAAGGTCAACTTTTCGATTTTCAGCTTCTGGTTATGAAAACACAAATTCGATGGAACGTTTTTTCCCCCGCTGCCAGTTGCATACAGTTGCTATGGTTGCATACAGTTGCTATGGTTGCATACAGTTGGATACAGAGGATACTGTAGTAACAGTTACGTACATTTACGTACGGTAAATCTTGTTGATTATATAGTTATTGATATTCATGGCCTTTCATATAGATTAAACATACTTGTGGCCCTTTTTTTAATAGTGAAATAGACCTAATTTTATCCCATTACATATAATCGTAGTTAGTTTCAAAGTGAGATGACTGCAGCCGGACATTGACACAAGCTTAAAGAGAAGATCTGCTTTTCCGCCGAACGAGACAAACAGCTTATCAGACAAAGCACGACGCGTTTCGACCTGGTTGGTCTTCTTCAGACAAGACAAACAACGTTGAAGACAATGGAAACGAAGGACGAACAATCACTTGTTTTCTTCAAACTGGGCGCAAAATGCACGTAGAATGAACACGACGCTCGTGTTTTGTTTTGTAATTTGTTTGTCTCGTTCATTCGGCGGAACAGTATATCCTCTTTCTTCTTCTTTCTTCTTCTTCTTCTTCTTCTTCTTCTTCTTCTTCTTCTTCTTCTTCTTCTTCTTCTTCTCCTCTTCTTCTTCTTCTTCTTCTTTCCCTTGACTACCGCCTCCATCATTTTGAAGTTTCTGCAGACTATAAGGGGGTTTGCGTGAAGTTGAAGTCGCTTGAGATAGTGTTTGCTGGGCCGGGGGGATGTTGGAGGGGGAGGGGGGGGGGGGGGCAGGGGAGAGGGGGGGGGGGATCAGATGAGGATGTGATGGTGGTAATTTTAAATATCCAAATCTGTGAGGAATTAAACAACATCCAAATAATGTGTTGGAATTAAAGTAGAGATGGATGAAGGATGATGAAAAGTAAGAGACCAGGATGTTTCTACATAGACAAAAAAAGGCATGCGATGAACACACACACACACACACACACACACACACACACACACACACACACACACACACACACGCGCGCGCGCACGCACGCACGCACGCACGCACGCACGCACGCACGCACGCACGCACAGAGCGCGCGCGCGCACGCGTACCTACAGACACGTGCGCGCGCGCAAGCACGGCCACTCACACTCAGAAACGTGACAGATCAGGAAATCCTTCACGACAGGAAAACGCGTCACGTTCAGTGGAAACGATGTTGACACACCTGTGTGAAATGTAGTCAGCACATTGCACGTACTGACATGTGCAGTTAACCATATATGTATTTTTTCAGTGTATCCCTGACTTTTCTCTTGACATCTTTAAATTCCTTACGTTTTTTCCATAATGACGTACTTTAAGGACAGACTGTATAAACTTTAATTAATCGTCTCCACTGCCGATATGATATAAATGACTCGTAGGCCTAATTTTTCTGTACAAACTGCACGCGTGCATATTTCGCTTGAAGCTAAAGGCAGTCGCTCTAAAAAGCATGTCATCTGCTAAGAGCTACCGTACTACACGTATTTTACTTATTGGAAGAGCTGGATTTGTAAGGATTTGTGTGTCATCCTTTCGGCCAAAAAAAATACAGAGAGAGAGAGAGAGAGAGAGAGAGAGAGAGAGAGAGAGAGAGAGAGAGAGAGAGAAGCACTCAGGCAGGCAAACGGACAGAGAACGAAGGAAGAGACGAAAAAAATTTCTCTTTAATGATAGGAAAAGATAAGCATAGAAACAGACTTTTTTTCCACATCTTGCACAGATTAAAAAAAAAAAAGCGTAAGCGTCTTTAACATACAAAACACCACATGATATTCTTAATTACAACTCAAATGGCAATATAAAAGATATCCAAATAATTTACTAAAAGATCTAATCTCTCAAAAAGCATATAGTAGGAGAAAGAGAAGAAGCTCCAAAACGGAGAGAGAGAGAGAGAGAGAGAGAGAGAGGAGAGAGAGAGAGAGAGAGAGAGAGAGAGAGGACAAAACAAGGCAAGATAAATACTTTATTCATAAAGGTCATACATAGCCCCTTAGAAGAGGGGATGTATATAGAATAACAGCTTTATACGACATGTTTACAAACATGGATGTAAACAAATTAAGCTAACACAGAGTTTCGCCGCTTAAAGCCTCTCTGCAAATACGTAGCGAGCTGTTTCACTATTTCATCATTTGTCGATGCCATTAACAAGATTATTTTGTATAAGGAGAGATGTCTTATGTATCTAGGAGGATTTTTATTGCCGTTTAAGATGACGTAATTGTGGACATGACAGAACAAAATTAACTTCGTTTTCCTGTAATTCGTGACCTAGTGGACAAGGAGACATACCATCATTTACAATTCTATTACGCTGAGAAAGTGCATAACTTTCTGAAATACCAAATCTGAACATATATCTCAAACGTTTACTAACAGCTATTGACAAATAGGTCGGAATGCAATGCACAGGATTTAATCTTCTGTAAATAGTTGATCTGCTGCTGTCTTCAACGTGCGAGTTCTGTTTCTGCCAAGTGCAATCAATCAATCCTAGCAGAAACATGCGAAGAAACCATTTATGTCACCAGCACCCTGATTTTCCCACACAAAACCAACTCCGAATTCACCTTTAGTTTTACATTGGAGGTCCAGTTTTTCTTTCCCCTTGTCATCTAACTGCAAAAGCACAGTGTATACTTTATAAAGCATTCTGTGTTGTTCCGTTTGTGTTATTCTTAACCAGCAACGAATGCACTTAACCATTGAAATTAACTGTTTAGGATATCTATTGGTCTCTCCATATACCAAATCGTTCGGTGTTTTCAGCGAAACATCAACAAATTTCTTTTAGGGTATACGTGTGAACTTTCTCCGTATGCATAGCAGCAGAATCAAACCCCCATATTTCAGCACATGCCTAGGTCTTCTTGCAAAATCTTTACAAGCAACGCAGAAACTTAAGCATGTAGAAAAATATATACCAAGGTACTTGTAAGCATTCACACTGGGCAAATCGATTCCATCTTTATATTCCCACTTTTCACTGGCGGCAAGTTAGCCACCCATTCAGAACAGAATGATATTACGTTCATTCATGTATATGTTTGATCGAAGTGAAGCGGAAGCTTCTTCTAAACTATTCAGCTGGGTTTGTAAACCAACTATCTTTCAGATATCAATGAAACATCGTCAGCCAAAAGAAGAAAAAAAATCTCCCCCCCCCAAAAAAAGAAGAAGAAAATTGTGCATTTTGCATCGTGTCTCCCAGAGCTAGTACCTTCTAATGTTAATTTATTAATAAACTAGGAAAACAGTACGGGACTACATACACCTCCTTGCTTCACCCCAGTTGCACAGAGGACTGCCACTTCTAACTTTAACTTTTACAGAGTTGTACACGCTCATGACTCATTGATACAATGTACTTCTTATCCCAATTTTAAACAAAACATGTCATAAAATGCTCTCGAAATCGATAAAAGCCACATACAGCAACATATCTAACCAAAAGAAAACAGAAAGAGATCAAAAACAGAAGGAAAGAGAATAGTGGTAAAGACTGGAGAGAAAGAGAGAGAGAGAGAGAGAGAGAGAGAGAGAGAGAGAGAGAGAGAGAGAGAGAGAGAGAGAGAGAGAGAGAGAACTAACGAACAATAGTTATTTACAATGACGCGAAAGAATAAAAATACAGGGTTTTTTTACATTTTTCTCTCAGAGAAAACTAATGAAATATACCATAACAACAAACAAACAAACAAATAAACGGTGGATTAAATCGCCAGTCACAATCTAAAAAAAAAGTGCACGATATCAATATCAATATCACCTGTTGATTTCGTTGAAGAAATACCTGGTTTCAAGCTGAACGTGAACAAGACACTGGTGCCACGCAGGGCAGAGACGTAGCCAGGTACACCAGAGATGGCAGAGCGCCAGCCAAACCACACGTGAGTCACACGACGACATCTGCTTCACGCTGCTCACACAGGACTTGGCGGGTGCTGCGCAATCTCTCCACCTCAGCTCTGCCCTCCCACCCTCCCCACCCTCCCCTCGCTGTCAACCCATCACGGTAAGGCAATGTACATGCTTGAAAAACTATTGATAAAGCTCCGCCCCCCCTCCCCAAAAAAAAAAAAAAAAAAAAAAAGAAAAAAAAGAAAAAAAAAGAAGAAAAAAAAGTTGACAAACGAACCACAATACAACACACGACGCGTTTCGACCTCTTAGGTCTTCTTCAGACAAGATACCCAACACGCAGGACAACGAAAACGAATCATGCAACGCCCATCTTGCGCCGAATGGGATAAAGTTAAGTGTTTGCTCGTTCATTTTTGTTGTTCTGGGTGTTGTGTATCTTGCCTGAAGAAGACCTAAGAGGTCGAAACGCGTCGTGTTTTGTCTTGTGATTCGTTTGTCAACGTTTTTTTTTTTTGGAGGGGGGCGGAGCTTTATCATTCATTTTTCAAATTTGTGTCGATTTTCGCCTGCAGTCGCTTCACTTTGCAACTAAATGGACATGCTTGTTTGTGTGTTAGTGGCTTTTTTTCCCTTTTGTGTGCGGAAAATGGTTATCATTCTAGGTTTAAAAAAAAGAAAAGTTTCTTGTTGATGGAAAGATATCTATCTGTCAATACTGCGTTTTGGTCTGGAATCTGTGATTGCAACCGGTGTGGAATGAAGCAATCAGTAAATTGTGTGCAAGAATTGAGGCATTGTGTGCAGTGAGCGGATAGCGTGAATGCGCTGAGGTTGTTTACCTTTACTAAACAGACGGATGGTGAGTGAACTGTGTACGCTGACTGGAGTGCATGTGGGGGGGTTCTATTTCGGTGTAGTTCCATGGTGTAGATCTGTGGTACAGATCCCCCTCCTCCACCTCCTCCACCCCTTCTTCACTCACACACACATAAAGCTGTTTCGGCTACACCCTCACCCTCACCCTCACCCCGTCCCGACGCACCCACTAGAGAACTGTGAGGATTTCGGGCAGCCAAACGCATTGCTTTCCCACAGGTTTAGCTAACCAAAATGGACGTAGTATTAAGACACTCAGAATACTCTTTGACTGTAACTCTGAATCAGTTGGAATGCGGGATCAAGTGTGGTTGAATATTGTCACTAGATTTCTTCTTCTTCTTCTTCTTCTTCTTCTTCTTCTTCTTCTTCTTCTTCTTCTCGCTGTTGTTGTTTGTTCTTATTCTTACTATTCTTGTTCTTAGTGTTCCTATTCTTCTTATTATTATTGTAAGATGTAATCAGCACGTTTCTCTGCGTCCATCGAATGTTCAGAAAGGCATCGTGGTCGAATAAATAATGATGATGATGATGATGATGATGATGATGATGATGATGATGATAGCAGTAGTAGTAGTGATGATAATAATAGTAATAATAATATCATCATCATCATCATCATCATCATCATCATCATCATCATCATCATCATCATCATCATCATCATCATCATCGTCATCATCATCATAACAACAACAAAAACAACGGCGACAACAATAGCAGCAATAATGATAATAATAATAGTATTGATGATGATGATAATGGTGATAATGATAATGATAATGATGAACCTAATAACAATGGTATTTCTTGATAAAACGCCTTAAGATCTAGACCTAGACATGGGCTCACACACAGAATATACATGTAAAAAGAAACACAGTCGTAATTTCCGTATTGAATGCTTAAATACACGTACAGTTCAAAATACAAGAAAGAAGAAAGAAGCGCATCCGTAAAGCAAAATATTTTGTACAAAATCGCCAGATACTTTGCTCTATAGCCTCAAATAAGTTACTTTCACCGGCAATTTCTGGCAGGTTTGGTGTGGGTATTTATTCAAGATCAGAGATCCTAAACAGAAAATGGACGCACATTGATGATGGTTTTTTTTGTTTAGTTTTTTTCTTTTCTGTGCGTGTATGTTTGTATTGGTCATCGTGAAAATAAATCAATACTCTGGACACAGCAGCTGTCACATTAACTTATTAGTACTGTGGTCCAAGAAAACAGTTACGTCAAAGCAATCATGTCCACTACACTGCTTTTTGCCTCTTTTGTAGCGCTGGAAATGAGTCAAATTTACGAAAACAGTCGTTGATGAGTACATAACCCTAGGACGCCGTGTGCAATGAAATCTCTGTGTCATCCATGTGTAGAGCGGGAGTTTTCGCTGTGCATACTCATGGCTGAAAATTGTTTGTTGTGAGTCATAATCACTGCTTTCATGATGATTCATACTTGGACTCTCATATCAGGTCAAAAAGGAACTAAAACAACACCAAAACATAAGAATGATTTTGAACATGCAGAGCGGGAGTTTCCAGTGCGCATACTCATGGGTAAACCATGTTTTGTGAGTTTAGAATTATCGCTTTCATAGTAATTAACATTTTGATTTTGGGCTGTCATGTCAGATCAGAAAGGAACTCAAACAACACCAAACCAACAATTATTTTCAATCAGCACCCCCCCCCCCAACTCCTCCCCAAAACAAAAAACACAAAAAAAACGCGATAAACAATACTTACTTCTGTTTTGTAAACGGAATCATTCCGTTCTGAAGAGAACAATTATCTTGAGCTTTTGATGCGTGTGAATCTTTTTCTTTTCATTTATTTATTTAACACTATGCGTTTGGAATGAAAAGATGAACACAGGCGCAACAGTCATTTGGGAAACGAAATTCAGATCTATTGCCATCAGGATGAACCGACCACTCCGACGATGTGGTTAAAACGGGTTGTCTGGCAGTAGCTAAAGGCCATTCGTAATATGTTGAACGAACTTTTTCATTGCAAATCTAGATCGCCTAGTCACATGACCTTTTCTTTTTTTTCTTTTCTGTTTTTTTTTTAAATTTTTTTTTAAACCTTTATCTTTTAGTTCGCCTTCCAAGATCGTAATTTCGCCAATCCTATCTTTGAGGAGAGATTTAAAAAAAAAAAAAAAAAAAGGCAACATGAAGTGGGGACGCTGAGTTCCCGCCAAGGGAGCTAACCGTATACAAGCTCTCCGGAAGTGGAAATCAGTTTGCGACTGGTTGACAATTCTCCTGTGATGGACAATTTTTTTTTCTTCAAAACTCTTGATTTGTGAGGTGGTGTGTGTGTGTGTGTGTGTGTGTGTGTGTGTGTGTGTGTGTGTGTGTGCGCGTGCGTGCGTGCGTAATAAAAGGCCGTAAAATTCAAGTTCACGATACTTTGGAAATATTACAGTGAAATTCTCGACAAACAGATCGTTGGAATCAGTTCCGCACCATTCAAAGCAGTTACAAGTTCAGTAAATCTCCGTCGAGAACCAGCGAGCGATGGTCAGCAGGAAGTGTGCTGTCCCTTAACAAATTGTGTCAGCTTCAGTCAAAACGCCCGCCTGTAATCTGTTGTCGCTCAGTGATTTCAGTCAAGAGAAATACGATGGATCGTCATTGGTCGCCCATCTAGTGACGCGAATGAACGATTCGTTAGCTTACGAACATTTAGAAGACAAGGTAAGCATATGCACAGCTTGAGGCCATGTCACTGAGCAAGGATGGATGTCCCAAGAGGGTAAGAAATCACCAGGCGATTACGTCATCAAGTCTCTGTCTCTGTCTCTCTCTTGTATGCCTATGTGATGTTTACGTATGTGTGTGTGTGTGTGTGTGTGTGTGTGTGTGTGTGTGTGTGTGTGTGTGTGTGTGTGCGTGCGTGCGCGCGTGCATGAATGTGTGTGTGTGTGTGTGTGTGTGTGTGTGTGTGTGTGTGTGTGTGTGTGTGTGTGTGTGTGTGTGTGTGTGTGTGTGTGCAATACGTTATAATGAGATTGCTTACTATTTTCTAAAAAAAAAAAAGTTTTTCTCATTGCTGTGTTTGATTTTGTCAAATTGATATAATTGTTCCTTTTTGTTTATTGTTATTTTGAGGGCATAGTGTAAAAAAAGCTTCCAGCCTATCTATTCACCCTCATTAAAGATTTCGAGTTTCGAGTTTCTCTTCCCCCCCCCCCTCCCCCTTTTCTCTCTTGTGCTATCCGTCTGTCTGATTGTCTGTCTGTCTGTTTGTCCGTCTGTCTGTCTGTCTCTCTTGTGCTATCCGTCTGTCTGATTGTCTGTCTGTTTGTCCGTCTGTCTGTATGTCTCCCTTGTGCTATCCGTCTGTCTGATTGTCTGTCTGTCTGTCGGTTTGTCCGTCTGTCTGTCTGTCTCTCTTGTGCTATCCGTCTGTCTGATTGTCTGTCTGTCTGTCTGTTTGTCCGTCTGTCTGTCTGTCTCTCTTGTGCTATCCGTCTGTCTGATTGTCTGTCTGTCTGTTTGTCCGTCTGTCTGTCTGTCTGTCTCTCTTGTGCTATCCGTCTGTCTGATTGTCTGTCTGTCTGTTTGTCCGTCTGTCTGTCTGTCTCTCTTGTGCTATCCGTCTGTCTGATTGTCTGTCTGTTTGTCCGTCTGTCTGTCTGTCTCTCTTGTGCTATCCGTCTGTCTGATTTCTGCTATCTTAATCATTAGGATCCTGGTACCCTGCTCATTCTTTGACGAGACATTGGAGTAGCACCTTGCACAGTAAGCATATAAGTCCAGGCTTCATCCCTGCACTTGTGGACAATTGTCACTCATCCACACACTGCTGTATACATTCCTGGCAAGAAGAAAAACCCCATCGCTTCCACCACCTACCCCGCACCCCCACCCCCAAACCACCACACACACATACCACCATCACCGTAGTCCGTCGTCACAGGATGGTTCTTCAACACCACCCACCCACCTTTCTTCCCCCAAACTCCCCCTCCTCGTCTTCCCCGCCCTCCACCACCTCTTCACCCCCCCCCCCAGCCCGCTCTCTCACCGCCGCGCGAAATTTACTCGTTATACAGACCCATCAAGTTCATGTACACAGGCCCATTCACCAGAGCGGTGGCTCCCAAAACCTCAGGGTTGCGAGGCAGTCGGAAGCCACGCATGGCCATCGAGATGTAAGTATTCTGGCTCTGCCTCTGATCTTGGTCCTCTTCTTCCTCCTCCTCCTCCTCCTCCCCCGTGGTGTCACTGACCCCGTCCAGGTCGGCCTGGGAAGGAAAGCAATGTCGGCGGAAAACATCCTCCCGACCCGCTGGGGGACTTCGGACGCCCCCTCCTCTTCCTCCCCCTTCTCCTCCTCCTGCTCCTCGTGCTCCGGCTCCTCCTCCGGGCGCGCTAGCCGAGTCGCTCACGTCATCGTCGTCCCATTCCACGGACTCGGGGCCAGTTTCGGCCTGTCCCTTGGGGACATCTGGCAGGGGAGGTCGAGCCCGACGACCGGGGTAGCCGATCGTGGCCGCGTGGTGACGCGCGGGCAGAATGCGACGTCGGCGGGTTCTCGCTGGAGGGGTGCCGGTGTCCTCCAGCTGGTGAAGGGACAACAGTGACGGAACGGACCTGCAACGGCGTGGTTCATGTCAGTGATGGTGGTAGTCATCATCATGTGAACAACCATTGTGAATGTGAAGATTAACAACGCACAGCCTAATGAACGTAAAGGCGTGAACGTGTTTTTTTTCTATAAAGGTCCACCCCCGTGCCCAGGGCATGGCATTATGGGTGGCAGAGCCCATCCCCTTCTTCTTCCGACATGGATCAGATACCCATGTACTGCCGGGTGGACATGGAGGGTTTTCCAGCCGTATAAAAACTGACCCCTCGTGTGGTTCGTGCTCATAGCCGTTACCTTCGCAAGCGAACACTCTGCTCCAACCACTTGGTTACGGGCTGCCACTTTCATCATGATCATGATCATGGTCATCATCGTTGTTGTCGTCGTAGTCATCATCATCATCATCATCATCATCATCATCATCATCATCATCGTCATCGTCATTAACATTGCCATCATCATCATCATCATGACATCGGATATTTGTTAGGTAAACGTTCTAGGAATCTACCGATTGCGCGTCACAGGATTTCATCATGACCAACTCGCGTTCAACCATTCATTCTCTTTTACCATGTATGTGAAGTGCACGTGAACATTAAACAAAAACAGTCTATGAGCCCTATCAAAACCTTTCTTCTTTTTGTGTGTTTTTATTACATTTTTGTCATCTAATTTCACACTTTTACTCCTAAAGGACACATGCCTTGGATGAACATGGTGCAGTGCGCGACTGTGTTAATGGTAAAATCATGAGAAGTCATAAAGTTCATCAATGCAGTCTCACCTTCCCAAACTCATCGAACCAACCTCATCCAACGTAGTTTACATACCTAAGTTCACCTGCCCAAACATACCTACGCGTCCAAGCTCCCCTTCCCGAGCTCACCACCCTAGCTCCAGGCTCACCTGTCTAGGCTCACCTACGCAAACTCACTTTGAAACTCACTAATTCCAGCTGTCTTACTCCAGCTCACCCAAACTCTTCATCTCGAACTCATTATCTTAGCTCACCTAGCCAGGCTCACGTTCTCATGTTCATCTCTCCAAGATCACGTCAGGAAGCTCACTACTCATGGCTCGCCTACCCAAACTCACCTTCCAAACTTAACCTCTCCAGGTTCATCTACCCAGGTTCTCCTTCTGAGCTTACCATACCAGCCCAAGCTCACATTCTACGCTCAACTTCTCATGCTCATATCCTTCCGGGCTCATGTTCGCCAGCTGATCTAGATTATCCGTCCAATTTCTCCGTCCAAGCTCACCAACCCGAGCTCACCGTTCAAGCTTACCTTTCCAAGTTCACCTTCTTGAGCTCACCTTCGGAAACTCAGCGCCCAAAACTCGTCTACCCGAGCTCATCTTTACAAGCTCACCCTCCCCCCCCCACCCACCACCCACCACCCCTACAATTAATTATCCTTCTCAACTTCACCTACTCCAGCTGCCCTTCGCAATCTCACCTGCTCCTCCGGCGAAGTGTCCTCTGATTGTCCCGCGCCCTCTCTCTGAAGCGACACAGCGTGGTTGTTATGGCGTCTGCCAGCTCATCGGTGTTCGCAGGCCCCCTGGTCCGTTCTTCTCCGTACATCTTGATGTAGCCCCGACCTCTGCTCCCCGCTCCCAACCCGCAGGGGCAGGGGGCAGGGCCATGATGCTGAGCAGGGGTCACACAGGGGTGAAGGTCAAGGCTCCATGCCCCTGGCTGAACGTTGAGGGGCGGGGCAGGCGGCGGTTGGGGCGGAGGCTGTTCGTCTGCTGGGGGCGGTGGGGGGAGGGGGGGGGGGGGGGGGGGGGGGGGAGACAGAGAATATTGTTCTGATCTGGAAAAAATTTCTTCACGAACCAAGGTTCGGGTGGTTAAAAAGATGTGGGTTATCCCTGTCTTTGTTCTTAATTCTGACAACTGTTGGCTTGCAATCCGAGATCGGCGAGTTGCCCGGAGCCCAGCAATCCTGGGACAGTGGTGGGAAGAGAACTAGTAAATACCAAGTCTAGCTCACTAGCCCTCACTAGTTCGGGCTAGTGACCTAGACTGGGTATTTACTAGTTCTCTAACTAGTAAACCCTACAAACATGCATACTCAGTTTCGAGCGGCTGACCCCAGAATGAACATTTATTAGTTCTCTGACAAGTAAGACTTCAACAATGAATTAAAAATGATAATCCATCACACATTCTCTTTCAATAACCAAAAAAATAACGATTATCTACAAACATACATACTGTGTAGGATTATCCGTTTTCAATACTAATTTACTAAACTTTTCAGATTTTAGTTTTTGTTTAATCCTACGCTTTTCCTGATCATTTTCAATAACGTCATTTTCACGCAGACATTCATCAAATGAGTTTCTGTCTTTCATGTGGAATAAAACTACAGTCTTTAACTGCTCTCTAAAGTCTTTTAAAACTGTGTTATATTTTTGACATAAAATCCACACACTTATTCCAGCATGTCTTCCGCTGAAGGCTAGTTTTGCCAAAGTGTTTCTTTTTTTTACTATGTCTCTTTCTGCCGAACAGTCATCTATAATAAATAGTGTCTGCGTTCCTTTAAACAGTCTATAAAAGAGTTCTAAACACTCACTCAGTTTATTGCTAGGATCAACTAAATATACGTCATCATCTGTCCATATAAACCTTCTATCATGATATGCTTTGTTAAATTCAAGTGTTGGGCAGAAAATTACAATATAATCAAAATTATAGCGATAAACTGTTTGTAATAGGTTGAGGGCAAATATTGTTTTTCCACAACCAGTTTGTCCACAAATCAATGAACAATGAGGAGTTTTTGTCATAAAGTTTAACTGCTCCATAGTTTTATAACAGGATTTAATCTAATCCAGTTATTATTTTTATCATACTTTCTGTTAAAACCTGTTCAGTATAATAAAATCCTATGAGGCCTAAATGTGTAAGATTAATCCAATTCAGTTCTGTAAGATTGTTTCTATTTAAGTCAACATTGATTTTGTTGCTTGTTGTTATGACCTTAATATCCTCACCATTGTGAAGAACGACGATGATAACTTTAAGACGTTTAACGTCTAAGTTTTGCCAGCTAATATTAATTCCTTTTATAAGGACGTCACTAACGCCCACAACCCCATCCCTCTCCACATCTTTAAAGACAGAAATTTCAAATATCATTGTGAACGTGTCTCCTAATTTTCTGCTTGGAAAGAACTGTTATTTTGTAAAAGCTTTTTTAAAAACCCTTTTTCTTTTGTGGGGTGTATTTTTTTTTTTCCCCATCGGCGTTTTTCAATCTTTTTCGATTTGTCGTCCGGCATAAGTTTACATGTAAAGGGCCAGGTTAAATGCTTTTCTGAAACTTTTTGGAGGGCTAAAAAAGAAAATGGGCTTATAAATTCAAATTTTTATTTCCATTAAAATTATGGTTCTAAGTCCCATTTGCTGTGGGTTTCGAACTATTTTTTTTTAATACGGCCAGCATTTTTTGCTTCTCTTTGCGTGGTTTTTTCGTTTGGGGAAACTTTTTGTTGTGCAAACCCCGGCGTTTATAATCCCCATCTTTGTGTACCCAAACCATAAAAAGCGCCTATCTCACCGTTCTGTTCAAGCCGTAGTCTGCGGTCTTTTATTTCTAAGGTTATACACCTTACAGGCGAATTTGAAACTCCCGGTTTTTTCGGGTCACGCAAAAAATTTTTTTTTTTTAGAACGCTAATTTTTACCCAAAACAATGTGAGGTTTCACTTTTTACGACTTTTCCTGTTTTTCTTGATTTTTATTTTAAATATCCGACCCTCCCACAAATAATTTTTTAAACTGAAATTTTTGGGGAATTGATAATTTATAATCGAAATAGCAGTTTTTCCCTGTGGAAGAGCTTTTTAAGCAGTTGGGGCTTTCCATCTATAAGTTTTCATCAGTGCCGCTCATCCAAATGAACATAGATAATGAATGTAATGAAAGATCGAGCGGATTTTCCCCCCTCAAAAGTAGTTTTGTCTGGGAACACAAAAAACTTAAAGTCCTGACGTCAGTTGCAAACCCAAACATTTTAGCTAGCTTTTATCAAAATAGTAACCACTCTTTTTTTTCAGGCTTGATTTAAATTGTTTTCAGTTTGCTTTGTTAATTTTAAAGGTAATGTCAAAGTTACTCATTGCTTCTTTTGTGAGCAAAACCCTAAAAACCTCAGGTATTGTTAAACTGGCAAACAAATTTCTTCTATTGTCAACTTTTTTAATTTATTATTGTTCTTGGATTCTTTTAAAAAAACCCTAGACTTTAAAAAAAAATTTTATGGGTGCGACCTTTTTGGTTCCGCAATCGTTCTTAACGCTTTTCTAAAACGAAGGCGGTTTTGGGTTGTTATTGTTACAAAACTTTTTTTTAAAACAAATTAAAAATGAGTGCGTTCTATACTAATGCAAAATATTCTGTTGGGCCGAACTAAAATTTTAAAAAATTTTAACAACTAAACCCCTTTCACATTTCGGGGACCCAAGACACCTTTCAAGTAAAGGTGAGTACCCCTTAAGCAGTATCTTAACCCCCCTTTTAAAAAAAAGACACATCAAAAGTGGGGTTTTCAGTCTCCAATGCAGTTTTCGCCCCAGTTAAACTTTGCTGTGTTTGTGCATCAACTGGGTGTGGGGATATGTATGCGGATCACTTAAATCACCCTAACCCTTTGGTGAGGTCATGTATAATTTCATTTTTATTACACCTTCGACGTATTTTGACTGAACTGCAAGCACCATTTACCAAAAAAACCGTTTAACCCATTCGCAACGAATAGCATAAGGCTTTTGAAAGGATCTGACGTTCAATTTTAAGGCCAAAAAGATTTTAACAAAAGTTGGACCCAACAGGTTTAGGCCCCCTTTATCTTTGGGGGTGCACAGAAAGTATAACTTGACTGGAATCTCCTTACACATTTTTTTCTTCAGGCACAGTTTTCACCCGGGCCTAGAGCAAGAGCATAAAACAGCAGGCAACATTTATCTTGCCCTTTTAAGGGGCCTAACTAAAGCGGAATTAAAACGAATAAACGATTTATTTACTTACTTTTGGGTGTTTTAGATTCGAAAGCACAGACAAGGTCGGATAAAATCCTTCTAGGATTTGGCGCAAAAACAGTATTGGAAAATTTTAGAGGCGCTTTAAATTCTACAGTTGTTTGCCTTAAAGTTTAAAAGGTCCCAAAAAATTTTTTTAAATACGCAAGATAAAAAGAGACTTTGCTGGGGCCGGGTTTATACATGTCCCTTTGATCTCAGACTCCAGTGGGTACAATAATAAACTAAAATAATGAAACCCTTGTGGAAGGCAATGAAAAAAAGGTTGGGAAAAAAAAAACGACAAAAATTTCGACCAGTATATTGCAAGCGTAAACAAAAAAGATGCCTACCAAAAATTAAGTCATCCAATTCCCGGCCCAAAAGCCGAAGACCGTTGAAGAAGCCAAAAGAAAAATGACCATAAAATATGAAAAGACAGCGCTTGTTTTTGGGTTTACTTGCTTGGTTTTACTTGTCTTTTTTTTTCTAAATAAACCCATTTAGAAAAACTAATGCCCTAAGTGCCGGGCCCAAAAACCCAAAACTTTGCCGCGTAGCAAAAGCCCTAACAATAACCTAATTACCGGGAAAAGGTCTATGTTTTACCGGAAATTTTTTTAAAAAATTTGCAAGATGACAAGCTGTTTTTTTCCCCATTTTTATAGGTGGAGGCGAGGGGGGGGAGGCACTAAACTTTGACCACCACCCCCTGTAAAGCCAACACCAGGATTTTGCAAACCCTAAGGCTTTTTATAACGTTTTGCTAATGTGCCCCTGCCTCAAACAGTGTTCGTTTTTCGTTTGCAGCGTTGGTCTTCATAAAAATTTTTTTGGATATTTTCTTTATTCTGCCACTTGATTCGTTTTGTTTCTGGTTAAAAGGAAAACACTTCTGTCTTGCTGATCTTTCGTTCAGATTTTTTAGTTTTTGGGGTTTTCTTTTTTTAAATCATGTCCTTTTGGGGCGTCGTCAGCCTAAACGGTTTTCTTTTTCTCTTTTATATGTCATCTAGTTCCAGTTTTGCAAAATTGTTTTTTAAATTTACCTCTGATGTTTCCCAAAGCATGATCAAGTCCCGTTATTCTCGCATGGGCAGCGGTGGATCGTGTATTTTTTTTAATGCTGTTTCTTCAAAAAAATGGTTTCTGCTTCTATTATTTTGCCTGCTGTTTGATTTAAATCTTCAATTTTTCCATGTTTTCATTTCGCTTTTTTGGGGAGTTCTTGTATGGTTTTTGAATTTTAGCAACTCCCCCCCCATTTAATTTGGTTTGAAAACCCAAGGGCGATTTCGATCTTCCCCCCAAAGTTTTTTGTCTAATTGTTTTTGCCTACAACTTTGTGAGTCTCGTTTTTTAAAGCAACACGTTGCCCTTGCTTTTTTTTTACTTCAAATGGTCATTTTTTACTTCAAATCTTTCAGGGATTGTTGGGGAGGTTTTCTAGTCCAAATTTGGGGATAAGGGGCCCTATTTTCTGTTAATTAGTTTTTGCCCCCCTTCAATTCATCATGTATTGAACCCCAGCGTGCCGCTCCCAAGGGAATTCACTCATGTCGTCCCCGGATTAAAATAAATCTTTTTTTTCAATGCCTGCCATGTTTTTAAAAAATTAACTTTTTTTTTTTTTTATTAAAAAAATGTTATGCATTGGCCGATTTTTGACCCGATAAAAGACTGAAAGAGCCCTTTGGGGGAAAAGGGAAATAAACGGAATATTACTTTTCCCAAAAAATTTCCATTATATTGTGCAGATAAAATTCTTTGTCAAATTTCCAGACTGGAGCGGATGAAGTGATTGTGCAGGCCTGCGCAATTTAATTTAAAAAATAAATCGAATCACAAAAACCCCAAAAACAGAACGTTGTCCAAACTGGGGGGGCAACGTTAAAAAATTTTTCTATAAATTTTGGGGGGAAAAAATTTTTTTCTTTACAAAATGCGACATATTTTTAAATTCTGATCTATGGCAAACCCGGGGAATAAAAGGGGATGATCTTGCTTTTAAAGGGAAATCAAAAATGAAGAAGCACTAAAACATAAAATGGGGCGCCGCAGGCTAAAGAGGGAAAAAGGTTTTGTAGCCGTAAGTTATGCTTTGGGAAATCGCTTTTTACCCCCCTAGATTTTGAGTTTTTAAAAAGCGCATGTCCTACTTTAAAGGAGCATTAAAAACAGATTTCATATGAACTAACTTTTAAGACACAAATATGTTTTTATATCTGCAGCCCGAAGAAAAGTACAGCATTTTGAAAATCCGTTGATTTTGACGTTGTTAGCAACCCGACTTAGCGAGGTTGACCCAGCAACAATACAGTCAAAATAAAATATATTACAAAAGAGGATTATCTTTCTAAACACCCTAAAAGAAGGCGCACTTATGGAATTTTTAGTTTTAGTGCCACAGCAAGACGCTTAAAGGTATTTTTTTGCTGTGTGAAAAGAAGAACCTTTAAAAAGACAAATGAAAATTTGTTAACCCCAAAAAAAGAAGTGAATTACAATTGAGGCAGCCCAAACCCAAATCTACGCAGGGGGCAAAACCCTTATCAGCTTTTGATGAATTAAAAAAAAACTGTTTGAGGCGGGGGGTTTGTAGAAATCCAAAAGTTGCCCGGGTGTCAAAAGATCTCATCTTCACAGCTTTAGCTTGATTTTATTTAACAACAAAATAGGGGTTTATGGTTGCCTAAGGTCACGGAGGATAACATTACGGGAAAGCGGGGGAGATTTAGAGACTTAATAAAATTAAAAATTGATAAAGAAAAAGGGCCGAAAACCACTTAATGTGTATTTTTTTTTTAAAATAAGATGGCGGGAAAATATTAAAGAAACAGAAAAAAAGATTTTATACAAAATTATTTTTTATTTTAAAAAAGCATGTTGTTAGGTTTACCAAATTTTTTGCCTAAGCGCCAGAGTCCCCAAAAAAAGGGGATATAGAAAACCCCTGACAAAAAACCTTAATTAACAAACATTTACAAAAAAAGCAGAAAGTACTAGGCAAGACCTTTCAAAAACAGCAAACCAAAACGAAGGTATTCTGCGCCTTTAATGCTGTTACATTGTTAAATCGGGGAGCATCGACTAAAGCGCTCTTCAGCAAAACGAGTGTAGGTCTCTTAGCAACAGCCTAGGCCCCCCGAGCTTTACCTCGGGGGTTTGTCTTGCCTTGGTTATTCATTTGCCGTAGGTGGCGGGGCCAAAAAAAAAAACTAAACTCCAAAAGCACAAGCTATAGTTCAACTGAAAACAGCTAAATTGTTCCTTTAAAGCTGTAATAAATAAACACACGACTAAAAACATCACGGATGAAAAATTTTAGCCGTTTACGGAATTTTAAGTTTTAAAAAAGACAAAGTTTGACCCTCAAAAAAAGGGCGAGGACAAGTTTTTCTCAAACCCTACACGAGAGATAAAAAAAAGTTAAAAAAGTAAAGAAACATTAAACTCTGTTCTAAACAGCTACTTTAACAACGCCAAAGGGTTTTATACTTTATTTTATGAGTCCAACAAAAAAAGCCCCGTCGATATTGATTTGATTAAGTTTTTTTTTTAAAATTTTAAAAATAAATTTTTTGGTTAAAAAAACTCAGCATGGATAAGAATATAAAGGTCCAGACGGTTTTTTGAAGAAAATGCGTAAGAAGAAGTTTTAACAAAGTTTTTAAAGTATTTTCTAGATGTCATTGATTCAGCAAAAAAACAAGCAATGTTGTTATGCTATTTCTCAGTTCCAGGTAACTAAAAATAGAGCCATTAAATAATTTACTTTTTTTAATCGTTATATAACAAAAAATAAAGAAAATCTAGAATCGGGGTTGACAAAACAACAGACTTTTCTTTTATAATGACTTAACCCGGGGGGCGACCAGCTCTTAAAAGTTTGATGTGGCCGCCGAGAAGCCAAAATGAGAGGTTTGGTTGGCGGGGGCGAAGTCATAGAGATAGATTAAAACAGGCTAAGTAGGGCCCCGATTGTAGCAGGTCTTACATTCATCCCCCAGCATTTTGCAAAAAGAGCTTTTCTAAAAAAAAAAGGAAATTTCAGCAACAAATTTTTTATGTGGTGTGTTCTGAAAGGGCTGCATTACCCCGCAAAAACCAGAGGAGGTCTAACTATCCCCCTTAATCAATGATTTTAATTTTTAGGGAATATCCTTTCCTTTTGGGTTAGATCAAATTGATATTTTGAAGAACAAAACAAACCAATAAGTTAATTTTACACATGGGATGGGAAAACAAACTACTGCCTATTAGAGTGTCCAAGGACAGCCCAAAAATAGGCGATCCAGGAAAAAATCTGTTGATTTACTATGATTTTTTCGCCGGCAGGGCTACCGATTAACATTATACGCCAATGAGTGCAATGCAGCAACTTAAAAGGAGGGGCATAAAAAAGAATTCTGCGAAAATTTTAACAAGAATTCCATCATTAAAGCGAAATCGAACATAAGAAAAATTGTTTGGGCCCATTGATTTTAAAACGAACTAATTAGGGCCGAGAGAAGGCGTAAATTAGTTTTAAGAAGGGAAAACGGATGCAAACGAGCCCATATGTTTTTTACCCCAACTTTGAATCACTCATTGTTCCTTAGGGGGGCCCAACCCCACAAAAAAATTCCAAAAACACCCCTTTGAGTAATCATCAGACCCATTTGCTTTCGTCGTTGTCAGGTCGGATGGCGCCATTAAACACCAAAATTTTTAATAGGGCCCGGATGCTGCAGAATCTTTTTAAAAAAGCATGCACAATTGCGTAATCTGTTTAATAATCTGAATTTTCTGAAATCATGTGACGCCTAAAGACAACAACAGTATAAATCACCCACCTTTGTTGGATTTGTGGTTTAAATCAGTGAGGGAAGCAACCCGCAGAAAAGAGCCATGATACTTAGTGGAAAGTTCGAGGAGGCACACAGTAATGCAATCTTAAACTAAAGTTTTAAACCCAAAAGCATGGAAGTGCCTGTATTTTTCAAATTTGCGGGTTACGATTCCTTATATGCAAGCAGAAAACCGACCCCTTTAGGGGTCTTTTTGCACGCATCAGAAAATAAATGTGTTTCATTTTAAATAACATGTCTTTTTTTGACTCTTTGCAACACTGAGGGGTTTTTAGGTCATAGCTTGTCTTTTAAAGTCTGCCCATAAAAAAAGAATTTTTTGACCCAAACTCTTGTTAGAAGGGCGTTTCCCCTTATAGTACATGAACATTTGGGAAAGGTTTGTAAAGTACATTTCCCACCTAAAGGGGGTTCTTTTAGTCTTAGGGGAAGGACATTAGCGATTCTGTTACCACATGTCAAGTGCGGGCAGAATTTAATTGAAAAAGAGGGGAAAGACTATCATGATTCAACTTGGGGTGATGTTGTTTTTTGGGCGGAGTCTTTGAAAATTATAGAAAGACCTGCTGAAAAATTTTAGCCTGGATCCCGCCATTACATTTCGCCCCGGGATGAGTGGGACCTTTCTTAAAGTTTACTGGAGTACAGATTGATTATTGTGATTTCAAGATTCAATGATTGAAAATTTTTCGTGGAGGGAAATTGTTGGCGGCCACCATTATTGTAAAGAAACAACAAAAACTTGACAACTATGATCCCAAAAAAACTACTTTTTCATGTATTTTTTGTGCAAACAACTGTTGGAAAGGGGATGGCCATCGCTTTCCCTTACGCAACTTTAAAAGTACACAGGTTTGGGGGCAAATAAAATTCAAAAAGCATTAAGTGGTTGAGCGTTTGACGCCGGGGCCCCAAAAGCGGGTTTTATTCTAGAAAATTTACTTAGAATCCCCTTTAATCCATGACCGCTAATGAAACCATTGCTGCAGAAAAAACCCAAAATGGCGAAAAAGAGCACCTAAACTTGTACCTCTTCGAGGGAAAAAAAAAAAGCTTCATTACAGACTTCTACATTTTTATTTAAGACATGTTTGAAGTTGAGAGCAGTTCATGTATAATTGTTTTTATCAAGAACATTCATGAAACCCTACACATGAAAACACTGATCTGAAATAAAACCCCAGATGCTTCAAAAAAGACTTTTTAGCTAAAAAAAAAACAGCTGTTTTGGAAAGATATGGAAAAAACCCCACAAGCGCAAAGACGTCAGATTTGGGCACCCGAGAAAGAAGCAAAACTGACTTCAAAAACCAAAATTTTCAGGACTTCAGAAGATTTCTGATACTTTTTGGCATAATAAGAAAAAAAAGAAAGTCAATTGGAAAGCCTGTATTTATTGGGTTCTGTTTTGAATTATCAAAAATTTTTTAGTTAGAATTTTTTTTTGACACTTTTAAAAACCCGTATCCCGAGCCAAAGTATTTACACAGATACGATAGTTTTTTTATAGTATCCCACAGAGACATCTATTTAAAAACTGGAAATAGAAGTACTAAAAGGGGAAGCAGGTGGTATACACATTTTGATTTCCCTAAAATTGCCCCTTTTCATTCATTACTAAAAGAAGGTTTTTGGAAAAATGAAGGGTGAATTATTGGAAAAGGGGATTTAAAGGGTTTATTGGTTTTAAAGGGCGAAAATGTACTTTTTGAGCAAGAGAAAACCCTTTTAAAAAAGCAAAAGGAATTCTCGCTGTTGTGCATCAAACATATTCATGAAAATACAAGAGCATTGTTTGGCAAAAAGACTTTTTTTCATGACAACGTAAAAAATCGATTTTAAACTGCATGAGATCAAAACCCAAAGGTTGTAACAAAAAAGTCATTAGATAGAACAAACCAAAACTTGTGTTTTTTTTAATCCCGAGTTTTCAATGCAATGGGATTTTGGGGAAAAGGCAAATTTTTATTTCTTTGGGGATAATTGGGTCAAATTTTTTTTCATCTTTTTTATAAAATCAAACATATATCCTCCAATTCAGACAAAATTTTTTTTATGTTTTGCTTATGCGCTCGAATTTTTTTTTATTATTTCAAATATTCTTTTTTCCTATTTTAGTCAAAAATTTTATTTTGGCGTGGTGTCTGGTGGTTTGCTGTTTGCGAACCCTCACAACGTTTCTTTAATAGCACAAATTCTTCAATTTTTTTTCGTATCAAATTTCCCAAAGGGCTTTTTATTTTTCATTTTGTTTCATTCTCGCTTCCTTTGACTTCCATTTTAAAATCAAAAATATTTACGTAAATTAATTAAGCGGAACGTGTCTGGTGGGATTTTGCAGTTCTTCTTCACAAAAGATTTTTTAGGGTGGTTGTTTTGTTGTGCGTTTTTGAGTAATACCGGGGGGATTCATTTTTTCAATTCTTTTTTTTTCAATGGTACCTCCAAACTGGGTCGGGTTTCCCCGTGCGAGTGTCCCCCCCGCTTCCCCGGTAATAAAGGACCTTATTTTAAACCAAACGGTAATAGTTTGTGGGTGAAGACTTCCCTTTCCCAAAATTTTTGTTTGTTTTTTATTGTTGTAATGGGTTTTTCCCCTTTTAAAAATTTTTCTTATTCATTGCACTAGAACGAGGGAGTCTTCTAACCCCTTTTGTGTTGCGAGAATTGTCTTTGCCTCTTTTTGGGTCGGTAGAAAAAAATCTTTCAGTAATGTTGTTAAAAAATTTTCGACTAAAGCCTGTTACTGTGAAACCCCCGGAAAGCCTCTTTTTTAAAGGGAACTCTATGTTTTAACAAAAATTTCACTCGGGCCCTTTTAAAATTTTTTTCACATCAAATTGAAATCGAAATAAGTTACGGGCCCCGTTGGGAAAACAGTTTTTTATGGGGGACAGCAAAAAGCAAAGAAATCTTTTTTTGTTTAATGGTTCCCATCTTTGTATCTTTAAGCCCCTTAAGGTGTGAGTGCTACTTAAAATTTTTTTTGTTAATTTGTTCATGGGAAATAAGAAGGTCCTTTTTATGGGTGTGTTCGGTATTGTATCACAAAATTTTTGGGCTCTGTATTGTTAGGGAGGGAAATAAATTTGCCAATTTTTGTTTAATAAACCTTCCTTTGCTGTTTGTTCATTACTCCCCCTGCTTGGCTTAGCTTTTTAAATTTCCGTTATTCCCCTTCCCAAAATCCTTTTGGGGAATAATAGTTTTTTATTTTTATTCAGCCAAATTATCGCAAAAAAATAACAAAGGTCAACCAAAGGGAAAAAACCGATTTTTTATCTTTTGTTTTTCTGATGGTTTTAAAATCAAGAAATTTTGGGGGGGGGCAAAGTCTCGATTGGTTTTTCTGTTATAGATAATACTCTTTTATTGCTTTATCAATTTTTTAAATGTGTAAGCTGCTGTCCCCGTTTTTTCAGTTTTTTCGTTAATAAAATCTAACGGGTCAATTCTTGCTTTCCTAGTATCTTTTGCGCGGCTTGTTGCTCCCAAACTTTTTATTCTTTTTTTCTCGCCCTCATCTCGCAGTTTACTAAAGGTAATTACTTCCCCTAAAAAGCAAGCGCATTAACCCCCTGCCCACCTTATCATTACGAGTGAAGCCATTTTTTTTAAATGTATTTTTTTTTCATATTAATACTGCTGGGAAATTTTCCTTGCTTAACTAAAAAATCTTTCGTGGAAGAAGCGAATAAAAGCAATCACTTTTCCAAATCCCCAAAGTTGTTTCCAAGATCGCCGGGTTTTTTTTTTAAAAGGCTTTTACCCCAACATTGTGTACCCCACTTAACCTCCAATAAAGCAGAATGGTATACAAGGTTGGAACTTTTTTTCGTGCCATTTTTTTAAAATTTTAAAAAGGTTGACTGATGGCGGCGAACGAAGCAAAGTTAGAAATAAGTTTGTTTAGAAAATTACGCCAATGACTTTTACAAACAAAGCACATGAAAGACACGATGATTTCAACCACTTGGGGTCTTTTTCAGGCGAAAAAATAATCAATTTAACATGTGGGACGAAACAAAAAACGAAAAAAGAAGAAAGAAAAAAATTTACCGTTGGAAACCCTGCGGTCGGTTGGGCGGAAATGATATGGGGGAGGGGGATTATGGGAAGGAAACGGAGGGGGGGGGGGGGGGGGGGTTGCTCGGGGGAGGTGTGTGTGTGGGGATTGATGGGTTGGTGTCTAGTTTTTTGGGGGGGTGGGTACTTTGTGATGGTTGTGGAATGGTGGATTGTAATAATGTAAGGGGGGGGGGGGGGGGGGGGGGGGGGGCTGAGGGGGGAAAAAAAAAAGGGGGGGGGGGGGGGGGAATTTAAGGGGGAAAGGGTAAAGCAAAAATTAGGATTAAATAGATGGAGGGTTTTCTTAACTACTGATGAAGTGAGTGAAGGGATGTGGTGGTGGTGATTTGGTGGGGTGTTTTGGTGTGGTGTTGGTAGGGGTATTGCCCAATGATGTGGAATGGGGGGTATGTTGTGTTTTGGGTTTTTTTTGGATATTTATGCCTTGGGGGGGTTTTTGCCCAAAAAAGGGCACCTACACCCCAAGGCATCAAATCCAACAATAACCAAACACAATACCCCCATTCCAAAACGTTTGGGAATTCCCCCACCCCAGACACACATACACAACACAACATACACCCCCCCACACCCCTTTACTCACTTCAAAAAGTGTTACAGCAACCCCCATCTATTAATCCTAATTTTTTTTTATCCTTCCCCTTAAATTCCCCCCCCCCCCACCCCCTTTTTTTTTTTCCCCCCCAGTTCCCCCCCCCCTTCTTTCCCCCTTACCCTTTTATCAATCCACCTTTCCACAACCATCACAAAGATACCACACCATCCCAAAACTAGACACAAACCCATCATTAACACCAAACCAACCCCCCCGCCCACCCCCCCCCCCCCCCCCCCCCCCCTCCGCTGGATTCCCAAGGAGAGTCATTTTTTTTTTTTTTTTTTCGTTTTTTGCTGACTGTCCCAATTTTTAAAGGAGTTATTTTTTTGCCCGAAGAAGACCAAAGTGGTTGAAAATGCATCGTGTCTTTTCATTGGGTTTGTTTTTTCATGTGTTTGGCGGTAAGTTTTAAACAAAAATTATTTCTAACTTCATTTTTTAAAAAAAAAAAAATAATTTTTAAATTTAAAAAAAAAAACAGAAAAGCGATGATTACTTCACAAGGTAGACTAACCTTCCTAACTTTGATTACAAATGATCAAATTATGACCAAGCTTTTGCCCAAAAAGGAAGGCGTATTCTTTGGCAGCTGCGGAAAAAAAAAAAAGTTCCTCGGAAAGAAATTTAGATAGAACAAATTTAACAGATGTCGCCACAAGACATTGTAAAGTATACAACAGGTATGAAGCGCAGTGGGGTCTGAATGGAAAAAGTGTGGGGAAACGGTTTTTATTTTTACACTAAACTAGAGTGATTTGCTCCCCTGATCTGAACAAGACTTTATGTATGATTTAAGCAGGTCCGGGTTTTTAAAAAAGTAATTTGAGTCTTGGATGTGATCTATATTCAGATTTTAACATTTTTATGCCCTTAATCAGGGATTTTTTACATTTTAAACATATAGTTTTATTTCCCCTTTAAAAAGACCGACCAGAAAAAAAGCAGAATCAGGAAAATTGAACAGAAAACATTGAAACGGGGAAAACATTGAATCAGAAAAAAGAATCGGGGAGAAAGTGACCAGTAAAAAGCCCCCCCTGGGCGGTTGCAGCAGGAAAAGAGTAGCAGGTGGAAAAAAAAAAAAAATTAAAAAATTTCAGCACATAATATAACTCTAATGAAAAAGTCTGAGCCGCAGCCCGTTGTTTTAATCCGGCTATAAAAAAAAACCCGAAAAGAAAAGTTGATTTTAAAGGGCTACACCCCCAAAATCTTTATGGAATATTGAACTTAAAAAAAAGTTGTCATTTTTTTGGGGCCTTGCTGCTGCTGGGGGCGGTTTTTGGTTTAAAATATTAAACAATGGCGACAAAAAACCAAAAAAGTCAAAAAAAATTCCCAAACCACTAAAAAAACGAAGCTGAACAAAAAAATATCCCGAACCACAACAACAAAAATATTTTGACCATTTCAAAAGCAATAAATTTTAAGAAAATAATTTTAAAAAATTTTTTTTTTTTTGATAAAAATAGATCTGAGGATTTTTTATTTGTTTAAAATGTGGAGTCAATAAATAAAACAAAAGGGGTCTAAAAAGACATTTCTTTTGACCAGAATTTAATCAATGGGTTGCTTTTGATGTAAAACTTCATTAAAATTTATGCGCCGATTTGCGCCAAGGACGCTGAGCAAGACATCCCACGATGGCGTTTTTTGAGGCGTGTGTTACTATATTAAATTATATTTAAGTAAAAAAATAATTGTATTGTTTTTTCTAATATTTTTTTAAAAATAAATTTAATAAGAACTTTGGGTGTACTTAGAGGATGACTTAATTGATTTTAAATAAGATTGAGGGGACTTGATCAAGAACTTATTAAGAACTTGTGTAACTTAATTAAGAAAATTAATTAAGAACTTGATAAGAATTGGGGTGGGTTTTATTAAAAACTTATTTGGACTTGGGGTAAATTAATCAAGAAATTTAAATTTAAGGACTTGGGGTGGGCTTGGGGTGACTTGGGGTGACTTGGGGGGGCTTGGGGGTGAAGGGTCAAGTGTCTCAAAATGGAATGGGGCCCCGCTTTGTGACTGAAAGCCACAAATAGGGCAAACGTTCTATGTGACACTTGACCCTTTTTTGTCGCTTTGCAGGTCAAACTTCCATAGGAAGTTTGACCTAGTTTGCTGCTGTGCTCCTCTTTTTTCAACCAGGGTTGCAAATGGCTTGGGAAGTTACAGCAGTTTTTGCTGGCAGCTTTTATGGCGGCTCAATCGCAGTGTAAAATCGCTTGTTATTTGGGGGCATTTATAGGGGACAGTGCTGGCACACACTACTCCTCTCCATACTGGTAGATGTACTAAGGTTGCCTAGCCCCTTTTAGTTTGCCAAACACCCGGAAATCGTTATTAGTTGCATAAGCCTAATGATGCTTTGACGTTTTTACACAGTTCATTTATATGTTTTTTACCTTGTGAAATTTTGGGTAGTTTAAAAACACACAGAAGTTGAAAAAGTTTTTTACACAGAAGTTAATAAGTTTTTTAATACAAATCAGCAATATCAGGACGGCAAACATGAGTTGAAGCGGGGAAGTAAGGTCTATTTTTTTGAAAACCGTTCGGAACCAACGGTTTTGTCATCCAACAGACTTGAAGAGGGGACGTAAGATCTATTTAGAAAACCCTTTTGGGTCCGAACGGTTTTACCAAAATACGAAGCGGGCGTTTTGGGGAGGGAGTAAGAACTTTTTTTAGATACCGTTGGTTCCCCAACGGTTTTTTAGCCCCCAAGCTTGAAAGCAATCGACTTCGATTTCCCCGAACTTTTGAATTTTCATTTTCAACATGTAGGTTTGAATTTTTTGGCGTTTGTTCAGTAAATCATCAAAAATCATTCCCCTTTATGAAACCCAGGAAAAAGGTAAAAAGGGTTTGACACAAATATTTCTTTCTTGAAACATGAATGAGACATTTTTCTTTAAAAGGTGTCCCACTGTTCTTTTTTTTTGATTTTTGAAAAACCTTGTTTTGCTTTTCCAAGCGTAACCCCAAAATCTTGAAAGGTGCATAAGTTTTTGTTGATTAAATTTTACACCTTTTACTTTTCTTCACAAAAAGGGAAACATGCTGAACCTTTTACATCTATTAAATTTTCAAAAATCATCCCCTTTATACATCAGTCTCACATCTTGTACAAGTTTTTCCCTAAGGAAAATACCGCCGGTTTTTGTCATGATAGTTTTGTCTTTTTTTAGAAGATTTAGAAAAGCCAGGTGCTTTTTGTTTTTTTTTTGGGATTGATTTTTCAGCGCCGGTTTTTTTTGCTGAGGGGGTTATCATATCGCAGATATTTAATATGATCGTCAAAAGCTTCTTGTTTTCCAAAAAAGGGGAATCTTCGGGCAATGTAAAATTTCCAAGTTCTTGCTCAATCCCGTTGTAGGGCCCGCTTCTACAAATTTTTTGTCTATTCTTTCATATTCTGAGAATATTCAAACGTCCCTTTTCCCTTTTGAGAGATATAGATTTAACACGCACACAGCAGAAATAGTCCCCACACTACAGTTGCGCCCAAAGCAAACCAAAGTTTTAAAGTCAATCGCTTTTTTTCAGAAAAACCTACGACTTCACAACCAACACCGGGGAGGCAAATGATAACCTAGCTGTCTTGTAAGCCCCCCACTTAATTGTAACCCCCCCTTTGTTGGGTTTGGGGCGCCCCAGGCCCATCGCGCGAGGTAAGATGGCACGGCCCCTCGAATGCGAATTTTTCGATTTTTTCGGTCTGAGTCTGGAGTAGTGGAAACCCCCTTTTGTTCCGTAAAAAATGTCTGTAAGCCGATGTGTTTTTCGGTTGGCAGTAGGGGTATGACGGGCAACCCCTTTTTGCTCATTTTATGTTCCTGTAAGAGAATGTAAAAAATTTTTTGTTCACATCGCCAAATCTTATTAGCACGGAAGCCCCCGTTTCAATTTGCTAATAACGTCGATTTTTGGCAGTTTTTGCGTTTTTAAATTTTTTTAAAAAAGGTTTAAATTTTTTCAAAATGTATTGATGGGGCGTGAGGAAATGTA
>CM031611.1:16419390-16421890 GCA_018398815.1 Conus ventricosus | reverse complement strand
ATTAATGACTTAGCAAAGATGCAAAAGAGAAAAATGGAGTGTGTGTGTGTGTGTGTGTGCGTGTGTGTGTGTGTGCGTGTGTGCGGGGGGGGGGGGGGGGGGTATTAAAGAAAATGAGAATGAAAAATCAGGAAAATATATTATAAATCTAAAATCCTTCACTAGCAGCCTACGGGAACTATCGTAACCCATCTCGAAGACGGAACTATTCATATTGTTGCCTGCTCCAAGGCCTTTCGTCCGCTGGATCGGAGTCGTCAGGGAGGCACGGCTGAGTGTGTCTGTGCTCCCTTGACATCAAACAGAGATACACCACAATCTACAGTTCTGTGGTGTTCTCACCACCAAGGATTCAAAAACCGAGTCCAGCAGCACCCCAAAGCAGCCGGTGAAGACTAGAAAAGTAAAACGAAAAGAAAGTGTGGTAAAGAAATAAGTTGCTGAAAAACTAAAATCATGAGTAAACTGTATAAAAATATAAGGGTAAATCTTTAAGCCTATGCTTGAGGATCCATTTAAGGACGTAAGGGACGTAAATGTATCTATCTGTCTATGTATGTATGTATGTATGTATGTATGTATGTATGTATGCATGTATGTATGTATGTATGTATATATCTCTCTCTCTCTGTATGTATGTATCTCTCTCTCTCTCTCTCTCTCTCTCTCTCTCTCTCTCTCTCTCTCTCTCTCTCTCTGTGTGTGTGTGTGTGTGTGTGTGGTGTGTGTGTGTGTGTGTGTGTGTGTGTGTGTGTGTGTGTGTGTGTGTGTGTGTGTGTGTGTGTGTGTGTGAGTATTAAATCCGTCTGTCTATTTACCTATCTACTCACACACACACACACACACACCACACACACACACACACACACACACACACACACACACACACACACACACACACACACACACACACACACACACACACACACACACACACACACACGCACGCACACAGAGGTTGGGTAAAGGTGGATGGGGGATAGGGATGGGTGGGAGGGAGGTGAGCCATTTCTCAATCATAGGACATCGACAGCGTTTTGGCAGAACACAGACACGCCCAATCAGTAAGTTCCAATGAACGAGAGGGAAAAATCTTAAATAAATGTTGGCGAACCGCCAAGAGAAACGTGAACAAACGAGTCACAAAACAAAACACGACGCGTTTCGACCTTTTAGGTCTTCTTCAGGCAAGACACAAACAAACAGGACAATGAAAATGAACGGATTTTTTGTCACTTAGCTTAGATCTCTTCTGCGCAAGGTAGGCAGGCGTTGAATGAAAACGAGGCTGTTAGAGGGAAAAGCTTACAGTCTGGTTAGATGGACGTGAGAACACTCGGACCCCAACAAAGCATCAAAGGCGAAATGAAATTATGTATCCGGAATATAAGGAAGGAAAAGGTCAGAACTCATTGATGGAATTGAGCTGCACCTCTGGTTGAAGTCTTCTCCTTTCAGTCAGTCAGTCATTCCCCCGACCGCTGGGGTCGTTGGAGGGACGTGATGAGGCAGCCGCCGTTCTCTCCAGGCTCTTCTGTTTATAGCTGTCGTGAGGAGATCTGGCATGGTCATTTTGGTCCAGTCCTTTATATTTTCGGACCAACTCTTTCTCTGCCGTCCTCGTCTGCGCCCTCCTTCAACGGTACCTTGAAGGATGGTTTTGGAGAGGGTGTTGTGACGAATGACGTGGCCAAACCATGCCATCTTCCGTCGTTTGACGGTTGCTAGAAGTGGTTCGTGGGGCCCAACTAGGTTGGTGACCAGTTTCCGCACATAATGATTGGTCTTGTGTTCTTTGTAGGAGATGTGGAGTAGTTTCCTCAGGCACCTGGTCTCAAACGCCTGGATTCTTCTGTCTGTTTCAAGGAAAATAGTGCCAATGTTGCATTGCCATCGCGACTTCCAATTGTAGATGACATTTGTCGTCACTGACACTACAAGCGTTTAACTTTGTGTGTCACAACGTCCAGGGTGACATTCACTCTTGTCATTTGTGTGGTTGGAAGTGTTCGTGAGTCGATCTTTTTTCAGATTTATGACTGATTTTTTACTCTTTCTCCGACCTCACCGTAAGCTGTTCTTGTTGTTTGTTGTTGTTCTTGTTGTTTGTTGTTGTTCTTGTTGTTTGTTGTTCTTGTTGTTTGTTGTTGTTCTTGTTGTTTGTTGTTGTTCTTGTCGTTTGTTGCTGTTCTTGTCGTTTGTTGTTGTTGTTGTTGTTCTTCTTCTCCTTCTTCTTCTTGTTGCTATTCTTGTTCTCTTATTGTTATCAACTTAAAGGACGATGAACTGTTCCACCGAAGGAAAGAGACAAACAAATCCTGTTTGATCTTCTTCAGGCAAGACAAACACTATTCAAGACAATTCATGTTCTTGTTCTCCCCGAGGCCTACATTGACTTGATTGTGTAGGTGCGTGGGAGGTGATACTTTACTGTGTGTGTGTGTGTGCGCGTGCGTGCGTGTGTGCGTGTGTGCGTGTGTGTGTTCGTGTGTGTGTGTGT
>CM031611.1:16396890-16406890 GCA_018398815.1 Conus ventricosus | reverse complement strand
CGGGACAGGAGAGAAGGGAAAGGACCAAGTTTAGCATTCCTAGGAGTCCCGGACCCACATTGGGTCAGTTCAGGGTTTCCAGTCGGGACAGGAGAGAAGGAAAGACCAAGTGTGCATCCTAGGATCGTGTCCACTTTGGTCAGTTCAAGGTTCGCAGTCGGGACAGGAGAGAAGGAAAGGACCAAGTGTGGCTCCTAGGAGTCGTGATCCACTTGGGTCAGTTCAAAGGTTCCAGTCGGGACAGGGGAGAAGGGAAAGGACCAAGTGTGCATCCTAGGAGTCGTGTCCACTTGCGTCAGGTCAAGTTCCAGTCGGGACAGAGAGAAGGGAAAGAGCCAAGTGTGCATCCTAGGATCGTGTCCACTTGGGGTCAGTTCAAGGTTCCAGTCCGGGACAGGAAGAAGGGAAAGGACCAAGTGTGCATCCTAGGAGTCGTGTCCACTTGGGGCCCAGTTCGAACGTTCCAGTCGGGACAGAGAGAAGGGGAAAGGAACCAAGTGTGCATCCTAGGAGTCGTGTCCCACTTGGGTCAGTTTCAAGTTCCGTTCGGGACAGGAAGAGAAGGGGAAAGGACCAAGTGTGCATCCTAGGAGTCGTGTCCCCACTTGGTCAGTTCAAGGTTCCCAGCCTGGACAGGGGAAAGGAAAAGGACCCAAAGTGTGGCATCCTAGGAGTCGTGTCCCACTTGGTCAGGTTCAAGTTTCCCGTCGGACAGGCGAGAGGAAAGGACCTAGTGTGCATCCTGGAAGTCGTGTCCACTTGGGTCAGTTCAAGTTGTTTCGCCAGTCCGGGACAGGAAGAAAGGAAAAGGACCAAGTGTGCATCCTAGGAGTCGTGATCCCACTCGGGTCATTAAAGGTTCCAAGTCGGGACAGGAGAGAAGGGAAAGGACCAAGTGTGCATCCTAGAGTCGTGTCCACATGGGTCCAGTTCAAGGTTCCCAGTTTCGGGACAGGAGAGAATGGGAAAGGACCAGATGTGCATCTAGGAGTCGTGTCCACATGGGTCAGTTCCAGGTTCCAGTCGGGACAGGAGGAAGGGAACGGACCCAAGTGAGCAACCTAGGAGTCGTGTCCACTTGGGTCAGTCAAGGTTCCAGTTCGGGACAGGAGAGAAGGGAAAGGACCAAGCGTGGCATCCTAGGAGTCGTGTCAATGGGTCGGGAGCTCAAGGTTCCAGTCGGGAACAGGAGAGAAGGAAAGGGACCTAGTGGGCATCCTAGGAGTCGTGTCCACTTGGGTCATTCAAGGTTCAGTCGGGACAGGAGAGAAGGGAAAGGACCAAGGTGTGCATCTAGGAGTCGTGTCCACTTGGGTCAGTTCAAGGTTCCAGTCGGGACAGGAGAGGAAGGGAAAAGACCAAGTGTGATTCCCTAGGAGTCTGTCCACTTGGGTCAGTTCAAGGTTCACAGTCGGACAGGAGAGGAAGGGAAGGACCAAGTGTGCATCCTAGGAATCGTGTCCACTTGGGTCAGTTCAAGGTTCCAGTCGGGACATGGAGAGAAGGGGAAAGGACCAAGTGTGACATCCTAGAGTCGTGTCCACTTGGGTCAAGTTCAAGTTCCAGTCGGGACAGAGAGAAGGGAAAGGACCACGTGTGCATCCTAGATCTGTCCACTTTGGGTCAGTTCTAGGTTTCCAGTCGGGACAGGAGAGAAGGAAAAGGACCAAGTTGTGCATCCTAGGGAAGTCGTGTCCACTTGGGTCAGTTCAAGGTTCCAGTCGGATCAGGAGAGAAGGAAAGGAACCAAGTGTATGCATCCTAGGATCGTGTCCACTTGGGTCAGGTTCAAGTTCCCCGTCGGGACAGGAGATAAGGGAAAGGACCAAGTGTGCATCCTAGGAGTCGTGTCCCCCTGGGTCAGTGTCACGTTCCAGACGGGATAACAGAGAGAACGGGGGGAAAGGACCACGAGTGCATCCTAGGAGTCGTGGTCCACTTGGGTCAGTTTCAAGGTTCCAGTCGGGACAGGAGAGAAAGGAAAGGACCAAGGGGGTGGGGCAGCCGAGGAGTCGTGTCCACTTGGGTCAGTTTAAAGGTTCCAGTCGGGACAGGTGAGAAGGAAAGGACCAAGTGTGGCATCCTAGGATACCGTGTCCACTTGGTTCATTTCAAGGTTCCAGTCGGGACAGGAGAGAAGGGAAAAGGACAAGTGTGCATCCTAGGAGTCGTGTCCACGTGGGTCGTTTTCAAGGTTCCAGTCCGGGACAGGAAGAGGGAAAGGACCAAGTGTGCATCAATGATTCCTGTCCACTTGGTCAGTTCCAAGGTTCCAGTCGGGACAGGAGAGAAGGGAAAGGACCAAGTGTGCATCCTAGAGTCCGTGTCCACTTGGGTCAGTTCAAGTTCCAGTCGGGACAGGAAGAAGGAAAGGACCAAGTGTGCATCCATAGGAGACGGGTCCACTTGGGTCAGTTCAAGGTTCCAGTCGGACAGGAGAGAAGGAAAGGAACCAGTGGAGCCTCCTATGAGTCGTGTCCCACTTGGGTCCAGTTCAAGGTTCCAGTCGTGACAGGAAGAAGGGCAGACCAAGTGTGCATCCGAGGAGTCGTGTCCACTTGGGACAGTTCAAGGATACCATCGGACCAGGAGAGAAGGGAAAGGAACCAAGTGTGCATCCTAGGAGTCCGTGTCCCACTTTGGTCCAGTTCAAGGTTCCAGTCGGGAACAGGAAGAAGGGAAAGGACCAAGTGTGCACCTAGGAGTCGTGTCCACTTGGGTCAGTTCAAAGGTTACCAGTCCGGGACAGGGAGGAATGGAAAAGACCAAGTGTGCATCCTAGGAGTCGTTGTCCACTTGGGGTCCAGTTTCAAGGTTCCATTCGGGACAGAGAGAAGGGAAAGGACCAAGTGTGCATCCTAGACGTCCGAGTCCACTTGGGTCAGTTCAAGGTTCCAGTCGGGACAGGAGAGGAAGGGAAAGACCAAGTGTGCATCCTAGGAGTCGTAGTCCCACTTTGGGTCCAGTTCAAGGTTCCAGTCGGACAGTAAGAATGGAAAGGACAAGTGTGCATCCTAGGAGTCAGTCCACTGGGTCAGTTCAGGTTCCATCGGGACAGGAGAGAAGGGAACGGACCAAGTGTGCAATCCTAGGAGTCTTTCCACTTGGTTCCAGTTCAAGGTTTCCATCGGGACAGCAGAGAGAAGGGGAAAAGGACCAAGTTGCATCCTAGGAGTCGTGTCCACATTGGGTCATTCAAGGTTCCAGTCGGGACAGGGGAGAAGGGAAAGGACGCAAGTGTGCAAATTCCTAGGAAGTCGTTGTCCACTTGGGTCATTCAAGGTTCCAGTCGGGACAGTAGAGAAGGGAAAGGACCAAGTGTGTCATCCTAGGAGTCGTGTCCACTTGGTCAGTTCAAGGTTCCAGTTCGGGACAGGAGATGGAAGGGATAGGACCATGTGTAGCATCCTATGAGTCGTGGTCCACTTTGGGTCAGTTTAAGGTTCCAGTCGGGGAACCGAGAGAAGGGAAAGGACCAAGTGGGCATCCTAGGAGTCGTGTCAACTTGGGTCCGTTCCTCAAGGTTCCCAGTCGGGACAGGAGAGAAGGGGGAAAGGACCAAGTGTGCATCCTAGGAGTCGAGTCCACTTGGTCAGTTCAAGGTTCCAGTCGGACAGGAGCGAGGGAAAGACCAAGTGTGACATCCTAGGAGTCGTGTCCACCTTGGGTCAGTTCAAGGTTCCAGTCGGGACGGAGAGAAGGGAAAGGACCAAGTGTGCATCCTAGGGTTCGTGTCCACATGGGTCAGTTCAAGTTCCAGTCGACAGGAGAGAAGACAGGAACCAAGTTGGTGCATTCCTAGGAGTCGTGTCCACTTGGGTTCAGTTCAAGGAATCCAGTCGGACAGGAGAGAAGGGCACGACCAAGTGTGCATCCTAGGAGTCGTGTCCACTTGGGTCAGGTTCAAAGTTCCATCGGGACAGGAGAGAAGGGACGACCAAGTGTGCATCACTAAGGATTCGTGTCCCACTGGGTCAGGTATCAACGGTTCCAGGTCCGGGACAGGAAGAAGGGAAAGGACCAATGGTGCATCCGAGGATCGTGTCCACTGGTTCCAGTTTTCAAAGGTTCCAGTCGGGACAGGAGAGAAGGAAAAGGACCAAGTGTGCATCCTAGGAGTCGTGTCCACTGGTCAGTTCAAGGTTTCCAGGCGGGACAGGAGAGAAGGGAAAGGACCAAGTTGCCATCCTAGGAGTCCGGTCCGACTGGGTTCAGTTCAAGGTTCCAGTCGGGACAGGGAGAGAAGGGAAAGGACCAAGTGTGCATCCTAGGAGTCGTGTCCACTTGGGTCAGTTCAAGGTTCCAGTCGGACAAGAGAGAAGGGAAGGTCCAAGTGTGCATCCTAGAGTCTGTCCAACTGGGTCATTCAAGGTTCCAGTCGGGACAGGAGAGAAGGGGAAAGGACCAAGTGTGCATCCTAAGGAGTCGTGTCCACCTTGGGGTCAGTTTAAGGTCCAGTCGGACAGTAGAGAAGGGAAAGGACCAAGTGTGCATCCAAGGAGTCGGTCCACTTGGTCAGTTCAAGGTTCCAGTCGGGACAGGAGAGAAGGGAAAGGAAGTGGCCAAGTGTCATCCAGGAAGTCGTGTCCACTTGGGTCAGTTCAAGGTTCCAGTCGGGACAGAGAGCAGGGAAAGGACCCACGGTGGGGCATCCTAGGAGTCGTGTCCACTGGGTCGGCCGTTCAATGGTTCCAGTCGGTGACAGGAGAGAAGGGAAAGACCAAGTGTGGCATCCCTAGGAGTCGTGTCCCTTTTGGGTCAGTTTCCAAGGTCCAGACGGGACAGGAGAGAATGGAAAGGACCAAGTGTTGCATCCTAGGAGTCGGGGGCCACTGGTCAGTTTCAAGGTTCCAGTCGGGACATAGAGAGAAGGGAAAGGACCAAGTGTGCATGCCTGGAGTCGTGTCCACCTTGGGTCAGTTCAAGGTTCCAGCGGACAGGAGAAAAGGAACGGAACCAGGGTGTGCAATCCTAGGAAGTCGTGTCACGTGGGTCAGTTCAAGGTTCCAGTCGGGACGAGAGAAGGGAATAGAACCAGTGTGCAATCCTAGGAGTCGTTGTCCATTGGGTCAGTTCAAGTTCCTGTCGGGGGACAGGACGAGAAGGGAAAGGACCAAGTGTGCATCCTAGAGTCGTGTCCACTTGGTGTCAGTTTAAGGTTCCAGTCGGGACAGGAGAGAAGGGAAAGGACCAAGGTGTCATCCTAGGAGTCCGTTCCCACTTGGGTCAGTTAAAGGTTCCAGTCGGGACAGGAGAGAAGGGAAAGGACCAAGTGTGCATCCTAGGAGTCGTGTCCACTTGGGTTCAGATCAAGGTTTCCAGTCGGACAGAAGAAGGGAAAGGACCAAGTTGCAATCCTAGGGAGATCCGTGTCCACTTGGGTCAGTTCAAGGTTCCAGTCTGGGAAGGAGAGAAGGGGGAAAGGACCAATGTGCATCCTAGGAGTCGTGTCCACTTGGACAGTTCAAGGTTCCAGTCGGGACAGGAGAGAAGGGAAAGGACCAAGTGTGCATCCTAGAGTCTGTCCGACCGTTGGGTCAGTTCAAGGTTCCAGTCGGGGACAAGAGAAAAGGAAAAGGACCAAGTGTGCATCCTAGGAGTCGTGTCCACTTGGGTCAGTTCAAGGTCCAGTTCGGACAGGAAGAGAAGGGAAAGGACCAAGTGTGGCATCCAGATCGGTGCCCACTTGGGTCAGTTTCAAGTTCCAGTCGACAGAGAGAAGGGAAAGGACCAAGGTGCATCCTAGGAGTTCGTTGTCACATTGGTCAGTTCAAGTTCCAGTCTGACAGAGAGACGGAAAGGACCAAAGTGTGCAATCCTAGAGTCGTGTCCACTTGGGTCCAGTTCAGGTTCCAGTCGTGACAGTAGAGAAGGAAAGGACCAGTGTGCATCCTAGGAGTCGGTCCACTTGGGCAGTTCAAGGGTCCAGTCGGGACAGGAAAGAGAAGGAAAGGACCAAGTGTGCATCCTAGGAAGTCGTGTCCACTTGGGTCAGTTCAAGTTTCCCGTCGGGACAGGAGAGAGGAAATGACCAAGTTGCATCCTTAAGAGTTCGTGTCCACTTGGACAGTTCAAGTTCCAGTCTGGACAGGAGAGACGGAATGGACCCAAGTGTGCACCCTAGGAGTCGTGTCCCACTTGGGTCAGTTCAAGTTCCAGTCGGGACAGGAGAGAAGGGAAAGACAATTGAGTGATCCTAGGAGTCGTGTCCCCACTTGGGTCAGTTCAAAGGTTCCAGTCGGGACAGGCGAAAGGGAAAGGACCAAGTGTGCATCCTAGAGTCGTTTCCACTGGGTCAGTTCAAGGGTCCAGTCGGGGATACAGGAGAGAAGGAAAAGGACCAAGTGTGCAATCCTAGAGTCGTTCCTCTTGGTCAGTCAAGGTTCCAGTCGGACAGGAGAAGAAGGGAAAGGGACGCAAGTGTTGCATCCTAGGAGTCGTGTCCACTTGGGTCAGTTTCTAGGTTCCAGTCGGACAGGCGAGAAGGGAAAGAAGCAATTGGTGCATCCTAGGAGTTCGTGTCCACTTGGGTTCAGTTCAGGTCCAGTCGGGACAGGAAGAAGGAAGGACCAAGTGTGCATCCGGAGTCGTGTCCACATGGGTCAGTTCAAGGTCCAGTTCGGACAGGAGAGAAGAAAGGACCAAGTGTGCCTCCTAGATCGTGTCACTTGTCAGTTCAAGGATCCATCGGACAGGAGAGAAGTGAAAGGACCAAGTGTGCATCCCTAGGAGTCGTGTCCACTTGGGTCAGTTCGAAGGTCCAGTCGGGTCAGAGAGAAGAGAAAGGCCAAGGTGTGCATCCTAGGAGTCGTGTCCACTTGGGTCAGTTTCACATGGTTCCAGTCGGGACAGAGAGAAGGGAAAGGACCAAGTGTGCATCCTAGGAGTCGTGTCCAACTTGGTCAGTTCAAGGTTCCAGTCGGGACAGGAGAGAAGGGAAAGGACCAAGAGTGTGCTATCACTAGGAGTCCTTCGTGTCCCACTTGGTCCAGTTCAAGTTCCAGTCGGGACAGAAGAAGGGAAAGGACCAAGTGTGCATCCTAGGAGTCGTGTCCCACTTGGGTCAGTTTCAAGGTTCCAGCGGGACGGAAGAGAAGGGAAAGGACCAAGTGTGCCATCCTAGGAGTTCGTGTCCACTTGGGTCAGTTCAAGGTTCCAGGCGGGACAGGAGAGAAGGGAAAGGACCAAGTGTGCAGCCTAGGATCGTGTCCCCTTGGGTCGAGTTCAAGGTTTCCAGGTCCGGGGACAGAGAGAGAAGGGAAAGGACCAAGTGTGCATCCTAGGAGTCGTGTCCACGTTGGGTCAGTTCAAAGGTTCCAGGACGGGACAGGAGAGAAGGGAAAGAACCAAGTGTGCAATCTAGGAATTCGTGGTCCACTTGGGGTCGTTCAAGGTTCCAGTCGGACAGGAGAAAGGGAAAGGACCTAAGTGTGCATCCTAGAGAGTCGTGTCCACTTGGTCAGTTCACGGATCCAGTCGGGACAGGAAGAAGGGAAAGGACCAATGTGCTTCCTAGGAGTCGGTCCTCTTGGGTCAGTTCAAGTTCCATCGGGACAGGAGAGAAGGAAAAGGACCAAGTGCCATTCCTAGGAGTCGTGGTCCCACTGGGGTCAGTTTCAAGGTTCCAGTCGGGACAGGAGACAGAAAGGAAAGACCAGTGTCATCCGAGGAGTCGTGTTCCACTTGGTTCAGTTTCACGGGTTTTCCAGTAGGGACAGGAGGAGAAGGGAAAGACCAAGTGGTTTGCATCCGTAGGAGTAGTGCGTGTCCCACTTGGTCAGTTCAGGTTCCAGTCGGGACAGGAGAGAAGGAAAGACCAAGTGTGCTCCTAGGAGTCTGTCCACTTGGTCAGTTCAAGAGGTTCCAGTCGGACAGGAGAAAGGAAAGGACCAAGTGTCATCCTAGAGTCGTGTCCACTTGGTCAGTTCAAGTTCCAGACGGGACAGGAGAGAGGGAAAGGACCAAGGGTGTGCATCCTAGGAGTCGTGGTCCTCTGGGTCAGTTCAAAGGGTTCCAGTCGGGACAGTAGAGAAGGAAAGGACCAAGTGTGCATCCTAGGAGTCGTGTCCCACTTGGGTCAGTTCAAGGTTCCAGTCGGGACAGGAAGAAGTGAAAGGACCAAGTGCATCCTGAGCTCGTGTCCACTTGGGTCTGTTCAGAGGTTTCCAGTCGGACAGGAGAGATGGGGAAAAGGACAAAGTGTTGCATCCAAGGAGTCGTGTCACTTGGGTTCAGTAATTTTCAAGTTCCAGTCGGGACAGGAGAGAAGGGTAAGGACCAAGTGTGCAATCCGAGGAGTTCGTGTTCACTGGGTCAGTTTCAAGTTTTCCAGTCGGGACAGGAGAGCAGGGAAAAGGACCAAGTGGAGCATCCTAGGAGACGTGTCACTTGGGTCAGTTCAAGTTCCAGTCCGGACAGGAGAGAAGCGGAAAGGACCAAGTTTGCATCAGGAGTCGTGTCCACTTGGGTCGTTCAAGTTCCAGTCGGGACAGGAATAGAAGGGAAAGGACCAAGTTGTGCAACCTAGAGTCGTGTCCCACTTGTCCGTATCAAGGTTTCCAGTCGGGACAGGATAGAAGGAAAGGACCAAGTGTGGCATCCCTAGAGTAGTGTCCACTTTGGGTCAGTTCAAGGTTCCAGTCGTGACAGGAGAGAGAAGGGACAAGGACCAAGTGTGCATCTAGAGTCGAGTCCCTTGGTCAGTTCAAGGTTCCAGTCGGACAGGAGGAGAAGGCAAGAAGGACCAAGTGTGCATCCTAGGATCCGTGTCACTTGGTCAGTTCAAGGTTCCAGTCGGGACAGAGAGAAGGGAACAGGACCAAGTGTGCATCCTAGGAGTCTGTGGCCCCACTTGGGTCAGTTGTCAAGGTTCCTCGGGGACAGGAGAGAAGGGAAAGGACCCAGTGTGCAGTCCTAGGATCGTGGTCCACTTGGGTCCAGTTCAATGTTCCAGTCGGGACAGGAAGAAGAGGGGAAAGGACACAAGTGTGCATCCTAGGAGTCGTGTCCTACTTGGGTCAGTTCAGTTCCAGTACGGGACAGGAGAGAAGGAAAGGTACCAAGTGTGCATCCTAGGAGTCGTGTCCACTTGGGTCAGTTCAAGGTTCCAGTCGGGACGGGGAGAGAAGGGAAAGGACCAAGTGGGGCATCCTAGGAGTCGTGTCCACTTGGGTCAGTTCAAGGTTCCAGTCGGGACAGGAGAGAAGGGAAAGGACCAAGTGTGCATCCTAGGAGTCGTGTCCACTTGGGTCAGTTCAAGGTTCCAGTCGGGACAGGAGAAAAGGGGGAAAGGACCAAGTGTGCATCCTAGGAGTCGTGTCCACTTGGGTCAGTTCAAGGTTCCAGTCGGGACAGGAGAGAAGGGAAAGGACCAAGTGTGCATCCTAGGAGTCGTGTCCACTTGGGTCAGTTCAAGGTTCCAGTCGGGACAGGAGAGAAGGGAAAGGACCAAGTGTGCATCCTAGGAGTCGTGTCCACTTGGTCAGTTCAAGGTTCCTAGTCCGGGACAGGAGAGAAGGGAAAGGACCAAGTGTGCATCCTGGGAGTCGTGTCCACTTGGGGTCAGTTCAAGGTTCCAGTCGGGACAGGAGAGAAGGGAAAGGACCAAGTGGCATCCTAGGAGTCGGTGTCCACTTGGGTCAGTTCAAGGTTCCAGTCGGGACAGGAGAGAAGGGAAAGGACCAAGTGTGCATCCTAGGAGTCGTGTCCATTTGGGGTCAGTTCAAGGTTCCAGTGGGGACAGGAGAGAAGGGAAAGGACCAAGTGTGCATCCTAGGAGTCGTGTCCACTTGGGTCAGTTCAAGGCTCCAGTCGGGACAGGGGGAGAAGGGAAAGGACCAAGTGTGCATCCTAGGAGTCGTGTCCACTTGGGTCAGTTAAAGGGCGCCAGTCGGGACAGGAGAGAAGGGAAAGGACCAAGTGTGCATCCTAGGAGTCGTGTCCACTTGGTCAGTTCAAGGCTCCAGTCGGGACAGGATACAGAAACAGGAAAAAAGACAGA
>CM031611.1:16384390-16391890 GCA_018398815.1 Conus ventricosus | reverse complement strand
CAAACAGGAAATGTTTCCGACATACGATCCGCCATTATGTTTTCCCGCGTGCATCAAAAATAATACCGACCTTTGACCGGTAGGAAAAGAAGTGGGAATTTTTACCAGGCATTATGTTTTCCCGCGTGCATCAAAAATCGTACCGACCTTTGACCGGTAGGAAAAGAAGTGGGAATTTTTACTCGTTGGGGGACAGGAGAGGCATTCTGGATCAGAGACAGGGCTATATTTAAACTGAATTAAAAAGTCCCTCAAAACAGTTTCTTTGGGATGAGCTCAATTCTAATTAATGATTTTTGTAAACAAACGATAGTGTTTAATTTCAAGGACCGGTTTACGTCTCCTTGCTTTGAAATTATCAATAATGTTACAGATACAATTAAACAGTCGATTAAACATGCACTAACAAAATAAAGATTCATAAATATACTTAAGTCATCAATCTTTACACGGTATATGACCCCCCCCCCCCCCCCCAGCTTAGAAGACACTGGTTAATCATAACCCCCACGTCCCCACCCCCACCCTCTCCAAGATTCTCTCCATTCTTTCAACGAGCTCTGGAACAGTTAGTGTGCCAGTCTCTGATAGATCAAGCCCAGTTTATGCCCAGAGTGTATGCCCCATCTGTCATGACGGAAGGTTTCGGAGAGAGGGAATTCCGAAACTTTTGTGGACCCGTTTGAAAATATTGTTACTACATATGTCTGGAAAAAAAAACACAGACAGCGCATTAAAATAAAAATCCTTTCTGATCTCGATCCCTAGCAAACATTTCTCTTATTTGCATCGAGGATTAATTGAATTTGAAACTGAGAAGCTGATTCAGAAATTAGGCCATTGACAGAGTGTGTTTGTTTTTCGGTCTCTTTTATTTATGTGTATTAACATCCCTCGGGTTAGGCGACCTTGCGAATTCTGTCAACTGCCTCACGATTGGTAAACGAAAACAGTGAATGACACCTCTTGAACGATGGTGACAAAAATCGAGCAAGGCTGGTGAAATAATACGAGTACTACTATTGCGTACACATCCTGTGATTCTGAACACTTCCTGTACATCACAAATAAGGAAGATTCATAAATCCGGTGAATCACGAGGCCTGCGCGCGCGTGCGTGTGTGTGTGTGTGTGTGTGTGTGTGTGTGTGCGCGCGTGTAATTTCTGTTTTCAAGGACTAGAGATCGACAAGGAAATCTTTTCTACTCATGTTTGGCTATTACCCCCACCCCTCCACCCCTCCACCCCTCACCCGCCATTCATGAAAAATGGACCCGTATGCATTGTCACTCTCAATAGTCCAAATCACACAGCAGCTGTAATTTGCAATTTTGAAATTGCAAAGGCAACAATCAGCCGGAGAGAAAACTGTTTTGCGGGAAGACCTCTCTCTCTCTCTCTCTCTCTCTCTCTCTCTTCATCATATATGTGTGTATCCATACATATATCTCTCTGGAAGAACACAAATGAAGTTATCCAATGGTTAAAAAAACTCAATAAACAAAGCAATACAGTATTCATCACATTCGACATAGTGGATTTCTACCCATCCATAGATGAGGAACTACTCACCAAAGCTATGAAATTTGCTAGTAACAGGGTCAGAAATGGAAATCATATTCCACACCAAGAAAACGTTACTGTACAGCAAAAATGAAACCTGGATCAAGAAAACGAACAAAAACTCAACATTTGATGTAACCATGGGATCATATGACGGCGCAGAAACATGCGAACTGGTCGGACTATTCATGCTATCCAACATCAAGAAACAACTTGGAAAACAAGTCGGACTATACAGAGAGGACGGCCTTGCTGCACTAACCAATAACCCAAGAACCATTGAAAACAAGAAAAAAGAACTATGTAAAATCTTCCAAAGCCACACCTTAAAAATCACCATTGAAGCAAACAAAAAGGTAGTAAACTACTTAGACATAACACTTGATCTCAACAACCACATATATAAACCATACAAGAAGCCCAATGACACACCTATCTACGTAAACATCAAAAGCAACCACCCACCATCTGTATTAAAAGCCATACCCAATGGCATAAACAACAGACTATCAAACCTGTCATGCAATGAAAGAGTATTCAACAATGCAGCAGTAGAATACCAAGAAGCACTACAAAAAAGCGGGTGCAGCTACAAACTACAATACAACCCAGACAACAACACAAATAGAAATAAGAAAAACAGGAAAAGAAAAATCATATGGTATAACCCACTATACGAAGGGAAACTCAAAACAAGCATAGGGAAAGAATTCTTTAAAATTTTAACAACTTCGTTCCCAAAAGAACACAAACTATACAAAATATTCAACAAAAACACCGTCAAACTATCATATTCATGTATGCCCAACCTCAGTAATTTAATTGACGCATCTAACAAAATGAAAACCAACACAGCAAAGAAGGGTGAAGAAAGGAAATCTTGCAATTGCATCAAAAAAGAGCAGTGCCCCCTAAGCAATAAATGCCTTTACAACAACATTGTATACCAAGCCACTGTGACATCAGAAAATGAAAAAGAAACATACATAGGGATCACTGATCTACCAAGGTCTTCTGTGCTCATGGATCGGTGCTCCTGTGGAGATCGCATCTTTCAGGGTGGCCTGTGGTACAAATGGCCGACCTTTCAACGAAGACACCGTCTTTCCCAACAACACAAAACACCCAAAAGAGAAATAGTAAACAAGAAAGTGCTTCCCAAACAACTTAAGCAATCAAACACTATTTACTGGAACATACTGCGGGGAAGGGGGAGGAGTCAGGGGAGATTACTACCGCTCAGACTGCAGAAGTCTGGGTCAGAGTAAATGACCTCAGACCAGTCGATGAGAGTCATTCAGAAAATAGGAAAGCGCTTTCCATGCTCAAACTTTCACTTTCCTTCCCACTTCTCCCTTCTCTCCACAACCCCACTCCTGTAAACGCACGTAAACGCACGCACGCGCGTACACACACACACACACACCACACACACACACACACACACACACACACACACACACACACACACACACACACACACACACAAGTTGACGACGCCAGAAGAACAGTCATCATCGACCACGAGCTGAAGAGGTTCAACATTGACATCGTCGCGGTGCAAGAGGCAAACCTCCCCTCCAATGGCAGCCTCATGGAGAAGAAATACACGCCCGGATTGGTGCAGACCACAGCTCCTGGCCCCGCTGCATCAGCCACGTTGGCATCGGCAAGCTCAACGAGAACGGACAGTGGATACTTGAGCTTTGCTCCTACCACGACCTCTATATTATGAACACCTTCTTCCCCACCAATCCACACCACAGAATGTCCAGGAGGCACCGTAGATCCCGTCACTGGCATCAGCTGGACTTCGTGATCACCCGAAGACCCTTAGAAAATTCCACATACTGGCTTTCAAACTTTCCTAACAGCAACAAGCAAATTTTGCCCTACGGGTATTTCTCTCTTAAAGTTTTTCCTGCCTCCCTGATGAGTCCGATCCAGTGGACGAAAGGCCTAGGAGCAGGCAATACATACAGATCTGTCTTCGAGAGGGATTGTGATGGTTTCCTCATGCAGCTAGTGAAGGGTTTCCATGTTTATCATATATATTTTCCCATTTTCTTCATCTTCATTTTTTTCTCTTTTTTTTTATAAATAAAATTTCAAATCTTTGCTAAGTCATCATTACAATGACGGAAGAATTGTTAACCTACACTTGTTTTCCCCCACTACTTAATTGTTCGGCATTACATTGTTTAGTCAATCAGTGGGTGATTGCATCTCTTAGGCGATCCAAGTAAAGGTTGTTCTGCACAATTCTTAGCCGCTGACAATGCTTGGGTTATTGAGCAGCAGAGCTGACAACTCAGACTGTTCCATATCTTTTGATCTCCCTTGCATCCTTAAATGGATGCTCAAGCATAGGCTCAAAGATTGTCGCCTACATTTTATACTGCTTGCATAATGTTTTCAGTTTTCAGCAACTTTTTTCCTCTCCACACTTTCGTTTTCTTTTATTTACTACCTTTCGCTGGCTGCTTTGGGGGTGCTGTTGGATTCTTTCTTGAACCCTTGGTGGTGAGAACACCGCAGAATTACGAACTGTGATGTGTCTCTATTTGACACCAAGAGCACAGACACAATCAGCCGTGTCTCCCTGATGAGCCCGATCCAGTGGACGAAAGGCCTGGGAGCAGGCAATACACACAGATTTGTTTACGAGAGGGACTGCGACGGTTCCCTCATGCAGCTAGTGAAGGGTTTCCATGTTTATCATATATATTTTCTTCATCTTCAATTTAAAAAAAAAAATTCAAATCTTTGCTAAGTCATCATTATAATGACGGAAGAATTGTTAATCTACACTTGTTTCCCCCCCCCCCCCCCCTAACTTAATTGTTCAACATTAAAGTTTTTCCTTTGCTGCAAATAGTTTGATTGAGGTACTTGACCTTGCGGTTTGACAGTCAAAGGTTTTCCTTCAAGAACTGTGAGTGTGTCTGTCCATCTTCATCATACTACGCCAACCAAACATCAGGACGTGTTGGGCGAGGTATAGGCTCGAAGAATTCTGCATGGGAAGGAGATGGAGACATACGTCCGAGGGAGATGATGGTAGTCCCTCCATGTGTGGCTAGGAATCGCAAGAAATTCTCGAGGAATGTTTGCCGACCTGCCATATCCAAGAGCACGTAGACGAGCATTTCCATCCCGGTGTTTAAAGCCACGAGCGAATGGAACATAGCGGATCTGTTTAGAAGAGACTGGACGATTGCTGTCCTACGTTTTTGCGTATTTGGGCATGCTGTAGAGTTGCACAGCAGTTTTGACCTTTTGGGGTGAATCTGCAACAGATCATATAGCAAAAGAATGAGCTAGTTCATTTCTTTTGGCTCAACTAATCATGAAGGGCATCTCAGATTGTTAAAAAAAAATCACTAACAGAAATGCGCACGCACGCACACACACACACACACACACACACACACACACACACACACACACACACACACGCACGCACACACGTTTTTCCTCCCTCTTCCCTCACCGTCCTTCTCACAACACACGGACACTCCCCCCTCCCTTCCCCTCCTTTCTCCAAAACACACCCTTTACTTACCTCCTCCCTGCCTCCTTCCCCATCCCATCCCTGCTCCCCCCTCACACACCCACCCAACATACGCCAACTCCACCCCCGTCCCGACACAGCATCCCTCACCATCAGGCCCACAGTGACCTGCGCGCACCATGCCCAGCCTGTTTGTTGCCCCGGCAGTGCCAGGTGCCCCCTCCTCACTGTCCAGGTGGCAGTCCCCATCCACATCCCCCCAACCCTCCCCCTCACCCCGACACAGCATCCCTCTCCATCAGGCCCACAGTGACCTGCACGCACCATGCCCAGCCTGTTGCCCCGGCAGTGCCAGGTGCCCCTCCTCCTCACTGTCCAGGCGGCAGTCCCGGCGCCGGCAGCAGCGGGCCAGGGTCCACATGGTCAGCTGGCGGCTGACGGGGCAGGCAGGTCGAAGGCCTGGCACTGGAACAGCGCGGAGGGGGCCAGCCGAGGGATGTAGCGGGTCACTGGAACAGCGCGGAGGGGGCCAGCCGAGGGATGTAGCGGGTCACTGGAACAGCGCGGAGGGGGCCAGCCGAGGGATGTAGCGGATCACTGGAACAGCGCGGAGGGGGCCAGCCGAGGGATGTATAGCGAGTCACTGGAACAGCGCGGAGGGGGCCAGCCGAGGGATGTATAGCGGGTCACTGGAACAGCGCGGAGGGGGCCAGCCGAGGGATGTATAGCGGGTCACTGGAACAGCGCGGAGGGGGCCAGCCGAGGAATGTAGTGGGTCACTGGAACAGCGCGGAGGGGGCCAGCCGAGGGATGTCTAGCGGGTCACTGGAATAGCGCGGAGGGGGCCAGCCGAGGGATGTCTAGCGGGTCACTGGAATACCGCGGAGGGGGCCAGCCGAGGGATGTGTAGCGGGTCAGGTGGCACAAGTCTGGAACCAAACGAAGGTGTGTGACGTGACACACGGCATGCATGCACTCAGGTGGGGGTGGGGATGGGTGTCGTGGCGTGGGTTGGGGGGGATATTTGCTGGCTGGACTGTTATGTGTGAGCCCACTGCTGGTGTTCTGTGAGAGAGAGAGAAAGAGAAAGAGAGGGGGGAGACAGGGAGGGGGAGAGAGAGAGAGAGGGGAGGGAGAGAGAGGGGGGGGAGGCAGAGAGAGAGAGAGATGGGGGAGAGAAAAAGGGGGTGGGGAGGAGCAAAGAGGAGAGAGAAAAACAGAGAAATGCGGAAAGGGGGGGGGAGAGGGGGGAGGTATGTACAAAGAGAGAAGAGAGAACGTTTATGAAAGAAAGAGAGGGGTTGAAGAAAAGACGAAGTATGAGTGACAGAAACAGACCAGGTCTGGACCCATTGAAGCGGTGAGACAACAGGTGAGACAATGTGAGCAGGTAGATCTACGTGTCTAGCATGCGTTTCATTTGTAAGCCTAAGTATGCGGAGAAAATCCAGGTTTAGTTCGAATATACCGATTAAAAAAAAAAAGCATCTATTCGCATGAATTCATTTAAGTCTATCGGTATGTAATTGCGGATGTTCAGATACTTTTCGAGTTTTGACTATAGGACCCTAACACACACACACACACACACACACACACACACACACACGCACGCACGCACGCACGCACGCACGCACACACACACACACACACACACACACACCACATGCATGGTGAACACACACACACACACACACACACACACACACACACACACACATGCATGGTGAACACACACACACACACACACACACACACACACACACACACACACACACACACACACACACACACACACACATGCATGGTGAACACACACACACACACACACACACACACACACACACACACACACACACACACACACACCACATGCATGGTGAACGCGCGGGTCCGCGACGTTTCGTCGAACGACATTTCGTCGAATGAGCACGACTTGGCCTAACGGCCTTCGTTCATTCGTCCTTCGTCCTCTCTCGGGCTTCGCCCTACTCTAATCTAAAGACCATCGATTCTGCTTTGGAGTAGACTGGGTCCCTCCGTGACTTTTTTCCCGTTGACTTTCTTTCCCGTTGACTTTCAACCCTCGCAGGCTGCAAGAAAATTCGACGAAATGTCGTTCGACGAAATGTCGTTCGACGAAACGTCGGACACTGGAACGCGCGTGTGCCATTACTGAAATGGTCCATTATCCAACCCATAGAGGTATCCGGTACGTGCCACATAACACTGACAGTACTACACTAGCAGGAGGGAATGAAAAGGCAAGGCGACAGAGGAGGAGAGGGGGCGCGCGCGCGGCAAGCGGCCAAATTTCGACACTAAGTCAAATACGCAAGTCATAATCAACCCAACTAGAAACCAAAAAGAGGCATCCTCAAGAAGCGAAGTTAAGAAGCGATGGAAGGATTCTGATTTGTTAC
>CM031611.1:16366890-16379390 GCA_018398815.1 Conus ventricosus | reverse complement strand
TCTTCGACACATCGATCTTATCATAACATAACATATGAATTCATACCTTTGTGGACGATGGCCGCCTAATATATTTTTCGGTTTCTTTCCACTGATGGACAGACTGAACACTACTGCAGCTTCATCAGTTCCTGTTCTTGCAGTCACCCTGGAGTCCCGTCTGATGTTGCTGCGATGCCTTAAGCAAAGGCGAGATCCTACAACTAGTGTCCTTCACATCAGCTGATGCCTTTGTTGGGAGCTACTTTTTTCAGAGCTCAGTCAACTGCAACAGCGAAAAGGATAGGTGAAAGACTACGACCCTGACGGACACCTTTGAGAACTAGGCACCAGTCACTGAAGCCATCTTCAGCTCTTTAACAGCAGCGGCATTCGGGATAAATCAGTTCAATGGCTCTGGCAACTTTATCAGGAATACTATCGAATGGAAGTATTCCCTACAAAGAGGGTCTGTGAGTAGCGTCAAAAGCCTTCCTAAAATCAATATGGCTGCCTGCAAGAGAGGCCTGGTGCTATTGGAACTCCTTGATAATGCAGTTGAGAGAGAAGATTTACTCGGTGGATGAACGCTTTGGCCCGAAATCTGCCTGCTGCTCAGGCCGCTCGCCATCGACGTCATCTCTCATCTGATTTATGATCCTGTGGCAATAAACCTTCCCAATAATAGAATGTTGGGTCATACCCCCCCCCCCATCTCTCTCTGTATAGATAGATAGATAGACAGATATATAGAGATAGATAGATAGACTGAGTTAGTGAGTGAGTGATGAGTCAGTGGGTGAGTGAGCGAGTGAGTGAGTGAGTGAGTGAGTGTGTAAATTATAGACATATATATAGAGATACACATATAGATGCAGATAATTGGATAGATGGGCAGATAGCCGGACAGATAGATAGATAGAGAGACAGACAGATAGATAGATAGATAGATAGATAGATAGATAGATAGATAGATAGATAGATAGATAGGTAAGTGTATGTATGCGTGTGTGCGTGCGTGCGTGCGTGCGTGTGTGTGTGTGTGTGTGTGTGTGTGTGTGTGTGTGTGTGTGTGTGTGTGTGTATGTGTGTGTGTGTGTGTGTGTGTGTGTGTGTGTGTGTGTGTGTGTGTGTGTGTGTGTGTGTGTGTGCTTGTATGTATGCATGTGTACATGTGTGTGTGTACGTGTGTGCGTGCGTGCGCGAGCGCGTGTGTATGTGTGTGAATTAATTCAAGTGTACTGTTTTTCGTGCCTTTTATGTGTATTATGTTTGAGTGCATGTGTTGCTGAGCAGTCTTGTTGATATTAGTTTGTAAATTATTTTGTCATGAAACAAAAATGAGGGCAAGTTCTTTTTTAAAAATAAGGATGGAAATGGTGTGAAAGGGGGAGGGGGGGGGGGGGAGGGAGGGGGGGGGGAGGGGAGTGGAGATTCTTGAACTACTCGTCGACTGAATCTGCAACAGCAACAAAATAAAATCAAAAACCGATTTTCAGGCACCTGTTTTACTCACAACAAATAAATAATTTACATGGAAGCAAACAAGCAAAAAACCGCAGTCAAAATTAACCCTCCAACGCTAATTCGAAGTCTGAACTTGCGTTGTAAAAATGTTATAAAACGCTTTCTCTCTCTCTTTCTTATTTACTTTTCTCTCTCTCTCTCTCTCTCTCTCTCTCTCTCTCTCTCTCTCTCTCTCTCTCTCTCTCTCTCTCTCTCTATCTCATCCACACACACACACACACACACACACACACACACACACACACACACCACACACACTAACTAACACACACACACACACACACACACACACACACACACACACACACACACACACACACACACACACACACACACACACACACACACACACCAATGCTAGTCTTTCAGCACATTGACAATGACACAGCCACCGCAGCCATGACCAGACTGAACAGGGTGTGGAAAAGTAACATCCGATTCTCCACAAAATTCAAAGCCCTGGTGGTCTCCATTGTACTGTATGGTTGCGAGGCATGGACACTGACGACTGAAACTGAAAGAGCACAGGACCAATAGATATGTACGGAGCAGAATTGAGAACCTTGCTGGACCTCAGGAACCTCTCCTTTCAACTGTGAAGAGACGCAAGCTGATATGGTTTGGGCACAACATTCGACACACCAGTGTGTCCAAAACAGTCATGCAAGGCACCATCGAGGGCGGGAGAAGAAGAGGAAGACAGTGGAAGAACTGGCATGAGAACATCAAAGAATGGACCGGACTCCATACACGTGAGCTGCTGCCGGCGGCTGCTGACAGAGACGGATGGAGAGGGGAGGTGGCGTCTGCGGTCCTCAGGTTTCCCCAACGCCTACTTTTGTAGTTATGGGCCTGATGGATGGAAGGATGATGGAAAATGAGGAAACTCCATTGGAGTTGTGACATAAATTATCATACAAAGAAAAAAAAAAGAGTGGAGAGTATTGAATGGAGACAGAGAAAACCAACCAGAAAAGAAGAGAGAAATCGATAGATTGACAAGTAAGGAAACGCAAGAACCATCGCTCAACTTACATTGAAACTAACACCAAGCGTCACGAGCTAAGTCATGAATTACGCATGATTAAAAGAGTAGCCAAGAAATAAAAGAATAAATCACAGGAGAATGGCAAAATTCAATAAGCAGAAGACTCCAACCACAAAGATCAATGACCATTCAATTAAAACCCAACAAACAGCCCACCTGTTGTTCACAACATTCCCACGTTCATCATCAGAGAAGGGAAATTAAATCAAATATCCCTTGTTAAAACAGATCCAGAAAAGAAACCACCGGTAATATCGCAGACATTTTCCTGATTATCCACATTCACATCAGTGTCATCAGCACCCTCCATTAGATCCTCATGCAAATTCCCCAGGCGGACAAACACTTCTTGTCCTTGACGTAAATGTCGAACGCCCTCGCAGAACCCCTCAACATCTCTCGTCTCCAGGTTCCTCTTCCACGCCGATCTGGGGGGACTGCTCCAGTCCATATTTCTCCTGGACCCATCCTCGAAGCCCCACTTCGCGAAATTCAAATCATCCCGATACTCCACGTTTTCCTGCCGAGAGTTCAACGAGACTGAATCGAGGTCAGGAATGTCGCCGTTTTGTGCGGAAATGGAGCAGACGAGGGTCTGAGACGTGTCGGGTAATGCTGCTACTATGTGGACATCGTCAGGCTGAGGACGTCCATGACTGTGACGGTGCTGGATGTTGACGGAGAAGAGGTAGAGACCGCTGAAAGGTGCGGTGAAGGTGGCGGTGTGGGGGTTGTAGTGGAGGGTGGTGCTGCCGATGGGGGTGGTGATGGTGTCAAACGTCACGGCACGTCGGTGTCGTCTGCATGGGGTTGGTTGCTGCTGAGTTTTCCGTTCAGAGATGGCGGCACTGAATTTGACTGGAAAGAGAAATAACAACAATAACAACACCAATACCGACATGGTTTGTTAAATGTCCACTTGTATGACTGCTGTTAAAAGGTGGTAGTTTTGCTGTCTTGTCTTTACGTCGCCGTCTCTGTAGGTCCTGTGTCTATGTCTAACCATGTCTGTAATTCTGACCTTAACCCTAACCCCAACCTTAACCAAGCTCTGACACTAACTTTAACCAAACCCTAACAGTAACGCTGACCAAATCATAATCCTAACTCTAACGCATGGACACGATGACATATAGACACGATGACATGTAAACACGGTGACATGTAGATCCTTCGTTGTACGAAAGGTTACTTGAAGACAAGGTAGCATATATAAACACGTTGACACACAGACACGATCACACACAGACGAAGTGACATACACACACGGTGGCATTTAGAGCTGATCCCGTTTTGGTGGTGTTATTCAGTTGTAGTGTTACCTAGGTCCTGATTCCAGACATAAATCCAAATGTAAAAAACTGTCTCTCTCTGTGAGTCCCTCTCTCCCTTGGAGGCCAATGCTGGTCGCAACCTTAAGCACCTCCAGTTCTTGAAACTTAAAAAAAAATGTATACCTCTATGAAATCTGATGGTTTCAACCTGGTTTTTGATTGGGTTCCCGTACATGTCCTCATTCGAGGCCATGACTTGGCTGATCAGCTCGAAAATAAACAATTGTGCCGATAATCTATCATTTACACCGATCTGAAACATCAAGTTCAGGCTTGTGTCACAGACCTCAGAGAGAGGACTGTAACATGCAGGCGAGCACTGAACTTACATCGTCTAATATCACGATTAGTGGAAAGACGTTAAATGAATGACACACACACTGAACTTACAGAAAGTCACCCCAATCCCCGAACTGAAAGATGTTTTACCGCCTGCTACTGGTAGATGTAGAGAACAAAACAGTTATGTCACGATTAGGCACACGCCACCCCTTCCATGCCCACTCCTATCTGTTAAAAGGTGGAAGAAGCTCCGTGGTGCACTCCATGTAATACACCTCTCATTCAACATATTCTTAAAGAGAGTTCGGATTGACAAGATGTGATGTAACAACAATTTTGTTCCTATTCCATGAAAATCCTTCTTGGAGATGTTCTACCGTGCGTGATTTTTGGATTCCCGAAAGAGTTAATATTTTTCACTGGCTGAGATTTTGTCGAACAACACGAAAAAAAAGTCTGAAACAAATTGTTTGAGTGTTATAATGGTTTCTTTTATTGATTCCCTGCCCCTCCCCCCAAAATATACGAAACAGACTTTGACTGTGACAGGCCTGGTAAGCCTCCTCCCCTCCCCCTCCTCTCCCTCTACCCTTACATAATCGGCGGGGCAATAACAACATGGGGGGCAATAACAACATGGCGGCAATAACAACATGGCGGGGCAATAACAACATGACGGTCGGAGGAAAGATGGTGGAACAGTGGGCGGGGAGTGGCGGAAAGGGGGAGGGGGACGGGGTGGGAGTATGGCGGGGATGTGCACAGAGGGGGGTTAGGGAGTGATTAGTCTAACGCATCCATTCTTCGAGGGCAGGGATGGGGGCTAGGTGGGAGATGGAGATGATGATGGCCACGAACACATCGGCCTCGACCACATCAGTTTGCCTTTTGTTTCAGTGGGAGGAGTACAGCATTCCGGTTCCTCTCTCTAACTCTCCCTTTCATCTGCCCCTGATGGTGAATCTCTCGCACTGTCTTAAACATTCTGAATACAAACATAGATGAATGGATAACAGACTGGAAGGGCACACAGTCAAAGGCAGACCTCCGTCACCACAATTTCATTTTCTCCACCAGGGGAAGTAAAAGTACACGCGGACTGAAAGTGTGACATCCTGCGTACTTTCTTTTCCTCAAACGGCGAACGTATGACATGTCGACGTGTATATTGTGAGAAGAAATTAACTTCTCCATCTCTCTGTGTCTGTGTCTATGTCTGTGTCTGTCTGTCTGTCTGTCTGTCTGTCTGTCTGTCTGTCTCTCTCTCTCTCTCTCTCTCTCTCTCTCTCTCTCTCTCTCTCTCTCTCTCTCTCTGTGCGCGCGCGCGCATGTGTGTGTGTGTGTGTGTGTGTGTGTGTGTACACGAGTGTCGTCTGTCTGTCTCTTTGGCTGTCTGTCTGTCTGTCTCTCCTCTCCCTTGCCCCCCCTCTCTCTCTCTCTCTCTCTCTCTCTCTCTCTCAAAAGAAGGCCAAGGTGTCACTGACTCTCTCTCTTTCTCTGTCTCCCTGTCTGTCTGTCTGTCTCTCTCCCTCTCTCTCTCTTTCTCCCCCCCCCCTTTCTGTCTGTCTGTCTCTTTGTCTTTCTGTCTCCCTGTCTCTGTTTGTATCTGTCTGGGATTGCATTCTTCTTAAAACTGAAAAGGCAGAGGAGTCAAATTACCACTTTCCGCGGTCACTGAGGAGAAACAACCAAGTTTCGAAATATCGGTATATGACCAGGAGTTATATGTTAGTGAGTTTCCCTCCCTATTGGAGGATGTCTCCCCCTTGGAGATATATAAGCTTGCTGAAGGCTCATTTTGAGAAGCATTTATTTTATTTTTCCCCATTCACCCACTCAAGCACATACTGTTAGTTAGGCAGAATCATCTACCACTGCAGATATGAATGCGTATCTCCCCCTATTTCTTCAGTCTAAGACATAAGAGCAAGCTTTGTTTATAATTCAATATTTCTTGCAGTCATTGCAACACCAAGCTGCTCTGTAAGTTGCTGGAACGGTGCTCGGTATTTATCCTTGGAATATATTAGTTTGTTGTACATATATATATATATATCTCTAATCTCAGCCCTGATGTGGCCGTTTGCGGTCGGCTGGGCTATAAGCAACATTATCTTATCTCTCTAATCTCTTCCAACCCCCTTTTTGCCTGCTTTTCTTTACTCTCAGAAACACACACACACACACACACACACACACACACACACACACACACACACACACACACACACACACACACACACACACACGTAATCCACGCTCGAAGGGGAGCCCCTTGATTGACAAGCCAACGGTCCACGCCTTCGCTACATCTTGATAGCAAACGTGAGGTGAGTGAGTGAGGTCACTATCCACTGGCAATAACTACCTCCCGTTGTTAGCGGGGAAAGGACAGGGATAAACATCAGGCCATCGTGCCGTGTACATAATAGATCGGTGGAAAACGGCCATCGGCCCTGCCTCTATTGCCCCCCCCCCCTCCCCCTCCCTTCACTGCCACACCCTTCTTCTTCTTCTTGTTCTCTCTGTCTGTCTGTCTGTCTGTCTGTCTCTCTCTCTCTCTCTCTCTCTCTCTCTCTCTCCTCTCTCTCTCTCTCTCTCTCTTCTCTTTGGGATCCTAAATTAACCTACAGCTGTCTGGCATTAGAATGTGTTTGTTGTTGTTGTTGTTGTTGTTGTTGCTGTTGTTGTTGTTGTTCTTCTTCTTCTTCCCCCCCCCCCTCCTCTTCCCCTCCTTCTCCTCCTCCTCCTCCTTCTTCTTCTTTTTCTCCTTCTCGCTGAGATCATAAATTAATCTTGTAGCTAGCTGTCTGATATCAGAATGTGTGAGTATCTTCTTCTTCTGTCTGTCTGTCTGTCTGTCTGTCTATCTGCCTCTCTCTCTCTCTCTCTCCTCTCTCTCTCTCTCTCTCTCCTCTCTCTCTCTCTCTCTCTCGTTCAGAGCTCAGAGTTCTCTGCGATCCTAAAGTATTTATGTAGCTCTCTGATATGTGTGAGCTTCTTGTTTTGCATCTATCAAAAGCGCTATCTTTCAGACATCTGCAAGAACATACGTACGGTTCGATTATAGACGCTTCTGATCACCTATGATTGTGTTGAAGAACTTATCATACTTTGGCCTTTTCACTTAAAATTCATTTGCTTCCTTTTGTATTTCTTCTAACCCTGACCCCTTTTTTTGTCGGGCAAAGAGTGGGCTAACATTCATGAGTTCAATTCTGATATTACTATCTCTCTGGATCCTAAAAGTGCAGTCATAAATATACATCTCTCTCTCTCTCTCCCTCTCTCTCTCTCTCTCTCTCTCTCTCTCTCTCTCTCTCTCTCTCTGTCTGTCTGTGTGTCTGTCTGTCTGTCTGTCTGTCTCTCTCTCTCTGTCTCTGTGTCTGTCTCTGTCTCTGTCTGTCTGTCTGTCTCTCTCTCTCTCTCTCTCTCTCTCTCTCTCTCTCTCTCTCTTCTCTCTCTCCTCTCCCTCTCTCTCTCTCTCTTCAAAGCATTGAGCATGCGAATACAGGCTGTGTCTGTGAAACTATTCCTTTGTGAACACAGCGTCGGTTGTACCTCCTTTGATTGGTCAGAGGCCTGACAATGGAATAATTTTGAGCTCGTCTCTCTCTCTCTCTCTCTCTCTCTCTCTCTCTCTCTCTCTCTCTCTCTCTCTCTCTCTCTCTCTCTCCCTCTGTCTGTCTGTCTGTCTGTCTCTCTCTCTCTCTCTCTCCTCTGTCTGTCTCTCTCTCTCTCTCTCTCTCTCTCTCTCTCTCTCTCTCTCTCTCTCTCTCTCTCTCTCTCTTCTCTCTCTCTCTCTCTCTCTCTCTCTAGGCGGTCAACGGGAGCCCTGTATTCAAACAGAACCACAGAATTTTCATTTGTAGTCTCGAGACTGGGAAAAGTCAATCGTTTGACTTACCCACACGGTTTTTTAAATATTTTTTTTACCACTCATTTGGACCCCTGTCCACAGCCACAGCCCGGCGCGTCCCGCTGCAGCCCCAGCCCCAGCAATCCACGGGCAATGTCAAGTCGTCAAGAGGCAACCCACCGGAGGAGACACTGCACTACTGCCGAGTCACTTCGGTGGTGTTCAGTGGTGCCTGAATATATCCAACATTCGCAGGACACCACCTACGAAGCCCCGTACTGACAACAATCATTGCTTAGTCGCGGAGCCGGTAATTTGAGCAACACTCTCAGAGACGCATCCATTTAGTGGATGAAACTCGACTGTGTGGTCCCAGTCTTCCCAACTGAGCCCGTAGCCAACTCAACTCGGGGCAGAAAAATCCCACATGTCTCTGATAAGAATCGAACCCACGACCTCCCTGCCGGGAGTCCGCGACGCTAACCACTTCTCCACGACAGCTGGTATGATTTTCATTCTTGCATTGTCTGCATTTTGTGGATTCGAGCCTCTCCAATTAGTGCGACATGTTTTGGACACACACCTTTAATGTTCTTTTCAATGTGTGATCTGTCGGTCACACACCTTTAATGTTCTTTTCAATGTGTGATCTGTCGGTCACACACCTTTAATGTTCTTTTCAATGTGTGATCTGTCGGTCACACACCTTTAATGTTCTTTTCATTGTGTGATCTGTCGGTCAGAAGCAAGAAGTCAAACTGGCATTTTTCAGGAAGACTTACTTCAGGTTTTCGATGTAAACCCACCACGACCATCCTGTGTAGTATTGTATCATGCCATATTGCATGGCATTGTATTGATTTATGTTGTAGAGTGTTGTACTGCATTCCATTGTGTGGTGTTGTATTGTATTGTGTTGTGTTGTGTTGGACTGTGCTGTATTGTATAGCACTGTAGTGCATTGTATTGTGTTTATTGCATTTGTATCGAACTGTAATATATTGTATTATATTGCATTGCATAATGTTGCATCTTATTACAGCGTACTGTACTGAATTCAGTTTGGATTGGATGACATTGCACTGCATTGCGTCGCGTTGCGCTGAATTGTATCGCGTTGAACTATCGCGTTGCGTTATGTCGCGGCGCTTTGTATTGCATTACATTGCAAGGCATTGCATTGAATTGCATTCCCGTTGCATCAGTTGCGTTGAGGAGCTCTGTTGTATTGCAGTTCGATGTGTTGCGTTACGTTGCGTTGTTGTCGCGTGTTGTGTTGTGTTGTGTTCGTTGCGTGACATTGCGTGACAATGCGTTGTGCTGCGTTCGTTGCCTTATGTCGCGTTACACTGTGTTGTATGGTATATATTCTTTTGCATTGTAAATTACATCTTCATCGTCACAGTAGACTTCTCTACATTAACCCCCTGGGGTTTCTCTTCGTCACAGCACGCCATCATCCATATTCTGTCTGTCTGTCTGTCTGTCTGTCTGTCTGCCTGCCTGCCTGTCTGTCTGTCTGTCTGTCTGTCTGTCTGTATGTATGTCTGCCTGTCTGTCTGTCTGTTATGACCTGTATGCCAGCAGGTTTTGTTTGCCCATCCGAGTTCGCCAATCCGCCTATCCGACAGAATCACCCACAACTGGCACAATACTATCCTGACGCCCCGAGTTTGTGTCGCATACGACAGCTCGGTGTATTGTCTCCTCCTCCAAAAGCCCGGCGCTCACACTACCATTCAAGATCTGGTGGAAAAGAAAGGAAGGGAGAAGAGGGGTGGGGGGTGGGGGGGGGGGGGGGTCGGAAGAGAGAGAGGGGTGAGGAGAGGGAATGAGAATGAGGGGGACGAAGTTACGTTGGGATGGGATTCGAACCACAGATCCGCTGAGCTTCCTGGCTTCTAGGGGGATAGTGTCTGATCCACTCGGCCACATTTACACCTGACTGGGTAAAGGCGTGAAAGAAAAGCGAGAGTGGGGAGCAGGGGAGGGGGAGTTGAGGTCGCGGGTGGGGGGTTGGGGGGTGGGGTGGGGGTGGGGGGTGGGTGTGGACCATAAATTGTAGAGTTGGCTGATAGCGGTCGACTGACGACGTGTTCTGTACCGTCGGCTTACTGCGCTGTCATTATAGTGTTGTTCCGAGTCTCTCTCTCTCTCTCTCTCTCCTCTCTCTCTCTCTCTCTCTCTCTCTCTCTCTCTCTCTCTCTCTCTCTCTCTCTCTCTCTCCGTTTGTCTATCTGTCTGTCTGTCTTTCTGTCTGTCTGTCTGTCTGTCTCTATCTCTGTTCCTTTCTCTCTGCCTGTCTGTTCCCCCCCTCTCTCTCTTTCTCTCTTTCTTTCTCTGTCTGTTCCCCATCTCTCTCTTTCTGACTATCTGTCTGTCTACGTCTGTCTGTCTGTCTAACTGTCTGTCTGTCGCGATATGTCTGTCTGTCTGTCTGTCTGTCTCTCTGTCTTTCTGACTGCCAGTTCGTCTGCCTGCCTGTCTGTCTCTCATTTTGTCTGTCCCTCTCTCTCTCTCTCTCTCTCTCTCTCTCTCTCTCTCTCTCTCTCTCTCTCTCTCTCCACTGAAGGAGGGGTTTAGTGTTATGGTTTTTTATTTTTTTTATTCCCCTAACTGTTACAATCCTCCCTTCCTGACTATCCCAGTCATCGCGCTCCCCCACACCCCCGCCATTATGATTCTCCCCCCTCTCCCCCACTTCCACCCGCCTCTTCCCTCGGTCCCATTAGCTTTGCTTCCATTCTTTTCTCACCTGTTCTATCGCCCTTACTCGTGAACCGATGCATTTTTATCTCGTGCTTTAGGAGGTTAATTGTGTGTACATGTTGACTGTGTTTTCAACCTTTCACTTATTGTGTTGTTTTCGGATTTTTCTGTTTGTATATTGTTATGACGTTCTTTGTTGCTGGTTTTTGTGTGTGTCTAAGGTCAAGGCGTTGAAGCATTTAATTGCTTATTGTTTTCCCTTAATACAGTGTATTTGTCGGTTGGTTGAATATACTTTATCTCCTTGAGCGCGCGCACATGTGTGTGTGTGTGTGTGTGTGTGTGTGTGTGTGTGTGTGTGTGTGTGTGTGTGTGTGTGTGTGTGTGTGTGTGTATAAATCAATGTTAAACCTGCTCTTTCTGCATTGAAAAGTAAAGATCTCTCTCTCTCTCTCTCTCTCTCTCTCTCTCTCTCTCTCTCTCTCTCTCTCTCTCTCTCTCTCTATTCTATAAAGAAGAAGAGGAAAACGAAGAAAAAGCAGAATGAGACAGAAAAATTGGAAAGAAGAAAGGAAGGAAAGAGGGGGGGGGGGGGAGCCAGTAAAAACAACAACAACAACAGCAGCAACAACAACAACGACAACAAAACACCACCACCACCACCACCAACAATAACAACAACAAAGCCTGCAGACTGACCATAGCCCAGTCTATTACAGAGGCCACGTCTGTGAAGACAGAGACATCAAGAACAACCACCAAAACAGCTGAGGCAGAGGACCTAGATCTTATGATTCCAGAAATCTGTTCCCGTCCCAGATGACATCCAGCAGTAACCAACCCCACCGGAGTCGGCCTCACTGACAGACAGACAGGCTGCACACCAGAAAAATTAATGCGCCAAGGCCTTGCTTAAGGAGTTGAGTATTTACAGACTAGCACAATGAGATTGGTTTGAGAACTGGGTCTAAAAGTTGAGTCTCCTCGTTTTTTATTTTCATATGGCCATCAAGGTACAAGCCAGGTGATTCCAGACAGACATGTCAAAACCAAACCAATGGGACTATTTAGGGGACACTAGCTGGCGCAAACATAGGGTCAAAGCACAGGTGCAAAGGCCTGAAATGTGACATCAGCCAAGGGAAATTCATACATTTAAAGATTGTGAATAATATCATATCATCTGTGGAAATTCCCCAAAATAGGTGTAATGATGGGTGGGTGGTTGTTCCTTTGATCAATCATCAGTTTAATATGAAATACTGGCTGAATTTTTTTGCCAGGCCTCAAAATGCTTCACGTGAATTATGTGGTGGTTTGGTGCTAAATCCTAACTGCGGCGTATGGCCACAGCGACAGTCATTTTGTTCCAGCGTGCAAACTAGGCCAGCTGCATGCAGACGTCGCTATTAAATCCTCACCACAATGCGAGCCTTATCTCTTATCCCTCCCGACTCTCAACACCCCCGCCACACCCCTACCACCCACCACTACCCCCGACCCCCCCCCCCCTCCTACCCCCCCCCCCTCATAGTCTTCTGCCCCGGCGGTTCCTTTGTGCGTCAGTCTTTTTTGAATTTTTTTTTCTTATGTCATAGCCACGCCCGTGTATTGTATGACTGTGGGCCCCGGATATATACTTTAATGGCTTCTGCCTGCGAACTGGGAAATCCCGTGACCTGTTCCTATCAATCACGATGAAGTTTACAGAATTTGACGATTCAAATCGCCCGACATATGATATGTAAAAATATTCATTGAA
>CM031611.1:16357059-16359290 GCA_018398815.1 Conus ventricosus | reverse complement strand
CCCGCAACCATCAACTCCCCTTCCCCCCACCCCCCCACCCCCCCCCCCCCCCCCCCCCCCCACCCACCCACCCAGCGATCCCCCACCCACCCCGCCGCGCCAGCCTCACTCCTTCACTTCTCCTCGCTCACCTTCCATGCCTTTCATGGCCGCGGCGGGACCTTAGTGCGACGACGTAGCGGCGGCGGCAGCGGTGAGCGGTTGGGATGAGGGCTCCGGTAAGACAGACCACAAAAAAGTCCAGTTCACGTAGCTCGCGCTTTTTTTTCTTTCTTTCTTTCTTCTTCTTTTCCCGTTTTTGCTCTTTCAACACTTTTTCACATCTCCAGTCAACAGAGGAGGAGGATTCCAAGTCCAAAGCGGTTAATTGCTGGTGATTACGCTTTCGCAAACAGCGGTAAGCTGTAGTGATGGAGAGAACTAGGCCTATAAAATACCAATCCTAACTCACTTCGCCCTCAAACCAGTTTTCGGGCGAAGTGACCCTAGCGGCCTAGGATTGGCATTTTATAGTTTCTCTGACGAAGTAAGACTTTAAAAACCAAAAAATAACGATTTTTACAAACAAACATAGGCCTACTGTGTGGGATTATCCGTTTTCAATACTAATTTACTAAAACTTCATGTGAAATAAACTAGTCTTTAACTGTTCTTTAAAGTCTTTTAAAATCTACACACTTATCCTAGCATGATAAATCTTATAAAACGAAGTGGACTGTCACGCACCGCATGTTTCTTCCAACTGGTCATGTTCAAGGTCCGTTTTGTCCAGAGGGAAGAATTTGTGTAGGGGGTTAGTTTTGTTATAAATCTAACCTTAAGCAGAGTGTCTTGTGTCTTAAAAAAAGAACCAACTGAGTTTTATTTTAGCTTTTAAACTCTGCAACCCACCTTCCATCCTTCATTGTCATGTGTTTTCCGTGTGACTCGGGTTGCACGGGGGTTAAACGTAGGCTGAGTGAGCCTCCTCTCACCTGCCGATCAGGTTTTTTTTTGGAAGCGGACCTTGGCAGTCGAGATTGGGTGGGGAGAGTGGGAGGAAAGATAACGTGTCGTGCAAGCCTTATGCTTGCAGTTTTCTTGTAACTGTATTTGTGAGGGATCCATATCCACTCGGGGAGCCACCATTGTTTCGCCTTTGAGGGAAACTGCGTTGCATTATTTTTTTTGGAGATCCATATCTCCGGGCTCTTGGCATCAGGTTTTTACCTTTGGGTTGAACCAAACCATTGTACTCCTAGGAGTGCTGTCGTCTTGTCCAGCTTTTTGTAGTATTCCTGTGATCCATATCGCAGTCGTGAATCCCTGATTCACTTGGAGGCAGAAGCCTGTTTTTTTTTTTTTCTAAACTTTTAGGCCCGACCGGGGATACGACCGTGCAGGGCTTACTATTCCGGCTCCTCAAGGAGTCCCTTTCACAAGTCTAGTTGGTGAGTACATTGCGTAGTTAGTTCATATCTATTTTCTTTTATTATTTATTTATTTCCAAATCGATTTTAAAGAATTGGTTTTCCTCCCAGCTATTACTTTAATTCTTTCAATATTTTTTTGTTGTGTTTGAGTATTTCGTTCTATCATATTACCAGTGCGCTTATACCAACTTTTAATTATTCAATTACCTTCTAGGCCATTTTATTTTTCATTTTACAGCAGAGGGCAGTTATCCATTTTCCCCTCCAAATATGTAGTGTTTTGTGCTGTGTGCTGTGTGTTGTCGCGTGCCTGTACCGCCTTCCGGGTCATGTGTCTCGCCACACGTGGTTTTGTGTGTTAGTGGTCGTCCTTGTAAAATGCCGTGGTTTCAGGACTTGGGTTTTTTTTTTTTTTCTTTACATTTTAGTCGTCATTCTTGTAAATATTTAGAGCGCAATAAGTTTATGTGGCGCTGTTTATGCGGCTTCCGGCCTTTGTTAACGAAAAGAGTTGTCCGGGGAGATGATTCGTTTTTTTTTGTACAGAGAGCCAACCCCGGGTGTTTGAATATACTGTTGATGACCGCTTTATTGGGAGATGTCTGTAGGACAAAGTGTTCTGAAACGGGGAAAATGGTATTTAATATTATTTGAGGACAAAATTAGCAAGGGCTCTGCCAGTGCCTGTCTTGTTACTCTCTGTTAATGGATGTTGCTTACGGGTTTTTTGCTTCGACACATGATTTATTTGGAAATCCATCTTGTGTGTGTGTTTTCCAGACTATGCTTCTACCCTTTTCTGAAAGGATCTAGTTCTTG
>CM031611.1:16344559-16352059 GCA_018398815.1 Conus ventricosus | reverse complement strand
GCGTGAGTGTGCATGTACGTGTGTGTGCGTTTGTATAAGTATGCATGTGCGTATGTGTGTGTACATGTGTGTGTGTGCTTAAGCGTGTGTACATATGTGCGTGTGTTAAGTAAGTATGAGCATGTGTGCATGTGAGTATGCCTGTACCTACGAGTATATGCAGATATGTGCATGCATGTTGGTGCGTAAGCGTATAATGCATATGGTTATACGAATGAAATGACTGTTCAGAGGACGGGGTAATAAGTAACTTATTTGAAGAATAAAAAATAGCTAATTAAATAAATGAATGAATAAAAAAAGCAAATGATTATTGAAAACAAAACAAAAAACCAGAAAATAGGCCTTCCTATAAAACAGATAAATGATGACGATAATAATAACGAGAAATAAATAAAAAGTAAAACAAGTAGTGAACAAAACTTATAATAATCATCATCCCATCATCAAAGGCCACACATGGGCATGCTGTGATGGATGATGAACTTGTGAATTCATGTGAGGAAAAAAGGTTTGAGTCTATAGTGAAGTTGGTGTCGGAGATCCTGACAAACATGTTGCTCGAGTTCCGTCCCCCTTCTCAACAAACCGCTGTTGTACATGGTACTGTTTATCAGCACTACTCGAATATTCAAGTTCGCCCCCCAGACCTTTGCATGACCTTTATCTCCAGCAGATTAGTCCCTCAAAAGGTCCTTTTTACTGGGGTGATTTACGTTTGCACAGAGTGACCAATGCAAAGATATTCGGCAGAAGAAGAATTTGGCTGTGTGATCTATAGAGCCCGCTCTGTCTGTCTGTCTGTCTGCCTTCTTGCTCGTTTATCAAACAAACAGTTTTCACCTGGCCCTCTGCAACGTTGGCAAAATGATTTATTAGCTTACTGGGTAGGTCAAGAGTGAATCTCTTTGGTGTTAGACTGTTTGCTTTTGTTGCATTTTTAATACGGGCACATCGTGAAGCACTGCGATATTGGGATTGGAAGCGGGTCTAACTGAAATAACTGTGATCAGACCCAGGACATTCATTTACAGGTGAAGGGGCGGAGGTGACGAAGACAGAGAGGAACAGGTAAAACACAGTCGACTGCGGGAAGCGTGTGTGGTGGAGGACGGGAAGAGGTGTGGGGGGGGGGAGGGAGTGGGAGGGGGGCAGGAGAAACGAGGGAGCAAGGTGAAGGGTAGCAATGTCAGGACTTGAACCAAGGATCCAAGGGAATGGGATGGGGGAGGACACGGAGGACTCGAGAAGGACCAACAAGGAGGAGGGGGGAGGGGAGGGGGGCAGCAGCATGGGAGGGGAGGGGGATGAACAGCTGGCATAGATGGATAGGAAGACTGTAGATAAATAGATGGATTGACAGACAGACGGACGGAGGAACGGACGGACGGGGAACAAAGAGAGAGAGAGAGAGAGAGAGAGAGAGAGAGAGAGAGAGAGAGAGAGAGAGAGAGAGAGAGAGAGATGAAAAGATAGATAGATGGCCAGACAGAGTGACAGTACTCTCTTCTGAACGAGAGCCATTGGTGCTGGACCAACAAACCTCTTAGGAAAGCAACAGTGATCGATCGAGAGTACAACAGTGGGTGTCAAGGACAGGGTAAACGGACAAGAGTACAACATGGGTGTCAAGGACAGGGTAAACGGGACAAGAAGTACAAAGTGGAAGCTGTCTGAAGTGTTTCCTGTCATACGTCAAGCACCATCGGCTCCCTTAACCCCATGCAGACACAGTGCTATTAGTGGTATTCCTGCAAGCGTTTAAGAAAAGAGGACAGTGCTTGATCCAGAGTGTATATAGTAAATATATTGCCGATTTATCAAGTGTTACCCTTGGAATCGCTGATGGTTGTTTCGGTCACAACCGTTTTCCAATCGTTGACGGATACCAGGATTTGTGCAGAAGAGGACACCCATGGGTTTTACCCTGTTATTATTAGTATTTATTGATTTATTATTATAATAATCATTATCATTATTATTACTACTATTATTATTATTATCATCATCATTATCATAATCAAGAGGACTTGTGTAGCGCCTATCCTCGGCTAGGTACCAAGCTCTAAGCGCTCTATGATCAACACTCGTTTACACAACGGGCTGCCTACCTGGGTAGAGCTGACTGAAGAGCTGCCTGCTGGCGCTACATTCAGTCATTTCCCGTGACATTTAGTCAGTCTCATTCACTCAGTTTCCTTCCTTCATTCTATCAATTTATTTCACGCAGGTGCATGCTATGTGTAACGTGTCGTCCACACCAACGGCCAAACTGGCCTTCCATCTCTTCCGAAGATTGGTGATGGGATTTTATATACTTGCAAGATGTTGTGCCTGCGTTCACACACAGGAAGTCGGTTTAGTCTCATTCGAAGAACTTTTACGGAAATGGAGTCAGAACTAACGTTAACTCCAAGGGACAAATCTCCCTGTTCCAAAACGGCCCGGCGGAGATTCGAACCCACGACCCCGGATCACCAAGATAACGAGTCCGGCGCTCTACCAGCTGAGCTATTCTGGTCCCCTGTTCCCCTTTGAGGGTGATATCAGAGTTAAAACAAAGGAACATGGTATCTGGATGGGGCCGGAATAGCTCAGCTGGTAGAGCGCCGGACTCGTAATCCAAGGGTTGCGGGTTCGAATCTCCGCCGGGCCGTTTCGGTACAGGGGGATTTTTCCCTCGAGTTAACATTAGTTCTGACTCCATTTCCCATACAGTCCTTCGAATGAGACTATAAACCGAGGTTCCGTGTGTGAATGCACGCACAACATCTTGCACACACGTAAAATCCCATTACCAACTTTCGGAAGAGAAGGCCAGTTTGGCCGTTGGTATGGATGACACGTTACACATAGCATGCACCTTCCCCGAAGATGGAGTATGGCTGCCTTAATGGCGGAATTTTAAAAAAAAACGTCATAACACACAAAACTTCACTCCCTTTGTTGAGTAGATGGGATTAATACTTGTCTGTCCATATAGGAGTGTCCGCAGGAGTATCAGCCTGCATACGCAGAAGAAGAAGAAGAAGAAGAAGAAGGTATCTGGATTCTGTCTTTGTAATGTCGGAAACGGTCTTCTGGCCAGTTGTAAGGAAAGAATGTTGAAGGATGTCCTCAGCCACGAAGTTCCTTTCTGTAAATACAACTAGAACATTTGTCTCTTCCTGCATTCCTTCAGCTGTAACTTTTTTCTGCTGCTTGTTCTGAACCTATTCTTCATCTGTTGTTAAAGATCCAAAACTCAGCTCTTCGTCTTATCTTCAAGGCCCAGCGTCGTCAACCCAGTGCCTCTTCATTGATGAAGCTCTACTGGTTCCCTGTTTCCGTAAGAATTAACTACAAGATCGCCTGAATCTGCTACAATTTTGTCATTTACACTACTTCTGATCTCTCTGATCTAGTTACCTGAACTCTCTCTATCTCTCTCTCTCTCTCTCTCTCTCTCACTCTCCTCTCTCTCTCTTCTCTCCTCTCTCTCTCTCTCTCTCTGCGTTCTTTTTCTGACTCGCTATTTCTTCAGCTAAACCGCTTCAAACGTAATTCTCATGGTTTCTTCTCGATGGTCCACGGGTTCTGGAACTCCTTTCCAATAAATACCAGACATTCCATTCAACACTTATCAGTTTATTGCAATAACCATCCACGCATCCTTGGTGCAGTAGGTCGCGTCACCGAACTGCGGGATGGAAGGTTCTGGGTTCGATTCTCAGAGGCATTATTTGTGACCTTTATTCAGACGCAGCTGGTTCCGCTCAGTCGAGTGTTCTGTGAACTCAATCTGAGAAGACTGGAACACACAGTCGAGTTTCATTTTCAGAAGATGCGCCTCCAAAAGATTTATTCATATTTCGTGGCAAACACTGCAGGTGTCTGTGTCTCTCGGGCCTGGCTGACATCAAGGTAAACACTTTGAAAAAAAAATGAAACGCAGGTCTTGTTTTCGTTTGGATGTTATTTCATGTTTCTAAAAATCATAGGACATAAGATGCAATATGCATCATTCGTTGACTCGTTGGATGTCTCGAAGGCTTTGATTTGGGCAGATGATACGCGCATGGTTGAGAAACTCAGTATTTCGCCACTCTGCCGACACGGGAGTCAGCAGAGGAATATTAGTTCAGCGAAATTGTTGAGTTTGGTTTCCTTTCGTCTAGGTTCCCTTCCCTGCTTCATTTTTCTCTCCTTTTTTCGGAACAGTGTTTTATGAAAAGTCACAACCAAATCATGTCATCTCTAATCAGAATGGAAATCCACATTTTCATCATCCTCACTTTCATATCATCAGAATATGGAAAAAAAATCATATTCTGTAGCTTTGAGAAATGAGACAGCAGAGTATATAAACAATTACACACACACACACACACACACACACACACACACACACACACACACACACACATATATATATATATATATATATATATATATATATATATATATATATATATATATATATTAATGACTCATGCTTTCGCCACAAGGGCTTCTTCAGGAATCCTTGTGGGAATGCTTGAGTCATTAAAACTATCCCTCTGGGAAAATTGTCAACTTCTTATAACATTCATTTTATTCTGCAATACCTATAGAGATCGTTTTGTTGTTGTGTCTGTATATTTCTATATCTATCTACACACACACACACACACACACACACACACACACACACACACACACACACACACACACACACACCACACACACACACACACACACACACACACACACACACACACACACACACACATATATATATATAGAGAGAGAGAGAGAGAGAGAGAGAGAGAGAGAGACAAGACAAGACAAGACAAAATTCTTTATTTACGAGGATAATAGATAAGCACTATCGTGCTTTTTTACATCCAGTCCTCGCCCTGAGTAGGGACTACAACATGCAGTGAAATCAATTAATGTAAGAAATCAAAGAAGCAAGCAAAGCGGTCATGTAATCATAGAGGAACATCAAATGAAAATAGAAGATAAATGAAAACAAAACAAAAAATAAGAATAATAATAAACAAAACAACAACAAAAAATAATAATAACAAAAAAGAAAAAAAAAAGAGAATAATAATAATGAAGAGGAAGGAGAGAGCGGGGGTAGGGAGTGAGGTGGGCTGGGGAAACATATGTAAGTGTACTACAACGTACAAGATTGGCATGTATGAAAACAGACAGTGAAGTGAATATGACAAAGTGCGTACATATTTTGAACACACAAATACACGCACGTTTGCACGCATAGAGAGAGAGAGAGAGAGAGAGAGAGAGAGAGAGAGAGAGAGAGAGAGAGAGAGCAAGGCACCACATGCATTCATTTTTTCGCAAGGCATGAAAATACGTAGAACGTATTAAGCAAAGTGAGATGACATTGGGGGGGAGGGGGGGGGGGAGAAAAAAAAGAGAGAGAGAGGATGGAAGGAGAGGGGGAACAGCATGAGATGTAATGATTTGAAATGGAACTGTACTAAAACGTACAATAATTAGCCTGTATAAAATCAGACAGTAAAATGAACATGACAAAATATGTACGGAATTAGGAACATACACACGCACACATGCACAGACAGAGACAGAGAGAGAGAGAGAGAGAGAGAGAGAAGAAGAGAGAGAGAGAAGAGAGAGAGAGAGAGGCAGAGAGAGAGAGAGAGAGAGAGAGAGAGAGAGAGAGAGTGAAAAAAGGGGACAACATATAATCATTTTTCATAAGATTATATCCATATGCACACATATATATACCCCCACACACACATAACACATATGCATACACGCACACACACACACACACACACACACACACACACACACACACACACACACACACACACACATATATATATATATATGAAAAAAAAAGAAGAAGAAAAAAAATTAGAAAAGACAAATTGGTTAAGTACATGAAAATGGATGATTTATGCTTTTGAGAGATTACTTGGTATTACTTATGTTTTTTTTTATTTTATTTTTATTTTTGTTTCTTTTTTACTATTTTTTACCGCAGAAGATGGGTAAGGTACGTGTTTTTGAAAGTTGTGGTACAATGGATTTGTTTGATGTATTCTGGAAGGGAGTTCCACAAAGAGGTTCCCGAGTACGTTAGACTTGATTTAAATAGGTCAATTCTGGGGATTGGGATATGGAGTTTGTGGAGTTTCTCGACGAGACTTTTGAGAATCGTCTCATTAAAGTTGTTGGAGCATTCCCGGTCAGAATCTTGTGCATCATTAGCCCTTTGTTGTATTTGAGTCTCTGGCTGAATGGAAGAATGTGAAGATGTTTATAATCAGAGCTTTCGAGGCTAGTTTTCTTCAGAAGGATTAGTTTGAGCGCTCGTTTATGTAGGCTGAACAATGGTTTTAGTGTGTTTGCACTTGCAGATCTGAATCCCATATAGTCGATGCATAATCAACATGAGACTGAATATGAGCATGGAAAAAAAGTTTTCGTGAATGAAGGTCAAGAAAGTGTTTGATTTTGGTGAGCTGATAGACTTTCTGGGAGAGCTTTTTGCATAGTAACGTTATGTGGGGATTCCAGCTGAGACTATTGTCAATTATTAGTCCTAATACTTTATGATGAGTGACTTGTTCCACAAGTACATTATTGAGGTGTATAGGAGGGAAATCATTGGTGAGCTTTTGTCTTTTTTGCCTAGTTGTAATGTACATGAGTTTTGTTTTTTGAGGGTGAAGTGACATATGATTTAGTTCGGTCCATTTTACAAGGTCGTTGGTACTCTCTTGCAAATGTTTTGAAAGACTGGAAGGATCATTATGGCTGGTGTGAATTGTGGTGTCATCTGCAAAGAGGTCGCATGTAGATCTCACATGTAGGGGTAGGTCATTAATGTAGATTGAGAAGAGTAGCGGCCTAGAGAGAGAGAGAGAGAGAGAGAGAGAGAGAGAGAGAGAGAGAGGAGAGAGAGAGAGAGAGGGGGGGGGTGCGTACGTGCGTGTGTAAAGTGTTGATCACTTACAAACAAAACAAAAAAGTTTTCACGAGTGTAGTCACGAGATAGCCGGTTTGATAAGAGTGGATAGAGTGACATATCTCGTTTGCCGAGTGTTATCATTTAGCCACAAACAACATCTAGTTCACTGGTGGCCACTTCTTTTTCCCGACAGTTACAGGAAGAGTGCGACGATGGTGGGGGGGGGGGGGGGGGGGGGGGGGGGGGGGGGGGGGGGGGGGGGGGGGGGGGAGGGGGAGGGGGGGGAGTGTGAGTGCGGTAGGAGGATAAGGGTGAGGAAGTAGGGATGATGGGCCTGGCGGGTCCGGTGTGCTGACTAGTGGGCATGTCTATCTCTCTGCTCTCTCTCTCTCTCTCTCTTTCCCCTTCTCTCTCTCTCTCTCTCCTCTCTCTCTCTCTCTCTCTCTCTCTCTTCGGGAAGGAGTGTATGAAGGCGAAGGTGAGTGGGTATGAGGAGGTGGTTGGGTGCTGCGCGGTCGCGTGTCAATGATATCTGTGCTAGTGATATTTTTTGAAACGATAATGCT
>CM031611.1:16324559-16337059 GCA_018398815.1 Conus ventricosus | reverse complement strand
CAACAACAACAACAACAACAACAACAAAAGAGAGATTGGTAAAGCGAAGAATTTGTTAATTTTGTTCTGATGGCTTCAGGTGCAAGTTTATAACTCGATGCCTCCAGCCATCACTGGATGCCACTAGTTTCAAAATTCTGGTCTTTTACGAGGAAAAAAGATCACACACACACACACACACACACACGCGCGCGCGCGCACACGCGGCGCCGTGCGCGCGGCGCGCGCGCGCAGGCACACATATATCAGAACCAATAGGTTACAAAGAGGAATAACTTCACCGTGTTTTGATCTCTAACAGCAGTATGGAAGTGGGAAACTTATGACACGACGACCTGAGCATGGAAGCACCCCCTGCTCCCCCCCCCCCCCCCCCCCCCCCCCCCCCCCCCCCCCAACCCCCCCTCCCCGCCCCCTTCCCGTTCCCTCTCGCTGCTCAACCATCGCAAAAGAGTTCTGTACCACAGTGGCAGTGCACCCACGCCGCTCATTCCGACACCCCGTCCACAGCCACAGCCCGGTCAGTCCCGCCACGGGCCCGGCCCCGCCAATCCACAGGGAGCAGTCAATGTCAAGTCGTCAAGAGGCAACCCACCGGAGGAGACACTGCACTGCTGCCGAGTCACTTCGGTAGTATCAGCGGCGCTGCTCTGATCTAACATACGCAGGACGCCACCTACTAAGCCCCGTACTGACGACAATAATTGCTTAGTCGCGGAGCCGGCGTGAGTGGGCTCTCCCTCGGAGGGCGCCACCACGTCCGTCCAACGACAGCCCCGATGGACCCGCCGATACCGGTGACCCGGCGGAACCAAACCAAGGCCACAGACGTGGTGAGGACATCGAAACTGAGATCACCATGAGAGCAGGGCATGAAGGGCCACAGAATTTGTGACTTTTTTAATGCTGATCAATGAGAATGAGGATGATTAAGATGATGCTACGGATTTCCATTCCGGTCTGAGACTACATGACAGGGCTGTACTCTACGCTTCCTTTCATAATATATCCCGGCGTCAACCAGGCCCGAGAGATACCGGCACCTGCAGTGTTGGTCAGGGAATTTGAGCAACGTTCTCAGAAACGCATCCATTAAGTGGATGAAACTCGACCGTGTGGTCCCAGTCTTCCCAACTGAGCCCGTAGCAAACTCAACTCTGGGTAGGAGCCGGTTGGAGCAGAAAAATCCCACATGACTTTGATGGGAATCGAACCCTTGACCTCCCAGCCGGGAGTCCGCGACGCCAACCACTTCGCTACGGCGGCTGGTCTCAGTCGGAACTCTTTGTTTTGAACTTTCTAAGTCGTCGTTCACTTGATATGGCTTTGATTCTTTTTCTGTTTGGTATCAAAATTTTTTTTGTTCAAATCAGCCAGATGACGAGCTAAAGGGAGAGAGAGAAAAAAAAAAGGAGAAAACGTTTCAATGAACAAATGAAAACAAGAAAATAGCTGCAAACGATACACGTAAAAAAAAGTGTAAAAGAGTCGGGAGGGGGAAATGGAGGAGGGAAGGCGCAACAATAAACAACCAGCAAAAAAGTCCACAATTCCTTGCATGCACACACACACACACACACACACACAGGGAAGGCGCAACAATAAACAACCAGCAAAAAAGTCGGCATTTCCTTGCATGTACACACACACACACACACACACACACACACACACACACACACACACACACATGAGTGTATGAAAGCCGGGATTAGGTGGGGAACGCAACGATAAACAATCAATAATAAAGGTCACAATTGCTCTCATGTAAACAAACAGACAAACAAACAAACATACACAAATCAAACACAACGATACAAAACCCGACTGCAACCGCAACGGTAAAAATAGAGCAACGTCTACTTTCCCTTTTGGGGTTACCTGGGAAGTCCAGTTGGCCTTGTATCAAAGGTGCCCGCTCTGGTCAGGGGGAAAAGCCGGCAGCACTCGTAGCGGCTGGAGCTTGCACTGGGCCGACTCATCTGTTGCAAGTGGACTTTAATCTGCCTACCCTCACACCCCACTCTCTCTCTCTTCCTCCTCTCCCACCCTATCACCCTCTCCCCCCCCCCCCCCCCAACCCCCCCCCATCCATCCTCAGTTGTCCCCACACGCGAACATCCTTGGTAAGATCCGTCATGGCGACATTAACGCCGGGGGTGGGGTGGCGGGGAGATGGAGTGTGTGGGGGTGGGGGTGGGGGGGGGGTGGGGGAGGGGTCTTAGAAGGGAAAAGGAGCAAGGTTTAAAGTGGCGTATTGGAAGGGAGACTAGGGTTCAGAGTAAGGGGGGGGGGGGGGGGGGCGGGAGAAGGGTTGTTGGGAGATAACGAAAGAGGAAGAACGGGGAGAGAGAGGGACGCAGGGGGTGGGGGAGGGAGGGGCAGTAGGGGGTGGAGCGGGTAGAGTTATCGTATCCCACGTAAGTAGTGCGTCTCCCTGTTGGAAATGCCGCCCACGGCATTTTGTTGCTGTCGTTGCATTTAAAAACAGCTTGACATATTTTGATTGATCAGAGAGCGTTTGAAAATCCAACCAGCAATGCTTCCTAGTTTATTTTATATATTCATTTATTTATTTGTTTGTTTGTTTATGTATTTGTTCATTTATCTTCTTCATTCATTTCGTGTGTGTGTGTGTGTGTGGTGTGTGTGTGTGTGTGTGTGTGTGTGTGTGTGTGTGTGTGTGTGTGTGTGTGTGTGTGTGTGTGTGTGTGTGTGTGCGCGCGCGCGCGCATGCGTACGCGTGTGGACGTGCGCACACGCGCATATGTGTGTGCACATACGTGCGTATGTAGGCCCCTATGTGCATGCACGTGCATTTGTGCTCATGCTCCTTCAGCATCCACACACAGAGCAGTGCTTGACGTGATCTGAATCATCCTAGGGCATATCATGTCAGGTGGGTAGCAAAGATTGATGTGGCACCGGCATGCTCAGGGGAACGTTAAATAGCTAGGTGACTAACGACCGTGTTTTATGCTAAGTCAATAGCTTCGAAAAGTCAAAATAATCATTTCAATACCGAAAACACTAAATATCACCAGTTAAGCTATAACTACCGTTCGTGTGAGAGAACAAGTAGCCTATCATTATATGAAAACAAGATACACTCCGTAAGGACACGTATTTTGTTGTTGTTTGTTGTCGTACCCTGGCTAAAAGACGGGGACATGCCAGTTTGCCGCGTGCCAGATTGCCGAACACGTCCATACTGCAAGGCTCCCCCCTGGCGTAACCAGTGTCCCGGTCTACTCCAAAGCAGAATCGATGGTCTTTAGATTAGAGTAGGGCGAAGCCCGAGAGAGGACGAAGGACGAATGAACGAAGGCCGTTAGGCCAAGTCGTGCTCACACATTTAAGCCCGAAGGGCTGAGAGAGTGCTCAAAAGTCAGCAATCTGGCACGCGGCAAACTGGCACGTACCCTAAAAGACTCCAGGGATCATCCAAACAGCCGAAGTACTTGAACACTATGGTACAAATGCATCAGCTGGGATGAGAACATTACGTGTGTGACCGTTTTTGATTACCCCCGCCACATGGGCAGCCACAGTCCGACTTCGGGGGATCTTGGAGACTGATAATGTTATGCGAAACAATTCCTTTCGCTGGTTTTGATACTACTAAAGCATCAGATAATGAGTTAAAAGATAAACAGGATCGTATGACTCGTAGTCATCCATGAGTAGCGAAAACGGCCAATTTTGAGTTATCTCTGGTATTCTGTGCTTTGGCAAAGCAATCTTTTAACGCCTACACTCTGCACAAAAATTCTAAAGGCACCAGCACGCATGCGCATGAGTAAAAAAGCCTGTGTCCATCTGTGTAATTCCCGATTTCATGAGTGATAATTACTGTTTTCATGAGTGATAATTACTGTTTTCATGAGTGATAATTACTGTTTTCATGGTGATGACATTTGAGCGACATAGTAGGCCAAAAACAAAGAATATGAGTAATCATGAACAACAACCGACGACCACGTCGATAATAATAATTACAATGAGATGATGATGATGATAAATGATGATGATGATGATGATGATGATGATGACGAAGTTGATGATGATGTTGATGATGATGATGATGGATAGTTTTCATGAAGTATAGTAATCTTTCATGAGTACCTCTATGCGCTGTCCGATTCTCCCCATTCACAAAAAGAAAACACACATCCACACCATTCCCCACTTCTCCCCCACCCCTTTTAGCCCCCTCAACCTTCACTCGACCCTACAGCGACGCACGGACCCATATCAACCCCCCCACATCCCTCCCACTCGACACAGACAGCATGTCAAGACTGTTACGTCCTAACGCTTTTTTCTAAATTTGTGCAGAGATGAAAAGTCGTGGAAGAAAGCTTTCCATTGTAAGTTCATAAGGATTTTTTTTTTTGGATTGTCCGGACTACTCAAGAATGGCTGATGTGTAATTTTCCCCGAGACTTTCACGCTTGGGGGTGCTTGTGCCCCGAGTGGACAGACGTAATTTAAAAACAGGCAGTGGTAAAACTTATACAAGATCTACTCAGGTTTTGGTTGACGCCGGGATATATTATGAAAGGATGCGTAGAGTACAGCCCTGTCATGTAGTCTCAGACCAAAATGGAAATCCGTAGCATCATCTTAATCATCCTCATTCTCATCGATCAGCATAAAATAATTTTTTTTTAAATGTCTCAAATTCTGTGGCCCTTCATGCCCTGCTCTCATGGTGACCTCAATTTCGATGTCCTCTCCGCGTCTGTGGCCTTGGTTTGGTTCCGTCGGGGTCACCGGTATCGGCGAGTCCATGGGGCTGTCGTTGGACGGACGTGGTGGCGCCCTCCGGAGGGAGAGCTCACTCACGCCGGCTCCGCGACTAAGCAATTATTGTCGTCAGTAGGGGGCTTAGTAGGTGGCGTATGTTAGATCAGAACAGGCGCCACTGAACACCACCGAAGTGACTCGGCAGCAGTGCAGTGTCTCCTCCGGTGGGTTGCCTCTTGACGACTTGACATTGACTGCTCCCTGTGGATTTTCGGTGCCGGGGCTGCGGCGGGGCCGACCGGGCTGTGGCTGTGGACGGGGTGGTCGGAATGAGCAGCGTGGGTGCACTGCATCTGAGGTGGCGCAGAGGCTTGGACAGAAAAAAAAAAAAAAAAGATCTACTCAGGTTTAAAACACAAGGCAAAGCACAGTCACAAGAATTAGAGAATGGACACAGCTTAATCCTGAGGTTCAGAGTAAGAGAAATGTAAGACAGGATCTCAAAAGTGGCAAGGTGAGCATTGAACCATCCGGACAACATCTGAATTTGAGTGTGCCTGATTCGAGTTCACACCTATCTTTTATTAGATGGGGAACCACAATCGTTTAGCTGGTGGCTTGCAAATTAACGAGGGGTCAAAAGACAGCGACAGTCCGATCACATGAGGACGGACTGAGGCCAGCTAACCAGCTTCCTAGCAGGAAGCCGAGAGCCGTAACTCAACAGGACTTCTTACAGGTGCCTTCACAACCCATGGCACGGGTCTAATGGTTGGATCATGTTTGGCTGCTAGCACAAGATTTCACAGCAGTCAAACACAACTCTCTCTCTCTCTCTCTCTCTCTGGCTAAATAGAATTAACAACAACAGATATTGTGGTGTCCTATTCATTGATTTCAAAAAAGCATTTGATGTGATAGAACATAACCCTCTTCTTAGAAAATTGAAATTGTATGGCTTATCCACAAAAAACTCTTATGCTTTTTGACTCATATCTCACAAATAGGCAACAATGTGTGAAAATTAACGCGACTTTCTCTTCATTTCAAACACTTTACTATGGCGTCCCACAATCTGATTTAAGATTTTACGGCTGAAAGATTTTTAACAAAGTTTCTGGTGCGTTTGTAGACGATGTCATTTAACAAGATGTGTGAAAGTTGGTGTTTTTTTTTTTTTTTTTAAAGACTGGTGAGTTGATTTTAACGTGGTGACAGCCCTGATATGGCCCTTTGCGGTCGGCTGGGCTATAAGCAACATTCTTATCTTATCCACAAGGCTCTATCCTGGGTCCCTTACTGTTCCATCCATTTACATCAATGATCTTCCTCTCCATATCACACCCACCTGTGAACTCTTTGCTGATGATACAACAATACACACAAATCATTCTGATGTTACTGTTCTTGCACAAACTTTACAAGAAAGTGCAAATGACCTCGTAAACTGGACTGAATTAAATCACATAGTCACTTCACCCTCAAAAAACGAAATCCATGCTTATCACAACTAGGCAAAAAAGGCAAAATCTCACTATTAAGTTCCCTCCTGTACATCTAAAAATGTACCCGTTGAACAGGTTACATTCCTCAAAGTGCTAGGAATAACTATTGATAACAATATTAGTTGGCAAGCTCATATAACCTCACTGTGCAGAAAAATTTCACAGAAAGTTTATCAACTCTCCAGAATCAAACGCTTCCTCGACCTTCATTCACGCAAGCTCTATTTCCAGGTCTCATATCCAATCATACATAGACTATGGATCTACTCTATGGGACTCTGCTAGCGCAAACACCCTCAAACCATTGCTAAGCCTACACAACCGAGCACTCAAATTAGTCCTCCTAAAAAGCAGTAGTCTTCTGAACTCGGACTATAAATAGATTCAAGTTTCTCCCGTTAAGTCTGAGATTAGAATACAACAAAGGGATCATAATGCACAAGATTGTGTCTGGGAAGGCACCCTCAACATTAGTTCACAGATTCTCAATTAATTCCTCAAGGACTCTACCCAAACTTCATGTCCCTGTTCCTAGAATTGACTTATTCAAATCCAGTTTATCATATTCAGGTTCCTATCAATGGAACTCGCTCCCTGAATCAACCAAACAACACAATGCATAGCAACCTTCAAACACCATCATTTTCAACCATCTCATGTACCAGTACTTGCATACTCCGCCATAAATCCACCACCAACCAACCACCACCCTCTTTGCCTTAAGTATGACCCTGACTATTTAGAAAGTGTTTGTACTTGAAATGCATACGTTATTCTTTTAGTAAGTATGTCTTATGTGAGTATGCGCGCGCGCAGCGTGTGTGTGTGTGTGTGTGTGTGTGTGTGTGTGGTGTGTGTGTGTGTGTGTGTGTGTGTGTGCGCGCAACGCGCGCGTACGCGTGTGTTTCCTACTACCTCCTGCCCTCTTGTCATTATGTTGTTATGCTTGTATTCTTATGCGACTCTCTCTCTCTCTCTCTATCTCACGGTTCTGCTGGAACGACTTGATTTATGATCTGTATGACATTCTTCCCCCCCCCCCCCCCCCCCCCCCCCCCCCCCCCCCCCCCCCCCGTGGTGACTGGCTATCATTATGCATCCCCCCCCCCCCCCCAATTTGCGCTTATTTTCCATCCACCCCCCCCCCCCCCCCCCCCCCTCCCCTGGTGCTTCAAAATCGATTGTCTTGCATCTCCTTGGAATTTTTTTGATTGTCAGATTGTTCTAAACATGCTCTTTCCCACACCCACTCTCGCCTCTTTGTCCCTCTCTCCCTTTCGCTCTCTCTCACTCTATCGCCTTACCCTTCACTCCTTTCGCTCCTTCGTCTCTCTCTCTCTCTCACTCTCTCTCTCTCCCATTTTACTTTTTTTTTTCGTATCGTATTGTAGTTCTAGTCACTTTTTGCATGCTTCTTTTGTTGCCTTATCTTATTTTGCATTGTTGACCCTACTCAGGGCGAGGACTGGATGTAAAAAAGCACGTCAGTGCTTATCTATTATCCTCGTAAATAAATAATTTTGTCTTGTCTTGTCTTGTCTTGTCTTGTCTTCTCTCTCTCTCTCTCTCTCTGCGTTGGAAGATTGCAGTACAGGTGAAAAAAGGTACAATTTCACACCTACCCTGTCGGGTTATCAACCAGATGAAGACGTAGGGCCTATAGAAAACCGACCAGGTAATCTAACCTTAGGGTGGGAAGCGTGGTGGAGAATGTGGAGAGATTTTCTGTAGTGTACCGACACTGTCTACGGCAGCCTGTGTAGATGTAAATCATGTACGATGTCTCTTTGAAGCCTTGCCGACCAACGGTAATAGCGGAAACAAGACTGTATCGCGTGAGTTCTTTCCGTTTCCTTGTTTCAAAATCTGTACGGTTCTGTCTTGTGTCCTGCCTTCATGCCCGGCATTTCAGTAGACAGAATAATTGGGGGGAAACTGCAATGATGAGGATGAGGATGATGATGATAGCATCCGTGGCGCAGTGGATAGCGTTGCGGTTTCCAGTCTGGAAGGTCGTTGGATCAGTTCCTATCAGTTTATCATCTGCCGAATTTTCCAACTCTGACCGGCTCCTTACCCAGAGGCGAGTTTGTTGTGGGCTTCACTGGAAGACTGTAACCACACAGTCGAGTTCAACCCATTTAATGGATGCGTCTCCGAGACTCTTGCTCAAACTTAACTTCCTCACCAACACTGCAGGTATCTTATCAGTCGGGCCTGGCTGACGCCGAGATATCGTATGAAAGTAGCGAGGATTACAGCCCGGTTTTAAAGTCTAGTGTTCTGAAGTATGCAGCTACCACGTCTCCTCAGCCGCGGCTCAGCCTCCGCTTCCGCCCCACTTTTACCACTGCTCCGTCTCTTTTTTTATGGACATATCCTGAAGCTTTTCTGTTCGCTAATACGTCTAATCTGGCATAATGCTGTGAAAAGACATGAAATGAAAGTACTACCACTGTTCGCCGAGTCTCTTGTCTATGCGCGAACTGATTACCTGGCCTAGAGCGATACCATTCTTGAAATGTTTACATGAATGAAATTATCATGATCACTTCTTAATAATTTGGAGCTCTCGTTTTCAGTTTCATTAGGGACAAGAACGCTCAATCGAACACCAGTTATTCCCGTTCTCATGGTGGGAGAAATTTGAATATAATGGTCGTCTTTTTTTTCAGACTGTCAGACAAGCGAGTAGGTTTGATATGATTAGCAGTGTTGCTTTTTTTCTTTTGTTTTGGCTTTTTTTTTAAAAATCATGTCGTCGTCCTGGGGGTGCCAGTGTTGTATCAGACAGGCCCCTTCATCAGCTCTCCTTGTCTCAGGCCCCTTCATCAACTCTCCTTGTCTCCGTCTGTCATAACATCTGAGGAGTTCTGGACATCAAACCTGGATGGATCTAAAAGAACCGTCATCATCATTAGCATCAAGATCATCTATCTGCGCTTACCTCTGGGACAGAATACCAAGGCATGAACAGGAATGTGCAAAACAGGTGAAAATGCAAAACGAGAAAACAAATCTGGATGTGAAAAAAAATCTTCTCACTTCATTTTATGAAATTCCCAATTGATATCTTGCTTCCCTCCTTCTCTCTTCCACAAACCACGTCCTACACACACACACACACACACACACACACACACACACAATGTGGGTGGATCTGGTTCTTCTTCTCCTTTAACTGCATGAGGAGTCACTGGCACCACACTGAGGAACAGTTTACCAGCTTCCTCCGGTTCTGTCTGTTGTGTCCCACAACCTGGTGGTTAGAGCGCAAATTTCATCGTAACATGTTCTAAGGTCGAATCCAGCCTGCACCCAATGGGTTAAAACAAATTTGCCTTTCCCGTCCATTCTTACCCTGTTGTCATCCTGATAGTAGCAGACAGTCCACCTGTGTGTTGGTGATTGTGTGATTTTTTTTTTTTTTTTTTTTTTTTTTGGGGGGGGGGAGGTATTGTGATTTTTCTTTCCTTTCTTTCTTATTTTCATTTTTTAGCCCTGTCACTTATGTGGATGTGGACCTTACACCCTAACAGGGAAGAGATTATGGAGATCGGCTAGTCATTCATGTGCAGTCTCACACACACACACACACATGGGTGGCTCTTCTTCTCCTTTAACTCTGTGAAGAGTCCTTGGGGCACAAAACTAAAGGACAGTTCACCAGGTCCCAACAATGGTTTGCAACACACGTCGGTCAGTCGTCACAACTTTTTACTATGGGTTGCAACACATGTCAGTCAGTCGTCACAGCTTTTTACTATGGGTTGCAACACATGTCAGTCAGTCGTCACAGCTTTTTACTATGGGTTGCAACACACATCGGTCAGTCGTCACAGCTTTTTACTATGGGTTGCAACACACGTCGATCAGTTGTCACAGCTTTTTACTATGGGTTGCAACACACATTGGTCAGTCGTCACAGCTTTTTCTTTCCTATAGTTTTCTACATACATCACTTATCCCTGCTTTTTTCTTACTATTTTTTTTCCTTCTTTTTTTGTGCGTGTTGTTCAACAAAACCGAAATTTCCACACTTTACTACACGCGTCGTTCACTCGGAACAGCTTTCCAGTAAGTTTAGCTGAATATGCTGTTCATTTTACTGTCCTTTTGTAGTGTGTCTTGCTACATGTGCAGTTAGTCACCACGGCTTTTCATGAAACCAAGGGTTGGGGTTGTTTGGGATTATATTTTCTTTGGGAATGCATTTTGTTGGGGTTTTTTTTAACCCGTGTAGATAGTTCAGATCTCTTGATAGGCACTTTTTCCTGACTTTCATTTTCCTCCTCTCTCCTTTTCCTTCTGTCTTTCTTTCATTCTTCTGTATGGCCCCTTCCCTCAGAGTGTGACTGGAAAAGTGTGATTGATTTTTTTTATTGGTGCTTGTCCTTGCTTAATAAAGTGTTGTCTTAAATGTTGCCCTTTGCCTCCACGTGTTTGTCCGTGATTGGACCCACATTGTATTGGTGGACCAAAAGCAATAGTCAACCTGAATACTACGCATATACGGGTGAAGAAAGGCTTTTTCTTTTTTTTCTTTTCAAACGGACAGTTGGGCTGCCCTTACAAAAAAAAAAAAAAGACAGAAAAGAAAAAAATGCAGAAAACAGAAAAAAGAAAAAACTTTTTGCCAAATCCCAGACCTAGCGGCCAAACTGCCTGCCATGCAACACATTATACTCTCACACACACACGGAGGTCTTGGACAGTCATTTCCCCCTTTTCATACATCATACAAATGAAATTTTTTTTTAAAAAGCTGGCATGTTCATCAATCGTTACAAGGAAACAAGTGTAAAGAGTTTCAAGAACAACGACAGAAGAATGGTCCAAACAGGCACAAAAACAGATGATGACAGTAAAGAAAGGCAAAAATTATAAAGGCAGTCAGAGAACAACAGAGAAGTGGATATTACTAGCACAAAACCTCGACAAGATGAACTGGGAACCACAAAATCCCTGTGGGACACTTCACTCAAAGATCTTTTTGTCAAATCTCTGGTGCAGGTATACAGTTAATTCAAAAACACACTCGTTTTCATCATCATTGCCGTCATTGGGCGTTAGATCTACAGTCATTTATTCTTTTCATGTCAGGGACAAAGTCTACTTTTTCACACAGGGTTGGACAAAAAAGTTTTGAGAGGAGTAGATTCCTTGGGAGATAATTATTATAATAAAAATCATTCTGACAGGTTTAATAACGAAGACCTCCCATTTGAAGGTTTAGACTCATATGAACCAGACAAAAGGTGGCTGCTCAGTGTGTGTGTGTGTGTGTGTGTGTGTGTGTGTGTGTGTGTTACCAGTTCAATTAAGTACTGGTGTTCCTGTATGAACTTTATGTCCAGGTAAGACTGTGTGAATGCTGCAAGTATATTTAAAACATTTTCTTTTAAAAACAAATTCAACAAACTTACTTACTAATACTGGTCCAAGAGATAACTAACAATGTAAAACAAACAAACAAAAATTACAACTCAATAACCATATTTTCATACTTCACTTTATTTTGCCTCCTTTTTCCCTTATTACCAAAGTTTTTTTCACAAACATCACCAAATAATGAATGTGACACCATACACTCGCTTACTCCCTCTAAAAATTTATCTAGCAAATGGACTCCTGTACAGCTCATAAGCAACCAACACTAATCTCTCTTACACACACACACACTCTCTCTCTCTCTCTGAAAGACCTCTTGCACATACACTCATGCACACACAGACATACACAGACACACACATCCACAAAGAACTTGCGTGAGCACACACACACTCTCAGAGAACTGCTCTGAATACTCACATACTGTAACCAAACCACTCTCCCCTTCCCATCTTCCTGACCCCTCCTCCCCCTCCCTTCCCCAGTCACCCACTATCTCTCTAACATCAAAACTCTCCCCACCTTTGTATTCAAAAACACCAGCAAGTTTGCTCAGCCAATGTGATCACCAGACCCAACCACACTGCCCCCAACACACCCAAGACAAAGGAAGCACCCACAGCACACTTTATCAGGATGCAGACACAGGTGCACACAACCATCCTAACACATTGTCAACACACTATCGACACACTATGGGTCCACAGCGCCCTCATGAGGATGTAGCGGCCGATGCGGAGGAGGATCTCAGTTTCTCCTCATAGCCCTGTATGGCCAGCTCCAGCTGCCCTTTGTGCGAGGCCTCCACCGTGCAGAAGCTCTGTAAACATCAAACACATGCAGCATTAAACTCCA
>CM031611.1:16302059-16319559 GCA_018398815.1 Conus ventricosus | reverse complement strand
ACCGTAATGATAATAATGTGAACTAATACAGAATCCGGTTCTACATCAGGGCATTAAGCATTTCATCACAGAACTGTAGACAAGTACAAACACACAGACTGACACAGTAAAATTACAATGACTCTGCATTTCACAGTTGTTTCCGCCACCTATCCCCAATCACCTCCTTGTCCACCACCACCACCATCCAAGCCCTCTCACACATCCTAATATCCCACACACATTTACATCCCTATGATTTTATACACACACACATGCACATGCGTGACACACACCACAGGCTAAGGAGGTTACACAGACCTGTCAGTAAAGACAAATCATGATGATTTCGAAAGAGTAGTGTCCCTTAGACTTGGGTGGTCAAACAGCATGGCAACAAAAATAAAGAACGGTGGACATCATTGAGCAGCAATAAACTGCACGAATTCAATATGGAAAAAGACTGTAGACAAAAATCTTTTTTACAGATTTCTGAAAGACCAAGCAAGGTATAGTTAGTTCAACATGGGAATTAGTAGATTTATACACGCATAGACCATGTCTGTTTCTTAGCAAATGAAAGTTTCGTTAAAGATCTTTTTCTGATTTAGATCTGAATATATGAAATAAGCTTATGTGTACTCACAGTGACACAAATGCAAAAATGCTTAAGTGTGCACACACAAAATTACGTGTGCATGCATGTATGCACAGGATATGGGTGAGAGGGTGGGTGAATGAGTGAACGAATTGGGAAGGAGAAAGAAGCACTATATAGATAGATCTGTTCACAAATAGACTAGGTCTAACGACACTGACATAAACATATGCGTACGTCTGAGCACATATCAATATATAATGTATGTATGTGCATGCGTATGTGTGTGTGTCTGCCTCTGTGTGTGTGTGTGTGTGGTGTGTGGGGGGGGGGTTGTCTGCCTCTGTGTGTGTGTGTGTGTGTGTGTTTGTATGTCCGTGTGTTTGCCTGCCTGTGTTGTGTGTGTGTGTGTGTGTGTGTGCGTGTGTGTGTGTGAGTGTGCGTACGTAATTGTGTGGGGTTGTTATGCAGTCACACACATCACATGCGCACACACACACACACACATTATACACGTATGTGAGTTTGTGCAAGCAGGCCTTCTGCAACATGCACAATGGAGCGAATTATCAGAAGGGCGGGTTGTCAGAGGTAAATGTCCAAAAGTGAATTGTCTACGATGGGCGAATTGCCTGGGGTGAACTGTCTTGGGGTGAACTGTCCTGCTCCAAAACTGTGCATACATGTCTGCGCATGCACATGTGTGGGTGTACCTTTGTGTATTTGTGTACTTGCATGCATATGTGTGTGCACATGTGTAACCATGTGCATGCATGTGTTTGTGCACGTGTGTGGGCATATGCATGTTTGTGTGTGTGTGTGTGTGTGTGTGTGTGTGTGTGTGTGCCTGTGTGTGTGTGTGTGTGTGTGTGTGTGTGTGTGTGTGTGTGTGTGTGTGTGTGTGTGTGTGTGTGTTGTGTGCGCAAGAGTGTACCTGTGTGTGTGTGTGCGTGCACTCATGTACGTATGTATTTGTGTATGCATCCGAATGCAGGTGTGTTTAACATGCATGCATGCATGCATATGTGTATATGCGTGCGCACACATGCTAGTGTGTGTGTGCATGAACTTCAGTGTGTGTGTGTGCGCACATGTGTGAATGCATAATGCATGTGTTTAAATGAGTGCAGTTTGTATGCGTGTTCATTTGTGTACATTCATGTGTGCATGCGTATGTGTGCGCGCGCGTGTGTGTGTGCATGTGTGCGTATTTATGTACATGCATGCATGTGTATGGGTTGTATGTGAATGTGTCTGTGTGTTTTAAACCTGAAATATGCAACTTTGAATGCAACAGCAAACTAAACCTGAATACTTTGACCACCCAGAGCAAAGGGAAGTAATCGAAATTTTGGCTTGTAACAAGAAAGTAAAGGAAAGAAGGCAGTCAGCTATCTGTATATACTTCATCTGTGCACACACTATGAGAAGAGGCTAGCGCAGGATGCCTTTCCCAAGTTTTCAACGGATGGCTTCATTGATGATGTGAACCAGGAGAAAGAACACGAATACCCAACATTCACTGGGACGTTTATTTTGACTGCAGGGCCCTGTAACACAAAGTGCACAGACCAAAGATTTAAAATAAATGTTAGCGAACCGCCACCTTCAGTTCTAGCAGTCAAGATGAGAAAGAGATGAGCACAAGAACTGCAGAGCTAATGGCTCAGGTATAGATGTGGAGGATGTGTGGAAGATTGTCTGCACCAGGGCCTGTGACTGACTGTAAGTGACCCTCACCACCAAATAAGACTTCGTCAATATCTGATGTGACCATCACCACCAAAAAGACTGTCAACATCCGGTCGTTTTAGGACTTTTTGTATACACCCTTGCCTACAGCACTGTTGACCCCCCCCCCCCCCCCCCCCCCTTTCTAAACACCACCTCCAAAAAGGAGGAGCACTGCCTGTTCCACAGACTGTTATAAAAGACAGCACCCCTTTGCCAGCCACTGAAAAAAGTGTACTCTTAGTTTTCACTTGTTGTCAACAAAGGTGTAAAAGGAAAGTGTTGACAAGCCACAATTTGATTATACTGGAAAGAAGAAACACACTTCCCAACACAATCTGCGCAGTTTGTGTCCATCCCATAATTCTAATTATCCATGAAAGAGAAAGTAAGAGTAGAATGAAACCCATCAAATTACCCTGTCTTTTTTACAGTGGTTAAGGTCAAAGTCTGCAAACTAGGAGAGTATGGGTCAGAATCAATCTGTTATTTTCTTTCAGTCTTCACTTGGAGTTGAGCATCCCATGGGCTCACATGGGTAGACCAGAACTACACACTCGAGTTTCATCCACTTTTTAGATGCATCTCGAACAGTACTGCTCATATTTTCTGACCAACACTGATGATTTGTGTATCTCTGGACCTGGTTGATGCTTGGATGTGTATGGGAAGGAAGCATAGAATACAGACCTGTCATGTAGTTTCTGACAACGATTTCATTCCCAGCATCGTCTTCACCCTCCCTGTCAACACCAAGTCATGTTCTGTGGTCCTTCAGGCCCTGGTGACCTGATGACCTTTATGCTGACGGCCTCATCACGCCCCTGTCTCTGGGAGCTTGTTTCCTAGTCGCTGGTGTGGTTCGCTTTACTGGAACTGTCACTGGATTGTCCATTTTCAGTTTCAGTTGTAAAATCGCCCAGCTAGCCCCGATCCACCATCAACGGTCAATCTACATTCTGTTACCATGCTGGCTATTTGAGAAGTGTTGTGCGGTAAGACATCAAATTTGACCACGTGGCTCCTCTCTTGCAATAGCAATATGCACTGCCCCATCACGGACGCCTCCCCCCCCCCCCCCCCCCCCCCCCCCCCCCGACAAATTTGTCTAACAAAAGCAGGTGACAAAAGTGACTAACAGTATATGTAGTGTACAAAACATCACAATTTTTTTTAATCACGAAAGAAGAAGCAAAAAAAAAAAAAAGAAAAAACATCTTTTAAAAAAACTTATATACTCACAGCTCCCTGTTGACCATGTCAATGAGAAGATAATCCACTTTCTTGTACCACACGAAGTAGAAGGCCATGGATCCAAAATGACGTGTGGAGCGAAGCTGCTCATAGTGGTGCTTGGAGTCTATCACTTCGAATGTCCGATGGCAAACCTGGAAAGGTGTGTCAGCCCCCCCATTCAAATGTACAGAGTACATGGACAGCATAACATACAAGTGATCATAAGCACAAACACAGCACAGTTGTACTGTGACACAGACCTAACTTTCATCCAAAGGTGTTGTGATTTCTATCTTTAACACACACAGCTTCCCAGCTTTATCTTTTTACAGAGGTATGATTACCTCCCTTTCTTCACCTAACAGGGTAAGGCTTCCTCATAACTACACTTGGCAACAGTTCCGACAGTGGGAATGTTAAACATTATGTGCAATGTACTGATGATGGTTGTTAAGCTTGCGGTCATGCTCCAAATGATACATGCTGGTTCTACCTAATAGTGTGGCTGACCACAGAAGACAATGTAATGTAATGTAATGTAAAAGGATATTTAAAGAACACTTTACCTCTCAAGAGTCCAAAGCACATATTACAGAAAAATGTGATAAAATACTAATTCTAATTCAAAGCGCAAACACACAACACACACACACAATCACACACATGCGCACGCACACGCGCGCACGCACACCACACGCACACACACACTCACACACACACACAATCACACGAAAAACACACATGCAGACAGACACACGAGTGTGTCAACACCAGCAAACACGCGCACAGTGATAAGTGGATATCATTAATCAGTCCAAGGGAAAAAATGTGTCTTTACGGAGGTTTAGGAAGAGCACAATCATTTGCCATTCCACAAAGTGTCTGAAACCCTCCCCATCCCTTCCTCATCTATGTCCAACAGAAAGAAACAAAGCTAGTTAAGAAGTGTGCGGCAACCTCAGCTGATGACAGCGTTTGTGTGCGTGCGTGCATGCGTGTGTGCACTCATGCATATATCAGAGTGTGTTTCATGTTTGTGTTTCAGGGTTGTCTCTGTTCTGGGAAAACAAGGTCTGTCCTAAAAGTACAACAATAAATAACTATGTAGTTATTTCCAGATCATATACATCAAATTCATAGTATGACAACCAATCTACAGACATCATTAAGCCTGATAACACAAAGGCACCAGGACTGAGGGCGCCAAGCATTCTCCTTCATTTATCACCCCAAGAATAAAGGAAAGAGTACCAAAGTAATGACAAACAGTGCCACCAAAACATGTAAGATCAAGCACTGACTGCACAGTGGACAGTGACTGTGCCACCTTACAACGAAAAAAGAGCTTTGCATATTCTAAATTCTTCCAGAGAAAAAACGTTCATAGATTCTCTACAGAAAAAGACCCGTAAAAAAAGGTACAAAGGCAGAAAGACAAAACACAAACAGGTTTTCTTGAAGAAAAAAAATAATAAAATAAGCAACAATGGCAGAAAGGCAGTGGTTGACCAAAACGTGAATAAAAAGCAGATTTTTATACGAAGAATAGCAGAGTCAATAAAAATGGTCCAAAAGAGGAAATTACGAACACAGAATTTCCGAAAGACAGGGATGCAATCTTCACTGAAAGCTCCCAACTACGACGATAAATCTGAAGAGAACAAAATCAAAATACCCAAAGAAACTGTCACATTAAACTCTTGTATTAACTTTTTTTTTAAATTTATCTTGTATATAGGAAATTTTTATTCTAAAATTACGTTTAATCTAACATACTTACCGTGGCTCACTAATGCAATAAACGGCAGCAATTTGCTATCCCTGCCTCGTATACAATAAAGTCCGTACAGACAACAAAACCCTTGAAAGGGCCTCGTGCCTTGCGCATGCTCAGAAGCATCCTCTTTTCGAGGTATATCAAACCCTGACTGAGAACTCCTGATGGAACCAGGAAGGCGGGGAGGTAGGGAGGGCCTCTGCGTGAGCCACGGTAAGTATGTTAGATTAAACGTATACGCGTAATTTTAGAATAAAAATTTCCTTTTAATTACACATACTATACCGTGGCTCACTAATGCAGAGTCGCACTACCTGGAAGGAGGGCTCACCTGGTTACCGCCTGGAGGAGCGAGAAGAGCCGGAGCGTGTGGCGGAGATGGAGTGTTGAGCCACCACAGCTGATGCGATGCCCCTAGACCCATCATCGCGCAGACGAGAAACGTCGCGCAGGTAGAATTGGATGAAGGTGCCAGGGAACGCCAATATGCGGCATCTAACACACTCTGAATGCTGGCATTATGAGCTACTGCCAGCGAAGACGCCCATGCCCTAATCTCATGAGGTCTTGGTGAGAAAACAGCCAAATCCCCTTCAGGTCTCGCGTACGCAGCTTTAATGACTTCTCTCAGCCATCGAGAGATTGAAGAGCGCCTGATGTCCTCCTTATAACCTTCGTTGTAAAGAGAAACAGGTGGCGCTGCTTGGAGCGAGAAGATTTCGTGCGTTTCCTATACTCCCGCAGAGCGCGCACCCGGACAGAGAGTGCGGTCTTCGTCGTCTGGGGCGAGAATAGAAGTGAGAGGAAGAATGGAGATAGTCGGGGAAGGAGAACCTGGCAACTGGTTTTTCGCTAAAAATTCTGGGAGGAGGCGAAGAGATATCGAGCCATCCGGTTCGGCGGCGACGTCCCCAGGCAGGCCACTAGGGCGTGGACTTCACTGCAGCGCTCCCGAGGCCAGGGAAACGAGAAAGGCTGTTTTGAAGGAAGGAATTTCAGAGAACACTCCGGATGGGCTAGTAAGGGGGGAGCCTGAGGGAGGAGAGGACTAAGAAAGATCCCACGCCGGGGTACGGCGGGGCATCGGGCCTCCTGTAGGGCTGCTCCTCTGACAGATCCCGCAGAAGAGGGTCGTCCCCGAAGGAGGGGCCCCTAACTGGCGGATAGTGGTGGAAATAGCCGCCCTGTGAACCTTAACAGGGAGGCTGAAAGTTTTTTCTCTGATGAAAGAAAAGCTAGGTAGTTCGCCAATTGGCATTGAGAAGGAGAATGAGGTGATACTGCGTGGCTGGAGCACCAAGAGAGCCAGCCATTCCAGTGGACACTGTAGACACTTTGGGTGCCTGACTGTGGGCATGTTCCACAAGGCCGATTACCACTGGGGAGGCGCCTTGTGCAGACAGCGCGTCCCGCACAGTAGCCAGGCGTGAAAGATGCAGCACGTTTTGGATTGCCGTGTGGAATGCCTGACCGTGGCTGAAGCAGGGACTTTGCCTTTAAGGCGAGCGGTATCGGAGGCACGTGTGACAGGTGTTGTAACAGTTCTGGAAACCACGCTTGGGCCGGCCAGCGTGGAGCCACAAGAATAAGCGTGGCTGCGTCTTCCCTTGCTTTGCGGAGAAACTTTTCCAGAATGGGGAAGGGGGAGAAAGGCATAGCCCGTTCAGTCCGGACCAAGGGATGGACAGGGTGTCCACAGCCCACGCTGCCGGATCCGGAACTGGAGGAGACATACAGCTGGAGACGGTGGTTGAACCGGGTGGCGAACAGGTCTACCTGTGGTTTGAACCATACAGTCCAGAGAGGTTCCAGGATTGAGTGGACGAGAGTCCATTCTGAGGGAAGAACATGTGCGACTGTGAGGGAGTCGCGAGAATGTTGATCTTCCCGGGAACGTGCTTGGCGAGATCCAGATTGATTGTGTCTCGCACCAAAGGAGAAGCTGTTCTGCCCTCAGGGACAGGGAGTGAGAACGCGCCCCCCCCCTTGCTTGTTGATATAACAGTCGTGTTGTCGGTGTTGAGGAGAATGTGTTTTCCCTTCAGGAAGGGAAGAAACTCCTTGAGGGCTTGGAACATGGCTTCCAGCTCTAGCCGATTGATATGCCAGGATTCCATCTCCGGGGACCATTGCCCGGCCGCCGTCAGAGAGCTGACGTGGGCACCCCACCGGACTGGGACGCGTCCGTGAACAGGTCCTCTGTGGAGGAGGGGGTGTGATGGGGACTCCCTGAGGCCAGCCAGGACTGGGAGTGCCATTGGGCCACCGATTGACTGGAACCACTGACCGAGAGGATCAGATAGGTCCCACGACTGCAACGCCTGAGACCAACGCTTGCGAAAGAGGCGCTGAAACCGGCGTTTGTGCAGTCGTCCGAGGGGCACTAAGGGGGCCAAGGACTCCATCAGACCAGAAGCGAGGCCAGCTTTCTGGCTGGAGCCTGATCCAAGGAAAGGAGATGGGCCAAGAGGTGCTGGAGGCGAACCAGGCGCTGGGGGGTTGGAGAGACCAACCAGTTGGTGGTGTGGAAGGACATGCCCAGAAACTGAAACTGCTGCGACGGGATGAGATCGGATTCTCTCGTTGCGAACAAATCCCAGCTGCTGACAGAGGTTTAAAACCTGGAGGGCTTGCTGGGAGCACAGAGTGCTGGATGAGGCAAGAAGAAGCCAATCGTCGAGATAGGCCTTCAGACGAATTCCTTTCTCCCGAACATGCAAGCAAAGTTCCCGGGCACCTTCGTGAAAACCAAGGGGCGGGGCTAGCCCAAAGGGAAGAGCCTGAACTAAAAAAAACGCGGCTTCTCCACACGAAGCGGAGGTACTTCCTGTCCTTGGGTGGATCAAGAGATGGAAGTACGCATCTGTCAGGTCAATGGATACCGCCCAGTCGCCGGGATGCATGGCATCGCGGATTGACATGGGGGTTTCCATCCGAAAACGGAGGACGATAGAAACCTGTTCAAGGGCGAGAGGTCGAAATCCTCCAGAAGCTTTGGGAACCACAAAAATGCGGCCATAAAAGCCCGGAGAGGATGGAAGAGGACTTCCTCTGTGGCTCCTTGGCTAACAGCGAAAGGACCTCCTGGTCTAAGGCTGAGAGGCCGCCAGATCCGAGGAGGAGCGAAAGGAGGAGGGAAAGGAGTGAGAGGAGCCTTTACTGCACCCCAAGGAAGACGAAACCCCGACCTGATCACCCGCAGAGCCCAAGGGCTTGCGGGAAGCCGCTCCAGGCACTGAGGTGCCTGGACAGACTGCCCAAGGACCGCCTGGGGTGAGTACCCAGGTCGGGGGCAAGTCATGGGGGGGGCTGTCTGAGACGTGGGAGCTTTCGGACCGCTGGCCGTGCCTGAGGCCGACCCCTGCTGGGTTGTTGCCTCGGATCCCCCGGGGTCCAAATGACCGTCGTCCCTTGGGTTGAGAGGGACCGGTGATGAGAAAGGCGCTGGCGCCTTGCGTTTTGAACCGGGGGGGGGGGGGAGGGGGGGCCTGCTTGAAAGGCGAGGTCACGCCTAATCTCGGCCTGGCTCTTAATGGTAGCCTGTACGTGATTCCTGAACAGAGACCCTGACTTGACTGGCAAGGCTCTGAGGGAGGCGCGGGCAGAGGCAGAGGGGCCACAGAAGATGCCAAAGGACAGCATCTCTCCTCGCTAGTACCGAGTTCAGATGGAGCCTAGCGAAGGCCCCAGCGATACTTAAGCCCTTCAGCATTGACTGAATACAGGTACCACTGCCGCGGGTCCGCGGACTGGCGGATGGTGAAGGAATCTGAATCAGGATCCTTAAGGGCAGACACTAGTCCCCCTAGGAAGGAATCCATGACTGAGGATGGCCTCCAAACCCTCCTCGCAGATCTTCCCACTCGGCAAGGCAGCGCTCTGAAAGGGACACCTGCCTAGCGTGTGATTTCGACCTCTCCTGGACCAGGAGGAGGTCCTCCTGGGAGAGGGGGAGAGTGGCTTCCGGGATAGTATCATTTGCCAAGAAGGCCTTCTTGGCAAATGGAAGCCTCTCTGGCTTAAGGAACTTCCCACACGCCAGCGCACCAGGAAAATCAGGGACAGAACCCGGCATGATGTCCTGTGCCTCCGTGCCCCTGACTCTTATTTGGGCCCTCCTCATGCAGTCGGCCACCATGACCGACCTCCTTTAGCAGAGAGGAGGGCATAGCTGCCAATGGGCGAGATCCCAAGGGCGAGTTCCGCTGCCGAAGGGCAGGGGGCTCCGACCTCCTGAGAGGATGACACCGCCTCCGGGACAAGGGAAGCCAGAAAGGCCACGAGTCCTGGAAGGAATAAGAAACGGGCGACTGGCCCTCTTCCTCTGACTCAGAATCCACCAGGTCGGATCCACAGACCGAGGGGGTGGCCGCCCTTGGCGAAGCGTGCGGGGGCGAAAGCCCAGGGTGGCCTGGGATGGCTGATTCTCCAGACACTCCGGGGGAGGGATCCGTCACGGGTGGGCGAGGGGGCCTGGGAGGAGAGGCCTGCACTGGTGGAGGGCTGGGCATAAAACCCGGCCACCAGGGAAACCCGGAGCATGGGGCTGTGGGAAGCCCATGGTCGGGGGATTATTGCCATTGGGCCCATGGCGCCCAAGGCAAAGGGCCTGACCCATGATAGGGGGGGCTGAGGGTGTGGCTGCTGGCCCAACCCAGTAAATGGGGGGCCTAATGCGCCGGTCCCTGAGGGGCGCTCGGAAAAGAGGGCGAAACCCAAGGTTCTGCCCAAAAGAAGAGGCAGACACATGAGGTGGGGGAAGGGAAACAACCGGGGCCGAACGAGATTCAAGCCCTGAGAGGAAGTTGCTTCCCTTGCATCGCCTACGTGCGGAGAGGGGGAGGTAGACGAGAAGTCTACCTCATTGCCCCATCCGGAGCCTCGTAGAGGGCTCATGCATCTTCGGTTCTGCCATGGAAACCGAACTGTGTGCAGTAAAACCGCAGCTGAACTGACACAAGATGCGTCACGGGAACGACAGAACCGCAGCTGAGTCGCTCGCCATTACGGGACAAAGGAACGGGATCGACAGAACCGCAGCTGAGTCGATTTGCGTTAGGGGACAAGGGGACGGGATCGACAGAACCGCAGCTGAGCCGATCACCGTCACAATTGTGGGTTGCGAGAAAGAGCTCGCTGTCACAACAACAGAACCGAAGCCGAGTTGAAGTGAACCATTGGGAGAAAGTGACGCTGAAGGGAGAGGAGGTTTTGGCGGGGCTAGAGACAAAGAGCCTGCCGGCGAGATGCGGGAATCGAAAGACGAAACCTTCTAACTCTCGCCTTACCACCCAATCGCTTCACGTTACGTTTCTTCCTTAAGTGAAAACATAAGCAAAGGACACCAAAGAACAGCAACAACAATCGATCGATTGCGAGAAAGTAAAAAATACTTAGTGCTCGTTGTACACGCGGCACTGAACGGGGGAAAATGGCTGCCGAGAAAAGAGGATGCTTCTGAGCATGCGCAGGCACGAGGCCCTTTCAAGGGTTTTGTTGTCCGTACGGACTTTATTGTATACGAGGCAGGGATAGCAAATTGCTGCCGCTTATTGCATTAGTGAGCCACGGTATAGTATGTGTAATTAAAATGATTTTTTACTTACCCTGACATAATCCGGATGATCAGGTTCAAACTGCACACAGGCCATGTCCAAAACATAGACATACTGGGCCTTCTTCAGCACCTCCTGAAAAATGAATACCACAGAATTCAAGGGATTTTATCAAGGAAAGCTTTGCTGGCAACCTACCAGAGGACAAATTCCACACCCAGGGGATGTAGACAGTTGGATGTCGATAAAATGTGGACAGGGGCAGGGAGGGAGAAAGCAGGGAGGTGGGTGAGGGTGAGGGGGAAAGCAGTTTGGCTTTTGACTGACTGCAATTAAAATGCCAGAAGCTTTTGCTAACAAATGCGGGCTTTAAAAGGAAAATGCACTGTTCCAGAGGGGAGTAAAGGAGGCAGTCCACATCGCCGCCAGGAGCCCCACCCTTAACCGCGACCGGGGCCGACACAACCTGTCATCGGTGTACTCCTCACTCATTCAGTCGCATTGTCGTGAGTTCGCTCATGGCAGTGCGCACTGAATCCAGTTCTCAACCCAGCAGTTGCGCTGAAGAAGTTGGCCGGATTGCCGATGAAAGCTACGCACACAGTGAGCAGCTTTCTTTAAACTGAGTGAACTGTTTAGTCTGGTAGCCATTATGAAAATGCACTGTCTTTTATTGCAGCTGCTGATACTAATGTAGCAGTATCTTGGTAGCAGTCTACGACATACTGTCAGCCTAAAAAAAAAAAGTTGACCTGGACCTCCACATTTCTTTTTTCCATAAAATTCAGAAAATCTACTTCTATTTTTTCTGTTGTTCATCTCCTTTCTCTTCTTTTTTCTTTTTTTTCACAAAATTGAGGAAAAGTTGTCTGAAATGTGAACATTTTCCACAAAATGACATGTAAGTTTGGTAAGTCAGGACCTGTAAACTAAAGTCAAACGGCAAAAAAACAGTGGTGGGGTCAGTTTGGGTAAAATGAATTCTCTGCACAAGCCAGTGGCAACATCACTGACATTACCTCTCAATTCAAGTAAGAAATTAAATAACTTGATAATCTGTCATACTGTTTTCTTTGCACTGTATGACAACACATTTTAAAATCCTTTTGATAATCTGTCATACTGTTTTCTTTTCACTGCATGAGAACACATTTTAAAATCCTTTTCTCTAAGACAGGCTTCCATACAACTGGGACACTTCTGTGCATCATAATTTTGCATTTATTTTGAAATACACATACCCTTTACATACCACTGAAGAGGCTTTTCTCTCCTGTTCCTATTGAGACACATATTCTGATACTCTTGGGGGTACTGGGTGGGGGTGGGGAGGGAATCCAGAATCCCAGGAACCCCCTAAATTCACCTGGGAATTCAGTTTCACACACACACACACACACACACACACACACACACACACACACACACACACACAGGGGAAAAAAACCAACTGATGATGCAAGCATATATTTTCAGCTCCATAAAACAACCAGCTTTGTCAGCACACAATGACACCATGACCAATACTAACCCTTACACTGGTTATTCGACAACATACTATTAAGTATGCTGTCTGGTGAATTTCCAGAAGGAAAGCTTGAAAAGAATAGTTACGTTTGTATGATATGCATAACTTTTCAACGGTTAGTATTTGAACATGAAATGCAGAATAAAAATTGTTAGTAATTGAATAAAGAATAATATAAAACAGAACTGGGGTGCTTGTGAGTGTTTGATTAGGTGCTGACCTGTCCAGAATGTGAAATTAACAGGTGAAAACAGGTGGCACATCCTGCTTGTCATTCTCACGAGCTTGTTCACAAATAATCCAGTCTATGGTGTTCCACAGTATCCAGAAATAAGTTATAGCCTTTTTCAAAGGAAAGTCAGTATGGATTATACCCGTCTTTCATGCTGATAATTCAGGTAAGAATGAATAAGGTACTGTTCAGTTTTCACATTGAAATCATGTGCTGCTAACACACAAAAAAAGCAAAAATGGTCACTATCAACAAATGTAATAGTCAGCCCACACTGTCGTCATTTATGTTTGAAAGGTTTAGGATCATCTGGAAGCGCTACACTGAGTTTTTCTTCCCCACTGAATAGCATCTTAAGATTCCCCTCACCCTTAGGCACTCATCCAGTCACTGTCCGTGGCGATCTCAAAATCACGATTGCATGGTGCTTGATCTAAATCAAAACTATCACCCATCACACCCAGTTCATTCAAAATGTCCATACCTACTTCTTCACCTGCTTTTTCCACTAGAAATTCAGCAAAAACATCTTCAAACAAGTTCCTAATTCTATCATATTCTGCTTCGGGCGCCGCCATTTTTGTTCGCCAGACGAGTCGAGTCGCACTATGCATTACAAGCTGCTACTAACCATAAACTAAGCTAAAACATTGAAAATCCATGTTCCGGGGCTCGCTCAGTCACTCATGCAAATTAGTTTGTCACTGAGCCATAGTTTCGTATCTGTGTGTATCTGTGAAACTAGGCTCGCAAGGCTCACCCTACAGCGCAACTTTTGTCGCGACAACCAGTGACGGCCATGATGTAATGGCGCGACATATGTCGCGACAACCAGCATAAGGGCTAATGTATCAAGTAAAAAACAAACCAAAAGAAAAACAATACTAATGCATCAAGTAAAAAATTAACCAAAAAAAACCCCAACAAACGTACAAGATGAGAAATGCCTCAAAATATCTTGGCTGAAGGAGTTTGCTTGGCTAAAAAAAAAAAAAAACAGGATAGCAACTCTATTTGTCGAACCTGTGTAGCGGTTGACAAAAACTCAAGGGTCCAAAAGATGAATACGTTTTTGACATCAGGTTATCAATCTTTCAAAATTCAGCAATAGCAAGTTCGGGTTGTCCTTTATATAAACTTTCAAGAAGGCAACTAATCCCTGAAAACAAAAAGTATGGGGAGCGCTGCAATGCACACAAACACACACACACTTACACACACACACACCTGTACATCCTAACACATGCGCAAATATACAAAAACACACATACAGTCAACACACAAGAAACGTCTCACGACCCCTTGTTTCATTTTACTTTACGCATTATCTCCCACAGGACGACCCCAAGCTCTCCAGCAATACTGAAAGGAAGGAAACATGAAGACGCCTACCTCTAAGTGTTCTTCCTGAAACATGCTGGGCATAAAAAGCTGACGGCCGGCCACAGGACTATAGATCTGATTGATACGATCACGCTCCTCCCAGTCCGCCCGGCGCAGTGTCCCATCCGCCTCTCTCACCACAATCACCCTGCGCTGAAAGCAGCGAAGGACCATGTGGTAATCTTGCTCTGGCAATACACCAGCACCAAACACACACACACACACACACACACGCACACACACACAACACACACACACACACATGCACACACACACAGAGTAAAACATAACCTTGGTTGGTAACATTCAAAACATGCAGTGGTACACACACAAACACATAGATCCTCCTCTCCCTCCAGCACACACACATACACCCTCACATTTTACTTAACACTGTCTCAGACAAACAATGGTTTAAGCAGAAAACAAACAAAGAAACAAAACTAATGAAAAGTACAAAGTACTGATAACACTTCATAAAGTTCTTCATTATAATCATACTGTCACCACATACCTGTCCTTGACCCCAAACGTGATGTCGGTGAAGATGTACTTGCTGCTGTCCAGGCCCGTCAGTTCTGGGTCGTGTGAGAGCACGTCTTTGATTGGTTCCCTCACCTTCATGAACGGAGGGATCTGCAGGCGATACTTCACCTTCCTGTCAGCTGCCTTCTGAGCCTGCACACAGAAGAGTATAACACTGAACAGCCAGCCACACTGTCCATTTCATTTGTTCCGACTTCTTGTCACCAATTAGTTTTAGACTTTTCTCCCTTGCTGCCTCATCTTGTGTGTGCTCTCTCTGTCAGATCAACTTCACACTGCTCATGCTGGCTCCCCTTTACACAGCTGCATCCAGGCTGGTCACCTACAGCCATGGCATCACCATCCCACTGGGAACTGTCAGTATCATGCATTCTATTCAGTTCATCTTGTTTATACCCGGCCCACCATGAAGGAACACACCAGGGCTGTCAATGTGTCACAGTCAATTCCTTACACAGTTGTGTCACACACACACACACACACACACACACACACACACACACACACACATCCCACACAAAACACACACACACACACACACAAAAACCCACACACACACAAAACCCCAATAACAACGGCACAAAACCCAAAGTTTCTAAAAAGCACCCCAAAAATTTGCCCCTAAAATTTTTTCCACCATGAAATGGGAGATAAAATGAAGGAAAATCGAAAATCGGGAAAACTACAAAATATCACACATCATGACACCCCTGAGGAAACCAACTTGTCTAAAGAGACGCACTTTTTTTCGGAGAAAACCTTTTTCCCATCCTGGCCGCAAATCATTTAACGGGAAATTTTCAAAACCCCGGGTAAAATTTCAAAATGAGACCCTTTTTCCTTTTCTTAAAAAACACCTACCAACACACTTACACAAAATAGCCTGCATATGGGGCTTTTAAAAAATAGCTTTTCTGTGTAGTTTGGGAAAAAACATAATACAAGAAAACCCTTATGATTAATAATTTCCAATGACATGGCTTTTCCCCCCCCCTTCACTTTCAAACGCTAATGATTTTAAAAATACCAAGAAACCCCCCACCGAACATTTTGGGGGGGCGTATAAAATCCCCCCAAAACTTTGGGCATATACAAAAAACCCCCCCCAAAACTTAGCTTTGGGGGAAATTCTTCCCACTTTCAAAATGGGGGAAAAAACCCCAAAAATGTAACTTTTAAAAACCCACTTCATTTTTCTTGCAATCTGGAGAGTGACTTACCTTCCCCCCCCGTTCTTCGCAGTCAACAGCTTTTAACTGGGGTTTTTTCAAAGGGCATTGGGAGGGGGGCCCCCGCCACCTTCAATGTCGAAGGGCCCGGCACCCTGCAGCCAAAATCGCACTTCACTCTGCATGAAACTGGCAAACGGGAAATTTGGCGGCATCACTGCTTTTCCCCCGACACTGGTTTTGGGGCGAGACAATTTTTTTCAATGGGGGATGTGAAATTTTTTCAAAAGGTAAGACTTTAAATTTTCTTACCGAACAGTAATTTCCCTTTAGCACAATAAAAAGTGGGGAGGAGAAAGGGGAAAACTTGGGGTTTTCCCTTTTTTTTTTTTTTTTTGAGTACTTTAAATTTAAAAACCAAAAAAATAAAAAGATCTAAACCCGGGTTTTCCCGACTTGGGGCTGATTAATTTTTTAAATTCCCTTCCCATATTTTTCAAAAAAATGTATTCAAGTTTTTTACATCCACTGGTTTATTATTGTTTATTTTTCTTTTTTTTGTTAAAAAAAAAAAAATTTAAAAACTGACAAAAAGTTAATGAAGGGAAAAACTGGTCACAATGACATAACTCTTTTTTGCTAAGTGAAAAACTGGGGGGCCCTTTTTCCCGAACAGAGATCCAGGGTAAAAATTTTTTTCAAATATGGAGGCAAATTTAAGCTGTGTGTTAGTTTGGCATTGTAAACATCTACTGAATAAAACTGATTTCTCGTCAATATTATTATGATATTTTATAGTTAAGAGAGACAGTGAGAGAGAGTTTAGTTTCAGCTTCAGTTTCATCAAGGAGGTGTCAATGCATGCAGACTAGTCCATATATGTTACATCACATCCGCTAAGTTACAGCCCTGATGTGGCCCTTTGCGGTCGGCTGGGGTATAAGCAACATTATCTTATCTTATCCGCTAAGTTTTGAAACCATACTACGCATGATTTTCAGCTGATGGATAAATGAATTAACAACTAAGATGAGAGAATTGAAAAAGGGGTCTCGTGGCTACGACTTAGCAGATGTCTGACCTATGCATTAACGCAATGCGCTGGTCAGACCTCGAGTGCCTACCTAACCTTGGTTGTCTTCTTTTTTCTTTTTTTGTATGTGTGTGTAGTGAATGTACATATGTGTGTGTATGGATGTGTGGGCTTGGGCCCAGGCTGTGCCTGTGCACATGTGTGTGTGTGCGTGCGCATGTGTGTGTGAGTGCGCTTGTGTGTGTATGTGTGCGCGCACGTGTGTGTGTGTGTGTGTGTGTGTGTGTGTGTGTGTTGTGTGTGTGTGTGTGTGTGTGTGGAAGGGAAATTTTGTTTTACGTCTCGTCACACATATAGGTGATTGCAGACGTCTAAATAAATATTGTTTACAATTTTAGACTATTATCATCAAAGAAAAGAGGACGATGTGGTTACATGGAACAAAAATAAAGGATAGATGAATTGCAGGACAGTAACTATGAAAAATTAGATAAAAATAACTAAAATAATCTAACTTACGATTATGATTATAAAATGTTCCTTAATGGACTTCCCAAAAGGTTACTCGTTAATTTAACAAGAGAAACAACTGGGAACGAATCTAAAAAGTCAAACACATTAACATGCCCATGTCAGCACTTGGTATAACACCATTCAAAAAGGGTTCGTTAGTTCACAATCAAAAATCACATGTTGAACTGAAATCCCCACACATAACGCACGTAAGTCTAAA
>CM031611.1:16287072-16301959 GCA_018398815.1 Conus ventricosus | reverse complement strand
AAAAGGAACAAAGGACAAAAGAATGAGGAAAAGGGAAGGGGGGGAAGTAGGAAGGATCGGGGGAAAAAGGAAGAAATGAAAGAAAAAGAAAGAAAGGACGGCAAAATGGAAGGAAAGAAGGAACAAACGAACTATGCAGACAGAAAAGACAAGAAGAATGAAAGGAAAGACGATTTTTCAGCAAGGAAGTAGGAAAAGGGCAGACTGACAGATGATAGGTAGACAGACAGACAGTAACAGAAAAACAGACAGCCAAAACACACAGAGTGTGTGTGAGACTAAACGAGCAGCCTTGTTACCTTTTTCCAGCGTGACCTTCCCCGGGAAAAGAACTTGTCGTCCAGTTTGTAGATGAACTCTGCCTCGGTGACGCACTTCGGTTCTGATGGCGTCCCACATGTTCTTGCCGTCAATGTTCTTGTCTGTTAAGGGAAGGAATAAATCTGATAATACGTCTTTTCTGTAACACACGCTGTGCTTTTTAACGCGTTCGCCGTTTACGTAAGTGCCGAGAGTGGACATAAAAAAATCTAACATGACGTTTCTGGTTAAATCTTAAGGGAAAAAAAACCCTTTTTCTATGGAGCTACCTCAATATGGAACGCACCTGCTGCACTGAAACCTGCACATCTGACTCATGATCTTTTTAAGTCGGTGTTAAAATCCAACTGTTTCAACAGAGGGTACCCTGCCTTGGCTTAAGGCTGTGTCAGGCAAATTTGGGACATAGGTTTAGAACCCCAAGGCTACATCAAATGTTGTTTGCTCTGCATAGTTATGCGGGGATTGTCTTCATTTTGGGGACAAGCTCCTGCATAACATTATCAGTCTCTTAAAATCCCCGAAGTGGGGAGTGTGGCTGCCCATGTGGCGGGGTATCAAAACGGTTCACACACGTAATGTTCTCATCCCCAGCTGATGCATTTGTCCCATAGTGTTCAAGTGCTTGGGCTGTTTGGATGATCCGGAGTCTTTTAGCCAGGGTACGACAACAACAACAACAACAGAGTACCTTCCCAATTGTAAACCACGACGATCGCAAATATCTGTTAGCACCAGCCTGTCCAGTATACAGATGATGATGATGGATTTGATGATGATGTGTGATGATGATGATGATGATGATGATGTTGATGATGATGATCATCATCATCATCATCATATCTTATCATCATCATCTTCATCATCATAATCATCAATCATCATCATAGTGTGTGTGTGTGTGTGTGTGTGTGTGGTGTGTTGTGCGCGCGCGTTTTCATAGTGCAAGTGTGTGGGGCGTGTGCTTTGTGTGTGTAGGTGTGGGTGTGTGTGTGTGTGTGTGTGTGTGTGTGTGTGTGTGTGCGCGTGTGTGTGGGTGTGAAGTGTTGGGGGGAGGATATGTGAGTGCACCGTTTGGGGAGGGAGCAAGGGATAGGATGGATAGGGGTAGGATAAGTTTGGTCTGAGAATCTTTTGTAATGGACTGCATGTTGCCGAGATTTTGAGGTTTAGAGATTGGTTTTTGTTCTGTGAAGCGATTTCAACATTATTCAGAATAATGTGTTATCTGAAGGGTTATTATTACTATTGTTATCTGTATAATTTTGCATCATCGTCATGATCATCATCATTACTATTGTTTTATCGTTATTATTATTGGATTGGAATCGTTCTTTTCACACACACACACACACACACCACACAGCGCGCACGCGCGCTTACATACACGTTTGCACACACACACGCTCAATACCGATATGTTGACAATAAACACAGACCTACATGCGCCAATACCAAAACATGATAATTCACTTGGATAACTGTAATGATGTTTCGCACTTAATTTGTATCTCATACTTTACGTGACCCTAACAGATGCTTAGAGTTGCCTCCCCATCTTTGTTCCCTTTACGTGTTTCTTTTGTTTTTCCCTTTTTTCAGCGTGTTGTCGTTTTTTCCGAGTGTTTGGTTGTTGCACAGTTATTCATTCCTCGTCTTGTGTTCTTTCTATTTCCACCATTTTCCCGCCATTTCATTATCGTCACCAGTCGCATATTGTAAATAATATTCAGAGTGTTTAGAGTAGGGTTTAACGTGCGTTCTTGGCTTGCGGTCAAAAATTCATTGTTGTAAATGTCATATTTTCGTGAAAAAAAAATCTTGTTTGGAAAATATTGATATTCATCGCATTTGACATCAGAATTTTTTCTCCTCCTGTTTTTGACGGCCTGACCATACAGCGTGGCGCACACACCCTAAGCCTTCACACACAAACCCGTGCGGACAATGAATTTCTAATACATTCATGGCCCCCAAAATGGAGTGATGCAGACTGAATAACCTGCGTCAACATCAAATCAAGAATCACAAGAGCGTGCATGTCATAGTTTTACAATTTGACGAATGAAATTTCACGAGCAGCTTTCTGTGGATATTAAAGGCGTTTAGGATTGCACGAACGTCTGGGGCCGTTTATCCACATTAATCCGGAATGATCACTTACCTTTGACTTCGCCCTGCCGCTGCAACGATGGTAGGCATCCAGTCTACTGCGTGCATCAAACTGACATATACACAACAAAAAAAAAGAATAAGAAGAAAGAAAAAAAGGAAAGAAAGAATGAAAGAAGAAAGGAAGGAATGAAGGAAGGAAGCAAGAGAGGAAGAAAGAGAGAAAGAGAGAAAGAAAGAAAGGAAAGATAGAAAGAAAAGAAGGAAGGAAGGGAAGAAACGAAGGAAGAAACGAACGAACGAATTTAACGAAAAAAGAAAATCATATTGAGTGCAACAGCTTGGGAACACGGCCCTCATGGAATCCACACAGAAGAGACAGTAAGCTAACAATCATAATAATAATAATTATTTATTGTTATTATCATATACTCAAAAAAGTCACGGTCACTTACAAAAAATGAATTAAAAGAAACTCATCAATACAAGAATAGTTCATCTGCCTACGTTGTGGCTTATGCATTACAGGAGGACAGGGCCGGGGGTGCCATATTCAAAATAAGGAAACGTCTTCCTTACACAAAACTTTTGAAGAACTCTCTTAGTGGAAGAATACAAGAGAGAGGAAAAATACACCCGAAGGTGCGGGTAAGACCCAGAGCAGGACTGTTCTCAAACCCCTATTACACCCCAAAAGACGCCCCCCCCAAAAAGACGCCGGTGTCTTTTTGGCCCCCTTCATCACACCCCAAAAAGACGCCGGAGGACCGGCATCTTTTTTGGGACTGTGCTGTCGTATTTTCTTTCATGACCAACTTTTGATTATATTTTTATACGAAGCTGTGTCCCAGTCTACTCCCGTCTGATTTGATGATCTCATTTAAAATAAGGCCGTAGCGAAGCTATGGGGTTTATGCCGAAGGGCTGAAGAAACTCAAGCCGAAGGGCTGAGAGAGTGCTCCACATCACTACGAGGCGTCTTTTTGGGGTGTGATGTCGGGGGCCAAAAAGACACCGGCGTCTTTTTGGGGCGGGTGTCTTTTTGGGGTGTAACAAACCGCGAACAAATCGGCTGGGAGCAATCATGCACCACCTTTGGAAGCCTGCGCTGTGTTCACATAGGGTGCATGCATGCATGCACACGTGGAAGAATACACTTGTAAGTGTGTGAATATCAGTAGACTTATAAGATCCACAGAAATAAAGTTCGGTTCTAGTGTCTCAAGGTATCAGTGTGCGCAATCGAAGAGATTACGTCAGTCCAGTAGAGTTGCTGTGTCGTTTATCCAAATGGACGATGGATTTCATCACTGCTTTCGCACACCAAGCGTTAGAGAAAAAAAATACACTCCACCCAAGTAATATTCACGTCCAGCATTTTTTGGCTATTCTTCCTTAACAAAGGTGATCTTGCTTTGTGACTGAAAAGTTCTTCAAGGAAAGGGAGAGAACTGGCTTGAAGAAACAGATAATGTTTTAGAGTGGCTACACGTATGATGAGTGACAGAGAATACGAGAGAGAGAGAGAGAGAGAGAGAGAGGAAGGGAGAGAGGGAGGAAGAGAGACATAGAGAGAAACTGAGACAAAGCGAATGACAGAGACAAATTGACAGAGAGAGATAGCGAGAAAAACAAAGGCGAACGAAATGAGAGACAGAGACAGAGAGACAGCGAGATACATAGTCGTAGTGAGAGACAATGAAAAAAAAAATGAAAAACAAAGGGAAACGAACACTAACTTTACTCAGACCAGGCTATGGCCTCTTCTAACTGAAACTGAGAAAAGTTCACTTGAACACCGATACCACATTACATCGTTTCAAGAACACGAAAAACGTCTCACGGTTGTGGTTTTATCGTCAAGAGCAGAGTATCTGTGTGTGTGTGTGTGTGTGTGTGTGTGTGTGTGTGTGTGTGTGTGTGTGTGTGTGTGTGTGTGTGTATGTGTGTGTGTGTGTGTGTGTGTGTGTGTGTCTGTGTGTATGTAAGTGTGTGTGTGTGTGCTTGCATGTGTGCGTGTATGTGTGTGTGTGTGTGTATGTGTGTGTGTGCGCGGCGCGCGCATGTGTGTTTACGTGTGTGTGAAAGGGAGACGAAGAAGAGAGAGGGAGCAAGGGAGGGAGGGGGAATGTGGTTGGGGGGAATGGCGACGGAAGAAAGAGACAGAAACATACAGACAGACAGACAGACTTACAGACTCAAGATAATGTTCTTCATATTGGCCTCGGCCCATCAGGAAATGGAAACTTACAGAGAGAAACAGAGAGGAACAGAAAGAGACACAGACACAGAGAGAGAGAGAGACATAGACAGAGATAAAATAGGCAGACAAAGACAGAGACATCGACAAAGAGACATCGACAAAGAGACAGAGAGACCAGAGAGATCAAGACAGACTGATATAGAAAATGACCGAGAGAATGAAACAGTGCGTCAGACGGACAGAGACAGACAACCCAAGGCATAAAGAGACACAGACGACACACAGACAGACAACCCAAGGCATAAAGAGACACAGACGACACAGAGACAGACAAACCAAGGCATAAAGAGACACAGACGACACACAGACAGACAACCCAAGGCATAAAGAGACACAGACGACACAGACACAGACAAACCAAGGCATAAAGAGACACAGACGACACACAGACAGACAACCCAAGGCATAAAGAGACACAGACAACACAGAGACAGACAAGCCAAGGCATAAAGAGACACAGACGACACACAGACAAACAAACCAAGGCATAAAGAGACACAGACGACACAGAGACAGACAAGCCAAGGCATAAAGAGACACAGACGACACAGACACAGACAAACCAAGGCATAAAGAGACACAGACGACACACACAGACAGACAAACCAAGGCATCAAGAGACACAGACGACACAGACACAGACAAACAAGGCATAAAGAGACACAGACGACACACACAGACAGACAAACCAAGGCATAAAGAGACACAGACGACACACAGAGACAGACAAGCAAAGGCATAAAGAGACACAGACGACACACAGACACAGACAAACAAGGCATAAAGAGACACAGACGACACAGACACAGACAAACCAAGGCATGTAGAGACACAGACGACACAGAGACAGACAACCCAAGGCATGTAGAGACACAGACGACACACAGAGACAGACAAACAAGGCATGAAGAGACACAGACGACACAGAGACAGACAAACCAAGGCATAAAGACAGGGTTCCCACAGATATCAGAAAAAAAAGTTCAAGGGGTTTTCAAGGGAATTTCCAGGGGTTAGCAGCTTCATTCAAGGGGTAGTAATTAACAACTTTCTTGCAAAGTTATGTTTATTAAACTCTATGAGCAGCCTTTTACTATCAATCATTAACTTAACATCATTTCTTACCTCGTATTCATGCTAGCACAACTGGTCAGGTCGTTTCACTGCAGGCAAACTTGTCAGCAACAGAACACGATGGAAACATTTTTTTGAATATCTCCCCAACACCAGTGAAACTGTGATAAGAGTAATGCTTCTCCATGGCAAACAAAGTCCAATACACCTCAGCAGTTAGGACATCGTTCTTGGTGCATGATTCGTCGATCGTTTTCTGTTTAGAAAAGCTGCTTGAAGACCTGCAGCTGCTGATGTGGAAGGTGCATCTTGAGACCCCCCTGTCACTGCAGTAAAACTTGAAGTTGAAGGGAGTTGACTGCCAGTCTCCTGCCTTGCACCCGGTGGTTCAGATCTTGGTGAGGAGTTTCGGTTTCCAAGAGTGAATCCATGCATGGTCAGCTGTATGGCACCACCGGCATTTCTCTTATTCTCATGTTCATGTTCCACCAACCGTTTGTGTTTCACTCCATCAGCATGACTCTTCACAGCACTGATGCCCATACCCGAGATACTAACACTCTTCTTGCACAATGTGCACCTTGCTGAGTGTTCGTTTTCTCCACGAGCTAACCAACCTTTGAAAGCATCTTTTTCTGCCCACATATCATTGAAAACGCAGTCTCCTTTCCCCATCTTGCAGGCTCAGTAGCACTATTTGGCGCAAAACATCGACCGTCGACACAACCCCGATGGTAACCAAAGGGAAAGAACTCTGTTGGCTTCCACACTTACGTCTATAGTAAGTCAAACACTAGTCACTGACGAGTTACTTCCCTTCTGCTTCAGCTAGGCTGTTGTCGGTTGCTACGGGATCGGCGATCACGAAGCCACATGGAGTGACAGAGATTGTGATTTATTTCGTATAAAAAACATTTTCTTGAGTGACAGTCACTTCCTTGCTTTGAGAGGACAGATTGTGACCGATTTTGAAATTTCAAGGACTTTTCCAGGGGGTTAGGCCTTCAGCTTATTTTTAAGTACTTTTCCAGGCCTTGAAATGGTCATGTCAAATCTCAAGCACTTTTCAAGAAAATAAGGGGGCGTACGAACCCTGTAAAGAGACACAGACGACACAAGAGACAGACAACCCAAGGCATAAAGAGACACAGACGACACAGAGACAGACAACCCAAGGCATAAAGAGACACAGACGACACACAGACAGACAACCCAAGGCACAAAGAGACACAGACGACACACAGACAGACAACCCAAGGCATAAAGAGACACAGACGACACACAGACAGACAACCCAAGGCATAAAGAGACACAGACGACACAGAGACAGACAAACCAAGGCATGTAGAGACACAGACGACACACAGACAGACAACCCAAGGCATGAAGAGACACAGACGACACACAGAGACAGACAAACAAGGCATAAAGAGACACAGACGACACAGAGAGACAGACAAACAAGGCATAAAGAGACACAGACGACACAGAGACAGACAACCCAAGGCATAAAGAGACACAGACGACACAGAGACAGACAAACAAGGCATAAAGAGACACAGACAATACAGACAAACAAGGCATAAAGAGACACAGACGACACAGAGACAGACAACCCAAGGCATGAAGAGACACAGACGACACAGAGACAGACAACCCAAGGCATAAAGAGACACAGTCGACACAGAGACAGACAAACCAAGGCATGAAGAGACACAGACGACACAGAGACAGACAAACCAAGGCATGTAGAGACACAGACGACACACAGAGACGGACAAACCAAGGCATGTGGAGACACAGACGACACACACAGACAGACAACCCAAGGCATAAAGAGACACAGACGACGCGACACACACAGACAGACAACCCCAAAGGGCATGAAGAGACACAGACGACACACAGACAGACAAGCCAAGGCATAAAGAGACACAGACGACACACACAGACAGACAACCCAAGGCATAAAGAGACACAGACGACGCGACACACACAGACAGACAACCCAAGGCATGAAGAGACACAGACGACACACAGACAGACAAGCCAAGGCATAAAGAGACACAGACGACACACACAGACAGACAACCCAAGGCATGAAGAGACACAGACGACACACAGACAGACAAACCAAGGCATAAAGAGATACAGACGACACACACACAGACAGACAACCCAAGGCATGAAGTGACACAGACGACACAAAACGACAGACAACCCAAGGCATGAAGAGACACAGACGACACACAGACAGACAAACCAAGGCATGAAGAGACACAGACGACACACAGACAGACAAACCAAGGCATAAAGAGACACAGACGACACACAGACAGACAAGCCAAGGCATAAAGAGACACAGACGACACACAGACAGACAAGCCAAGGCATAAAGAGACACAGACGACACACAGACAAACAAACCAAGGCATAAAGAGACACAGACGACACAGACACAGACAAACCAAGGCATAAAGAGACACAGACGACACACAGACAAACAAACCAAGGCATAAAGAGACACAGACAACACACAGACAGACAAGCCAAGGCATAAAGAGACACAGACGACACAGACACAGAAAAACCAAGGCACAAAGGGACACAGACGACACGGACACAGACAAGCCAAGGCATAAAGAGACACAGACGACACACAGACAGACAAGCCAAGGCATAAAGAGACACAGAAGACACACAGACAAACAAACAAGGCATAAAGAGACACAGACGACACAGACACAGACAAACCAAGGCAATAAGAGACACAGACGACACAGAGACACAAACCGACAGAGAGAAAGAGGGCGAGGCCCTACCCGTCATGAAGGGTGCCCTTCACGTTCTCCGGCCGGCCCCATGGGCAAAGGCAACGGCCCTGGTGCCCCCTCCCACAGGGTGAACTTGCCCCAGCAGCGGGTAGTTGTTGCCTCCGAACTGTGTCCATCCCCCGTTCTGCACAGGGGAGTGCATTTGTTTCTGTTTTTGTTTTTCCACATCAAATTTCAATCAGATAAATTCACAGTTCACAGATGCGCCAAAAGAGGACAGTGCGCGGTTCGCCAACATGTGAATGGCATATCTGTAAGACGTATTCAAACACTATCCTTTTACTGTGTAAGAAAAATGAAGGAAAGCAGAGACAAAGAAGAACGATCAATAGCACGAATTGTCGTACCTGAATGCAGAATTCGGAGACGCCACGTTAGATCTATCGTTAGGTGTTAACTTTTGTTCAGAAACAAATCATCATCTCTCCTCCTACATATCAATTAACGACTTGGCCCCATCTCTATCCTGCCCAAGCTACTGGGGGCCGGAGGGGGGGGGGGAGGTATTGTTTTGTGGAATTTTATTTTTCGCCTTGCAGTGAAGGTTCTGGGGATTAATTTGTAGTGGTCATTAGACAGGAACTCTAGAGATAGGAGCTTGACAGCCGAAGTTCTTCAGAGAAAACTCCCCCCAGACAAGTGTTCTGATCGTGAGCTCCTTACATAGAATACAGAGAGCGATACAGTGGAAGTGCATCTGCACGGTACAGTGCTGCGTTGTGCTGTGTTGTGCTGAGTGCGCTGTGTTAAGCTATGCCGTGCTGTGCTGTGTTGTGCTGTGTTATGTTCAGCTGAGCTGAGCTGAGCTGGGGTGTGCTGTGCTGTGCTCAGCTGAGCTGAACTGAGCTTAGGTGTGCTAAGCTGTGCTGTGCTGTACTGAGCTGTGCTGAGATGTGCTGTGCTCTGCTGTGCTGTGTTGTGTTAGGCTGTGCTGTGCTGTGTGTGCTTGAACTGAGTTGAATGGCTGTGCCGTGTTGTGTTATGCTGCGCTGTGCTATGCTGTGTTGTGTTGCGCTGCGCTGTGCTGTGTTGTGCTATGCTGTGTTGTGTTATGCTGCGCTGTGCTGTGTTGTGCTGTGCTGTGTTGTGCTGTGTTGTGTTGTGCTGTGCTGTGTTGTGCTATGCCGTGCTGTGTTGTGCTGCGCTGTGCTGTGTTGTGCTATGCTGTGCTGTGTTGTGCTGTGCTGTGCTGTGTTTTGCTATGCCGTGCTGTGTTGTGCTGTGCTGTGTTGTGCTATGCTGTGTTGTGTTGTGTTATGCTGCGCTGTGCTGTGTTGTGCTGTGTTATGTTGTGCTGTGCTGTGTTGTGTTGTGCTGAACTGGATTGAATTGTGCACTGCTTGCTGTGTTGTGCTATGCTGTGTTGTGCTGTGCTAAAGTGTGCTGTGCTGTGTTGTGCTGTGCTGTCGTGCTGTGCTATGCTCGTGTGCTGTGTCATCCTATGCTGTGCTATTTTGTGCTGTGTTGTGCTATGTTGTGCTGTTTTACTACGTTGTGCTGTGTTGTGCTATGCTGTGCTGTGTTGTGTAATGTTGTGCTGTGTTGTGCCATGCTATGTTATGCTATACTGTGCTTGCTGTGTTGTGCTAAGTTGTATTGTGCTTTGCTGTGCAGAGCTGAGGTGAGGTGAGGTGTGCTGTGCTGTGCTTTGCTGAGATGAGGTGAGGTGTGCTGTGTTGTGCTTTGCTGTGCTGAGGTGAGGTGAGGTGTGCTGTGCTTTGCTGTGCTGAGATGAGGTGAGATGAGGTGTGCTGTGCTTTGCTGTGCTGAGATGAGGTGAGGTGTGTTGTGCTTTGCTGTGCAGAGCTGTGCTGAGGTGAGGTGTGTTGTGCTTTGCTGTGCAGAGCTGTGCTGAGGTGAGGTGTGTTGTGCTTTGCTGTGCAGAGCTGAGGTGATGTGTGCTGTGTTGTGCTTTGCTGTGCTGTGGTGAGATGAGGTGAGGCGAGGTTGCTGTGCAGAGCTGAGGTGAGGTGTGCTCTGCTGTGCTTTGCTGAGGTGAGGTGTGCTCTGCTGTGCTTTGCTGAGGTGAGGTGAGGTGAGATGTGCTCTGCTGTGCTTTGCTGAGGTGAGGTGAGGTGAGATGAAGTGTGCTGTGCTATGCTTTGCTGTGCTGAGTGAGGTGAGGTGAGGTGAGGTGAGGTGAGGTGAGGTGAGGTGAGGTGAGGAGGTGAGGTGAGGTGAGGGTGAGGTGAGGTGAGGTGGTGCTGTGCTGTGCTGTGCTGTGCTGTGCTGTGCTGAGTTCAGGTGATGTGTGCTGTTCTGCGCTTTGCTGTGCTGTGCTTAGGTGAGGTGAGGTGACGTGAGGTGTGCTGTGCTGTGATGTGCTTTGCTTTGCTGTGCTGAGCTGAGGTGAGGTGTGCTGTGCTGTGCTGTGCTGTGCTGTCGGCCGGGCTATCATAATAAAAGGGACTAAGAGCTATCAAAGAAGGGGCAAGAGCTGGTCAGAATGAACTGACGTACATCCAATTCCACATTGTCCAACAATACAGTCAGTGAACCATTAACATACCATTGTCAACTTCGGCAACTTTACCGACGTTGTGGTCCCTTCGAGCAGTTTCCACGGCACTTTTCTACAGCTGATCAGCAGTGCGCACGAGAGTCATTAGGTAGGCTGGTAAGTTGGTCGGCTGCGGTTGGCTGATTATATCCAGTTAGAGCGTTCTCTTTTAATTTTCGATTCAGTGAATACTGCTACAAGCAACCCCATTCAACTGTACCAACACAAAGCCAACAACCAAGGCATCTAACACCCAAGTTTGCAAAAGAAAATAAAAGTTGTTGCAGTAGAGGAGGGAATGGGAAGGGACTGGGTGTAGTTATGTTATGGGTGACAATGGTAGTGGTGGTGATGATGATTTTTACACCATTAATTATTATCTTCTCTGCACATAAATATGCAGACGTTTATCTCCGACGTTACAAATGGTCTCCATTATTGCTTTGCAGGATTCATTATATTTCCACTCTCTCATCACACCAACATAGTTTCAGCTTACGTCAGCAGTGAAGAAAAAAAGGGTGTCATCATACATTCCACGTTGCGTAAGGTATGACGTCAGATTCCCGATTACGTCATCCATGGCAGTGACCATGCCTGTAGAAAACAAATCTGACAACTTGAATATCACCACAAGAGAAAGAGTCAGAGACAGACAGACAGACAGACAGAGACACAGAGAGAGACACAGAGAGAGAGAGTTACTTTATAAGACTAAAACCTCACTCGACGGTGTGTGATACTAACGAGTGATGTAAAGGTGAATGACAGCTTTATCCCAACAAAACAAGAAATCAACAGACAAACTTAAAACATAAGGAGGATTGAGGGTGATGAAGAAAGAGTGAGGGGGAAAGAGAGCGACGGACAAAGGCAGAGACACGGACAGAGAGAAAGAGAGAGAGAGTACTGAGGTCAGACAAAGAGACAAAGACAAAGAGACAAAGAGAGACACAGAGACAGAGCGGGTGAAAGAAAGACAGACAGACAGACAGAAACAGAGACAAAGAGACAGAGAGAGAGAGAGACAAAGACAGACAGAGAGAAAAAAACTACATAAACACAAAACAAAAAGGCTTAAAACCGAGAAAAAAAATATATATATATACACAAACGAAAAGGAGGATGCATGCACACAAAACTGACGCAAAGAAAGAGACGCCAAAGGAGTAAACAAACGCAGCCAGAAACAACGCGGCCAGTCTGACCTCCGAAGACTCGTTTGTTTGCATGATTCCTCTCCAGAAAACGCTCTGTTCTTTTCAAACCTGAACTACAAGGGCACTCAGAGAACGAAGACCGACCCGCACCAAAGTTTGAAGGATTCAGGGTTCCCTTCTGCCCCTAATCCGAACCGCGGATCTGCAAAACATTTTAACCGGTTCTCCTTGGCCTGCATTTCATCTTTCCATGAAGTCTCCTTAAAACGGGTTCTGTAGTTTGTACTTGATCTTGTATACAGACAGACGACTATGATTATAAGACAATCTCCATGGGTGAAAATAGACCATCCTCAGCGGAGGTAGCGAACACTTCTCTGTAACTGGCAATCTCTGACCGCCAACCTGTGCTTTATCAGACAGCCAAGCGTCTTGCCTCGCTCAGAGCACACCTCAGTAAGGCTGTCTCAGACCACAATGGAATCCGTGAAACCATCGTCCTCACAATCATCGTTCACCGTAACGAAAAAATCTCACGTTCTGTGGCCCTTCCTGCCCTGCATTCATAATGACCTCACTTACAATATCCTGAACATGTCCAAGCTCGCTTCATGCCCTGCTCTCGTGGTGACCTCACTTACAATATCCTGAGCATGTCCGTTCCTGTGGTCAGTTAGAATAAAGTCATCTGTATACGATAAGTTCGTGGTCACGTTCTTTGGATGGACCTGGTTGCGCCTTCCCAGTGCCGGCTCCGCGACTTACCAGCTTACGTCGTCGGTTGGGGGGAATGGACGGTAGTGATCTACATATGCTGGGCCCGAACGGGCATCGCTGAACACCAACGACTAGACTCCGCGACAGGGTGGGGTCTTCTCCTGTGGGTTGCTTCAAAGCGACCCGATGTTGATTGCTGCCAGTAGTAAGCTGCGAGTGTTGAGGAGGCTTTAGGACCAACCTGGGTGAGACTGTGTAGAGGTGATAGAATGAGCGGCGTAGGAGTAGGCCCACTCTAGAGAGGTCGGCAGATTTCAAGATTCTTGCTTCGAAGATGAAAAGGTTGGAATGAAGGGAAATATTGCCATGTTCTGCCTGTGATGTGACTTCGATTATCCCATCTTCCCTGTGTTCACAGAATCACGTACCTGAAAACGTTCGTCGATCCTTGTCCTTTATCTTCGGGTACATGTCGTAATACGGCTTTGGCACCTGGCGAGTGTTCGTGCAAAAAAATAGATAAATAAATAAATAAAAATCATTGAACAAAAACACCTTGGTGAGTGCAGGGAAGAAAAAAAACTATCCATCAGCACTTACAAAATAATCGATGCCAATTCTTGTTTCTGTCAGGGGAAGTTGTATGTTGAGTCCAATTTGGCAGACTGTGCTCCCACCCCGCACCCCCACGCCTGCCCGCGCTCCACACACACACACACACACACACACACACACACACACACACACACCTTTCACCTCGCCCCCACCCACCCCTCTCTCTCTCTCTCTCATTTCTTTTTCCCTCCTTATCCACCTTTGCCCCCCGCCCCTCCGCCCTCTCACTCTCTCTGCCCTCTCACTCTCTCTCCCTCATACACTCTCTCTCTTTCTCTCTCTCCCTCTCTCTCTCCTCTTCTTCTTCTTCCTCTAATTCTTCTTCCATCCCCCCTTCTCCCTCTTTCGCTCTCTCTCCTTCCCTCACTCTCCCTGCGTAAACTTTAGTTAACTGGTCAAACTTGATAAGTTTACTAATTGTCTCCTGACGTGATTATTTGTTTGCTTAGCTGGACGAGGAGCAAAAAGAAAGAAAGAAAGAATGAAAACAGGAAATAATGACAGTTTTTATTAAAAAAACGGAAACAAAGAAACAAAGAAAGAAATGAAAAGAAAAGAAATAGAGACGGGGGAAGAAAAAGAGAGACAGAGAGAGAGAGAGAGAGAGAGAGAGAGAGAGACAAGCACAGAAGCTTTTGACTGATAGATCGACTGAAAAAAAGACAAGTAATCGAAGAACGGGCTGAAAAGGAAAAAGAAAAATAATAGTTTAATGAAGACTATGGTACGAAAGGACGACGAATAACCACTAATATATATAAGGCGCTGAGGGGAATCATTGAAAATGATCCAGTAAACGATTACAGGCAAAAGAGATAAAGGCGTTGAGAGGAAGAGAGTCAAAATATATAGACAGCTCAAGAAAGAAGAAACTGAAAGGAAGAATGTAAACAATAAGAGACAACTGAAAGAAGAAACTGAAAGGAAGAATGTAAACAATAAGAGACAACTGAAAGAAGAAACTGAAAGGAAACTGGAAAAAAAAAGGAAATTGAATGGAAAAGGGCAAACATTACTGTGTAACTGAAGAACTACGCACACCACGACCACTAAAACAACAACACACACACGCACACACACACACACACACACACACACACACACACACACACACACACACACACATGCGCGCGTTACCTGCACGCTCTCTAAAACATACATCACACACACAGGGAGGGAGAAAACTCCAGCGGCTACTCACCTCTAAAGGTGCGTGCACAGACTGCAAAGGCAAATAAAGGAAGAGGGGGTGTTGACGTCATGGTAGTCAATGATCTTCCTAACCGTTCTT